>CM048748.1:386619649-387819649 GCA_026315105.1 Locusta migratoria
ACATCCCTCTCTCTGCATCCACCTCTTTCTCTGAAATCTCTCTGTTCGTTTCCACCTTTCCCTCTCTCGGCAAAGTTTTCTGCAAGATAACCTCTGTCATGTACCGTACAAACATTTATGTACCCAGTGATCTTCCTCTTGGTTTAAAGGTCATGTGTGCACAAATTCATAAAGATTGGAGCAAGACTATGCAGTTTGTAAAATTCCGTAAGTTAAGTACCCTCCACCATGCACCGAACGAAATTTTATACAGACAGTGATATTCCTCTTGTTTTTTGAGGTAGAGTGAGCAAAATTTCATCAACATCGGAACAAAACTACATATTTGTGTAGAACCCGTTGAAGCGACGTGAAAGGCGTAGTATACCGTTAGCAGAGTCTGTTCTCTTGATGGTTTTTACTGCTTTATTTAGTTATTGTTGTATTTCATTATTCGTATGCTTATCCTTACAGAGAAAGAGCTGAAGACATTGTAGCACGCATTGTAGACCAAAGAGCATCACCTTTCGCTGTATGTAACCTCCTTGCTATTGAGTCGTAAACGTCATCGCTGGCCTTCAGTCCGAATTTTTTAAATAATTTGACGACTTTCAACCACCATATCTTCCACCCCCTTATAGCTATCGGCATGGAACTGCTATAGTGTACAACGGGAGATTCCGGACAACAGTTACACACAGACCATTCGTTTGCGCATCGATAACTTTCCATCCGAATATACTCCACCCTTTTATCATTATCAACCCTCAACCAATAAAACATTTTCAAAGAGTAAATATAATTATCAAAGAGTAATTATTGTTTCGCATTTCGCGTTATATACTTCAAATTACTAAATATCTATCAGATAGCTATAAAACCGTGCCTGAAACCTTCCTCACGTATAAATTAGTAACTGTACAAATATTTAAGTCTCTGCGTCTTGTCGTTCGGACATGATAAGCGTACACCGAACAGACATTCACATTAATATATATATATATATAGATAAATAGCTATCCGATCGGCATGAAACCGTGCCTAAAGCCTTCCTCGGGTAGACATTAGTAACTATATAAATTTTTAGCTCTTTATGTCTTATGGTTCAGACGTGATAAACGTACACCGAACAGACGTCCAAATTTATAGATATAGATTTATTTACTTAGTGGGTTCTTTGTAAATAAATAACTTAAATCATTCCTCCCGTGAGAGTAATTTTTGATTTGGTTGTTGAAATTAATTTTTTCAGTCATGACAGGATTGACACGTAAGTGCCTGAAAATCAAGCTAACTATGTAGGTGTGTTTATGCTGAAGCTCCTGCTACTGATGACGAAGCAATTTTCAACTCTGATCGCCATATCAACACAGTTACTAATTTCTATTTTGAAATTACGAGAAAGGAATTGTTACCGTAGACAAATAGCTAGCCGTTCGTCAGGAGGTATTGATTTTCTGTAATTTGTATCCAGTTTTACATTGTCACTGCTGATAAGGGATAAAATTTCTTTAAACTGTTCTTCATTAAGCCTCAAATAAGTTTTATACTTTTCATCGTGAAGCTGTAAATCTTGCATATGTTGGTGGTAATCGCCATATGATGTTCTAACATTTATCGGATGCACCCAATTCGATTTATTTGACACGGAATACAACAACAACGCTACTTGAACTACAGTCCTTCCACGGCATACTGAAGTTGATGTCTGGCTCACACCACGGCACAATGAACGCCATTTCTGGTACTATCCACGAACAGTATTCAAGCTAACACACCATCTCAACAACTGAGCAAATACTAATATGGGTTAGAAAATGTAGCTCTTAATACGTAGCTTTCGGTTTGAAGGGTACGTACCTAAAAAAAAAAAAAAAAAAAAAAAAAATGTTCAAATGTTTGTAGGTGTTATGGGACTTAACTAAGGGGTCATCAGTCCCTAAGCTTACAAGCTACTTATGAACTAGCTAAGACTAAGGACGGCACAAAAATCCATGCCCTAGGGGGCATTCGAACCCCCCGACCGTAGTGGCCGTGCAGACCGTGACTGGAGCGCCTCAGTCCCCTCGGCCACAGCGGCCGGTGGTACCTATCTCTAGTTAGGATACGTGCTACGTATTGCGACGTCTTCCGAAGACGTAGCTCGAGATACGCTATGCTGGTGTGAAATGACCCTTAGCCTTGATGACAGGTTCCAACCACTACAAAACGTATAATCGCTGTCAAAGATGTAGCCTAATCTTCTAGCCGCGGTTGAGTAGCCGAGGCTCCTCGCTGAGGAGGGCGCGATTGCTCACCGTCGGAGGTTCGAGTCCTCCGTTCGGCATGTTCAAAAATGTTCAAATGTTTGTAAATCTATCGGACCAAACTGCGTGGTCATCAGTCCGTAGCTTACAAACTCCTTAAACATAGGTAAACTAACCCAAGGACAAACACACACACACCCATGCCCCAGGGAGGACTGGAACCTCCACGGCGAGCAACCGTGCGCTCCGCAGCAAGACGCTTTAGACCGCTCGGCTACTCCATAGCGGCCCTTCGGCATGGGTGCGTGTGTGTTGTCCTTAGGTTAGTTTAGTAGGTTGTACGGACTGATGACCACGCAATTTGGTCCGATAAATTTACAAACATTTAAGCATTTGAACCAATCTGCTAAACTTCCTAAGTCAGAAGTATCTATAATAGTCCTGCAAACCAAAGAACTTATCATGAAAAAAGAAATTAAATAAGGAACACTACATTACAAAAAGTGTAAATAACAAATGGCATTAGGTAAAGCAGTTATAACTATTAACATTCAATAGGGATTTTAAATATTATCCTTACCCTTGTACGTGGAAGCAACAGTCATCGTTGAAATCGTAGCTTGTCTCCATGGTGACCAACGGCGTCCCCTGGCCATTACATCTCTGGCGGGTCATCTGCCTTGCCACTGACGAGACGTAACGACTATCTCCACGCCTCCATATCCACGGCAGCCATTGTCGTCGCTGCATTTTATCATTCACTACGTTTACAAGGAACACATCTGCCGGAAGACGTAAACCGATTTTCGTAAACCGTTTTTCGCTGTCGTGTTTACATGTCACCGCCTGAATCGGATTTCCTAACCCACTCAATATGGCGGCTGAAGAACAGCTAATTCAGTTCCTGATTTAGTCAGCACAATCGATATTTTTCTTTATTTAAATACACAGATTTATGTTCACCCTAATATTTATACTTTTATTTCACATTAGAAAATCTCACTTTTTCCATATGTGCCGAAAATTCTTGACAAGAAAACACAATCTGACAAGCCAAGAACGCTTGAAAAACGGTTGCTTTCACATGGGCACGAAAATCGATTGTGGAACTGGAAAACCGCTTTAGAGAAGCGGATTTCCAGAATCGATTTTGGAGTGTTTACATGACCAACCAAAAGCGGAATTGGGAAATCGGTTTACGAAATCCGGTTTTGGGAGCACATGTAAATGGGGTGATTGATTCAGAGTCTGTCTTTGATTTAAATTTTATCAACTGCCAATAGATGGCAGATATGTCTTAGAAAGACAATTCCTTTTTACTTTTAAATACTTTCAATTTATCTTTACTATGACATGCAACTAAGTTTTGTAGTTAACGAAATGCATGCTTTTTTCTATAATGGGTTAATTATATTTTTACCTTATCTTTTACTGTATGACGTGGCATTATTTGTTGTAACTGATTCCCTCTATAGCCTATTGTCTTTTATTTTACAGACGAATACCGTGTGATGATGACTTCGCGTAGGTCGAAACCAATCACCGTATTATAAATAAATTGTAAAACCTTTTTGTGAACTTGACTGATATTTTCATTTCAAATCATACAACAGTTCGCTGCTTTCCTAATAGGAAATAATGTTTTCCAAAGTCATTATCCTAAAGTTGTATGATTCAAGTCAGAACTCTGTGCAGGCCAGTCCATAACAGGGATTTTAGTGTCGTGTAACCACTCAGCCACAGGCCGTGCATTCTGAACAGGTGCTCGATCGTGTTGAAAGATGCAATCGCCATACACGAATTGCTCTTTTACAGTGGGAAGAAAGAAAGAATATGCTTAAAACTTCAATGTATGCCTGTGCTATGATAGTGCCAGAAAAAATGGCAGGGAGTGCAAGTCCCCTCACCGTAAAACACGACCACACAATAACGCCACCGTCTTCGAATTTTACTGTTGGCACTACACACGCTAGCAGATGACATCCATAGGGCATTCGCTGTACCTACACCCAGCCATCAGGTCGCGACAATGTGTACCGTCATTTGTCACTCCACATACCGTTTTTCCATTGTTCAATCTTCCAATGCTTATGCTCCTTACAACAAGCGAAGCGTCGCCTGACTGTACTTGCTGTCTGATGCCGTTTTGAATTCCTGTGTAATGGTATCGGTAGAGTCCTACCTATTACAATATACGGCCCTTTTCCACTGTCGGCGGTCTCTGTCAGTCAACAGAAGAGGTCGGCCTGTATGCTTTTTGTCCTGTATGTGTCCCTTTTACGTTTCCAATTAACTATCACATCAGAAACAGTCGCTCTAGGGATGTTTATGAGTGTGGAAATGTCGCGTACAGACGTCTGACAAAAGTGACACCCAGTCACCTGACCACGTTCGAAGTCGGTGAGTTCCGCTGAGTGCCCCATTCTGCTCTCTCATGACATCTAATGGAGTACTTAGGTCGCTGATATTGAGCAGTTGGCAATATGTGGCAGCATAATGCACCAATATTAATTAAAAAATGTTACTCCGGGTGCTGGGATACTTTTGATCACATAGCGTATGTAGGTCCATGATTGCAAAGGATACCGAATCTACTACATCGTCGTGATACAATTTTATACCCCTTACACTCATGGTTGTTGTAATTTAACATGATCCAAAACACCATGTTCATTTTATATATATTACAAAATTATGAAAATTTAATTACACAAAAAAATTTATTGAAGCTATTTAGGCATATCAATAGATTTTATTAACATTATTTTTTAACGCAAGTTATTTTCAGAAGAATAGAAAAGCTTGTAGAACGCGACGTCCGGAACGATCGCTTTGGATTTAGAAAAAAATGCAAGAATACAGAGGCAATACTCACATTACGGCTTATCTTAGTAGGTTGATTAAAGAACAACAAACAGATATTTCCAGCTTTTGTAGATTTGGAGAAAGCTTTTGACAATGTACACTGATATAAGAGTCGAAGAGCATGAAAGGGAAGCATTGATTGGGAAGGGAGTAAGCGAGTTTTGTAGCTTTTTCCTAGTGTTATTCATTCTTTACATCCAGCAGCCTGTGAAGGAAAGCAAGGAAAAATTTGGAGGAGCAATAAAAGATGAATTTGAAGAAATAAAACTATTGTGATTTCCCGATGACATATTAATTCTGTCAGAGATAGCAAAGAGCAACTGTAAGGTCCATGGAATGCAATATAAAAATATAGGCGATGCTGAAGGAATTACATTTGGTGACAAAATAATAAGGGCAGTAGACGAGGTTTGTTACTTGAGCAGTAAAATAAGATATGATGGACGCAGTACAGAATAAATAAAATGCAGGATGGCATTGCGAAGAAAATCGTTCCTGAAAATTAATTTAACTATTAGGATGTCTTGTCAGAAGACATTTGTGTGCAGTGTTCCCTTGTACAGTAGCGAAACATGTACGATAAAGAGGCCAGACAGGAAGATGGTAGAAGCTTTTGAAATGTGGTGCTACAGGCGAATACCGAAAATTTGGTCGGTAGATCGCGTAACAAATGAGGAGGTAATGAACGAAATGGTGGAGAGAAAGAATTTCTGGCATGCCTTGACTAAAAGAAGGGATCGATTTTTAAGACACATACTTAGACATAAAGGAATCGTAAATTTAGCATTGGAGGGAAGTGTGTGGGTGAAAAATCACAGAGGGAAACCAAGAGATGAATACTGTAAACAGATTCAGTTGGATGTGGGTTGTTGTTCTTATGAGGAGATGAAGAGGATTGCTCAGAATAGAGTAGGGTGGAGAGCTGCATCAAACCACTCTTCTGACTGAAAACGAAAACAATAAAAACATTATTTTAACAATATTTACAATATTATTAACCCTGTAAAAAAGTAATCTCTCACTTTGAGGATTGTGCATAGAGTACAGTGCTATTTAGTCTGTTTTTAAAGAAGGCAGAATGTAGTATATCTTCACTAATTTTTCTGATATCTTTTCTTCTAAATGGTTTATCAGTTTTGACCTCACAAGCCTATAGGTGGAGAATATCCTCTCGGTGTGTGTTGTGCTGACAGGGCAAGATATAAGGCTGTTTACACAAGTAATAGACTCTGTAGGTAATTTCCCCTTTTTTCAGTTCCATTATTTGCCAGCACTTATTTGAATGGAACTGGGTAATAACTGCCTCAAAAACCATGGTATCAGTGAAATAGTCTGAATCAGTAATTCTAAATGACAGAACAGTTTCAATTTCAGTCCACTCTGGTTTCACCCAAGTAAGTTTCCTTTCCCCCTTCGTCTGTTCCTCTTTCAAATATACATCCATTGCAATTACAGTAGGATGAAACTGCAGAGGACAGTAATTAATCTTTGGCTGAAATTTTGAAGGCACTTTGAAAATATATATGATCACAGTGTAATACCATTTTTGCGCCACATCAAAGATCTTTGTCAAGGAAAATTTGGTACTTTATTATCGCCCTCATTGAACCACTCTTTCAAAAATTCAAATGTTTGTAATTCTATCGGACCAAACTGCGTGGTCATCAGTCCGTAGCTTACAAACTACTTAAACCTAGGTAAACTAACCTACGGACAAACACACACACCCATGCCCCAGGGAGGACTCGAACCTCCACGGCGAGCAACCGCGCGCTCCGCAGCGAGACGCTTTACCCCGCTCGGCTACTCCACCGCGGCGAACCACTCTTTACCGCCAGAAAGACTTACAGTGCCTTGCCTCCTGCTTCCTTTATTAAAATTAACTTACCGCTTATAAAATAGATCATGCTGCAAACTAGATTTCTGCACAAGTAAAAAATTAAACAAAATAAAATAAAAAGAAAAAAGGAAAGAATGATTGGAATGGGTTTGTAATCATGACTACCAGATTTATAACTGTTTGACAATAATGATTGACTTAAGACACTATGACAAATGAGTGACATAGTAAGATTGTAAAAAAATGTATTGTTAATTTTCGTAATACACTGATAAATATCGAGTATGAAATTGGCAGATTCTCACTTTCAAAGAGAGAAAAGGAAACAAAACTTAAATGAATGTAATAAATGAACATAAAATTACATTAAATTACAGTCTAAGGATTAGCCTAACTGTTTATTTTGCACGTCCACATATCGTCAATCAAGTAACCCGGGCTTCATCATAAGAATTGGCACACACACACACACACACACACACACACACACACACACACACACACAATTTATCACTTTGGGTTCAATATTAAAAAAATAAATAAATAAAAAAAAACTGGTTACACTGCTATTCAGTTCAGGGTGTTTGATATAGGACTTTACAACTCAGAAAAGTCATATAAATTAATTCAAAGTACCACAGAGGTGATTGTAGTTTCAATATGTAGGAAAATACATCAAGTTTCGTCTCGCATAGTTAGCTAGTGTCGAATCGCACATTAAGGAGCGCTGCCGGTAGTTGCGTTAAAGATAACTGCCTTCACTAAAACCGAGCGTGCTAGCTCTGTGTTTGATTTAAAGAAATGAAACCTCCGACAATAGATCAGCGTAATTTTTGAACCAGGTATGCGAACGTTGGTCATAGTAGGCCCACAATTTATGAGAATCATGAATTGTGGAAACATGGTGGTCGGTAAGACATGGAAAATCACCAGGTCGACCACATTTGTCAATCTCATTGAATGAGTGAGACAACGTTTTCGCAACAGCCCAACGAAATCGACCGGCGTGGATCTCGCTAACTGCAGATCCCACAGACCGTTGCAGCTGAAATCGTGCAGATTGACGATCGTACAAACGTTAACATAAACTGATAAAATTGCTCGATGGAATATGTGTGTAATATGTCAAATCAGTTACGTGAGGATCAACATTTCTTGGACAAGCTGAGTCGACTTTTTACTGAAGTAGCAAGGTAGACACACATGATTGTAGAATTATGGGAGTGAAAATTCACGTCAAATATTGCACAAAGTTCGTGATAGTCCTAAACTAGACGTTTTTGTGCAGTGAGCAAGAACAGCTCCTTTTTCTATGAGAGAACCATCAACGGGATGTATACCAGGATATGTTACAAAAAAAAAAAAAAAAAATAAAAAAAAAATAAAAAAAAAAAAATTAAAAAACATAATAATAATAATTATACCACACATCGATGAGACAGACCGACATCGAAATGTTTCCTTCATACAAGATGATGCAGCACCCCACTATCTTGCTGACGTACGAGCTTTTCTTAGTGACCGCTCTACAGGTCAGTGGATTGGCCGTGATGCACCAATTGCGTGGTACCCACGCTCTTCACACCTGACACCAATCCATTTTTGTGCGGATTTCTCAAGGACATCGTGTTTGTGCCTCCTGAACCGGTTGCTGTACCTAAACTTGGAACAAGAATTTACGCCGAGACTGAGCAAGATGCAGCTGCAATGCTACACCGAGTTTGGAATGAAATTGACTTCCGATGGGATGTGTGCAGTATGATCAACGGAAGCCACATATATCTTTCAGGTAAAACAAAATTCCTCCTCTATATGTTTCCCTACGAATCAATACTGAATCAGGCTCTGTAAATTCTTTTAATAAATACGAAGGTTTGGGCAAAAGTCATGGCAACTATTTTTTTTCCTTGAAGATACCACTCCGGTTGGAAAATGTGACATACTGACAAAGTTTTGGAGCTACAACCCTTCAAATTTCAGGGGCGGAGGCTGCGAAAGCTTTTCTGAAGCACCCTCTACTATTCTATTAATTACGATGAGCCCATGAGAATTTTGTGGTTTCCTGTACCATTCAGATAGTCTCTCCTCCTAGGTGAGGCTGCTCCAGCTATAGAGCTCAGCGGAGAGCATTTAAACATCTGAGGGCACTGGCGGGCGGCGGTGAGGCAAACAGATGGCTAAAGCAGCCTCTCAACAGTGGACAGCAGCTTATATGCAGCACTGTGCACAAAACACTAGCCAGCACAAGATTGGCTGACTGATATAAATAACAAAAAATGTATAATACTAGCTAAAAGACCGGCCTTTTCCGAGAATTAATTTACTTCATACTCTTATTAGCCCTTCTCCTCTCCTGTCCTATTCCTCATTAATAAGCTGTGGAAACTTGAGAATGGATTGACCGATTAGGCTGTTTTATTTCCATTCTTTTATTTTTGTTATTTTGTTTGGAATTCTCACGAAAAGGTTAGCATGAAATAACATTTTTTTGTAAATCTATCGGATAATTAGAAAATTAAAAAAAAAAAAAAAACACAAAAAAACAACAACACAGAAGGTGGATTTTGCAACGTATATGTCTGTTTGCAGTGCATGCAGCCCTTTAGTTTTGTTCCAATATTAATTAATTTCTGCACACTTGACTTTCAACCAGAACTGGATAACTCTTTACATACAATTTCGTTCTATGCATGGCGGAGGGTACTTTGCTTATGGACCACATGAATTACAGTTGGTTGAATGGCAGTGGGCACTTTACTTATAGACCACATGAAATTCAGTTGGGTGAACGGCGGTGGGCACTTTACTTACAGACCACATGGAAGGCATTTTACTTTTGGACCACATGAAATTCAGTTAGGTGAGCGGCAGAGAGCACTTTACTTATATACTTCAACCATATCCACAGTTTTCCTCCAATCTTGATGAAACTGTGCACACTTGACCTTCCAAACTAAAGGAAGGTCACTGTCTACATAGAAATTTCGTATGGTGCATGGCAGAGAATACTTTACTAACAGACTTCACCAAAATCTACATTTTTGTATATACCTTGATAAAATTTGTGTATACCTGACCATCAAAAATGATAAAATATTATTAAACATATTAGACCAAATGTTCATCGAGCCCTAGTCTTTGCAACTACTTAAAGAAACACTAAGGGCAAAACACACACACACAGACACACATGCCCGAGGAAGGACGCGTCCCACCGACGGGAACACTGACCCTGCGTAATCTGAGGGGTGAGGGGGGCCGGTAGGGAGGTGAAAGCGCAAAAAAAAAAAAAAAAAAAAAAAAAAAAAAAAAAAAAAAAAAAAAAAAAAAAAAAAAAAAAAGCCGAGGTGGAGTGGCGGGAATGCTTTAAGGCGCCTTGCTATGCAACATTTGGTTACTTGCCATCGAAGATTCGAGTCCTTCCTCAGGCAAGGTTGCGCGTTTACTGTCTTCAGCATAATTTTGTTTAAGTAGTTTGTAAGCCTAACGACTGATAACCGCAGCAATTTAGTACCTTAGATTTATAAACATTTTGAAAAGATGAAAAAACTCGCCCTGTCGTGTTTTACAGCCTACTTTAGAACTGCCTGTACTGTCCTGATTGTTTGTAAACATTTCAGACAAAAATGATAAAAATTCGTTATTACGTATTTAACGGGAGTTCATGAAATAGAACAAATGCACAGTTTAGAGAGAGCACTCTTACATCTGCACAGCTCTAAACATTGTAGAACATAGCTGTATTTAATTAATAAGGTTTTCCAAAACCATGTTACGAGCCAACGGGAGAATAATGCTTGTGGCAGGTTTCGAACTACCGATGATGTGCATCACAACCTAACGCGATGCACACTACACTACAGCGGACAGTTACGAAATGGTTTCTTAATTCTCGTTCTATTGGAGACAGTAATTAACTGTTGACATGACATTTTAGGCACAAGATTATAATTTATCGTACTAAGAACGACATGTTTTTGTTAATTCTTCAGTGCGCCATTGCTCTGAAATTACAATGCGTAACTTATAATAACAAAATTATTAAATACAGCAAGCAAGATGGCGTATGCCAGAGAGAGTTCTGGGCAAGGAATGTCACGCGACATCTCCGAACGCTTCGTTTACGTAAAATCGAGGAACGGTATCAAATCGCCGTTATTTTTGCATATATCTCCGTGACGGTGCGTGTTGTGAAAAAAACATAAGAGAGCAAAGTTGTAGAGAATTTTCGCCTCTACAAATTCCCTTATTCAGTTTTCGTTCAGATTAACGGTTAAGCCGTTATTATCAAAGGAAATGGGAATTTTTTTACATATCGATAAGCCAGACGCACGGATATTCAATTTAATTTTAGAAATATAACGAGACACTCGGTGTCAGTCCTCGAACTGTTGCGAGACGCAAATTAATCTAACCTTTTGGGTCATTACTATGGTACCTTTCTCCAGCTTTCACTCTCTATATTGAAGAAAATCAGTTGTTTAGAACAATACGTTGAGCGAAACGTAGATATAGTTTTTTTTTCCTTCGGGACATACGCTACCGCCCATCTTCAGTAATGGGATCCCCAACAGTTGAAAAATTATTAATATTTTGTGTATTCAGTACCGGTGTTTCGAGATCTATGTCACATCATCAGCTGAATTGTGGCAAATTATAGTTACAGACGTCACTGTCTTATTTGATTACATGTCAGCTGCTTTTCTGTGTAATTTGGAAAAGTCTTCTGGATGAAGATCGCGACATGATTTTTGTCTTGCGCGTGATTAAAATTTCTTCCAGATCGGAATAAAACTGTATGTATGTGTGTACGTTGTAAAGGATCCTCTCTTAGTAATTGGCCAGTGGATAAAAAATAATTCATGAAAAATATCTGCATCAATGTTAAGCAGATTAATATGAGCCATTGCAATTTTAAGATACTAGGTTTTATGTAGACAGGGTTGTAGCCTTTCTCCGATGTTATTCAATTTGTACATCGAGCAGGCGGTGAAGGAAAGCAAGGAAAATTTTGGAATAGGGATTAAAGTTCAGGGGGAAGAAATAAAAACATTGCGTTTTGCTGATGACATTGTAATTCTGTCAGAGACAGCGAACGACCTGGAAGAGCAGTTGAATGGAATGGACAGTGTGTTGAAGAGAGCGTACAAAATGAACATTAACAAGAGCAAAACAAAAATAATGGAATGCGGTCTTCGAAAATCAGGCGATGCTGAAGGAATTAGATTAGGGAACGAAACAATGAAGGTGGTGGATGAGTTTTGTTACTTGGGTAGTAAAATAACATGCGATGGTCGCAGTATAGAGGATATAAAATGCAGAATGGCAATGGGAAGAAAAGCATTTTTGAAAAAGAGAAATTTGCTAACATCGAATATCAATTTAAGGGTAAGGAAGTCTTTTCTGAAGGCATTTGTGTGGAGTGTTGCCTTGTACGGGAGTGAAACATGGACGATAAGCAGTGCGGACAGGAAGAGAATAGAGGCTTTTGAAATGTGGTGTTACAGAAGAATGCTGAAGATTAGGTGGGTAGATCACATAACTAATGAAGAGGTACTGAACAGAATTGGCGAGAAAAGGAATTTTTGGCATACCCTGACTAAAAGAAGGGATCGCTTGGTAGGACACATTCTTAGACATCGAGGAATCGTAAATTTAGCATTGGAGGGAAGTGTGTGGGGTAAAAATCGCAGAGAGAGGCCAAGAGACGCGTATAGTAAGCAGATTCAAGTGGATGTGGGTTGCCGTTCTTATGAGGAGATAAAAAGGCTTGCTCAGGATAGAGTAGGGTGGAGAGCTGCATCAAACCAGTCTCCGGACTGAAGACCATAACAACAACAACAGGTTTTATGTAACATGTAATAATAAAGTTAAAAAAATTACCCTCTGCTGGGCACCATACAAATTATTGTGCAAACAGTGCTCTTGCTCTTGATTTTAAAGCCAAATGTGCACATTTTTCGCAATCAGTTGAATGTTGTTGCGGCGCACAATTAGGGGATCAGTTGAGATACAATACGCAAAATACATAAGGCAATGTATGTTATTCAGATATTGGTTGTTATTCAGATATTGTGTGTGATACAGTATGATATTTTGCTATCTCTCTCTCTCTCTCTCTCTCTCTCTCTCTCTCTCTCTTTTTTTTTTTTTTTTTTTTTTTTAAGCTTATGGGACTTAACTACGGGGTCATCAGTCCCTAAACTTACAAACTAATTATGAACTACTTACGAACTAGGACGGCACAAATATCCATGCCCGAGGGGGGATTAGAACCCCCGACCGCAGTGGCCGTGCGGACCGTGACTGAAGCGCCTCAATCCCCTCGGCCACCGCGGCCGGCCATCTCTTCTTTGAGCTTCGCTTTGTGTTTACATAGAACAAGGCACCATGGGGCTAAACTAATAGTGTAAATGTCATTGTCATTGCCCTCTAATATGGTGTGTAATCACCTCAGACGGCCAGTACAGTTGTACATCTGCATGACATGGACAGTATGAGGTTGTCAATCTTCTCTTGAGGGATATTTGGCCATTCTTCCATGAGTGCAACCGTTGTGGGCGGTACTAGTATGGCAACAGTGCGTCTGCGAAGTGCATCCTAGACATCTCAACCGGTTTGAGTCTGGTGAGCAAGCCGGCCACTCCATTCATTCAATTCCGTCAGCTTGAAGCATGATGTCCAGCACTGTAGCTCTGCGGGGACGAACGTTATCGTTCACGGGAAGGAAGATTAGTGTTTAACGCTCCGTCGACAAAGTGGTCATTAGAGGTGGAGCTTACACTCTGATTGTTTGTGTAAGTATGGCGAAAGAAATCGACCGTGTCCTTTGAAAGAAACCATTTGGTCATTTTCCTGGAGTGATTTAGGGAAATCGCGGAATACCTAAATCTGGTCGTCCACGGGAAGGAAGATTAGTGTTTAACGCTCCGTCGACAAAGTGGTCATTAGTGGCGGAGCTTACGCTCGGATTGTTTGTGTAAGTATGGGGAAAGAAATCGATCGTGTCCTTTGAAAGAAACCATTTGGTCATTTTCCTGGAGTGATTTAGGGAAATCGCGGAATACATAAATCTGAATGCCCGGAGTCTGATTTGAACCACTGTCCTCCCGAATGCGAGTCCACCTCGCGACATCTCTCGGTCTCTACAAATATGAACCCATCTCCTATGGCACCAACGTAGGGCACAAAAAAGGTCGAAGGATCTCGTCTCATAAGAGTGCTAGTGCCCACCTCCCAAAAGTTTGTACTTGAGAACCTATATTTTACCTTGTAACATTTAAAGTCAAACTAATGAAAATCCTTCACGTCGTAAAAGAATAGTATGCCGGAATTCTTATGTTGGCCCACTCACTTAAAGTTATTTCAAGAGGAATGTAAAGCTCATTATACACTTATCGAAGCATTTGATGAACCAAGAAAACAGTTTTCGGAGTGTGTACTCTCTTCTTCCTCAAGTGCTGGTGCATTAGGGAGGAGCGGAAGAGTAGTTGCCGCGGCGGCCGCCTGCGACGCCACGGTCGCCCCTGATGCGCCACCCCGTTCCCCGTCGGGCCCTGCGCTCAAGTTTAAAGTAACAGCCGATCGAGCGGCACACAAATCTCGCGAGCACGAATTGGATTCTGGGGAGCTTCACTTGTAAACTAAAGCCATCAATCTCGCCGGCCGCCGGTCGATCCCTGGTGGGGGCCGTGGGAGCGACGCGGGGGCGGCAGCTGGCCGGCTAACAAGCCAGACGCTTCTTGCAGAGGGCCGGGCGGGGCCAACTTGGAGCCACTCGCCAAGTTGCAGTCCATCCGCAAGCCGAACGACACGTGGCGCGCTCTGCCCCTCTGCTGTCTTCCACGATCGATATTAGCGTACTCCAATATCTGACACCTCATAATCATTGAACAACCACCTACTCTGCATAAAGAACGGAACGACCTCGTAAAAACCACCTTAACACTTGTGCTTAAGTTAGATTTTTCACGCTACACCTGCAGAACTAAGAGTCATGGGCAGAGTTAAATTAATATATAAATACGCTAACCCGAAAATGCAGATGACATACCCTCAGGAGCTACTAAAGTCTCTGGGAGAGCCAACCATGACAAAACTATTTGAACTGGTGTCTAGTATGTATGAGACAGGCGAAATACCCTCAGACTTTAAGAAAAATGTAATAATCCCCATTCCAAAGAAAGCAGATGCAGACAGGTGTGAAAATTACAGAACCACCAGTTTGATAAGTCATGGTTGCAAAATTTTAACACGAATTATCTACAGGAGAATGGAAAAGCTGGTACAAGCTGACCTCGGGGAAGGTCAGTTTGGATTCAGGAGAAACGTAGGAACTCAGGAGGCAATACTCACTTTACGTCTTATCTTAGAAGATAGATTAAGGAAAGGCAAACCTACATTTTTAGCTTTTGTAAATTTGGAGAAAGCTTTTGACAATGTTGAGTGGAATACACTCCTTCAAATTCTGAAGTCGTCAGGGGTAAAATACAGGGAAAGGAGAGTTATTTACAACTTGTACAAAAGTCAAACCGCAGTTATTAGACTCGAAGGGCATGAAAGGGAAGCATCAGTTGGTAAGGGAGTAAGACAGGGTTGTAGCCTTTCTCCAATGTTGTTCAATTTGTACATTGAGCAAGCTATAAAGCAAAGCAAAGAGAAATTTGGTGAAGGAATTAAAGTTCAGGGGGAAGAATTAAAAACATTGCGTTTTGCCGACGACATAGTAATTCTGTCAGATACAGCAAAGGACCTGGAAGAGGAATTGAACGGAATGGACAGTGTAAAGGTATTTGTGTGGAGTGTTGCTTTGTACGGGAGTGAAACATGGACGATAAGCAGTGCGGACAGGAAGAGAATAGAGGCTTTTGAAATGTGGTGCTACAGAAGAATGCTGAAGATTAGGTGGGTAGATCGCATAACTAATGAAGAGGTACTAAACAGAATTGGTGAGAAAGGGAATTTTTGGCATACCCTGACGAAAAGAAGGGATCGCTTGATAGGACACATTCTTAGACATCGAGGAATCGTAAAATTAGCATTGGAGGGAAGTGTGTGGGATAAAAATCGCAGAGGGAGACCAAGAGACGCGTATAGTAAACAGATTCAAGTAGATGTGGATTGTCGTTCTTATGAGGAGATGAAAAGGCTTGCTCAGGATAGGGTATTGTGGAGAGCTGCATCAAACCAGTCGCCGGACTGAAGACCATAACAACAACACAACACAACAACCCGAAAATTGTAGTACAGATTACTAATATATTCGTACAAGAAGGCCAATAAAAGTTACATAATTCGAAAGATTGTTTGTCGTAGACTTCACGAATATGAATATGTGTGCGTTTAGCCATTAAAAGTGGTAAAAGGAAGTCGAAATTTTCCTATCTACAGCTTGGATCAAGTTCTACATTCTCCAACAATGAGCTCACTTATTGGCTATTCGCCTCGATCAAAGACGCTGTAATGCAGCGCATCTGCAGTATTAAAATAACGTATTAAAATAAATGAATATCGAAAGATGGAGTGCTCCCAACTCATTTTCTTGTGCCGTTCAAATGCTTCATTTCCGCAGTGATTAAGAGTGGTTAAAGGAAATGCATACTCACGCATATCACGCGAGGCCGCCGACATGATGCGTTTTATTTTACCCCCAGTGACCATTGTAAACACAATTGGTCGATTTTAGACCACAGGCAATACTAGTCTGCCTAAACAGATATCATTATGTTGAAATACTATCTCCAAAATGTATGGATATCAGACTTAGTACTGAAGAAGTAAAACGTTGCCATGGCTGGAGCTCAAATTTTATTTCTCGAGCAGTGAAAATGTAGTCAATGATGTATCTCCAAGTACGTTAGAGCAAGAGGTGTTGTTTTCATACCAAGCTCCGGGAGTGGTAAGCCACTCAGCAGTTTTGATTACTAACATATTTCACTAAATATTATTGCTGCATACATTGGCACTTCAGCACAAGGTTGAATAAGCAAACAACGGCAAGCAGACTTAAACTAATTTCAGAAAATTAGCAGAGTCGTCTTTAATAACAAATTTCGCCAAGAGAAAGGTGTTCTACTACAGTTCGCTGTAGTTCGTTGTAATTGACGATAAGTCATCGAGTAAAACAGAAGTGATATCTGGCGTTCCACAGGGAAACGTTGTAGGTCCCCTACTCTTCCTCGTGTTTATAAACGATTTAGGAGACAATCGGAATAGCTCCCTTAGACTGTTCGCGGATGATGCTGTCGTTTATCGGTTAGTGAAGTCAACAGAGGATCAAGAGTAACTGCAAAGCGAATTGGTGTGGAAATCATTAAAAGAAATACGTTATTCATTGCGGCGTGATCTGTTTGCGAAGTTTCAATCACCGACTTTTACTTCTGAATCTGAAAATATTTTGCTAGCACCCACCTACTTAGGGAGACATGACCATCCCAATAAAATAAGAGAAATCAGATCGAAAACGGAACGATTTAGGTGTTCTTTCGTCCCGCGCGCTATTAGAGAATGGAACGGTAGAGAAAAGTTATGAAAGTGGTTAATGAGCCCTCTGCCATGCACTTAATTGTAATTTGTAGAGTATCGATGTAGATGTAGATTAAGATAAGAACTCTTCACAATAAAGGATGCACTCAATATTAATAAACTAAGAAACAATCAAAATCACTTATCAAGATGTGCACCCAATGCTTGATTAAATTTAATTCTTCAAGGGAATGCGCATTTAACATTAACATGCAGTAGGAAAGAAAAGTTAGAGAACCATAAATTCAAGCGTACACTGAACTCAGTAAAAGTTCATTGACTAAATAAGACCTGAGAGCCCAGCACCATGAACCAAAAACAGGAAAAGATTAATAGTTCTTTGAACTAATGTGTACACTAAGAACAAGATGCCTGTACTTTGATATTAACACTGACAATATATTCCCAAAATGCACAAAATTTCACTTTTGATTAAAACAAATCCCGCTTTAGTTTAATAAAATTAATCCTTGAAGTAAAACTTGCACTGATGTTAGATCACATGAGAACTGTAAACACGGAAATAAGACCTCATTGAATAAACTTGGCTATCTTAAAGGTTTGAACAAAACCGCACGTCGCACTTTCAGTTTCCGTAATATTTGCGGTGCAAGTGTTGGTGATTCACCCTGCATAATTGACATGATATACAAAGGAAGAAATGATAGTCAAAGTAGTATTCAAATGTGTAAAAGTTTAGGTCAGGATCATGCGAGGGTGAAGGTCGGGGTGAGAGTTTAAAATAGGGAAAGCTTAATTTTTAAAACTCACAACCATCAACTGGAACCAAATTCCTAAACATGCAAAAACACTGGAACTGTGATTGCTAATGTTTGACTCGTTTTCTAGGGGATGATATCACACGTTCACAGCTTTCCTTCCCTGCATATGATTAACAAAACAAATTCATAATAAAGTCAAGTTCATGAGAGAAAAGGGTGTACTAACTACTATTTTTGAAAACACTTGAAAGTTCACTTTATGTTGTTTATTACACCATATTAAAACCCTGTGGCTGATACGTCTGTACGTCGACACATTTATCAAATAAAGATATAGCTCGTGAGCCCCCAGATAAAATGAATATTTGTCGCAAATTGTTTTCACACCGTTTATGTTCATGCCTATGCGACGGCACGTGTTACACTAACAAAACACAGTCACTTTAATTCAGTGCGATGCACACCTTGTTCCACCGGCTAAATATTCACAACACACAGTAGCACTCGATACAACTTGGTGCAGTCTACGACGAGCAACCACACTTGGCAATTGCCACACAAAAATCTAAAGTCTCCACCTGGAGGTCCACATGCCGACTGTCATAGAGCGACGCCGCCCGGCCAGCTACCCCACGAGCTCCCGACTTCTGACTTCCTGCCCTAGCGCGCGCGCGCGCGCCAAAAGCCCAACTGCCGGGTTTTTTTCCCTACGTCATCAACTTCCCCATGTGAGCTCTTCTAACCCACTTCCAACGTACAGCGCTCAGCCAATACATTTCTAAAACTTTACTTAAAATCAAAATAATTACACTACACAGTAAACAAATTTCTTATTATGTTTTTATATTGGTATAAACATCCTTTGCACTATTTATTACAATCGTGCAATTTCTTATATCACAGATAAGTGATTTAACTGAATATTTCAAGATAAAATACACAAGATTAATTGAAAATAAAATGAGAAATAGTTAATATATTATTTTTATAAACAAAACATTGCCATGCCAGTTGTGTAACTGTCTTGTATTCATTGGTAATTTATTACTTTTCATTATCAATTAAACATATTACGCCAGATGTGACTATATCAGCTAATGTATTGTTTATTTGTCAACAGGCTATTTTGTAATGAGGGCCTTAAGGTTCCTGACTGCATCGTATTACTTCAAATGCCAGTAGTATTAGAATATTTTATTTCACGCTGTGCACTGCACTGTGCCTGGCACTCGCCATTGTCCCTCTCTCCCCTCACCGGAAACGAACCTGGAAAATCCTAAGCTGCTCGCTGGGCTCCCGTCAGCTACAAGCACACAGCAAATCTCAACGTGGAGAATTTCTACCTATGGCCTAACTATAAATGTTGTCACCCAACTGCGTACATACATTGCTACCATAATTAATAAGATTAAAATTGTGTAACATTTAGTGCATTAGCATGGTCAATGTTTGCAGTGAACTTCATACTGTTTAATTATCAAATGCTATTAATTACCAATATTTCTATTGGGCGGTAATCTCACAATCAGAAGGGTTAAGATAAAGGAGCAAATCGCTCAATTTCTTCTGGCCCCAGGGATTTATACTACTGAATAATACGTAACAGAATTAAAGGGGGACGTACAAAAAATGAGGAAAATTGTGAAGTTTTTTTTTATTGTATCTTCATTTACTACATGGTACTGAAATGTAAATTACCAGATATTACGTTCATATTCCGCTTCTAATGAGAAAAAATTATTTGAAATAGTTTGTGAAAGGCCATGCCATCTTATTGTTCTTCATTCTCTCGTATATCTGTTTCTGCAGGGTTTCATTTTTTGATATTCATTTATTTTATTTCTGTTTTCAATTTTTTGCACTCGGAATGCAGGGAATGTCTATATACTACATCAAGAAGGCTGTGGAATAACATCACTGCCGCTGAACGTCTCAAGAAATGTAGTAGCAAAACGCAGAATCCTAATGAGTCTCTGAATCCCCTCGTCTCGACTCGAAACGTTGTCCCAAAACTACATTTTTCTCATCCAAGATAGTTAAAATTGCAGTTTATCATGCAGTTATTGTTTTTAATGGGTGCAGTTCTGAGAGTATAAATGTCAAGCTGGAATGTGCTTCAAGCCCAGAGTTTTCACTCGCGACATCTTGATGGGGATTGACACTAAACGTACACTTGTAGCCGATAAATCCACTGAAGACCTTGCAAAGCAAAGAACACAGAAAAGAGGAAGCCAGAAGAGAAATCTTGAAGGAAATGAGGACATTCATTACAGATCTGGGGCTTTTGAAGGAGGGAGTGACAACGGAAAAGCATGCATTTTGTCAGAACTACCGTCTCCATTTGTAAGGCGGTGGGAAATTTCACCACTTTACATGCTATGTTTGCGCATTAATAATTAAAAAGGCATTCATTTATAATCTACTAGCTGAAAATCCGGCGTTACCCGGGTATTTATTTATTTATTCGAACCTTGAGTTAGTACTTTTCCTATCCAGTCTCTCTCATTGTACATCTCCTTTTTTCTAAAAACATGTTACATTTATCAGAGAATATATTAGAAATCACAGGTGAAAATGTACTCATTTCGAAGAATACAATCATGAAATTCAACAATAATGATTGTAATAATATCACAGATAGATCACTTGATGTAATGCGCGAAACGTCAAATCGATTTTTTAAAGACATGTATTAATAAAAATTTCTTTCTTACTGCTTTATTTATTTATCTTCTGTTTCCTTATTCGTATGCTTATCCTTACAGAGAAAGAGCTGAAGACGTTGTAGCACGCATAGACCAAAGATATGGTGTGTGGCATCACGTTTCGCTGTACGTAACCTCCTTGCTATAGAGCCGAAGACATTGTAGCACGCATTGTAGACCAAAGAGCATCACGTTTCGCTTTATGTAACCTCCTTGCTATAGAGTCGGAAACGTCATCGCTGGCCTTCAGTCCGAATTTCTTTATAATTTGACAACTTTCAACCATCATATATTTCACCCCCTTATAGCTGTCGGCATGGAAGTGCTATGGTGAACAACGGGAGACTTCGGACAATAATTACACATACACCATTCGTTTGCTTCTGTAATTTTCGCTGCAGAGCGAAATATTAACACACACAGACTTAGAATTTTATATAGACCGATAACTTTCCATTCCAATATACTCCACTCTTTATCATTATCGAACCTCAAGCAACAATGCAACCAATAAAACCATTTTCAGAGAGTAAATATAATTTTCAAAGAATCATTACTGTTCCGCATTTCGCGTTATATTCTTCAAATTACTAAAACTTTCCTTAGGTTTAAATTAGTAACTGTACAAATATTTATGTCTCTGTGTCTTTTCGTTTGAACGTGATAAGCGTACACCGAACAGACATTCACATTAATATATATAGCTAAATAGCTATCCAATCGCCATAAAACCGTGTTAAAGCCTTCCCACGGTCGACATTAATAACTGTACAAATTTTTAGTTCTAAGTCTTATGGTTCAGGCGTGATAAATGTACACCGAACAGACATTCAAATTTATAGATATAGATAGATTTATTTGAATCCCTTTAATTTGGCTTAATGTTGGTGTAAAAATAAGTGGAAAGGCAGGAAATATTAATATGTTAACTAGGTATTGGGAAATCTTATTGATGCTGAGAGGCTACATTTAACATTATTAAATGTACATGCGGTAATTTTGTGGTGGCTGGAAGCCAGAATGCAGTCACGTCAGTGAGAACGGCAAGCGTCCGGCCGGTGTGGATGTAACGGGACTGCAAGGGTGGCAGTTGACCGCCGGAGCAAGGTCAACGGTTACTGACCTGCCGAGGCCAGAAGACGATGCGATTGTTGTATGATTTCAACCGTCAAACGGTTGAATGCTTCTAGAATGTTCCAGAAGGTTCTAGAAGCTACTTTCTGGCGGGAAAGATGCTCGGAAGGGAGAATATGGTGGGGGCGAGACATTTGAAACTGTAGCCGTAATTGGATCTGACAAAAACAATTCGATAGAGATGTGGCTTGCCACAAAGTGAAAGGGCATTCGGCTGGCTGCGCTCCCAGCGAGAAGACGCTGATGAGCAGTTGCTGGCAGTGTGTCCGGTGACGTACCTCACAATTTGATGAAAGTCCCGATGACATTTTCTGAAGTGCTCAGATGGGGTTTCTCTGCGATAACAGTCACAAATAACTGCTTCATTGCATTGTATTTTGATTTAGAAGTACTCGAAGTGAACGAATTATTTTGTCCTAAGATCTCTTACGTTGAAGTCACTCAATTAGGTAAGACGAACAAGACGTTCTTGCAAACTGCTTACCACACTGGCCGGGAGCAGAAGCGAAGCTATATGCTACGCTGGTAAAGTGGCCAACGTAACAGTTTTTAGGACGATATAATTCGTTCGCTGTGCTGCCATCGTCTCACAGCTCCAGCGTGTCTCGAGCCATCCACGGTGCCATGCCGCCATCCTTCTAACCGTAGCTGTACAACGGATTAACTGGAGGTGCTTTGCACTTGGTATAGAGCAGTTAAAGGCAAATATTCCGTCCCATTAGCTGGCTGAGCTTTTTCTTGTGTTCTTTACCAAGTTGCATAGCGATCTTAATTTAATTAAAAAATTAACACGTCCTCAGTATCAACCATTTTTATAATAAAGGTTGCGCCATCCTTGTTAGTGATAATCATTATTATGGTATCGACATTTCATTCCAAAATTGGGCACCGTCCTTTTTTTATAATTAAATATTTGAAATGGCATCCTCCAATTTCTTATTTATTAGGATTAAGCAGCCCAGCTGTTTCTAGTGATAAGGAATTTTTCGGATACTGCAAATCAAGTGTTTTGTTTGTAAATATTGAGAGGATTAAGTGAATTTTATGTTATTGTGATATCGTAATACTAGTGAACCACCAGTTGCAAAGTCCTAAAACTATGGTGCGAAGTTTTTTTTTATTACTTATTTATTATTTGTAGGCTGTAGTAGCAGCCTAGGGGTCATCATAAGTTGGTGCTGATAATGTTACTTTGTTTAACATTATTCAGATAAGTAAATAAATAAATAACTAGATATTTACCGAAGACGTCCGAACATGTACGACGACACACGAAATTTGGTAGGAGGTCTCCGCTACTCGTCACTGTAGTCAGTCGGCGCTGGGACCTAAGCTGTACCGGACAAGTAGGAATATGCTCTCAGTATCCGCAGTAAAATTAAAATTCTTCAACAATGTATTATGGAGAGGCTAGCAATAAAGCCCCATGATTGGCAACCCGAATTTTTTCAGAAGAAATACCTACCCATAATTCCTACACGTCGGCTCAAGAGTCTGACTCGAAGGTGGGTCAGCTTCCTTTGCAGATCCTGGATGGGAAGGGCGGGCCTCCTACACCATCTTCTACGGACTCCTAAGTACGCCTACATCTCCAGCATAGGTTTAGTACTAGGAGGGGTTCTTGAATAGCATGTATATAAAGTGTATAATTAATAACATTCATCTATGTAAAGATATAGATTAAAGGAAGTAGAATTTCTATATGTAGTCTTTCAATTAACAAAAAAATAAACCTTTGAATCCATTAAATGTCAATAAATTGAAATGATTCTGTAGGTTTCTTCATATGAATGTTAAGATTATACTGTAAAATTTACAAGACAAATTCTTAGAAAGTTTCTTAGTGAATGGAACCTTTGTGAATCATGAGTTCAGTAACTTTCAAAATTTCGAATGAAATTACAAAAAATAAGTAAATAAATAAATAAAAAAGTCTGTAGATGCTTTATAATACCATCAACCACTCTACATAATTTCATAGTTTTCAAAATGACAAGCCAAGATCGCACACTAACAATTTATTAAATGACGAACGGTTTCGGTGCACTGTGTCACCATCATCTGGTCATATATATGTTTAATCTGGTCATCTTGTTAAAAAATGGGTATAAAATAACAAGTGCAACATTGCACTTAGTCACTATATAAAAAATACATAAGTTGAAAACATGACAGCTTACAAAATACTGACAGCTCTGAAAATTACATTATGGCAGAAGGTGGCAGCACCATACTTCTGTGGAACCAGCTATGGTGCTGCAAACCTTGCGCCAAAATGTAAACTAAAATTTTCAGAGCTGTCATTATTTTGTAAGCTGTCATGTTTTTAACTTGTGTATTTCTTTATATAGTGACTAAGTGCAATGTGACACTTGTTATTTTATACCCTTTTTTTTAACAAGATGACCAGATTATAATATATATGTGACTAGATGATGTTGACACAGTGCATGGAAACCGGTCGTCATTTAATAAATTGTTGGTGTGCGATCTTCGCTTGTCATTTTGAAAACTATAAAACGATTAGATCGCCTCCAGACCAGACTATGTCAGGTAATCTGTACATAATTTTGTTTATGTAACTCAAAAATTGTGGATTTTGTGACAGGTTATATTTGTACCTGTATTTCGTGCACGTCCCCACCCCTTAAGAAACCAGCTGCCTCACGAACCCCATCAAATCAGTACATCTCAGTTCCCGGACGCCAAACGTGTTACTGTGACTGGCCAGGTAGTAGGCTCGCTCCACCCACAGCAGAAGCACACCTCTTTTAATCTGAATTCCACCACGAGTCGCGCGTTCTTTCGCGTTTGTTTGGTCCAGCTGCGCCGGCCACCGGGCACAGCCAGGGGAGGAAGAAGAATGCAGCGCCCTCTGCGGTCCGCCACTGTTTAAATCTCGCAACTTTGGTGGCGCCGCTATGCCCGGAATCCGCCCTGGCGGGGTCGCCAACTCTGCGCGGCCGCCCTGGGGGATAGTTTCCGCGGCAGTAGTGGCCGCTTCTGCATCCGCGAGGATCCAACTTCTTTACGGTGGCCTCCGCCGACATTGCGCGCGCTGTTTTAGTGCGGGGTCCGTTTGCGGCAGTGTGGTGGGGGAGGAGGGGTAGTGGAGGAGGGGTAGTGGAGGGGCGGGAGACGGAAAGGAATTAAAACGAGGAAAAAGAGGAGTTAAAAATGAATATTCATCGGCGGGGGAGGGGGAGGAACTGGGAGGAGCACAGTGTGGCTTCGCCCACCTGGAAACCGTGAGCGCTCATGAATATGCGCGCCGGTCCGCAATCTGTACACGTGTCTCCCGAGAAATTAGAGGGGCGCAGCGCTTAGCTGCCGGTCGCGCGCCGCGGGTTGCCTATCTTTAGGGCGCAGCGGGCTCCGCTGTGGGAGACCGCGGCAGGTGCCGAAAGACGCACAGCGGGGAAGCTCGCGGACCAGCCTGGGCGAATTAACGACCTGCAGTGGCGCAGGGCTTTTATCAGAGTTGCGGGCAGCGGGGCCGGTCGCTCTGTTTTTAACGAGTAACTGGTTTCGCCGCGGTGATAAACCGCGTTCAGCACTTACTGGGCTACCGCTACGTGAAATACAGCCCTGCTGCGGAAGCGTCTTCCGCAATGCGAGAGGTGGACAATATACGGAGTGCACTGCGCCGGTGCCCGACGCCGCGGCGGTATCAGTGGGCCAAGTTGCGGGGGCGTTAATCTGATTCCGTCTCGTCACTGGTTAACTGCTTCTCCGGTGCAGTACATTGCACGGAATTCGTATGCGACTGAGGGAAATTGTACTTTACGTTGCATACGCGGACTCGCATTCGGCGGGACTGAGTTTAGAATTACAGTTCAGAGGCATGGTACTACGGCTTCTGAGTCGTAAAAAGTTGTTTGTGGTGAGTGCAGCAACAAACGGTGGGAGGGAACATAGCATTTGTCATCTGACAGACGCAGGATAACACGGTGTACGTTGCAAGTAACATATTAAGCTCCCTAAGGCTTTGATTTTTACTACTTTATTACTGACCGGATCTAAAATATTTCAACGGCATCATAATATACGCAGACTGTAGCCAGCTACTATGCTGTAACAGTGTCGGCGCTTCCGGGTATTTAATTGGGTTGAGCTTGTCTGAGAATGTTGCAACTTCTACCATGAGTGGCGCCACGCTCCTACGTGTTTAATGGAATAAAAGTTAGTGATACTTTCTCGTGTAAGCTCTAACAAAGTGATTATGTAATACGTGATTTGCATTTATTGCGCTTGAAGACTATTCTCCCACTGTAGTCTTCTTTTGACGAAGGTAACGAATACAGGAAGCGAGAAACTGTGAAAATGTTGTTGAAATATGTGCATTGGTACTGGAGAGTTACTAACCTCACACACAGCCACGAACTAAGGCGCCTTCGGTGGAGTAGCCTAGCGGTCTAAAGCACCTCGCTGCGGAGCGCGCGGTTGTTCACCGTGGAGGTACGAGTCCTGCCTGGGGCATGGGTGTGTGTGTTTGTCCGTAGGTTAGTTTACCTCGGTTTAAGTAGTTTGTAAGCTACGGACTGATGACCACGCAGTTTGGTCCGATAAATTTACAGAATTTGGACATTTTTTTAAGGCGCCTTGCTACGGTGTGCACTACCGCCAGGGATTCGAGTCCTACCTAGGGCATGGGTGTTTGTGTTGTCCTTAGCATAATTTATCTTAAGTTAGTTTAAGCTGTTTGTAAGCCTAGGGACTGATGACAAACGTAGTTAAATAGCTTAGATTTACAAAAATTTTGAACATTTTAAACGCCACACACACATGCGACCCTCCCCCAAAGTTCCATCTTCTACACCCACACATACTTAAATCCCCTCCAATCTTCTACACACACACACACACACACACACACACACACACACACACACACACACAGACACACACACAAGCATACACCCTCGCAACACCCATCTTATACACCAACACACGAACACCCCCATATCAAAAACACAACTCAACCTAAATCCCACTTTCTATGCCCCCCACCCCCCACCCCAAATACACACACATTAGTATACCACGCACACGACTACACATAGCTGATTTATCTGTCAGTTAGTATCTCATAATCTATTTTAGCATTTATATATCAGCTGTCTCTACCTTATAGTTTATTTATTAGATATCACTAGAGGACGTCGAAAAGAACGGCAAGCATCACCTTGCCTCCTGAGGAATCAGCCTTGTATTTTTTTTTTTTTTTTAGGGGGGGTGACAGTACATGCTTCGCGTCCCTAGATATAGCACTACTTTATCGCAAATCGGCATATTCAAATTTCAACCGGTTAGGTTGTTAAGACGGTTCGTAGCTTTCCATTTGAACACCCCTCTTATATCGAATTCCCATACGTATTTAGCAATTGTCAAGCACTGCCGGGGCCGGCCGCGGTGGGCGAGGGGACTGAGGCACTACAGTCACGGTCTGCACGGCCACTACGGTCGGGGGTTCGAATCGCCCCTCGGGCATGGATATTTGTGCCGTCCTTAGTATTAGCTAGTTCATAAGTAGTTTGTAAGTTTAGGGACTGATGACCCAGTAGTTACGTCCCATAAGCTATACAAAAATTTGAAGAGTTTTGGCCCACTTTAGGTTAGGGTAGTGACACTAAAAGTAGGCCTTTGCGATCGTCTTTTGACAGCTCGAAATTTAAATGAAAATAACGGCTTAACTATTCATCTGACACGAAAATTGAATAACCGAATTTGTAGAAGAGAAAATTCTCTACAAATTCGCTCTCTTATGTTTTTTTTTTCATATCTCGTAGCGTTTCAAAGATATTTGCAAAAAATAACGGCGATTTTGGGATGTATGTCTGTCTGTCCGTCTGTCTGTCTGTCCGTAACGTGTTCCCTGTTTTAAGACGAACCGTTCAACCGATCAGCACCAAATTTTACAGACATGATTGTAGGCCGCCAGAGACCAGAACCTCTCTTTTTCAAATTTTTCGGACAAAAAATACGGTATTGATATAAAAAAGGCCGTTTGTAATATAATTTTAATTGCAAACAAACCGTTCATTTGACACGAAAATTGAATAACCTAATTGGTGGAGGAGAAAATTCTCTACAACTTAGCTCCGTCATGTTAGTTTCATATCTCGTATCGTTTAAGACATGTTTGCAAAAATGACGCAGATTTGACACCCACCATTGAATTAACGAAAACCAGCCGTTCGGAGAAGTCAGGTGACATTCCTCGTGTATTTGATGATTTTCTTATTGTAACTTACACGTTGTCATTTCAAAGCAATGGCGCACTGAATAATTAACAAAAACACATCGTTCTTCGTATGATAAATGATTATCTAGTGTCTACAAATGCCACATTAGCATCAGTTAACAACAGCCATCAATAGTATGAGATTAAAGGACTAATCTTTTGCTTTGATATCCGTAGCGTAGTGGGCAAGGCGTTGGACTATGAGGCTAAAGGTCGGTGGTTCGGAAGCCGCCACTATCTTATTTTTTTTTCGCCTAAAAGGGTTTCAGACACTCTTATAAATTAATTTTTTTATTATTTAGATTATTATTTTGATCCAAAATGTTTGCAAAAACTACATATCTAAAGTGGGCCGTAAAACACGTCAGTGCGATTTTTTTAATGGTATTTGACTTAAAGATGATTTTTCATGAGAGAGTTAAGAAAGTTAATTTTTTAATTATTGTGGCACCTGCACGTTTTTCTCAGTCATTGTTCAAACAATGACAAGATCCATATTATGTAAGGTAAATGACATGTGCCAGCCGCGGTGGCCGAGGGGACTGAGGCGCTTCAGTCACGGTCTGCACGGCCACTACGGTCGGGGGTTCGAATCCCCCCTCGGGCATGGATATTTGTGCCGTCCTTAGGATAAGCTAGTTGTTAAGTAGTTTGTGTGCGCCTCGGTTGCACAGTGGTAGAATGCCAGATTACAAATCCAAAGGTCACGGGTTCGATCCCCGCTAGGTCCTGGGATTTTTATCTGTCACTTTCCACTTCTTTCACCTCTGGCAGTATTGCCCATGTGAAAAATACCGAGTAGCGCCGTGGTTAGGAACCCACGTTAAACTGTAGGTCCCCCTATAACTGGCTGGGTAAGTCAGTTCGAAGGTCGGAGGAAGGCAACGGCATACCACCTCCAAACAGGACCAGGCCTAGTAAAGCACTGTGGTGTTCAAACCAATCTTCGGATTGTTGACTGCTTTACCTTTAAGTAGTTTGTAAGTTTAGGGACTGATAACCCCATAGTTAAGTCCCATAAGCTTAACAAACATTTGAACATTTTGAAATGACATGTAACTGAATCGAAAGAGGAATTACTGAGATACTGACAAGCTTCGAAGATATTTCCAGTACTGTTCTGCTTTGGAATGATTTGTTGTTCAAACAATTAAAATCTCAGACTAAAGGAAGTAGTGTGCGATTCTAATTTCACTGACGGTAGGAGTTGCTATTTCGAACTTGTATTGGAAACTGATTGCAAATTATGTAAGGATAAATGACTTCAAATATTTTGTGTCGATCCATCATCTCAAAAATTAAAAAAAAACTAATCAAATTTATAAATCATTTGCCGAATTCCTAATTTGTACCTGATTTATTAGTAAATCCAATGGCTGAAAGAACCTAGATTATAGCTAAAAGCAGAAATTTGTAATGAAATTTATTTGCAGCTTGAATCGATCAATCGCCTTGCGCAATGATCAAGATAACAGGTTTGCTCACTTGAAGTTAAATTAAGAATCGATCAAATGTTTGGAAATGTTTGTTAAGCTTATGGGACTTAACTACGGGGTCATCAGTCCCTAAACTTACAAACTACTTATGAACTACTTACGAGCTAGGACGGCACAAATATCCATGCCCGAGGGGGGATTCGAACCCCCGACCGTAGTGGCCGTGCTGACCGTCACTGGAGCGCCTCAGTCACCTCGGCCACCGCGGCCGGCAATCGGTCAAATATATCTTCAGTTTGTGGAGAGTAAATATAAGTCACCCATTGTCAGTGCCACACTAGTGCATTGAAACGCCGCGGCGGAGTGGCCGAGCGCATTGAGGCGCTATTCTCCTCAGGTTTAGATACAGAAATGGGGCACACACACTTCCATAACATCAAAATGAACTTAACATTGTAGATTCATTTAATGTTATTAGCAAATCAGGTTTCAGTTTGTTCCCGTAGACAATCATTCCTGTAAACAAAATTTATTCGATACCTTTCAACATGCATGGATTGTCGGCTGCAAAAGTTCGCAAAAACTTATAAAACTACATATCTAAAGTGGGTCGTAAATGTGGTGTCGCACAAGTATAAAATGCGCGCCACCTACTTTCGCCGCGCGCTGCCATGCACGCATGGCGCGGCGTTCTTACGACGTCAGCACAGACGCCCTCTGCTACAACTCCGCTCGTGGCCACCACTGAACGACATCGTTCAAATGGGACTGAGATAGGAACCAGTTAACACTTCGGAATCAGATAGGCACCAGTGAAGACTTGGCTATCGGATAGGCACTAAGCAGGCCTCTAGCTCAACTATGTATCAGCATTCTGCAGTACTGAGCTATGTAAAAGTTAAGTATTACTAAGTCTCTAAGAAATATATATCTCGTTCTAATTTACTCTACCGTTTCTAGTTTCTGCTGTCCCACTGGCTGGTCACCTCCTACCTGCACAAGCATGCATCCTTTATTCCTGTGTCGGTCTTTCTACTCGGCCACCGACACCTACGACGGAAAGGAGTCACAAAAGCACCGACGAGGCTTAGACACAAAAGTGGCGACGAGGATGGGATACAAAAGTAAAACACGTCAGTGCGTTTTTTTAGCACTGCCCGGTTCGCTACTTTTTTTGTATTAGCTTGTAGTAAATGCGGATATAATGCTGAGATAGGCAGCCCGGAACACGTAATCTTCGAGTGCCCAGTACACGCACGAGTTGCCTATGTAGAGAGGCAAGCCATACGCACCAGAGACATCTATGAAATAATAAGGAATGATGAGTTAGTAGAGATCCTCATTATACTAACTGAGAAAGTATCAACCCACGCGCAGCATATCTATCGAGGATAGTCTGCTGCGAAACAACAGGAGAGAAAAGCCGTGCATGCCTCTATGAGGCTTACATTGGCAGCAATATACTGCGTACGTAAAACCGGATTGACATCACCATCCCTGGCGTCTGGCCGGCTAACATCGGTTTGGCACCGGAAGGTTAGTTGAGGCAAGGAGTGAAGAGCTGGACGACTTCCCCGCCTTGCGTGAGCAAGGTATAAGAGAGAAGTCACTGAATAAGTTCTCTGGTGTTGGCTGCCTCGCTACCTTCCAAATCCAATCTAGACTAGAAATCCAGTGGTGCAAAGGAGATGGATCGTGTAAATCAGTGCACCACTAGTAGAAGTAGTGTAATTAACTTTGTTTTGTAAATGTAATAACCTAATAAATTAATATGAGTTGCAGTGGTTACGTTAGTAAGTAGGCCCCGCCCACGTCCACGTCGTAGGGATGGGTACTGGCCTCCCTTCAGGAGGCTTGCTAAGAGGCGGGAATTATACTTAGAGTTGTCATTAACTTATTACTAACAACCAAACAATTTGTAATGTATAATAATTGAGTGAAAAGGTCTGTTTTAGTTATCCAGGTAACAGACCTAAATCGTTATTGTAATTGTAAATAAATTGTAAGTAAATTCGGATAATGCAGATGTGCCTGCCGCCGGCGGAGAAGGTAGTCAGCGATACCGGTCGATATAAACAGCGGTCGAGCGTGCGTCAGGTTCCGCAAGTGAGGGTCGCTACAGTCGCCGGTCGCGAGCGTCGGAGATGAAAGGAAGAGGGGGAGGTTGGCGGAGGGCAGAGGGTGGGGTAGGGCAGACCCTCCATCCCTCCCTCCAGGCCGGCAGGGATTTCTCCTTAATTCAGCTCCCCTCATCCTCGTGCCGGATCGCGTCAGGCGAGCGCTCCCGACAATGAGAAGTTAATTCCACCAAAGGGCCGCGCCACCAGCTGAATGCAGGGCCGAAGGGCGAAGGTTCGGGGTGGAGGGGGGAGGGTATGGCTGGCCTGCTCCAACCTACCCCCACCACCACCTCCGCTAAGCTGCTTACTGAGCGACGGAACGAGACGGCAAAAATTCCGCTCCGTGCGCGATGAAGCCGCTAAATGACTGAATACTGGCAGAGGAAGCGCACCTTTCGCGTAACGAAAAGAAATTACTTGTCCCATCCCATTAGGAGGAAAGCTTCTGCCGATGTTATGAGGTTTCTATTGTACGAACACAACGATATTACTGTAAGGATTGTTTCAGCCTGAATATCGCGAAATTTTTAGTACCTTTTTTTATCTTTCTTACTAGTTAGAAACGGCTGCCATGAATTTCTATAATCTTGAACATGGCTATTGTCAGCTACTGTACAAAGCTTTAGACTGATAAATACACCGTGAATAAATTCCAGATAATATTTTATTGATCTTTGTCAAGGTTTAGACACTAGTGTGGGAGTCTTCTTACGGTCTAAAGCGCCTCGCTGCAGAAGGCGCGGTTGCTCGCCGTCGGAGGTTCGAGTCTTCCATGTTGCATGTGTGTGTGTGTGTGTGTGTGTGTGTGTGTGTGTGTGTGTGTGTGTGCGTGCGTGTCTGTGTGTTGTCCTTAGATTAGTTTACTTTAGTAAAAGTAGTTTGTAAGCTATGGATGATGACCACGCAGCTTGGTCTGATAGATTTACAAACTTTTGAAACATTTTGATTTGAAGTCTTCTTCCGAAGAATTTGTTGTTGTTGTTGTTGTTGTTTTTTTCTGAGTTACGTCCCAAATACTCTGTTACAAATGTCGTGAGTTATATCATTCGGGTTGTGGAGTAAAATGAATTAAAACAGCTTTTGTATGGATTCTTTCGTTACTTCCTGGTGGAACAATTCTATATAAGTTGTTTAAAAAGTAAACCGTTTTTGTTATACTAATTTATTTCATTCATTTGCAACTAATTTTTGGCTTATTAGGGCAGCATCAGGAAACAAATTCCTTAGCGTCAACGAGAAACGCTAGTTTTCGAACATCTTACTCAACAATTTGCATAAACGTAAGGTCTTAGGTTACGACATTTGTTGAAAAGTTTTCACTTTCTTCTCTCGTTACAGATGGTGTTCAATAAAATTGCTTATACCCACTTATTAACACTTGTTTTAAGAAAGGCCAAAATTATCTTATTTTCATTTTTTTATACTGTATACCAGAGACTATAAACATACTGCCAACATATTGAAATGTAACAGAAAATAAGAACGAAAGTACAAGATGCCACAGCAAATGTAAGAAGCGTTCATTCCGACGTCTTAAAACACTGGTCACCACCCTACAGAAATAGCTACCATTGTAAAGTAATATTACCTATTTTAGGTACCATAAGTGTATAATAAATGACATTATGCAATTTTATTGGACACCAGCTGTAACGTGAGAGGAAATTGAGAACTTCTCAAGGAATGTCTTAACCTAAGACCTTATGATTACGTAAATCTTTGAGTAAAATGTTCGAAAATAAAAGACATAACTTTTCTTATTTATACTAGGGGTTTTTTCTGATGCTGCCCTAATAAGACAAAAACGAGTTTGATATGAGAGAAAAAACAAAACCCATCTGTAACAGGAGATGAAAGTAAAAATTATCTCACCGAATGTAGTAACCCACGACCTTGTGTTTATGAACAACTTTGGGTAAAATGTTCTAAAATCAAAGAATAACGTTTCTTGTCGACGCTAGTTGTTTCATCACGTTTGAAGCAAATAAAAAATTAGTAGAACAAAAACAGTTTATTTTTAACACGAAATTAAAACAGCTATTTGCATTTTTAAAGTGGTATGGCATCGCCATCAGACATAGTGTTTCAACCTGTACCCCTCTAACTTGTTCAATAATGTATATATTCTTATTCCTTTCTTACGCTTAAATTTATGCCTCTGCTTCCCCCAGCACCACCGTGAAAACTCCTACTTTGTGTGTCCATATATTATGCGGTACACGTTCTAAATGTTTTCCACATCTTTCTACCTCCCACATATGATACTACTGCTCTGATCGTTCCTGACGATAAAAGTTACACAGCTGTTTACCCGCGAAATTTTATGAATATTACCACATAAATATAAATTCTTTACGAGCAGAGACCGTAAACTTCCTTTATTTAACTACTAGTTTCGATACCCTCCCTTACCATTTACTATATTCTTTCCTTTACTAGCAGTTTTTTGTTTGGATTCAAAATATGTTTTGAAAATTTAATATAGATTGTTTTTTCTTTTCAAGTCGAATATGACACCCAACTTATTATTTCCGGTATTTACTCATATTTAGGACTGTATAAATCGCCTCCGATCGTACGGATATCTTCCATTCGCTTCACGTGAACAGCTGTTGAGCAGACGGCACTCAGTCTCCTACCATTCAAACAGAACTGTTTGAAACAAATAGTACAACTTTACAAAACCATGTTCCGGCAAAACTCTCATCCTCAGATTTCACATTATCATTTTATTTTATGCCCCAAGATATAAGTGCCTGTATAATATACTTAGCGAAAAGCAGGCTGTGGAACAAAAATACCCATATCACCATTTGAAGCTACAATATTAATGTGACTTTTTATTTTTTTCTGCTTGCATGAGAATCTGATTTTTAATAAAAGAACAAGGCTATAGTGAGGTGAGCAATTGTGTTCCACTTTGTTTCACCGGAATTCCGACATCTAACATAAGCATTATCATGCCTCCTACTTCGCCATGGCATTTCTCAGTACATCAGTGAGACACGCAAACCATGCAAAGTTAACCTAGTGGGCCTTGGAGAAGTTCTTGATTTGTAAAATCCAATGTACAGTATCACATAGCACGGAATTCCACCACATAAGGATCCGACCACACACAAAATTCGACACCAGTTTTAGACCTCTGCCAAACACACTTCTAGCATCAGTAAGTCCACTGCCACTTGCCTGTCTGTTACATCTGAGCCAAAGTCTGTGTATTACGCACCTTCTGGCTCAGAGATGCCTCTGGATGGCAGTGCATTTGAAAACAGCGTAGTGACAAATCGAATACTGCAGTGGCCGCGGCGGAGTGGCCGAGTGCATTGAGGCACTATGCTCCGATGCGCGAGGCCGTTCCCCGTCGGGGTTTCTAATCCCCCCTTGGGCATAGATATTTATGCCGTCTTTAGTATAAGGTAGTTTATAAGTGTTCTGCAAGTTTAGGGACTGATGATCCCTCAATAAGTCCCATAAGCTTAACAAACATTTGAACATTTTTTACTGCTGTAGGCAGGTAGAGCTGTAGTGTTCTGCATAAAGATTTTTTCGCTGTTGTTATAGTTGCAAGTGCCATAGTGAGATAAAGATACTGCAGCCGAATTATAAAAGTTCTTCAATTGCATTACGGTTACATGAGGAAGGCGGTCTACAAAATCTGCCTCTGGAGCACATCATAGAGCGAAGTGAATATTGGACCGTCGGAAATACAGATCAAATGTTCGTATAGTATTTTTGGCCGGAAGATCTTATATGGGATTGTTCTGCCGCCTAGTAAAAGGCTTTTGACTCGACACCTGTGGGCGACTTGCATGCCGATGAAACTGAGATGATGACAACACACAACACCCAGCCCCCTGCCGGAAATCGAAGGCGGGCCTCCTGCGTGGTAGTCAGCGATGCTATCATCTGAGCTACGGAGACGGACTATCTGGAGGGATATGCAGGTTTTATTAATTTAGTTTTTATGTGGTGCTAACGAAAAATATTGAAAATTAAAATGATAGTAAACGCACCTCTTATATTACCTATACATTCGTGGGGGAGGATGTTTAAGAACTGATCTTTGACGACGATGTATATTATGTAGTTTCACGTGATGCAGATATGTGGATATACAAGCAGCGACATCTAAGCAAAGCCGGTGCGCACGGCCGTCCGCCATCGGGGGTTCGAATCCCCCCCTCAGACATGGGTGTGTTGTCCTTAGGTTAGTTTACCTAGGTTTAAGTAGTTCCTAAGCTAGGGACTAATAGCCAAGCAGGTGATTCCCGTAGATTTACAAACATTTAAACATTTGTAAGCAAAACATTAGCGTGACATTCCTGTCTTTTCGAGTTGTGAGTGGAAACATGTCGAAACATGAGTTATGTCGTCACTGTTATCGAACAGGACCAACCTATTGTTACTCATGACGTGGCTGGCGAATGACTAACACCTAAGGACATCCATAGGAGAATGTACACTGTTCAGCCAGAGCATTACGATCACCTAGCTACTATCGATATTATCGATATAAACCAGTCCAGGCGAGTCACTTGGCAAGGCCTGACTGCCATTAAGACGCACGCCCGGTGCATGTAATATAACGGCTTTATCTGTGTAGAAGGGGTGCGAGAAAGTTCTGTGTCTGACCAAGGACAGACTGTGGTGGCCCAGAAATTCGACACGAGCATTTAGGAAACGAAACATGTTCCTGGAGTGCTGTTGTGTTTGTGTTCAACAAATGGCGACATACAAGGTGATGCCACTTCCAACGGTGAGGAGTCGGAGGGGCACGCGTCATTGCAGATGTCGGTTCTCATAGGCTTGACCGCGGCGAAATAGCCGTGCGCACTGAGGCGCCATATTACGGTGCGCGGGGCCGTTCGCCGTCGGAGGTTCGAGTCCTCCCTCGGGCATGGGTGTATGTGTTGTTCTTAGGTTATTTTAACTTACTCTAAGTAGTTTGTAAGCTAGGAACTGATAACCACGCAGTCAAGTTTCATAGATGTAAACATTTGATCATTTCATAGGCTTGGCAGTCTGGTAAAACAGGACATCTGATGGTATGTGGTGGAACTGACCCCAGACTGTAAAGCTGGGCAAAACACAAGATGTCTCAAAACGAAGAACACAGGACACCCCTAACGATGAAATTTTGCAGCCGACGACCCATGCATGTTGAAAGGTATCGAATAAATTGTTTAGGCTCTTCCTGTTCACAGAATGATTGACTGTCTACGATAACAAACTGAAAGCTGTTTAGCTAATAACATTAAATGCGTTTACAATGTTAAGTTCATTTTGACGTTATGTAAGTGTGTGTGCCCCATATCTGTATCTAAACCTGAGTAGAATAGCGCCTCAATGCGTTCGGCCACTCTGCCGCGGCATTTCAATACACTAATGTGGCACTGACAATGAGTGACTTATATTTACTCTTCACAGACTGAACATAGATTTGATCGATTCTTAATTTAACTTCAAGTGAGCAAACCTATTAGTTGATAAACTGCTATAGATCATTGCACACGGCGAAACTTCTCTCATCCATTCAAGCTGCAAATAAATTTCATTATAAATTTCTGCTTGTAGCTATAATCTAGGTTCTCTCAGCCATTGGATTTACTAATAAATCAGGTACAAATCAGAAATTCGGCACGTAATTTATAAATTTGATTTGTTATTTTAATTTTTTGAGATGATGGATCGCCACAAAATATTTGATGTCATTTATTTTTACATAATTTGCAATCAGTTTCCAATACAAGTTCGAAATTGCAACTCCTACCGTCAGTGAAATTCGAATCGCGCACTACTTCTTTTAGTCTGATATTTTAATTGTTTGAACAACACATCATTCCAAAGCAGAACAGTACTGGAAATATCTTCGAAGCTCCTCAGTATCTCAGTATCTCCTCTTTCGATTCAGTTACATGGCATTTGCCTCTCTCCATCTCTCTCTCTCTCTCTCTCTCTCTCTCTCTCTCTCTCTCTTTGTCTCTCTCTCTCTCTCTCTCTCTCTCTCTCTCTCTCTCTCTCTCTCTCTCTCTCACACACACACACACACACACACACATATATATATATATATATATATATATATATATATATATATATATATATATATATATTGTGGATCTTGCCAATGTTTGAATAATGACTGTCTGAGAAAAACCTACTGGTGCCAAAAGAATTAAAAACAGATAATTTTCTTAACTCTCTCTTGAAAATCATCTTCAAATGAAATACCATAAAAAATATTAACATGTCATCAAATCTTTTAAACCAAATATAAAAAATTGCACGCATATCTGGTGTCCCAAGATAATACATCTTGTGCCACATCATTTAAAACACTCTACTTGTGATCACATTATTGATTGCCTCGCATAGCTGAGTTATGCCAGCAACGCTCGACAAAACCAAACAATCTCTCAGGCAAACATTCCAGTACCATCCTATCTAGAGCTTATGTATAATGCTCCTAACAGATACTTATCAATGTGACCATCGTTTCTAGACATTGCTGCAGTGGCAGAGAGTTGGACGATTCAATGAATCCCGATACTTCATCACACCAGTGGGAGGGTCCGAATTCGTCGTCTTCCAGGGACGGAGATAACCTGGCAGTGGCTCATTAATACTCGGGAGGACATTCATGTGACCATCTATGGGTTCCATAGAGCTGTTACAAGGCACCATGATATCCATGAAGTATCGTACATTGGTCACGTACCACATATATCCATTCTTTATGTACATATTTCCGAATGCGAGTGGCATTTTTCTACTAGATAATGCTCTATGTCACAAGTCCAGCAGTGTGATGTAGTGGTTCATGTGACACACAGTTCAGTTCCAGCTGAAGTGCTAGCCACAACATACTAGATCTGAACCTTTCGAACTTGTCTTTGAGGGTGTCAGTGCTGATCACCCCACTCTCCAGAATTTGGGCGATTTTGGTGTGTCCAGAAGCGCCACTAGCTTCCTCCAGTGACCTCCCAAGTCGACGGATTCCCACCCCCTATCAGCACGACGAAGAAGGTATCGGGATCCACCAGACCGTGCAACGCTCTGCCACTGCTCCACCTTCAAGTGACAATGGTGGCATGCTGTTGCATGTATAGTCCACGTCATGTAGGAAGGCGGCCCAGCTTCCGCCGTTCTCCTCATCCCCCTCCAATACCGTGCTGGCAGCCAATAATATTGCTTCTCTAAGCGCGTGGATGTCTGTGAGTTACGCAATGTTTCTCCCACTGGCTCTACTGGTTGGCGCTCCGCCGTACCTCCTCCCATCCGCGTTTCACCTGTAGCTCCACCTTTATGAGTGGAAGCGCCTTCCGACATGACACCATCTATAGTTGTCGATGGCATGCTGTTAAGATTACAGTGTCTAGAGGACTGGCGGCTCTTACCAGTCCCCAGCTCAGGACCCCGGGTTCGCCAAGTCCGTACTCAGCAAATGAATGTTGAGCCCCTGAGGGGTTGTAACTTACGTTCCCTATATTTTACGCCTGATGACTTTAGAATTTAGAAGAGTGTATCCCCGTCAACATTATCAAGAACGTTCTCCAAATCTACGAAAGCTAGAAATGTAGGTTTGCATTTCCTTAATCTATCTTCCAAGACAAGTCGTATTGTGAGTATTGCCTCCCGTGTTCCTAAATTTCTCCTAACTCCAATCTTTCCCGAGGTCAGCTTCTGCCAGATTTTCTAGTCTTCTGTAAATAATTTTAGTTAAAATTTTACAGCTATGACTTGTTAAGCTAATGCTTCTGTAATTTTCACACATATGTACGCCTTCTTTCTTAGGGATGGGAATTGTTACATTTTTCTTAAAGTCTGAGGGTATTTTGCTTGTCTCATATCAAGTACCAGCTGAAATAGTTGCAGTGGTGGCGTGTCCTATGTGTTCACTTGTTCAGTGAGCTCGTCGTGAGAAAAAGGAAATAAATAAATTAAAAAGTGGTTTTAAACTATTATATTTCGTTTCGTTATTATGTCATACCATTCTATATTCACATTCAAAGTGATATTATCGCGGAGACAGATCGTGTACGAGTCGTAGCGCGGTCGCTTAATATAGGCGACAGTGGCCGCAACGTTGTAGTGCGCATGTGCGGCTGAGGTTCAGATTCTCTTCTGAACCCTTTCAGGGAGTATTGGGCATGCCGGGGCAGGGAGGGGCGAGGGGGAACGATGCGTTTGATATTGCCGTTGGAGCTGGTAGAGACACCAGTTCGTGGCTACTGGAGCTCTGGCGGTTACACACGAATAGTTTCGAAGCAACACAATGGAGCTACTGCGCACCTCGTCTTGCGCATGCACAAATACTCCATAAAGGCAACATCCGCCCGTCATATTTGTTTTTGGCACAGTGAAGATTCATCAAAACCTCGTCATATTTGATAAAATATCTTATAACTATAAAGACGATCAGCTGTAAAAGCATTCAGAAGATCCGATCATGAATAATAATGAAGTCATTACTGTCCAGCTAACAAGAATAGCCGTGTCGTTAGATGCATTGCGTTGCGCCGACGAAGATAATGGGTTCGAGACCGGGTGCAAGCAATTTTTTCTTATACCAATCTTCTTTTTAATAGATACGAGAACAACAATGACATTTGTATTGTTACTTGCTGTATATCTTTGTACGTTTTAGCGGCTCCACTATCAAGATCATCTCAAAGAAGTGAATCCCCAGTCATCTGACACAACAGCGGCCACTTAATAGTTTTGTTATGGTTGGCTCTCCCAGAGACTTCAGTGACTTTGAAGGAATTTCAACTGCAGTCGCTTAGGTCTTTTAGTTCTCTGGCGAATTCCTCTCTCAGTATAGTATCACATACTTCATTTCCAACTTCATCCTCATCCATTCCAACTTCTCTCGAAGTTCATTTCATTAACGAATCATGTTAGAAATATTATAATAAATGCAGTAGACTAGATCTAGAAGTTGATCTATACTGCTGCAATTATTATAATATTTCATTAATTTTAGGTCACAGTTGTTTTACATGGGAACAATGTTCGATAAAATATTGAATTATCTTCGGTTTATAGCAACAACGAGAGCTGCAGGCACATTTTATCAGTAGGTGATTGTGGGTGCAGTACGAACAGACAGAGACAATTGTATATATTTTTGACGAATTACAGCGTTCAAATGAATGAAATAAATCGCAATTTGCGATCTTATGGCTTAACTGTATTAGGTTTAGATGGAATACCAAACTGTGGCGAATGAAAATTTGTGCCCGGCTGGGATTCGAAACCTGGATCTCCTGCTTATTGGGCAGACGCTTTGACCACTCCGCCACCGAGGACACAGTGACCAGCCCGACTGCAGAGGACTCTTCCCTGCACGTCTCCCGCTCCTGACGACAATTAATTGTGTCTCGATACCTCATGGTCTGTTCTCCCTGATTCGGGAATATAGTATTGTGGCTGCGAGCATTATAGAACAAATAGGCTGTGGTATAGAAAAGAGACAGCGTGGCGAATGGAGATTTGTGCGCCGGCCGCGGTGGCCGAGGTGACTGAGGCGCTCCAGTCACGGTCAGCACGGACACTACGGTCGGGGGTTCGAATCCCCCCTCGGGCATGGATATTTGTGCCGTCCTAGTTTGTAAGTAGTTCATAAGTAGTTTGTAAGTTTAGGGACTGATTACCCCGTAGTTAAGTCCCATAAGCTTAACAAACATTTGAACATTTTGAGATTTGTGTGTGGCAGGAGACGTGCTGGGAAGAGTCCTCTGCAGTCGGGCTGGTCACTGTGTCCTCGGTGGCGGAGTGGTCAACACGTCTGCATAGTAAGCAGGAGATACCGGGTTCGAATCCCGGCCGGCACAAATTTTCATTCGCCACAGTTTGGTATTCCATCTAAACCTAATACAGTGAAGCCATAAGATCGCACATTGCGATTTATTTCAGACAGAGACAAGATTTTACAGAACGAGTCCTAGACCATATTGCCAGGAGTAGTTACGTAAAGATTAAAATGGAATGTAGATCAGCGAGTTAAAATATTGATGGCTTAAGACACAGAAAATATGAATGGTTATCGGTGTCAACAATATGTGTACGAGAATACGAAGCCCTGAAAGGAAACTGTTCCTCGTCTTTACGGCAGCTTGTAGCCCAGGGAAGAGGAAGGCTGTCTTCTTATTTGAACAACGTTAATGGGAGTAATTAGGGGAAGACTCGGCAGCCTTTGTTGCAGCGTCCGCTTTCAGCGCGGCAGGCGGCGCGGAGAATCCCTTTAATAGGTTCCGCGGATCGCGCGGCCCGCTTAATTTCCGCCACTTGTTAGTCAGCGCTCAGCCCTGCCGGTGACACCACAGCCTCCGTGACAGCCACGGTTACCTGCAAGAGGCGTCTAGCGGCGTGCGTCTAGTGACCTACTTACGCATTTCTCTGTACTACCTGTACTCAATGGCACTGTACACTGTGGAAAATTAAAAATTACAAATAAGGAGGTAGGAACGGAGGGAAATGAAATTATCCTCATGATACGAATGCAGGGAGTACAAGTATACACATAACAGTGCAACATGCGTCATTAGATTGTCGGTATATGTTGACCAAAGTATACCCGGCACTTGTATGCTCTAACAGCCTCGGAGGTTCCCGGGATCAGATGGGGATTAGCTGCTCATCGCGCCGCGGCATCACTGTTGCCTCGGCTACTGCTAGTATAGACTAGTGCCCAATATTTACCACTCACAAGGAAAGTACATGGGCTCGAACAAACATATCTGTGTGAACGTTTGGTTACAGGATCTCTACGTACACCTCAATGTGCTGGTAGGTGTCGTTTTTTCTGCAAAGCTCTGCAACTGTGCTTTAGATAGTACTGTAGATGTAATTGTAGACGCCATATGTAATGCAGATATCTGAACTATAACTTATTTAAAAATCGTCGTACATGTTCTCTAGCGAATTGTCCTCAAAAGCCGTGATGATAGTTGGACCTTTAACCTTCTTCCCGAAAGGCTGTTGGTATTCACTGCCACAGCTTCCATCGCCTCTTCCCGCACTTACCGTAGCACTACCACTTGCAATGAGTTGTTCGTCATTATCATCCCTATTACCATTATTATGGGTTTGCAACAACAGTATCTAACTTATGCTCAAATTTCTGTACCATAAAAGATACGAGAAAGCATGCAAATGATTCATCTTCTACATTAATACCATGTTCACGAAGAAGAGTTCTTCGTAACTTCATCTCAACTAATCGCAATACATTAGCATGATTGATTAGCAATCGCCGCCCCATCTGACGCTTCATCACACAAATAACATCACAAAACGCAACTTCGGAGGCACACTCCACCGTCAGGTGGCGAACCGACAGGTCAAATGCAATGCGGCATGGCACACGCAGAGGCCTCTAACGGACGACTGCAGAGTTTTGCAGATGCGGGAGTATCACCAGTGCAATAAGGGATCTTTACTTTAGCTCTCATACGATTTTGGTGTAGATGTGTTTGTTCGAGCCCAAGTACTTTCCTTGTCAGTGAAATTGTTACTGTCAAAGTCGTGCGTGGTCATGTAAACTGTAAATCAGGTGTGAGAAAATGCGCCAATGTGAGCGCGGGCGCTCGCGAGCGCTAGCACTGCCAGCAGCCACTTCCCCCTCCACCTCCCTGCTGACACCTCGCGCTTTCCGGCGCGAAAGCAAATAGACGGTCCTGTTCATTTTGCATCATTAGAAAGTGTTATCGGCGTCGAAGCCTGCTTGGCATTAGTGGTAGGACAAAATTAGTGAAAGAAAAACATTATTTAAATATTTTATGAGAATTTCATTCGAGAAGAGTTCCAGCAGCTGTTTTGACTACCTGCTCGAGTCTGCTGTATGTTCAAAACCGAGCATTTGTGTGAAACTATTTTGTTCTAAAATGAAAATAACGAAATTGATGGATCTTACTGGCGTATCACTGAATAGAGAAATGCGGTTGATGACCAGTAATCTCACTTAAGACATGGAGATATCAATAAAAATAAAACACGTTTTCCCGTAAGTACTCGTTCGGTTCTGAACTTAACACTGCTCAGTAGTATTATGTGTATTAAGTTAACAATATTTTAATATCAACAATTCATGTATTGTGTTTGTGATCCTAAAATTAATTCGACAGAAGTGATAGTTTCTTTTACTCCCGTAATAATTAGTATTCGTTCCTTTACCTGCCCCTGCTTACCAATGACCTGAAAGACAGAATTTTGCTATTAACTTACGAGATGTATTATTTTGGGATTCATTGCATCATCACTGAATGAAAATATTCTTTCCTTCATTTGTTTCTTTGCCGTTGTGTTGTGCCTCTATCTGATAGAATTGCAGTAATCTCAAAATACTTTTTCATTCCATATAACACTAGATTTTTTCTTAAGGCACGATGCAAATGTTTTCAAAGCTGTGGGACTAAACTGCAGTCGTCATCAGTCCCTAGACTTACAAGTCGCTTACAGTAACTTATGCTAAGGACAACACACACACACCCATGCCCGAGAGAGGAATCGAACCACCGACGGCGATTCTTATTCTGTAATAATTACAGTGCAGAGAATGGTTGTAACTTGACCACCGATGTGGGCGTCAGCTGCCTACCGTACGTTATCGGCCGTCTTCGGCGCTGTTCCTCAGTAAGAGACGACAAGCTGCACTACTCACGGTGTCCGCAGGGCGGCAAAAGAGCCCGCAGTGCCCGTGGAACAGTTCACACGCCCACCCCCGAGTGTAAATACATCATATTTAATATATCATTTGCTGAGTTTATTGGGGTTGAACATTACAATCCAACTGCAGTTTTTTAATGAGCTATCGAATATAGGAAGCGAGTGATAATGGAGTTGTTGTTACACTACTTGCACTCGTACTGCAGTAGTGCATGTTACTGCTATTTTTAAATATTAGCGTTAAGAGAACGTTGTTATTACACTTCTGCGACCATATAAGCCAAAACTCTGAAATACTTCATTATTCCTTACAGCTTGTGTAACAATCAAAATGGAAAAACTGGCGATGTTACTTACCACGAATGTTCAATTGGTAACCTATAAAATACGTGTTGACGTGTGAGTTCTAGAGAAATCTTTACGAAAAATACTCTGTGAAGTTCGCCAGTGATTTTCAGTGAACATTTTGCTGATTCAAATTATAAATCTAATTACAAAATAAATATTTTCGATGTAGGTAGTATTCCCAGCAGATTTCCTCTCCACAATGTACCAGTAACAGGAGTATCTAGGTGACCAATTGAAAAGTAGATTTCAAATAACCAGGTGCGTTATAAAGATAAAGGGAAAGCAAACTCTAGGGAAGAAATGCACGTAGTTGTGCCTTTAAATGCAGTTAAGGAAAGCTGGAATTCAAACAGAAGGCGAGATGCTTTGCAGAGTAAATCCTTGGAAAAAGAACAGTGATTTGTGATAAAAAAAACTGAAACGTAGAGATTAAAATTGAATTGAAGATGCAGTACCATAATGTTCGCGTGATTTTAGAGGGACATAAAAATCAGGAATCATTAGTATCAAATGAAAGTAAGACGCCTAAAATGGAATTCTTGCTGCATCCAATAAAAAATATATATTAAAAATTGTTTGCTGGATTTAGTAAGTAATGAAACATTGTCGTTTGGCAATACTGCTTACCCAACGGTTATAAATATGCCATATATATTATTTTGAAATTGCTCGGTATTTGTACACGTTTTCGTTTTGTGATATTTCACAAAAACATGAGTTACATCTTATATAAAGTCAGTGTTAGAAACAGAAGCTACATGTTTAAACAAGGGAAATTGATATGTAGCTTATTTTCTAATGAGATGTTATTTAGGCTACAACTGTATATTTTCGCAAATAACCCTGTAGTGTTGAGTGCAGTACAGTGTGTAAATAAGTTAGTGAAATAGAATACAGTAATAATTGAAAGTGAATAATACGTGAAGTAAAATTGAAAACTTAGATCAGTTCATGCAGGCACGGCCGAGTAAAACAGCAGACCTGCGGTGCATTCCGACAGTTAGTTGACCAGTTAACGCAGCAGACTCAGCACGATATTGTCCCGCCGACTATTTTCGTGCGGCAAGGTGGCAAATCAAATGTTTGTAAAGCTTATGGGACTTAATTGCGGGGTCCTCAGTCCCTAAACTTACAAACTACTTATCAACTAGCTAAGACTAAGGACGGCACAAACAGCCATGTCCGAGGGGGGGATTCGAACCCCCGACGGGGAACGGTCTCGCTTATCGTAGCATAGCGCCTGAATGCGCTCGGCCGCTCCACCGCGGCGGCAAGGTAGCCATTGATCTCTCCACAAACGGAAGATTAAAAAATATTAAAAGTTTTTAAATCTATCGGACCAAACTGCGTGGTCATCAATCCGTAGCTTACAAACTACTTAAACTAAGGTAAAATAACCTAAGGACAACACATACACCCATGCCCTGGGACGACTCGAACCTCCGACCTCCGCAGCGAGGCGTCTTAGACCGATCGGCTACTCCACCGCGGCACACAAGCGGAAGCCGTTGATTCAACGATCAGGCCATCGACAGACCACATCATGTGAATGACAGACTGTCAAACGTGACCACCTCGTACTTCTCGAAGCAACATGACCAGATGTCAATAACCTAGTGTATTGACCTCCAGAGCAACGTGATGATCGATCTTTCTAGAAACTTTACAATGTGACAGAAATCAACGACCTTGTTCACCTCCAGCCCTGTTCATCAAATAAATACGATGGCCATGAAGATGACGCCAGAGAGTGACAGAGTGATGGAGTTAGTATCGTCAGATTGGCAGTAGCGGCGTTATTAACAACAGCAGCAGTAGCAGAAGTTGGAGTGTTAGTCATGAACAGCCACTGCCAGTGACAGTTGGAAGAATCTGGTCGCCAGTAACAGCGTTCAGAAGGAGATGAAGAACAACAGAAGTACTCAGTTAGGATGACTGGCCACAACGATAGGATGCGGTCTGGTCGTGAAAGTCACCTGTGATCCCCGTTAAAGATGTGCAGCCTGAAGACCCACGGTTCGACCCCAGGACAAGGGCACAATACCTCCACGCCGCCCTGCCACCTCTGGTTGTAACATAGCGCAGTACCTTTAGAAGATGGAAAGTCACGCAGCATCGCACGAGATAAATCCGCAGAATTTACGGCCTTTTAACGCACAGTACTAGCCTCTACAGCGAGCGCTGTTCAAATGACGAGCGAAAAAGCAGAGACACCGCAAGCGTAACCAGAGCTCCACGCCCGACGCTGCAAAACGCCTCACCGCCACCGCGCGCCTTACCGCCGTCGCGAACACTCGCCAAGCCACAGTAAGAATAATGTATTTGGTGTAAATGCTGTTTTCTTCACGTATCATACCCGAGTCAAGGAAAATATCCCACATCGCACAAGTTTATAAGATTCCTTGTAAAATGCTGTTCTGACAATAAAATGTTAATTTGTAATTAAATTCTACCTTCCTGACAATAGGTCAATGCATTTACAGTTGTTGTTGTGTGTTTAATATTTAGCAAAGCGGAAGGGTTACTTCATTAGATGACAAAATCCCTCTCCATTTGATAACAGAACGCCCTCTTTATTTGATGTCAGATGTGTCTTCCTTTCACTTACCTACATTAGAGAAAAGCAACAAATATTTTTAGTACTTCTAAGTGTAAATTATTGTTACATTCCTAGCCATAAAAATTTCTACACCACGAAAATGACGTGCTACGGACGCGAAATTTAACGTACAGGAAGAAGATGCTGTGATATGCAAATGATTAGCTTTTCAGAGCATTTACACAACGTTGGCGCCGGTGGCGACACCTACAACGTACTGACATGAGGACAGTTTCCAACCGATTTCTCATACACAAACAGCAGTTGACCGGCGTTGCCTGGTGAAACCTTGTTCTGATGCATCGTGTAAGGAGGAGAAATGCGTACCATCACGTTTCCATCTCTGATAAAGGTCGGATACTAACCTATTGCGATTGCGGTTTATCGTTTCGCAACATTGCTGCTCACGTTGGTCGCGATCCAATGACTATTAGCAGAATGTGGAATCGGTGGGTTCAGGAGGGCAATACGGAAAACCTTGCTGGATCCCAACGGCCTCGTATCACTAGTAGTCGAGATGACATGCATCTTATTCGCATGGCTGTAACGGATCTTGCAGCCACATCTCCATCCCTGAGTCAACAGATTAGGACGTTTGCAAGACAACAACCATCTGCACGAACAGTTCGACGACGTTTCCAGCATTATGAGCTATCAGCTCGGAGCCCATGGCCGGGTTACCCTTGACAGGAGCGCCTGCGATGGTGTACGCAAAGACGAACCTGGGTGCACCAATGACAAAACTGAATTTTTTCGAATGAATCCAGGTTCTGTTTACTGCATGATGGTCGCATCCATGTTTGGCGACATCGCGGTGTATTCGTCATCGCCATACTGCCATACCATCCGGCGTGATGGTATGGGGTGCCATTGGTTACACGTCTCGGTCACCTCTTGTTCGTATCGACGGCACTTTGAACAGTGGCCGTTACATTTCAGATGTGTCGAACCGTGGCTCTACCCTTCATTAGATTTCTGCGAAACCCTACATTTCAGCAGGATAATGCCAACTACATGTTGCAGGTCTTATACGGGTCTTTCTGGATACGGAAAATGTTCGACTGTTGCCCTGGCCGGTACATTCTCCAGACCTCTCACCAACTGGTCAATGGTGGCCGAGCAACTGGCTCGTCAAAATACCCCAGTCACTAATGTTGATGAACTGTGGTATCGTGTTGAAGCTGCATGGGCATCAGTACCTGTACACGCCATCCAAGCTCTGTTTGACTCAATGCCCAGGTGAATCAAGGCCAATATTACGACCAGAGGCGGTTGTTCTGGGCACTGATTTCTCAGGATCTATGCACCGAAATTGCGTGAAAATGTAATCGCATGCCAGTTCTAGTATAATATATTTGTCCAATGAATACCCGTTTATCATCTGCATTTCTTCTTGATGTTGTAATTTTAATGGCCAATAGTGTAGTATTTGCTTAAGAACCGTACACATATCCGAAGTTGTTGAACTCCAAACAGTTGAAACGAAAGTAACTGCTTGTTTAACACCACAAGCGCTCCACTCAGTAGCACCCAGTAACAGCCGGCAGTGAGAAGCGACAGCAAGGAGTGCCCATGCTGTTAGACCATATTAGCGCCGGCCGCGGTGGCCGAGGGAATTGAGGCGCTCCAGTCACGGTCTACACGGCCACTACAGTCGGGGGTTCGAATCCCCCTCGGGCATGGATATTTGTGCCGTCCTTAGGATAAGCTAGTTGATAAGTAGTTTGTAAGTTTAGGGACTGATGACCCCGTAGTTAAGTCCCATAAGCTGTACAAACATTCGAATTTTTTGAACACCATACTAGCGGGCGATGACGAAACTATGTACTGTAGTATTGGCTAAACACAATTTACACTTATTCGGCTATGTACAACTCTGTTAAAGTAATATGCCTTGAAGTTGTCTCAGGATCGAACTGAACATGTCTGCTTTCATGTCCAGCTGCTACAAAAGCTGCAAGTAGTATTTTGTACCTCTGACCATACAACGAAACACTTTGTGCATAGGCTATCATTTGCGAAACAATAATGAAATATAAAATAAATGTATGTGATTAATCTAACGTTTGAAAATGATGTCCGCAACTCCAGATAAATTAGTTGAACAATATTTACGCAAATGTATGTTTTGATCTATAGAAAAAATATTTCAAATGTTTGTAAATCTATCGGACCAAACTGCGTGGTAATCAGTCTGTAGATTACAAACTACTTAATCTAAGGTAAACTAAACTAAGAACAACACACACACACACACACACACACACACACATGCCTCAGGGAGGACTCGAACCTCCGGCGGCGAGCGACCGCGCGGTCCGCAGCGAGGCGCCTTAGACCGCTCGGCTACTCCACCGCGGCGATCTATAGAAAGAAGTCCTGCATAAACAATAGTAGTAAATAGAACTAAACCTTATAAAATTAGCAGAACACATGTGTCAACTTCGTTATGAAAATGGTAGCAAAATCCCCAACTAAGTAAACATCGACGATGCGCAGACACTAAATCCATTTCGCGATCACACAACAGAAAACAATCATCAGCTAAAATTATTTAAACTCTTCGTCCGACAAATAACACATCAGTACACATAAAATCTCAGTTATAATCAGATATACTGTTCACTTACAATCCCATAATGAAATCGGACAGACCTCTTAAACTGGCATTCATTATCCTTTGGCAAAGTTAAAATCCTGACAAAGAAACCGTTTGCCACGCAGATTCTGACGCTGGCACAAATGACACACTTCTGCTATCCAGGCAGGTCGTCCTTCAAAGGCGAGACGTAAAGTATTCTTGTAGCCATAAGGAACTTTCCACATAGAAAGTCGAAGTCCTTTTTACTTGACAACAGTTTTCTGCACTAGCCTCTCAAAAAGTTGCAGATTTCTTAACGTGAAAGATTTGTTATCATGTAACTTCAACCACTTCCACACTAACTTAACATTTTGACAATATTAAATAGAAAAGTTATAAACATTCAGTCATTTTGGGAATATTTAGCTTTAGTACAAATAATGTATGAAATAAATAAATAAACAAGGCAGCTTTCAAGTACTTGACTACTCATACAACACAACATTTAGTCCAAGTTACTGCAAAATACACAATTATTTATTAAATAGTTATATTAACATGAGGAAATGATTGCAACTTCTGAGTTACTGTGCAGGCTACGGTGATCTTATTATATTTCTGTAAAAATTGATATAACAAGTGTAGTAAATCATAAAATAAATAGATACAAATGTGTTGCATTCAAGATGGTAGCCTGATATAACATGCTATCATAAAAGACATAGTTTGTTGAAATCGCATGATGCAGCAAAATGCTGGTAATTTTTAGATACTGCGAACATTAACATTTGTAATTTTAAAAATAATGTTGGTTCATAAGTTTCGCCTATATTTTATGACCGTAAATGTTTTAGGAATTGATGGAAAATAGTTCTTTAGTTTACTATTTCTTTAAGAGAGTTCACTGTCTACGTATTCACCAGAGCGTCCATTCAAACATCTTCCTGTAGTCTTTAGCTTCCGTTCTGCATACGCGACCTACCCAACTTTGGCAGCGCCCCATTGTCCACCAGTGTCTTCCGTGGTTTTCAGCGGTTGCTCGGGGTAAACCGAGGGTGCCATATTCGTTGGCCTGACCCTCCATGAATGGAAACTCTACACCCCGCCGGCTTGACAAGTGCTACTCTGCCTCCTAAACAATTCCAGCAATTTGATTAATTATCTGCCATACGGAATACGTATCCGTTGTGTCAAACATCAGGAACGTGTTGCCTCACCTTTTTCTTGCATTACATGCCATAATACGGCTCGATATGTACTCGATTACATGTCTGACGTTGTCCGGAAAATTGATCCAGAATTCTTCAACAGTCAACTCCAAACCCAAGCCCGTAAAACAGGAAACAAAAACAAAAAATAAATGAAATAAAAATAAATAAATAAAGTTGTTTACTTGGCACCCACCCACGTGGAGGACCAGTTCTGTATCCGGCACTTTTCCTCGCGTTAAGTTCGAATAGGGTGCACTGAGGCTTGTGAAGCCAACTCAGAAACTACTTCACCCAGCAGTAGGGGACTGTTTACTAAGTATATGACGTTCCTACCGCATAAAGTGACGTCTTAGTAGAGAATGACATGGCAGTCGGTTCAACTTTGTCGAACGATTTCTACAGGTCGAAAGATGCTACGTGTATTAATCTTTCTTCACTCTTACTTATATTAATCAGTAATAGGAAAGTGTTTTATTAATGCCAATATCAGGACAGTCTCTCATTTGGCTTTACCTTTCCCAAGGTAAACTGATCGTGATATAACAGGTTCGCGGTTCTCTTTTGTAATCTTCTGGATTCTTTTCGCGTCAGTAGCTTGAACGCATGAGGTGTTTAGTTCATTATGGTGTAGTTCTCACACATACCTGATTTGCTGTCTTATGATTTCTGGGGATGATGATTTTTCGAAACTCTGATGGTTCATCGGTAGTCTCATATTTTGTACACACCAAACTGAATAGCCGTATGCTTGGCAGTCCCCACTAAGATTTTAGAAACTACGATGGAAAGTTACCTGTGTCTCCTGTGATATTTCACATCTTCTAGAGCTCTTCTACATTTTAATACTCGATCTCGTATGTATCCTATACCAAACTAAATTCCTTCTTCTATCACATAGAACAAGTTTGCTCCGTCAGGGACCCCTTCATTATATTCTACCAACCTATACGGTTCTCCTTTGTATTTAACAGTGGAATTACCATTACTCCCATAATGTTACAATAATTCCTTTTACTTTCATCGAAGTGTGTATTCACTTCTTTGTATGCTTAGACAATGCTTTCGATTATCATTTCATTTTCAATTTTTTTCATATTTTTATAGGAGCTATTCAGCCTTTGCTACTCTGCACTTCCCTTTCATTTCAATCAATCCTATATTTCTATATTCCCGATTTTTTGCTGAACATATTACTTCTTTCTTCTTTCGTGTATTTGAAAAACTACTGCAGATACACGTCTGGGAGACGTTTTATTAGCTTCGCCAGATGAATAACAACAAAATAAATGGACATCGTGCTTTTCTGTGACATCATACACATTTAATTTTTGAAGAAGAGTATTTTATTTCATAATGCTATCGAAACACAAGAAGGTAAGTAAAATCTTACTGCCAAAAATAAAGATGGTAACTGTTTAGGAAACAATCTTGTTTGTCATCAAATTTGTGCAAGGATGCCGCCTTTATAAATCCATCATAATTGTCAATTGAATAGTGTGTAGTCGTGGGAAGTTTCGTTTTTAAAGTTTTCATAGAATGGACCTGAAACACCATGTGTTATTGTTCGATGATTTTTCAACCTGTGTCAATTTTTTGGTGAACGTTGTCGATGCACTCTGTGTTTCCAAATATGATGGAAAGAACAAATGATTTTTTACATAATTTGAGAACAATAAATGCACTGGTACGTATTGTAGATCTATATCTTAAGACTATACAGTAGAGAGGGCGTACATTTTTGAAGTTTCAGCTGTACAGCATATCTGTAGTTCCATGAATTCATCATAACATATAAATAAGCCAGTATGTTTCCTACGTGACACGTACGTGGAAAGCACATGCCTTCCTCTTCTGCAACAAAATGGAAAAAATCAGAAGCCTAAGTAAATGACGAAAGGAACTACTTCCTTGCTATAAAATTTCTGTTTGTTTGCACTGCGTAAGACCGCGCTCAACGATCATATCGACTAGACTTGTTTAATGACATTTACAAATCGTAAATGTAACCTTCAGACTTGACCATCAATCTGATTAACTTTCATACAAACAATGTATAATTACATCACACCATCTTAGGGCACACTAAACAAGCAAGTGAATAACGTTTTCGACGACGCATCATCGCTCGTACTCACTGTTAGTAAAGATATTCTTAAATATCTATATTTGCTGGTAGGAGCCTTTAGGTTGTTTCCAACTACCATAACTTACTAGTAGTACTTTTCGCACCATTTTCCGTAACAGGAGTCCAAGTGGTCGCGCCTGAACTGCGGTTCGCTTCGCGACCCTCCACTTCACAGCGCGACCGGCCCACTGCAGTGTGGTCTGACACTTAAACGAAATCTCATTAAGTGGAACTGGCCGCATTAAAGCCGCACTGACATCCCGTTGAGGAAGAACTGTAGGAAGATGTCTTCAATGTAGTCGAACAAATCAGCATTAGGCTGGATAATTCTTAAACTTGCAGCCGTGATCAAAATAAACTGCTCACACAGTTAGTAGTTAGCGCATGACGTGAGATATCATCGTGAGAATGAACTAATATCTGTCGGTTTTACGTCCGTAGCTTACATACTACTTAAACTACGGTAAACTAACCTAAGGACAACAGAAACACCCATGCCCGAATGGGGACTCGAACCACCGACGGGGAACGGCCGCGCACACCGTAGCACAGCACCCCAATGCGCACTGCTAATACGGAGCGGCAGGCCGTTCCCCGTCGAAGGTTAGAATCCTCCCTCAGGCATGGATGTTTGTGCTAGGTTCCATTAGCTTAACAAACATTTGAACAACAAAATTTCGTCAACCGAGATAGTGGTAATAACAGAAAGGTGTTGCAGAGGGTTGACTTGTGTTTACACTACCAAACTAAATGCAGAAGCAGTTGGGTTCAGATAGTGTAGTGGGCAGGTAATGACACAACAAAGTCACTTACCCGAAGAGGGTGGTAACTGTAGCTATTGGAGTGACGCAAAGTGTAATTTAGAGGCGCTGGAAGCGAATTCAGACAACAGGAACCCTTTAAGGGGACAAGACAGAAGTCTTCCACGGGTAACATTATCAAGAGATGACCGTTATCTCCGTTTAACAGCCCGTTGAGACAGGAGGCTGAAAGTAACTCAGCAACGTACCCTCAAGGTAGCAACAGGACACGCAATATCAACTCAAACAGTCCAAAATCACATTTGGGAATGTGGTCTCTAGGCACGGAGGCCTATGATGTTTGTCCCATTAAAACTACGACACAATTTAGTCAGTAAAAACTGTGCGAAGGAACATGAGGTTTGGAGTCTTAACGAATGGCGCCAGCTTCTGTTCACAGATGAGTCAAGATTTTTGGTTTCAGCCAGACAATCGTCGTTCCCTCATCTGGAGAGAAGGTGGAACTGGGGACAGTCCTGGATATGAGCAAGAAAATTCGCAATATTATAGTGGTGGACGAATGGTGTGGGAATGAGTAAAAAATGTTCAAATCTTTGTTAAGCTTATGGGATTTAACTACGGGGTCATCAGTCCCTACACTTACAAACTACTTATCAACTACCTTATACTAAGGACGGCACAAATATCCATGCCCGAGGGGGGATTCGAACCCCCGACCGTAGTGGCAGTGCAGACCGTGACTGGAGCGCCTCAGTCCCCTCGGCCACCGCGGCCGGCTGGGAATGAGTAAGCATTGGCCGACGTACGGACTTCTACGTCGTCCAGAATGGCGCTTTTACTGCTCAGAGGTATAAAGATGAGCTCCTTCGACCTTTGGTTGTCCCCTACCCTGGTACCATAGCAGATAGGTTACTTCCGGTGGACGATAACGTTCTTCTCAACAGAGCTCCACAGGTGGACAACATGCTTGAAGCAATTGAACGAAATGAGTGACCAGCCTGTTCACCGAACTTAAATCTGATTGCGCATGTCTGGCATGCTCTTGGAAGACACATTATTGCTATAACTGAGTTTCCCACAACGGTTACGGAGCTGGATATTGCACTTACGGAATAATGGCCAAATATCTCTGAACTGCTAATTGATAACCTCTTACTGTTCATGCGACACAGGAGTGCCCCTGTAAGAGAGCACCTGTACTGGCCGTTCGATGTGATCACACGCCATATTAGAGGGCAACTAGAATGAGTTTCTCGCTATTACGGTAGCCCCTTGGTCCCTCGCTTTACGTAAACTCCATGTGAACCTCAAGTAAAGATTTGAGACAGCAACATATCGTACTGTGTAACACACAAATTACAGTTGTAACAAATATTTGAATAAAATACTTTACCATATGCTCATTGCGAGTGATACCTCACGTAATCCCTTAATAGTTTTGATCAGTGTATTTGGTCACGCGTCAATAATGGCACAAGTGCCACTGGTTCGCCATCCCTGGTGTAGGGTATCACCACCGCCGGGACTCCACTCCCTCTGCTGCCTGTGTGCTTTTTTAAGGGCGTCATTAATATTTTGAGCGGTAAGCTTAGCTATTCGGAAGCACAGCAACGAGTCTTTGTAACTGCGCAGCTAAATATTTCCGTGGTATAATTTTTCCACAACACGGCTAATAAAGCAAATATAAATTGGTTTTCCGCTTCTTTCAGTACGGTATCTCGCTTTCCGTGGTGTCGTCCGCGGGGTTTAAATATTTGTCTCGTGCCAGAACTAAATAAAAGCTCGCATCGGCACTCTCTGTGTTTATATCTGCCTTTATTTGTGAGTGGCAGCACCAGCCTTTTGTTTATACTGCGTCTGGGTGTTCAGTTAATTGCTGGCACACACACACATATACACACACACACACAGCCGTAGCCACAGAAGAGCGGAGACTGCGGCACGCTGTTTGTGACAAAATAACAAAGCACAGGCGCGGCGAGTAAACCAGAGCATACACTGACGAGCCACTGTGTGCGGTATCTAGCAGGTGTCGTATTGTTGCCGCTCGGTTGCTGACGCTACTGTAAAGTGTGGCTCCAAAATTGTACGCACTTTGTGGCCCATTACCTTTCCTACCAAATATTTCGAATAGGTAACGAACGATACTGAAGGCCTCATTTTCGAAGCATGCAAGATATGCTATTGACATCAACCTGAAACAAGAGGTACAATTACTGGAGTTTTTCCTGCAGAATAGAAATAATAATGATTCGTGGATTGAAAAACATTACCTGATCTAGTCAGTCCAGTATACCCGCCCCCAATTTGTTCCAAATCAATTCACGTTTGTATTACATTTTTTACTGAATATTTTTGTTTCCTTTCGGGAAACAGCGCTCTTTTGGTAATTCTTTTAATAAAGAAAATTCTAGATCGCAAACTAGTTTCTACCCATGGGTGGATTATCTTCATGATCTGTTGCTCCAGTGGTGGTGCGGAGAGGAGCAGGAGCTATGGATTTCTCTAGGCGCAGTGATACACTGCAGACTCCAGCAGCTAGTCTAAACCGCTACAGGAACTCTTCTCGAAGCACGTTCTTGTAAAATATTTCAATATTTATCTTCTCTTACTAATTTTGTCTCACCACGACCTCCAAGAAGGCTTCAACCCCGCCAACACTATTCTGATGACGGTAGAAAAATGTAAGGTTATGCGCATCAGTAGGAAAAACAATCCTATAATGTTCGAATACAGCATTAGTAGTGAGCTTCTTGATGCTGTCGCGTCGTTCAAATATCTAAGCGTAACATTGCAGAGCGATATGAAATGGAACGAACATATAAGGACAGTTGTGAGTAAGGCAGACAGCCGACTTCGGTTTATTGGGAGAATTTTGGGAAGATGTACTTCACCTGTAAAAGAGACCGCGTATAAAACGCTTGTACGACCACGTCTTCAGTATTGCTCAAGTGTTTGGGACCCGCAGCAGATCAGTTTAAAGGAAGACATAGAGGCACTTTAGAGGCGAGCAGCTAGATTTGTTACCGGTAGGTTCGACCAACGTGCGAGTGTCACGGAAATGCTCAGGCAACTCAAATGGGGATCGCCGGAGCAAAGACGATGTTCTTTTCGTGAATTTCTGTTGAGTAAATTTAGAGGGCCGGAATTTGAAGCTAGTACGGTCTTGCTGCCGCCTACTTACATTTCGCGTAAAGATCACAAAGACAAGATAAGAGAAATTAGGGCTCGTACGGAAGCATATAGACATTCTGTTTTTCCTCGTTCTATTCGGGAGTGGAATAGGAAAGGAAATGCCTAGTAGTTGTATAGTGTACCCTCCGCCACGAACCTTACGTTGAATTGCGGAGTATGTATGTAGATGTAGATGTCGGTCGGCAGGTCGAGAGGAACTTCATCCCTTTTCTGCACGACGGGACTTAAAAGTCCGTGCCCATTTCATAAAACAAAGTGGAATATGGTACCTGGCTTGTGTTCCTGACGGGACGTTAGGGTCCTTCTGATGAATCTTGAAAGGAAACAATTGTTTCATGCGAAAGTTACATTTATTTTTTCACTGAGAAAGAAAATGTAGGACAAAATATAAAGGTTTTTATTTGCGATTTGAATATATATATGTTCATATGTTTGTAAATCTATCGGACCAAACTGAGTGGTCATCAGTCCGTAGCTTACAAACTACTTAAACTTAGGTAAAATACCCGAAGGAAAACACACACACCCATGACTAAGATTTAAAAATCAACCACTTCCCCTTCCTCTCCGAGATTAACAACTTTTACTGCTTTTTTTTTTTTTTTTTTTTTTTTTTTTTTTTTTTTTTTTTTTAATCACGCAATTTGTATTTTTCCACATATCTCGAAAAACATTCTCTGTATCTGCATTTCATCATCGATATTGATGCATAAAAGGGTACGCAGCAGCAGTTTTCCACTTTTTAAAATTAGGAATGATCGGTTTCATGACCTGTAGTCATGTCATCAGATTATATACATTACACAAGATAATCAAAATATCCACGGGTGTACTGCCGGTCTATAGTGCCCGTTGGACACTATAGACCGGCAGTACACCCGTGTATATTTTTATTATCAAATACGCCGGGAGAAACTCAAGAATCACTTTGCACAAGATGTTCCATGATCATTAAGAAAAAAAAAAGAAAAAAAAAACAATCTTCCGGTTCTAAAAGTTTTCACGATTAAAAAACTATGAGGTAAGATCCACCTCTATCAACCAAACCAACAACATAGGCTGGAACCTAGCGGAACGGAACTTTTCCGACTTTTGTCGCCAGAAATGGCTTGCATCTGGCGGTGTCTGTAGCTGTTTTTCTTGAAGACCCTTCTGAGATAGGTTAACTCTCGTACCAGACCTTCGGCGCCTTGAGACTTTCACGTTTAACTAGGGTATTCAGAACGTCGCGTTTTGCGCAGGGTAGTACTGACTGAGCGCATTCAGATACGATACGGTTGAGAGGACTTCCTATTGACACTGTGACTGAGGTAACCATTGGTTTACGGGCACACGAGGGCATCAAGGAAGAGCAAAGAGCCGTCTTTTTTCACCTCCTTCGTGAATTTAATGAGAACATTCTTTAGATTACCTAAGAATTCTCCCAGTTTATCACGTACATGAGACCAAGCGAGCCGGCCGCGGTGGCCGTGGGGACTGAGGCGCTCCAGTCACGGTCTGCACGGCCACTACGATCGGGGGTTCGAATCCCCCCTCGGGCATGGATATTTGTGCCGTCCTTAGTATAAGGTAGTTCGTAAGTAGTTTGTAAGTTTAGGGACTGATGACCCCGTAGTTAAGTCCCATAAGCTTAACAAACATTATATAAAAAAAAAAAAAAAAAAAAAAAAAAACAAGCGACGAATGTAAAACGGTAAAAACAACATGGCTGCGCTGGAGCAGTGTTCAAGGCAGTCTCCTCACATTTCTCCATCTAGAGGTTTACTATAGACGGAGCAATCGGACATCCCATCCCCACGCCGTCTGTTTGGTCAAAACATTGGCCGCAACAGATGAAATATGACGATCTCAACGTGTGTTTGAGTAGTCCCTTGATTGTATTGTCAAATAATTGGGAAAGGTGATCCAAGAATCTTTGAGCGGAACAAGTGTAAAAAAGGAGACCACGTCAAAACTAATCATGACGTCATCTTCTACAAGATGCAGATGCTTGATTCGTCCCATGATATCTTCTGTATTTTATTCATTTATTGCGGCGAGGCCATGCGCTCTTAATAATATCGTTTATCCTCCTTGTAAATACTTACGCCGAGTATTTCTTCCAGTAAAAGGATTCAAAACGGTGTCCTCGGAATCTTGTGAGGATCTTCCCAAATTGGAAAATACGAGGGTAAGTCAATTATTATCCGCAATTTAGTTATATTTTTGTTTATGTTGGTAGTACTGTTGTTTTACGTTGGCGACGCATGCTTTGTTTATTTGTTGTTATATCTTTGCAATTTTCAAGCCGCTACGTTAGTATCGCTGTCGCTGCCGTGCTGTTAATCATGGCTGCTCCGCTGTCTATTTCCACTAAAAGGAGAGTAACGTTCAGTGATACGTTTTTTGTGGGCGGAAGGTGTATCAGGGGCCGAAATTCATAGAAGACTTTCAGTACAGTACGGGAGCAGTGTTTTGCCACAACGAAGTGTGTACGAGTGGATTGAAAAATTCCGAAAACGTCGCACGAGTGTTAAGCACGATGAAGGAGCCGGATGACAGTTTTCCGCCACAAATGAAGAAACCATTGAGCGATCATGTAAAACGATTCTCTTAGACAGACGATGAAATATTGATGAAGTGGCTCATCGTCTTCAAATTAGTCATGGTTCTGCCTACGAAATTATTCACGAAATTATTCGTAAAGTTTGTGAAAGATGGGTCCCAAAACAACTCACACAGTTGCATAAGCAAACGCGCATCGACATCTGCAAAAAAAACATTTGGATCGCTATGGTAACGAAGGGGACAACTTCTTAGACAGAATCATTACTGGTGACGAAACATGTATCCATCATTACGAGCCGGAGAGTAAATGGCAGAGTATGGAATGGAAACATCCAAATTCGCCGTGCAAGAAAAAGTTCAAGACCCAACCGTTCGCAGGAAAACTGATGCTTACGGTTTTTTGGGATTCACGAGGTTCTGTACTGGAACATTATGATGAAAGGGGCACAACAATAAACAGTGTACGTTACAGTGAGATGCTTACTGACAGGCTAAAGCCTGCAATTCGAAGCAAACGCCGAGGATTGCTGTCAGAAGGTGTTGTGTTGTTGCACGACAATGCCCGTCCGCATACTGCTGTCCACACTGCTGAAACGCTCCAGAAACTCAAATTCGAAGTACTGGATCATCCTCCATATAGTCCCGATCTTGCCCCTTCTGACTATCACTTGTTTGGCTCACTCAAACAGGAGTTAAGAGGCCGTCGATTTGACTCGGACGAAGCAGTGAAGGAAGCGGTGCATTCCTGGCTCGCAGCTCAACCGAAAACCTTCTTTTATGAGGGCATAAGGAAGCTAGTATAGCGATGGACGAAGTGCATTGAAAAGCAAGGAGACTATGTTGAAAAATGATGTTCTCGTAAGTTTCGTATTTTATTACAATAAATTTTTATAACTACTTTGCTGATAATAACTGACTTACCCTTGTATAAACGGGTGGTAACTACAGCATGTTGCGGGAAGCTGAACAGTATTTAATAATGACGAACGGAAGGAAAATTCAAACGCTACATGATAGCCCCTGTCGAACTGTGTTTTAATTTCCTGGCGAACGGTAGCCATTGTACGGCGGATAACGGATTTATATGGTTTCCATTGGCCGTCCATTTACAGCTGCCTTTGTTTACAGTAAAAGGTCAGCCGGTCTGACTCCATAATTACAGACAATAAAAGTAGCGTGTGTCAAATAATCATACGCTGGAGATAAGGGCGTGGCGCGGACTTTAGTGACTCCATTTAGCGGGCTGCGCGCGATAAACACAGGGTGTCTAAAAAGCGCCTTCGGAAGCGCAGTAAATCGACCCGCGTCCGCCACTATAGCCGGCGACCTGTGGCCGGAGAACCGGGCGCCAGTCGCGGCCAGCAGCCACTGTACGCCGGGTGCAGTGCTGCCAACCGTACCATGGGCACAGTGGTCGCGAGCGGGGCGAGATTTTGCTCAGGTACGCACAGTTACTCTGCAGGACTCTCAGGTTTTGAACATTTGTAGCAATTCCTCTTCAGCTGCTACTACAGTACTGCAGTACTGTAACTATTGTCTTGATACATTACAATTGAATTTATTTATCGTTTCAACCATGAATGCTTCATATACTTATTACAAACGTGCGCGGGTTACGAAGGAATACACGTGAATAAGTCTCCCAGCCACAGAACTCAGCAGAACCTCCTTAGAATTTTATCAGTATGCTTGTTTTATCCACCGAAGAGCCAAAGGGACTGGTACACCTACCTAATATCGTTTAGAGCATCCGCGAACATGCAGAAGTTCTGTTTGAACTCAATCACTGTCTGAAGTGATTCTGAAATGGGGGACATTGTAATAGGTATTTCTGGTGTAGAGAAGCAGCTGAGAGAGTTAAATACGAAAAAGTCTGCTGGTCCGGATGGAATACCAGTTCGGTTTTACAAAGACTATTCTGCGGCATTGGCCCCCTACTTAGCTTGCATTTATCGCGAATCTTTAATTCAGCGCAAAGTTCCTAGTGATTGGAAGAAAGCGCAGGTGACTCCCGTTTATAAGAAAGGAAAGAGAATTGACCCACACAATTACAGGCCAATATCGTTGACATCAGTTTCATGCAGAATTTTAGAGCATATTCGCAGTTCGAATATAGTAAATTTCCTTGAAATGGAAAAGCTTCTTTCTATGAATCAGCACGGGTTTAGGAAACATCGTTCATGTGAAACTCAGCTTTCCCTCTTCTCACATGGCATCTTGCGAGCCGTAGATGAAGGGCAACAGGAGGATTGTGTTTTTCTCGAGTTCAAAAAAGCATTCGAGCTTATGGAATAGGTTTCGAAATTTGTAACTGGCTGGAAGACTTCCTAAGTAATAGAACGCAGTACGTTGTTCTCGACGGCGAGTGTTCATCAGAGACGAGTGTATCGTCAGGCGTGCCCCAGGGGAGTGTGATAGGACCGCTATTATTTTCTATCTGTATAAATGATCTGATGGACAGAGTAACTTGTAATTTGCGGCTGTTTGCTGATGATGCTGTGGTGTGTGGGAGGGTGTCGTCTTTAACTGACTGTGATGACTTAGACAAAATTTCTAGTTGGTGCGAAGAATGGCAGCCAGCTCTCAATGTAGAAAAATGTAAGGTGATGCGCATGAGTAGGAAAAATAATCCTATTATGTTCGAATACAGCATTAGTAGTGAGCTTCTTGATGCTGTCTTGTCGTTAAAATATCTAGGCGTAACATTGCAGAGCGATTTGAAATGGAACGAACATGTAAGGACAGTTGTGACTAAGGCGGACAGCTGACTTCGGTTTATTGGGAGAATTTTGGGAAGATGTACTTCACTTGTAAAGGAGACCGCGTATAAAACGCTTGTACGACCACATCTTGAGTACTGCTCAAGTGTATGGGACCCACAGCAGATCAGTTTAAAGGAAGACATAGAGGCGGTTCAGAGACGAGGAGCTAGATTTATTACTGGTAGGTTCGACCAATGAGCGAGTATCACGGAAATGCTCCGGTAACTCAATTGGGGATCGCTGGAGGAAAGACGACGTTCTTTTCGTGAATTTCTGTTGAATAAATTTAGAGTACCGGAATTTGAAGCTGAGTGTAGTACGATCTTGCTGCCGCCTACTTACATTTCGCGTAAAGGTCACAAACACAAGATAAGAGAAATTAGGGCTCGTACAGAGGCATATAGGCATTCTTTTTTTCCTCGTTCTGTTTGGGAGTGGAATAGAAAATGAAATGCCTAGTAGTGGTACAGTGTACCCTCCGCCACGCACCTTAAGGCGAATTGCGGAGTATGTATGTAGATGTAGATGTAGACGTAATGCTGCATGGAACTGACACTACCGAACACGCAGGACTGTCCATATATCCGTGAGAATACGAGGCGGTGTACATCTCTTCGGAAGAGCACGTTATAGGTATCTCAGATACGCTCAATAATATTCATGTCTGGGTAGTTTAGTGGCCATCTAAGGTGTTTCAACTCATAAGAGCGTTGCTGCAGCCATTCTGTATATAGGGAGGGGGGGAGTGACGCATTGTCCAATTGGAATTGCCAAAGTATCTCGGAATGCACAACGCACATGAATTGATGTAGGTGACCAGCCAGGATGCATACATACTTGTCACCTATCACTGCACATGCCCCACACCATCAAAGAACCTCCACCATTGAACCATCCCCTACCGATATGGAAGGCCCATGGATTTATGAGGTTGCCTCCATACCCTCATACGGCTATCCGCTCGGTACAACTGGAAACGAGACTCGTCAGACCAACAAATTTCCAGTCAAATTTCGGTGTTGACGGATGCAGACGAGGCGCAATGGTTTGTGCCGTGAAATCAAGGCTACACGAATGGACCTTCAGCTCCGATGGCCTCAGTTTATGTTTCGTTGAATGGTGGCACGCTGACAGATTTTGATGGCCTAGCACTGAAGCTGTCAGCTGCCTGCGAAACGGTTGCACTTTCGACACGATCAGCGGTTGTCTTCAGTAGGTCGCAGATCTGATTTGTCCAGGTAGCCTATATTCACGGTGCTCAAATCAAAAATGTTCAAATGTTTGTATAGCTTATGGGACTTAACTACGGGGTCATCAGTCCCTAAACTTACAAACTACTTATTAACTAACTAAGACTAAGGACGGCACATATATCCATGCCCGAGGGGGGGGGGGATTCAAACCCCCGACCGTAGTGGCCGTGCAAAAGGTGACTGGCGCGTCGCAGACGGCTCGGCCACCGCGGACGGCTATTTACCGTGCACTCGTGGAATGGTCGTACAGGAAAATCCCCTCCTCATCTGTACTTCAGAGATGCTTTGATGTTCAGGCTCACTAAAATCGTGATAACCTGCCATTGTTGCAGCAGTAACCGATGTCAAACCTGCGCCAGCCACCTGTTGCCTACCTCTGAATGTTTACATATTCTCTGTTTGCATGCGCATGCCTGTACCAACTTCTTTGGGCGATCCGTGTAGGAGGTTCTACTAGCACGCCTAACCGTTCCCTGCACTTCACACGATGTCACTTTGAACAATTACTGTTGTAAGGCGCAAACTTTTTGGGGGCACACAAAGCTTGGCCGCAACGATTGTGCCATAAGAAAGAAATCAAACCAAAATAAAATTAAATATTTTTTCCGCCCACGTATTCGAGTTGATAGTAAAATTACGGACTCCCGGATACCAATAAAAGACCGAATAAGTCCTTAATTACTAAGTAGCAAAATTAAATCAATTAATTTAGGGAATTTTATTAATTTTCACTAAACAAGGAGCATCAAGGAATGATTGCTTACTTAGAGGACAATCGAATGGAAGGGACAGAGTAGCCGTTAGGTTAATCTAGAAATTGGTCAAAATGGAGAATTTTTAGTAGCCGTTAAATTTAAAAGCAACCGGAAGCGACGCCGTGGCGGAGGCATACTTGCTTTGTGCTGCGCTCTAGACAGGTGTCCCAACCTGAGTGTCCGAGACACAGTGCCGCCAGCAAGGGCTAAGCTTCCCCAACGGTTTCTTTCCCCTACCTGTAAGGTTGGCTACAGGGACTACTTCAGAACAGCGGAAGCACACTGCGGTGCCGTACCCTGTGAATAGCCACGCACTGCCATTCGGTTGCAGAGCTTCGAAGTATCCACCTTGCGGACAGTCTAGGGCGAAAGTTACCGCCGTATTAGGAAAGTGTGACTTTGAGGACCGTCCGCGTCTGTTACAATGATGGGCGAGTGGAAGCATCCGGTACTCTTACCATGCAATTTATAGTGAGCTAAGCTTGGCCGTTTGGCCCCTGCTCTTGTTACAGTATTACGATTTCATGGCTAGCAACATTCTCTCTAATTCAACCCTCTCCGCTCTCTCTAGGGACTGCCAATGTATCTGTATAAAATGTGCTTATATCTTGACTATTGTTAATAATTTCTTGTCCTACAGCAAGGCGGTTTCACGGCAAAATAGTCTTATTTGTGACACAATATTAAACATGCAACAGGGCTACCTCAATTTCATTATATCTTTATGAATACAGATTTCATTACAGTTCTGCCTATTTGTTCTGTAACTTTCCTACTGTCCTCTTTTCAATTATTGAATCTTCAATCAGGCGACGAAACACCTGCAAAGAGAAGAATTCCGACGCCTTTACAGTCCAAGGACAGCAGATCAGCAGGTGAGTGTAACTTCCTGTCTGAAAGGCAATAGGCAGCTACCCTGTTGCTTTATCTTTGTTAGAAAAATACTCCCATGAACCACAGACCAGGTGGGGTGGCTTGCGTGCCTCAACGATACAAATAGCTGTACCGTAGGTGCAACCACAGCGGAGGGGTATCTGTGGAGAGGTGGTTCCTGAAGAGGGGCAGCAACCTTTTCAGTAGTTATAGGAGCAACAATCTGGATGATTGACTCAGCTGGTCTTGTAACATCAGCTAATGTGGCTTTGCCACACAGTTACTGCGAACGGCTGAAAGCGAGGGGAAACTACAGCCGTTACTTTTCCCGAGGACATGCAGTTCTACTGTATAAACATATGACGATGGCATCATCTCGGTAGAATATTCCAGAGGTAAAATAGTCCACCATTCGGATCTCCGGGCGGGGACTACTCAGGAGGATGTGATCATCAGGAAAGACAGCACTAGCATTCTACGGATCGGAGCGTGGAATGTTAGATCCTTTAATCAGTTAGGGAAGCTAGAAAATTGAGAAATGGATAGGTTGAAGTTAGATATAGTGGGGATTAGTGAAGTTCGGTGGAAAGAGAAACAGGATTTCTGGTCAGGTGAGTACAGGTTTATAAATACAAAATGAGTTGGTATTACAGGAGTAGGTCTGATAATGAATAAGAAAATAGAAATGCGGATAAACTACTATGAGCAACACAGTGATCGCATTATCGTAGTCAAGGTTGATACGAAGCCAACACAGACCACAGTAGTACAGGTTTATATGCCAACTAGCTCTGCCGATGATGAGGAGATAGAAGAAATATATGAGGAGCTAAAGGAAATTATTCAGTTAAGGGAGAGGAAAACTTAATTGTGATGGGAGACTGGAATTCGGTAGTAGGAAAAGGAAGAGAAGGAAACATAGTAGGCAGAAGAGATGAAAGAGGAAGTCGCCTAGTAGAATTTTGCATGGAACATGATTTAATCGTAACAAACACGTGGTTTAAGAATCACAAAAGAAGGTTGTATACGTGGAAGAGACCAGGAGCCACCGGGAGATACCAGATAGACAACTTTAGCACGCGTACGGAATAACACTTCAGCGTCTGACTTAGTCTCTGCGACGCCCAGTCGTCGCGCCGCCGCCGAGAGGTACATTCCTGTCGAAGATGCCGCGCTGCAGAAGAAGCCGTGGAACTCGTGATGTTGTGTATAAGGCTATCGACAATTTGGATCTTACCAGTGAAACTAATATTGATGCCCAAGAAATATTGAAAGGACCATCTGTGTTTCGAAGATGTGTTGTGAACTTTTTCACATTTTCTAAAGGTCCGAATCCGCAACCCGGCGACGGTTGGTTAACTGCGGCTGTGCTGCGTTGTAATGGAGCTACAGTGAAAGCATTGTCCGGACTTGAGAGTGCAAATACACGAGATGTAATTGCATATCGTACGTGAAGCGTGTATTGTGATGTTAACAAAGACTCTAGCACGAGTTATTTATCATCCAACATGCCATTTGTACTAATGTAAGAGATAGATTTCGGAACCAGTTTTTAAACTGTAAGACATACCCAGGGGCAGATATAAGCTCTGACCATAACGTATTGGTCATGAATTGTAGACTGAAACTGAAAAAACTGCAAAAAGGTAGGAAAATAAAGAGATGGGACCTGGATAAACTGAAGGAAACTGAAGTTCTTGAGAATTTCCGCGGGAGCTTTAGGCAACAATTGATAGAAACAGGAGGAAATAAAACAATAGAGGAGGAATGGGTAGCACTGAGAGATGAAATAGTGAAGGCAGCAGAGGACAAAATAGGTAGGAAGGGCAAAACCTACAAAAAAATCCCTGGATATCACAGGACATACTAAATTTGATCCATGAAAGGAGAAAATATAAAAATGCAGTGCATGAAACAGGTAAAATGGAGTACAGACGGCTAAGACATGAGATTGACAGGAAGTACAAAATGGCTAAGCAGGAGTGGCTAGAAGGCAAATGCAAGGATGTAGAAGAATGTATAAATAGGGGAAAGATAGATACTGCCTACAGGAAAGTAAAAGAGCTATTTCGAGATAAGAAAGCTCTATGAAGATGAAGAACGCAGATGGAAACCCAGTTCTCAGCAAAGAAGGGAAAGCTGAATGGTGGAAAGAATATATAGAGAGGCTCTACCAAGGAAGTGAACTTAGAGGCAATATTGTAGGAAGGAGAGAAGAGGTAGATTTGGATGAAATAGGAAATATTGTACTGAGAGAAGAATTTGACAGAGCATGAAGGACCTAAGTCGAAACGAGGCCCTTGGAGTAGATGACATTCTCTCAGAGCTTCTGAAGTCTCTGGGAGAACCAGCCATAACAAAAGTGTTTCACCTGGTGTGTAAGGTGTATGAGATAGGCGAAGCACCCTCAGACATTAAGAATAATGTTATAATTCTCATTACAAAGAAAGCAGGCGCAGACAGGTGTGGAAACTACAGAACCATTAGTTCAATAAGTCATGGTTGCAAAATATTAACACGAATTATTTACAGAAGGATGGAAAAGCTGGTAGAAGCCAACCTCGGGAAAGATCAGTTTGGGTTCAGGAGAAATGTAGGAACACGGGAGGCAAGAGCTTTACGGCATATCCTAGAAGATAGATTAAGAAAAGGCAAACCTACATATCTAGCTTTTGTATATTTGGAGAAGGCTTTTGACAATGATGATTGGAATAAAATCTTTCAAGTTCTGAAGCAAGTAGGAGTAAAATATAGGGAACGTAAGGTTATTTACAACCTGTACAAAACCCAGACAGCGGTTGTCAGAGTTGAAGGGCATGAAAGGGATGCAGTGGTTGGGAAGGGAGTAAGACAGGGTTGTAGCATTTCTCCAATGTTATTCAATTTGTACATTGAGCAAGCTACAAAGGAAAGCAAGGAGAAATTTGGAGAAGGAATTAAAGTTCAGGGCGAAGAATTAAAAACATTGCGTTTTGCCGACGACATAATTATTTTGTCAGAGACAGCAAAGGACCTGGAAAAGCAGTTGAACGGAATGGACAGTGTGCTGAAAGGTGCATATAAAATGAAGATTAACAAGAGCAAAACAAGGGTAATGGAGTGCAGTATAAGAAAATTAGGTGATGCTGAAGGAATTACATTAGGTAACGAAACAATAAAGGAGGTAGATGAGTTTTGTTACTTGGGCAGTAAAATAACAAATGATGGTCGCAGTACAGAAGATATAAAATACAGAATGGCAATGTGTAGAAAAGCGTTCTTGAAAAAGAGAAATTTGTTAACATCGAATATTGATTTAAGCCTAAGGAAGTCCTTTCTGAAGGCATTTGTGTGGAGTGTTGCCTTGTATGGGAGTGAAACATGGACGATAAACAGTGCGGACAGGAAGAGAATAGAAGCTTTTGAAATGTGGTGCTATAGAAGAGTGCTGAAGATTAGGTGGGTGGATGGAGTAACTAATAAGGTACTGAACAGAATTGGGGAGAAAAGGAATTTTTGGCATACCTTGACTAAAAGAAGGGATCTATAGGTAGGACACGTTCTTAGACATCAAGGAATTGTCAATTTAGCGTTGGAGGGAAGTGTGTGGAGTAAAAACCGCAGAGGAAGACCAAGAGATGGATACAGCAAGCAGATTCAAACAGATGTAGGTTGCTGTTCTTATATGTAGTTGAAGAGGCTTGCTCAGGATAGGGTATTGTGGAGAGCTGCATCAAACCAGTCTCCCGACTGAAGACCACAACAACAACAACAACAGAAAAACTTCACCATTTACAGACATGGTGACCGTGACAGGACACGACAAGGTTTCAATGAGTGCTATATTATATCGGCTCGTTTCCCGCTCGTTACATACTGTAGGTGGCGAGCGAATTTCTAATTTGATTTTATTAAAAACTAGAGAGTATATTCGTTTCGTTGCTTACTGCAATTTATCAGTCATGAGAGATCGTTTACGAAACAGAGCAGGTGCATCTGCAGCCGAGGAAGTGGAACAGTCAGACGTCGCATTAGTGTCCGCGCCCCAGCCGACAGGATTAGCATGGCCGTGCTCCTGTTCCAGTAGAAAGGCCAGTACCTGCGGACGCGGCTCGAACCGTGCGGAGGCAGGGGCCGATTTTCACGACCCTGCTAGGCTGGAGGTCCCGTTCAGGGAAGAAAACACGACTTCCGGCAACGGTTAGCTGTCCCGTGCTGACCGAAATGGACACCGTCGATGCCGCAGGAGCCGCCACCACAGCCGTAGCCGCTGCCGCCGCCGCCAGCTCCACTGCAGCCGCCGACGACAACACCGCCGCGACGCAGAACACAGATGACTACGGAGAGTCTCTCTGCCTCTCGACGCCGGCGCTGATTAACACGCATCAACAAAATGCAAGTACCGCTAAGCAACTAGCTGTTGCCATTGAACTAGTTCAGTTGCTGTCCACGGTCAAAGCTCAGGGCGATAAACTTTTCCAATTAGATGCAAAAATAGATGAGCGATGAAACTTCCTGGCAGATTAAAATTGTGTGCCGGAAGCGGGACTCGAACCTGGGACCTTTCCCTTTCGCGGGCAAGCGCACTACCGACTGTGCTATCCCGACACGACTCACGATGCCGCCTCACAACTTTACTTCCGCCAGTACCTTGCCTCCTACATTCCAAACTTCACAGAAGCTCTTTCATATCAGCGCACAACCCGCTGCGGAGTGAATAGTGCCAGCCGCGGTGGCTGAGGGGACTGAGGCGCTTCAGTCACGGTCTACACGGCCACTACGGTCGGGGGTTCGAATCCCCCCTCGGGCATGGAAATTTGTGCCGTCCTAGTTCGTAAGTAGTTCATAAGTAGTTTGTAAGTTTAGGAACTGATGACCCCGTAGTTAAGTCCTATAAGCTTAACAAACATTTGAACATTTTTGATCTTAACCATGTATAATATACATATTAATATACGATTGCCTTTGTGAGGCAAACATCACACTTCGTCATACTCTCGACTTAACATATGTACAGGCTTAGTCATTCTTGTCAACACATTGACATATCTACTTTTGTACACATGATAATTATGTGCGGCGAGAAAAATGAAGTGGTTATTCAGCACGCCTATGAAGAATGCTCCTACTGTGTTATTTTCTTCTATACATCTATATGGAACGATGCATGTGAACTTATTTGTTGTTATGATAACCGAAATGTAATGCTGTACAACATGAATTACACTTTCAAACATTTCTGTTAAGATGAGGGATAGAGGTATGTATTCATATTTAAAAATTTTGATAGATGGTAACGACTTTAGGTTGTGGTTAAGCAGCCCTTAGATGAAAAGACGATGCGTAAGTAGCGGTGAAATTGGTCATCAATTAAATTAATACCAATGTTGGCGGGAAGCCATTATAAATTATTTCCAGATCGCCCAACGAACCCATGTGTTTCATACATAGCTCAGTTTTTAATAATCATAAATATTCAGGGAATCACATTCAAGTACATGGCAGAGGGGTCATCGAAACGCTTTTATGATATTTAACCTGACTCTTTATATTTTGGATCTGATTTCTCTTATTATTTATCATATTTCCTTATGTAAGTAGATGCTGAGAAAATATGTTTGCATTCGGAAATGACAGTTTGTGAAAGAAATTTCGTAAACAAAGCCTTTCTTTTAATGATATTCATCCAAAGGTGTGTGTCATATCGCGATAATACAAAACAAGCTGCCCTTCCTTGAACTTCCTGTATTGTCGCGCGGTATAGTGGCGTGATCTAAGGCGTCATCTTACGGACTGTACGACCGTTCCCGCCGGAGATTCGTGTCCTCCCTCTGGAATTGGTGTGTGAGTTGTCCTTAATTTAAGGTAGTTTAAGTAGCTTGTAAGTTTACGAACTGAGGACCAAAGCAGTTTGGTCCAAGAGGATTGCGAACATTTGATTTTCTTTCTCTACATCCTCTGTTAGTCCGGATTGGTGAGGATCCCGCATGCGGAGCAACACTCCAAAATAGGACACAGAAGTGTAGTGTAGGTAGTTTATTTAGTAGAACTGTTGCATCTTCTAAGTGTTCTCACGATGTTACGTAATTTTTCTTTGGATTACCTGAAATTTTTGTATGTGTTCTTTCGAAATTAAGTTGTTCGTAATTGTTATTCCAAGCTATTTCGTTGTATTTCCAGCCTGTAGATTTGACTCGGTTATCGTGTAAATCGCGTTTAAAGGACTACTTTCAATGATCATCTTTATGCCTTCACAGTTTTTATTGTTTTGGTTCAGTTGCCAATTTTCGCACCATGAAGATATCTTATCTAAATTATTTTTCAGCTGCTTTTGATCTGCGGTGACTCAACTAACCGATAAATGAGAGCGTCATCCGCGAACAGTCTGAGATAATAGCCGACATTGTGTTCTGAATCGCTTATTAAGATAACTATCAGTAGGGGAACGCCAGATATCACTTCTGTTTTACTCGATGATTTCCCGTCATTTAGAACGTACTGGATCCTTTCAAATAGGAAATATCGAATGCAATCCAATCTCATAACTGTTGCGATATTCCAAAAGTGCGCAGTTTGACTAGAAGAACGCTGGCAAGGTACAGTGTCAAAAAGGTTCCGGAAATCTAGAAATATGGAATCGATTTTAGACCTCTTGTCGATAGCACTCATCACTTCATGTGAGGAAAGAGCCAGCCCTGTTTCAGAAGAACTATACTTTCTGAATCTGTGTTGACTATGGGACAATACATAGTGCTGTTCGAGATAGTTCAATGTTTGAGGAAAGTATATGTTCAAAAATTCTGCTGCAAACCGACGTCACTGATAAATACGTCTAATTTTTCTAATCACTGCTGTTGCCTTTCTCGAAAATTGGAGGGACTGTGCGACTTTCCAATCTTTGGCTACAGATTTTTCACTACGAGAACTGTTTGTAACGGAGCATGCTGGGATTTATTTCCATCTGCTTGCATTTCTGAACCTCGCGATACCAATGTCTCATAATGATAGGTACGAATATAATCAATCTATTGTCGTTTTCGTTCCCAAAATTTTTTTTATTATTTTTTCTAACGTGGCTAGCTAAAGTTGTTTTCTATTGTTTGACTTCGCAGAAGTGTGTTTAATTAGCAAATATTAATTAGTTATTGGATGAGGCGTATTGTTGTATGTCATATATTAGGCTAATTAGTATCTCTGATAAAGCTTAGTAAATTCTTTACTTATAATATTAAAGTAGGTATTATTATGTTTCACTAGTAATGTTAGGAAACTTGTACCCTAATTAGTTTCTGTATAATTACCGTTTATTCCGAAGTAATTGTTTAAAAACCTATTTAAATATATTTGACGTGAAGCAATTGCTTATTAATATAACAGAGATTTGTATATTAATTTATTCAGTATTATTTACGCTACCTTTCACTATAGTCAGTTGTAGGTAATTGTTTACTTTTCCATTGTAATGAGTTTAATTTACGAAGTTAACAACATGTAATTTTCAGTGTCACTATTTGGATGATAGGAATAGGATGCTTTCGCCCCATCTAAGAGAGTTTGTTTCGAGGGCACAATCCACGTTACGCTGAACTCCAATTTGAACCATTATTGTCAACGTTCTTCAGTTTTAGTCGTGTGCAAAGTGTTTCTACCGATATTATGTATGGATTATTAATATTCGTGCCACACTAGTTGTACACCTCGGACTTCTGTATTCCGCACATGAAATGTCTAAATTTGTACTATTTGTGTGTGGAATGTGCGTACTGGGTTGTAGTAAATGTAATTAATGAGACTTGTTCGCTGTCCATAAATGGGGACAACTGAGAACTAATAATCAATTAAAGTGTCAATGAACTGCAATTTTATGTGTCGTCTATCTTATTTGTAATAGTCAATTGTGACCGAGAACTTCAAGAGGGAACGGACTACGACTCGGTAACGTCACAGATTGTATATGATAACTAAGTATAGGGCTATTTCATTAGCATGCTCTGAAATGAACTTAATTCGTATAGATTCTGGAACTGGAGACTTGCATTTGTCATGTGATTTCGGTTGCTTTAATACTCCAGGTAATCTACTTCTGCATTACGTTTTGTGGCAGCTGCACCTTGTACTGTATACACCCTAGAAAAACCCGTTTGTTTGGACAACTGAAGGGTACGATACTCATTCTAACTAAACCTTTTCTTTCATGTGTAATTAAAAATTATTCATAAAAAATAATACGATAAAAGACTGTGCAAGGTATATTATGAAAATTTTAGTAAAATGTTTGTTTACAAACATCGTAACACCCAAATTACGTAAGTATGTAATTTTGACACAAATTTCGCCACTAACAGTTTCAGACACATATTGAATAGTATTAAGCATTGTGTCATAATCTGCTTAACTTGATGTTAATTTTTTCCATTTCATTCCATTCCATGATTGTGGTGGTGGTGGAGGCTGGTGCAGCAACAGTGTTGAATAATTAAAAAATGTTCAGTCTATGTTGCAATAACATTTTTAGTTAATTTTTTCATTGTAAATTCGGACATATAAAAATTACAAATAAACCTTTGTACTGCTGTAATCGTAAAATACTTATGTTCACATTATTGATTTTGCTTTGTCATGAAAATGCTTTTAATATAATTGTAATGATTTTATATTTAATAATTTCATATATTATTGTGTTGTACCACATTTACACATTTCATAAAAATCTATTTAACTATTTCCGTGTTCTAGAATGTTCTCGAAACCATAATGTGTATTAATACGCGCGAATTGGCGCGAAAACAGTCAGTCTTAAAGCATTCTGAAGCGAGCTACGAAATCTACGAGATCTCTGTACCACTAAGAAAAAAATCGCACTGACGTGTTTTACGGCCCACTTTAGATTTTTAGTTTTATTAATTTTCGCAAACGTTTTGGACCAAAATAATAATCTAAATAATAATTAATTAATTAATAAGAGTGTCTGAAACCCTTTTATGAAAAAAATTAGGTAGTGGCTGGTTTCGAACCACCGACCTTTCGCGTCACAGTCAAACACGTTGCCCACTACGCTACGACTGTAAATCGAAACAGTATTGCTTTAATCTCATACTATTGATAGCCGTTGTTATCTGATGTTAATATGGCATTTGTAGACATTAGATTATCATTTATCGTACGAAGAACGATGTGTTTTTGTTAATTCCTCAGTGTGCCGTTGCTCTGAAATGACAAAGTGTAAGTTACAATAAAAAATTAATCAAACACACGAGGAATGTCACGTGACATCTCCGAATGGCTTGTTTTCGTTAATTCAATGGAGGTTGTCAAATCTCCGTTATTTTTGCAAATATGTCTCAAACGATACGATATATGAAATAAAACATAAGGGAGATAAGTTGTAGAGAATTTTCTCCTCTACAATTTTCGTGTCAGATGAACGATTCGTTTGAAATTACAATTATATTACAATCGCCTTTTTTTGGTTTTACTACCGTATTTTTTATCCGAAAAATTTGAAAAAAGGAGGTTCTGGTCTCTGGCGGCCTACAATCATGTCTGTAGAATTTGATGCTGATAGGTTGAACGGTTCGTCTTAAAAACAGGGAACACGTTACGGACAGACAGACAGACAGATATCCCAAATTCGCCGTTATTTTCGCAAGTATCTTTGAAACGCTACGAGATATGAAAAAAAAACCATAAGAGAGCAAAGTTGTAGAGAATTTTCTCCTCTACAAATTCGGTTATTCAATTTTCGTGTCAGATGAATTGATTTGATTTCATTTGATTTGATTTTCTCAGGGAAGCTAAAACAGTCTTGGTTCAACCCGCCACTACCCGCAGCGAAACTAAGTTTATTGTGCGGTATTGCTCCGTGTATATATAGTAAAGTCAACCAATGCCCTTGAATAGTGCAAGGAGTCCCTTTAGCAGTTCTTTATTAGACACAATTTCTTCGGGTCTGGTTGTCCCAAATGTTCTGTGCCTTTTACTCTCCAATGCAATGCATTCGAAGATTAGATGTGATGCCGTTTCATCACCGTCATCACAGATCCTACATTTTGGGTCCTCTTCTGTTATTCCCATTGTATGTAGGTGTGTTTTGAAATTCTCATGGCCTGTCAGCAATCCACCCATGAGTCTAATCTCTCTCCTGTTCTGGCCCACGATTGCAGAGCTTCTTTTAAAACATGGCTTTGGCATCATTACCTTGCTATGTTTTAGTTGTCAGACTTTGGTCCAGTATTATACGTGCTGTCTTCTGAGGCAGTTACGTAGCTCCAGTTTGGTGATTGTCAGGACAGGTTCCGGTCCAATAAATGGAATCTCTGCTCCCATCCTGGCTAATCTGTCGCCATGTTCGTTGCCACTGATCCCCGAGTGGCCAGGGAAATTCGGTGCAGTGAGAAATCCTGAGGATGTGATGGACACAAATGACATGCAGTTCGACCGAAACAGTGGGAGGAGATGGTCTGAGAGAAGGGGAGAAAATTGACAGGAGATGGTGCGAGACGTAGGAGAGGAGGAGACTGACAGAAGGTGACGAGGGGAACTGATGGACAGTAGAAGGGAGAGATAGGAGACGGATTTGGACCACTGGCAGACTTTATGAAATACATGGCGTAGTAAAAGTCATTGTGAATTACATATAGCGTCACTTTTGGCATCATGGGGACAGGTGGCAACATGTATAGAGTGGGAGGAGGATGTGGTAGTAAAGGAAGAGCAGAGCGAGGTTCAGGTAGATAGGGAGGAAAGAGGATGCCTAAAATGAGAGGGGGTGGAGATCGAGCAGGTGGATCGAGACAGAATTAGATGCATTGAAAGAAGGCGAGAGAGGGGAATGTAGGAGGAAACTAACAAATGTTTATATATATTTTTGACGACGTTACAGCGTTCATTTTAATGAAATAAATCGCAATTTGCGATTACTAATGGCATTACTGTTCTAGGTTTAGATGGATACCAAAGTGCAGCGAATTAAAATTTGTGCCCGGCCGGGATTCGAATGCGGGATCTCCTGTTTACTAGGCAGACGCGTTGACCACTCCGCCACCGAGGACACAGTGACCAGCCCGAATGCAAAGGACTCTTCCCTGCACGTCTCCCGCTACACCCAAATCTCCATTCACCACACTGTCTCTTTCCTATTAACACAGCCTATTTGTTCTGTAAATGCTCGCAGCCACAATACTGTATTCCAGCATCAGGGAGAACAGGCCATGAGGTTTCAAGACACAATTAATTGTCGTTAGGAGCCCAGCCTCGGTTTGTATGACGACGTTACAGCGTTCATAGGCTGTGGTAATAGGAAAGAGATAGCTTGGCGAATGGAGATTTAGGTGTGGCGGGAAACGTGCAGGAAGAGTCCTCTGCAGTGGGGCTGGTCACTTTGTCCTCAATGGCTGAGTAGTCAACGCGTCTGCCTAGTGAGTAGGAGATCCCGGGATCGAATCCCGGCCGGGAAGAAATTTTTATTCGCCGCACTTTGGTATTGCACCTCAACCTAGTACAGTGATGCCATAAGTGATCGTAAATTGCGATTTACTTCATAACATATATATCGGTCTCAACTGCTGGGTTATCAGTCCGTAGCTTACAAACTAGTTAAACTAAGGTAAACAAACCTAAGGTCAACACAAACACCCATGCCCGAATGGGGACTCGAACCCCCGACCCCGAACGGCCGCGCGCAGCGCACGGCTAATCTGCGCGGCGAGGACACGAAGAGAGAGGAACGATGAGGAGATGAACATAGAGGCAGAGTGTAGGGGAGATGGACTGACAAAGACAGGCAAGGCATGCGGTGAAGGACTTTCGGATATTTAAGTTTTTGTAGTTATCATTAAACAAGACTCTTCGTTAGCAATGCCGTAAGACGACATGGAAGAGAGAAAGGAAACAGAGATGAGATAGGTTGGGTAGTAAGGAGATGTACATGGGAGGGGTATGGAGGAGCAGATGGACAAAGTGAAAGGGTAGAAGATGGGCAGAGAGGGAGAGGGTGAACAGGAATAGGGTAAATAGGAGAATGAAGAGGAGCAGATGCAAAGGGAGAGGAACGAGAGGAAAGAGGAGCTAAACAGATGGGGGACATCGATAAGAGGATTTGATTTGATTTGATTTTCTCAGGGAAGGCAATACAGTCTTGTCTAACCCTCCACTGCCCGCACCGAAACTAAGTTTATTAATGCGGTATCGCTCCCTGTATATCTAGTAAAGCCAACCAATGCCCTTGAACAGTGAAAGGATTCCCTTTACCAGTTCTTTATTAGACACAATTTCTTCGAGTCTGGTTGTCCCAAATGTTCTGTGCCTTTTACTCTCTAATGCAATGCATTCGAAGATTAGATGTGATGCCGTTTCATCACCGTCATCACAGATCCTACATTTTGGGTCCTCTTCTGTTATTCCCATTGAATGTAGGTGTGTTTTGAAATTCTCATGGCCTGTCAGCAATCCAGCATGAGTCTAATCTCTCTCCTGTTCTGGCCCACGATTGCAGAGCTTGTTTTAAAACATGGCTTTGGCATCATTAACTTGTCATGTTTTTGTTGATAGACTTTGGTCCAATTGTCATATCTTGATTTTACTGTTGGAATTGTTGAGAGGCTGTGTGAGCCACAGAGACGCACTCCAGGCTGAGAAATAGAGACCATTGCAAATAACAGGCTAAAACAGAGATGTATATCTTACGCGATGTAGGCACAAAAGAAATCTTCTAGCGAACTGCTGATGCCCTCAGCCACCGGCCCAGGATGGAGGTTACCTTTCGGAGAAGATGGGCGTAACTTCATATAGCGTCTAGACGCTGTTGTAAAACGTTACATTAGTACTTGGTGGCCAACAGGTACGTTTTAATGTACGTAGCAAAGTTGATACCAGTCACTTAGGAACAGCAACGTCAGTGGTTCCACGAGGCTAGAGTGAGAGGGCAAAGAAGAAAAACTGCAAGTTGGCAGCTCCCCTCAGGCGTGGCCTAAGGCGGAGTCTAAGGCGTGGCCAACTGACGTAAAACATTGTTGTTGTTGCCCATATTGGGTAGCGTCGTGACGTTTTACTTTCAGCTGAACAATGTTGGCCGGCCGCGGTGGCCGAGGAGACTGAGGCGCTCCAGTCACGGTCTGCACGGCCACTACGGTCGGGGGTTCGAATCCCCCCTCGGGCATGGATATTTGTGCCGTCCTAGTTCGTAAGTAGTTCATAATTAGTTTGTAAGTTTAGGGACTGATGACCCCGTAGTTAAGTCCCATAGACTATACAAACATTTGTACATTTTTTGAACAATGTTGTTACCAAGTATGGATTTTGTTAGTGCACAAACAAGCCACCTCCCCAACCGGGGAATGGCAGAAAGGACAGGGCTGAAACGTGGTTCGCTAGAGGACTCAGAGAGAGGTCAAACCACAATTTAGATTGGTTGAACCAAGCAGCTGCCAATAGGAAATTTTAAACTGTCGGAAAGTGGGGAAAAGAGGTGCGCCCACACCGGCCGTTAAAAGCCCCGGTTTTTGGATCAAGAAGGGAGTTCTCAGTCAGACGAGTCGGGCGCCAGCCCGTGACTATCGCCGTCGGCCTCGGGGTCCTCCGTGACAGTCTGTTTCTCGCGGGGAGTGCGTCTGTCTAGGGGATGCTGCTAGGGAACGTAATTACTGGCTTCTGTTGTGGCAAACGATTTATACTTCTTGCTTAAAAAATAACTAACCCCAGTGTTATAGACTTAGTATGGGATGCAAGAAATTCAATGCAAGGTACCTAGGTGTTCCATAAAGTTTCCTAAACAAGTATCCTCCCGAGTCCGCATCTCTAGTAGATGCCTGTACTGTCTCTCTGCAGTCACTCCTTTCCGCTCGGGATATGCAGACTGACCTTGCTACCTCTTCCCTCTTTCCTATGTAGGACACGACACAATATTCTACATGCTGTCTTCTGAGCCAGTTATGTAGCAAAAACAGGGGACACGTTAGGACAGACAGACAGACAGACAGACAGATATCCCAAAATCGTCGTTATTTTTGCAAGTATCTTTGAAACGCTACGCGATATGAAAAAAAAACGTAAGAGAACATAGTTATAGTGAATTTTCTCCTCTAAAAATTCGGTTATTCAATTTTCGTGTCAGATGAATATTTAGGTCATTATTTTCATTTAAATTTCGAGATGTCAAAAAACGATCGCAAAGGCCCACTTTTAGTGTTACTGCCGTAACGTAAAGTGGGCCAATAAGGCGAAGTATACTTAATGTGGCTGTAGTGTAGTGCAAAATGCGCCACAACCTGATTCGTATTCTGGAGTATTAGCTTCGTTTTCTTTGGTGAAGAAAAGACTGACGACTCCACCAACATCTAGAGGAGAGTGGTGTCTCCACAACCTCTCACTGCAGTCCGCAAGGGCAGAGGACGTCGTAATCGATATCAGTTGCCCGTCCCATGACACTTGCTAAGTGGGTGTACTTCGCCAATGAGCCCGCTGTCCGTAGCACCACCTCGCGCGCTCCGCTAGCGAGGGTGTCTACCGGCTGTGGGCGATGCGGCAGAGTGTGTCGCGGTGCCGGTGTATTTCAATGAGCGGACTGTGCCCCGCGCCGGCGCCGCCCCCGCCGCCCCCGCCGCCAGCAGGTACGGCCGCGCCGCCCCCGTAAATCGGGGCCTTAACAGCCGCCGCCGCCCCCGCCGTGCCAGCGGCGATTAGCCGTTAGCCGGCTAGCCCCAGCACCCCCTGGCCTGCGCCACTACTCTGTGCCTGCGCGCCCCACACACACACACACAGTGGAGCGGTAATCCGCCGCGTGTTCTTTACTGCGGTCGGCGCCTGCTTGCGGCGGCTTGAATTACTCTTGCGCCAAACTCCACCCGCGTTCCACCCTGCTGTACCTCTGCTTATTTTTTCTTTCTTTTTTTTCTCGCCAGTATTGCGGATATTGTGCGCCTACGCTGCGGCAGCGGAGGTACGAGGCGGCAGTGGCCCAACGCCGGTAGGTGAGGCGTTGAAACAGCCCTAAACACTGCGTTATAGTCGTCACCAAAACAGTGTACGCTACGCCGCTGAACAACCGCAGCATAGGCACGAAAAGGGTTAGCAAACGGCATGGAAAACGTTTCAGTTAAACGTGCAATGCTGCCGGTCGATGCAACGAACATGTAGGAATGTTCAAATGTTCAAATGTTTGTTAAGCTTAACGGACTTAACTACGGGGTCATCAGTCGCTAAACTTACAAACTACTTATGAACTACCTACAACTAAGGACGGCACAAATATCCATGCCCGAGGGGGGATTCGAACCCCCGACCGTAGTGGCCGTGCAGACCGTGACTGGAGCGCCTCAGTCCCCTCGGCCACCTCGGCCGGCAGCAACTGGTCAGTTTTATCCAATAGTGAAATATTACTTCGTCGATCCGACGAATGTTCAAATGTTTGTTAGGCTTATTAGTTTCTGTTTAATTACCGTTTATTGCTGAGTAATTGTTTAAAAATCTATTTAAATATATTTGAGGTGACGCAATAGCTTGGTAATATAACAGAGATTTTATATCAATTTACTCAGTATTATTTACGCTACCTTTTACTATAGTCAGTTGTAGGTAATTGTTTACTTTTCCATTGTAATGAGTTCAATTTAAGTAGTTAACAATACGTAATTTTCAGTGTCATTGTTTGATGATAGGAATAGGATGCGGGATCATCAGTTCCTAAACTTACAGACTACTTATGAACTACCTTATACCAAAGACGGCACAAACATCCATTTCCGAGGGTGGATTCGAACCCCCGACGGGGAGCGGCCTCGCACATCGTAGCATAGCGCCTCAATGCGCTTGGCCACTCCGACGCGGCGATCCGACGAATGATTAGCAATAAGGGAAGATGTGGTGTCGCACAAGTACAAAGTGCGCGCCACCTACTTTCGCCGCGCGCCGCCAAGCACGCACGGCGCGGCGTTCTCACGACGACAACCACGAGCGCCCTCTGCTGCAACCCCGCTCGTGGCCACCACGAAAAGACATCGGTCACTTCGGACGGAGATAGCAACCAGTTAGGACCTTCGTAATCAGATAGGCACAATTGAAGACTTTGCTATCGTACAGGCACTAGGCAGGCCTTTAACAACTATGTATCAACATTCTGCAGTACTATGTAGAAGTTAAGTATTGTTACATTCTGTGCAATATATATCTCTTTCTAATTTACTCTAGTGTTTATAGTTTCTGGCTGCTCCCCTCCGTACCTGCACCAGCGTGCTATTTTTGTTCCTGTGTCGGGCTCATTCCACTCGGCCACCGACACCTACGACGAGGCTGGGACACAAAAGCGGCGACAAAGTTGGGACACAAAAGAAGAATTTACTTTCGTCACAGCAACTAGTGTGTACCTTTATAGAATAAAACCCCTTCTTTGACATGACTATGGGGTAGTATAGTTGGCGCCATGTAGGAAGGCGCTTCAGCACATAGAGGCGGAGCGATAAGGGAAGCGTGAAGGGGCGGAGCTACGGCCGAGCGCCAACAGTGGAGCCTGTGGGAGAAACATTGCGTAACTCGCGGCCAGCCACACGCTTAGAGAATGAAATAATGGAAGGGGATGCGCACAACGACTGAAAACTGGGGCGCCGTACTACGTGATGCGGACTATAGTAACAGCTCACTTTCAGTAGAATAAAGTCATATAGGTCATTCGTCACAAGTTTTCGTACGAATAACCACTTTTCAATTTCTGTCCAGAAAATAGCTTCACCTAAAAGCTAGGTGGATGATGACGGAATGACACTAGTTTTAGAAGTCGATTTGGGCGACTTTCTGCCGTTACAGGATGAGGAGACTGCAGATAATTTGTTGAACATGTTAGGTGAGGAAGACGCTATTCCGCGGTGGAGTAGCCGAGCGGTCTAAAGCGTCTCGCTTCGGAGCACACCTCACCGTGGAGGTTCGAGTCCTCCCTGGGGCATGGGTGTGTGTGTTGTTCTTAGGTTTAAGTATTTTGTAAGCTACGGACTGATCACCACGCAGTTTGGTCCGATAGATTTACAAACATTTGAAGACGCTATTTGTGAGCCTTCTTCCAGTTCAAACCCAGGAAGAGATGAAACGATCGTCAACCCTTTGACAATGTGGATCGGGAAAACGTAGGCCTACCCAGCAAACTAATCGTCTTCACGGTGGTACAAAAATTGTGCCCTCTTTCTTTACAAAAAGAAAACGTATAATGGCCAAATCGGTATGTGAAAAGTATAATAAAACTGTTTGTGCGGATCAAAAACATTAGTTTATCTGAGACTGTTACGTTTCTTTGTGAGCAGTAATACATATCTACTACTAGTTTACTGACACTGATTGCCTGAGGTAGTATGCAAAGTATAAGTTCAAAACCATTTATTTACTAGTATTCAGTTCATGGACGTGCATGGTAAAGAGACCATGAAGTATTTGTTTTCTCTCTTAATTTTCCTACGTTTCTCTATAGCATTGTTTTTCAACCTTTTCGAATATGCGACCCCTTCCAAGTGAAAACTATTCTGGCCATTCCCTCCCAAATCTACATCTACATCACATTTAGGTGCCTGACAGAGGGTTCATGGAACCACATTTATACTATTTATCTCCCATTCCATTCTCGAATAGCACACGGGAATAAATAACACCTGAATCTCTCCGTCCGAGCTCTGATTTCTCGTATTTTATTCTGATGAACCTTTATACCTATGTAAGTGGCAGTCAACAATATAATTTCGCATTCGGAGGAGAATGTTGGTGACTGGAGTTTCGTAAGTAGCCCTCGCCGCAGCGATAAGCGCCGTTGTTGTAATGATTCCATCCCAGATCCTTATGATTTCCGTAACGCTGTCTTCCCTGTATCGTGACAATACGAAAAAGGTACCCTTCTTTGGACTCTTTCGATGTCCTCCGTCAAACCCACCTGATAAGGTTCCCATCCTGGACAGAAATACTCCAAAAAAGGGACGGACAAGCTTAATGTATGCAGTCTCTTTAGTAGTTCTGCTGCATCTTTTGGTTCTGCCAATAAAACGCAGTCTCTGGTTCGACTTTCCCACGACACTATCTATGTGTTCTTTACCATTAGATAGCTCTTCTTCTCCTGAGTAGAATGAATACACGATATAAATTGCGTTTTTATTTATTTATTTCTTATTTGTAATTTTCCTTTTTGCAACTTTTTGTGATCCAACCCCGCGAAGAACTGTACGATTCTGTAACCTTGCGTATTAACTAGATATCTCGTAGGTGTTTGTGGGAGTCAAGCACTGTCCATTAAGTGTGTGTACAACTGGTTCGCCGGTTTTCGAGGAGGTCGAGAAAGTGTTTCCGAGAATCCCCGTAGCGGACGACCCAAGATCGCCGTGTGACGAAAACATTGAGAATGCAAGGACATAAATCACGAACGATCGTCGATTAGCTGTGCGGAAGATGGCGGTGTCAAAGCATAGAATAGAGTTTTCTAACATCACCTTGTGGGAGAAAGGTCAGATCCGAAGAATCCCGAGTAAAAGCATCCTCAAAACTTTTTCTATAGTCAAGGCATTATCCACAAGGAATTTCTATCACAGGGAACGACGTTGAACGTAGCTAGGTTCGTTGGATGTTTGACACGTTTGATGTAAAGTCTACGGGGTGCAGTACACCAGGAAGTAGAACAAGGTTCCTGAGTTTTTGTTCACGATAACACTCGTCCTCACACAGCCAATATCGTCAAACAGGTCTTGGCAAAAAGGGAGTGGTGCAACTTAAACATTTACCATACTAGCCGGATCTCAATCCTCTAGGGTTCTTCCTATTGCCTCAACTGAAACTTGCTTTCCAAGGAAAGAGATTTGGCGAAATTCCTGCCATCCTGCGAAACGTGTCGAGGCTTTTCAGCAATATCCAAAACGACGATTTCATGCAAAGTTTCCAGGACATGTAATACAGTGAAGCCATAACATCGCAAATTGCGATTTATTTCACAAAAAAGACGTGTTTCAAGCTTAAAAAGCAATTCGAAATACTTAAACATTTCGAAAGTTTCAGGGCAGTGAAATATATTCAATAGCACAGTTGAAAATTTGTGATGTACCCGTATTCGAACCCGCTTAGGGTTAGCGGTCACTTTAACCATTTCGTTTTTGTGTGTTCTTCAGGTAAATCCGTTCGTTGCGGTCGTTCATGTTCGTTGAGATTTTGGCGCAGATTCTTATTACAAAGAGCGTCCAGCCCTTTGACTGGCGTGCTGAGGCAGGCGCCCGGCAACTAGTTAGACTATCCAGGCATGCTTTCCTTCCAACCCAAATTCTCACCTTGTAGCACACAACGACTGCAGTGCCCGCTGCCCATTACTTGCTCGTGCTCGCTACCTATACTGAATTCCCGCAAGGAGTGGAGCGTATTAATGCGTCCGCATTGAAACTGTCAATTGCCTGTTGCGGGCGAATTTACAGTTATTGATATGTTGTCTGTTCTTTTCGGACATTTGTTGACATTAACGGGTGTAACTTTCGAAATATCTGAACAATTTGATCCACCGACACATTAATGCGCTCGATCCCCTGCGGAAATACAGTGTGGCGTGCGAGCAAGAGGAATTAGTGGGCAGAGTCTGCTACAGTCGTTGTGCGCTACTAGTCGAGAGTTTGGGTTAGGAGGGGAGCGTGCCTGGACAGCTTCAGTAGCGCTGGCGTGGTAGCCCAGGGCGCTCGGTCACAGGGCTCAACGCACTCTGTAACAAAACAACTGAGCAAAGAGTCTAAAAAAAGCCTAGAACAAAAATGAACAAACTGGCGAAACGAACCGATTTACCTGGAAAAATAAAATAAAATAAAAAGCTGATCAAGGCGACCTCTGGCCCTAAGCGGGAAAAACCGGGTTCAAATCCCGGTCCACTGCGAATTTGAACTTAACCGTTGAATTTATTTCAATGCTCTTAAACAGCCGAAATACTTAAATATTTCGAATTCATAGAAATTGCGACCGTTTATGTCAACAAATGGCGTGTGTTCTTTCAATATCAATAAAAGTTTAAAAGGTACCCCAGTACCAAAGACCCTTCGACACAGCAGCCAAAATCAGGATTATCGATGCCGCCTTTCGCCTTTCACAAAAAAAAAAAAAAAAAAAAAAAAAAAAAAAAAAAAAAAAAAAAAAAAAAAAACTAATAATTAACTTATAGTTGCGCTGCATAGAGACGTAATGTATCACTAATATTATTTTTTTTCCTTTTAAATGATAGAAGTATAGCGAAATAGACTTTCCTGAATGCCCGAATAATACTGCATTCAATTCAAGTCGTAGGAGCAATAAGCTGATAAGTCCGGTTTACAAAAGAATTATTTTCCGAATCTTCATTTAAGCCGCCAACATAGATTAAAGTCTTATTACTTCACCAATCAAATATTTATTCAAATGTTTACTATATTAAAAAATTGAATTTGTCTGATTCACGCATTAGGCAGCTTTATTTTTATTTATTTATTTCTAATGTGATGTCAATTAAAGTAACAACCATCGGCAAGTAACGAAACAGAAACTTTCGGCACTTAACGGGTTACTATTTTCAGAGAAGGTCATTAGTCCTCGGGTGGGAAGATAAGGAGTGAAGATAGAAAGAGATCAAGGGAAAGTAAATGCAGTCCATGGAGGGAAGAAGGAAGAAAGACTGCACTAGCTCGGAGTTCAGAGTTCGCCACGCACGGACTCACGAAAGAACCGTGAGCCCCCTGTGACGGGCGAGGGGGGGGAGGCTAACGGAAGTCATCAGCATCACTTATTAATACGAAGTTTTTTGTGACCCGTGAAACGCTCCTAACAACACAATATTTTGTTTTTATTCTTCAAGTAATAGTATAAAAATTGCACAGGATAGTTTGTATTATCTGTAATTTTAGTTGGACTTGATGGCTGAGAAAACTGACTGATCAGAATAGATATAATTATGATTGTTGATCCATTTGTAAATTAGGTCAGCTTGCTGCTGAGAAGGAGCGAAACTACTTGGTGGTTTGTCATCTTCAGATTCCAAGTCTTACATTACATCAATAGAATCTGTATGCCCCTTCACCGGTGTCATCAATTCTTCCTCAGAGTCAGAATTGAAATCTTGCAGAGAATTTTCAGACTGACTGCCACTGCGAAGCTCCCTTTATATCATAGCCTCAAGGGCAGAGAAAGAATCTCTGCCTGCTCTCCACATCTGGCAAAACAGGTAATATAATTGTCAGAAGTAAATAGTGTACACTGATACCAATCAATGCCTCTTATATTTGTTAATGTCATGGAGTCTTTACTCCCAATAACTCAGATAAAAATGAAATGCAAGAGTATTTGAAAACACGATCCCCGATTTATAAGTTATTCGGTTACATGTTCTGTTTTCAATGATTCATACATAATCAACAATCTAAATTGTTTTGCGCCATGGTGGTTTCGATTGAAACCACTAACATAAACGTAAGTATACTGTAGAAAAACGTTATGTATTTTCAATATTTTCTAATATTTCAAAATGTTGAAATGTTTGTAGAGCTTACAAACTACTTATGAACTACCTACTTCTAAGGACGGCACAAATATCCATGCCCGAATGGGGATTCGAACCTCCGGCCGTAGTGGCCGTGCAGACCGTGACTGGCGCGCCGCAGTCCCCTGTAATATTTCGAAACTTACTTTATTGCTGATTATATAAAATACGAAAAGTCGTACCTTACGAACACTTACACATGATTATTGAAAAAAGAGGGGAAAAATAAACAGTAGCAGTGGAACATCATACGATTTTTCTCGAGTTGCATTTGTTTCAAGTAGCGCTGGATCCGCATAGAGCGCGTATTTACCGTTTTGTCGACAAATGGCAGCATAGATTAACAAGAACCAGGTGTATTCAGGGAGAAACCACGTTTTCAGTAGGCACAAAGCGAATATATTATGGTGGTTTCGCTACGAACCTACATGGGCTGAAAGGGTTAACTGTTACCACAACGAATATCAGATTTCCGGCCGCGTCTTCTCAGAGTATGAAAAGAGTGGAGAGCCGCCTTAGAAGAGCGATCGAGGATATTCTAGGCTACATTCGCTGTCGGCGGAGCGAACTGGCGAGGAAGGCCGTTGTCTGGCCCAAGGTAGAACTCTGCGGCCAATCCTCGAGCAGTGTAGGAATTTCCTTGTGACAGGAATTAGCCCCGAGTTACTGCCGTCAATATTTGTTACGCCTTCGTTGTTTGCACGATGCCGAGTGGATACCGTCTGTTTTGCTTCTGTAGGCGGCCGGAGTTGATATGCCCGTCACACGGCGCGGTGTGGTGGGCGGTCTACGTAGCAGGGGCACCGACCCCGGTGGAGGCAAAGTTCACTGTGCTTTTGAATTTGAAGAAATTTATTTACCGTCCGTAATAGTCCTCTCACAAACGAGCTTATTATAAACTACTTCAGTATATGCCTCATACAACTTTATTTCAGATTCAGCTGATAGAGAAATTTTACATTTCCTCTGAGAAACAGAACGATGTTGATGCATTCTTAATGTTGAAATTCTGATAAATAAGGTGAATCTCGAAAATTTTGTGGATTGTTGATAAAAGCTTAAACCCGCGGCTCCGCTCGCGTGTTGGTTGATGATAGATAATGCGGGAAACGCCAAATCGATTGTTTTAAAGAAATGTATTAAAAGAAATTTCTTTATTACTGCTTTATTTATTTATTCTTATATTTCCTTATTCATATGCTTATCCTTACAGAGAAAGAACTGAAGACATTGTAGCACGTATAGATCAAAGGTATGGTCTGTGCATAACGTTTCGCTGTATGTAACCTCCTTGCTATAGAGTCATCGCTGGCTTTCAATCCGCACCTTTTTTTATAATTTGACGACTTTCAACCACCATCTCTTCCACCCCCTTATAGCTATCGGCATGGAACTGCTATGTTGTACAACGGGAGACTTCAGCCAACAATTACACACAGACCATTTGTTTACGTTCTGTAGTTTTCGTTGCAGAGCGAAATATTAACAAACACACGTAGAATTTTATATACATCGATAACTTTCCATCCCAATGTACTCCACCCTTTTATCATTATCAACCGTCAAGCAACAATGCAACCAATAAAACCATTTTCAAAGAGTAAATATAATTTTCAAAGAGTATTATTGTTCCACATTTCGCGTTACATTCTGCAAATTATTAAATATCTATCAGATCGCTGTAAAACCGTGCCTAAAACCTTCCTCAGGTATAAACTAGTAACTGTACAAATATTTAAGTCTCTGGGTCTTGTCGTTCGGACGTGATAAGCGTACACCGAACAGACATTCACATTAATATATATATATAGCTATCCGATCGCCAGAAAACCATGCCTAACGCCTTCCCCGGATAGACATTAGTAAATGTACAAATTTTTAGCTCTTTATGTCTTGTGGTACAGACGTGATAAAAGTACACCGAACAGACATTCACATTTATAGATATAGATTTACAAAACGTAAAATAAATTATATCGGGTGTGTGTGTGTGTGTGGGGGGGGGGGGGGGTAGGTTGGTAGCAGTTTGGGAAGGAAGGGACTCATTGGCCAAGGGGAGTGAGCACCTCTAATCCCACAAATTTACCGGGTATGACAAAAAATAGAATATTTGCATACACAGAATAGTTTTAAATATTTTCAAGCTATGAGAGTGGACATGACACTGTGGTAAAAGAATAAAAAAGACGGATTGAATGCAATTATTTGTGCTCTAGTATTAGTAGTGAGCTTCAGAGCGCAGCTGCAGAACGCTCAGTGTACTGGAACACGTTCGTAGTATCGAGTTTATTTCTGACAGACGTGAATGGTGGAACGTTAGTTGAAATTTCTTTCGATTGGCCTGAAAAATTAAAAGCGCAGAAGCGCATAGCGGTAGAAGTGCACTTAGCAGGGGCATCCAGAATGCATTTCTCTGTCAGCGGCAGGACAGCTGTCAGTTTCAAACACCGGCCTGTCGGCCGCGCGCAGTGTGTGTGTGTGTGTCTGTGTGTGTGTGTGTTTGCGCAAACAGCCGCCGGCCGCCGAAAAACAGCATTTCTGCCGTGCCGGAGTGCGCGGCGCGGAAACCGCGAACGCGCATTTTTATATCCATTAGCGGTAAGCGATTAAATTAAAACGTCGCCGTCGTGCACGTTGCAGCTCGCGCTACTGCCAATTATTTTACTTAACAACGGGAGACGCGAATTTCTGTGTCAAGGCCAACACACGTGGTCGGCTGGTTCGACCCACATTTGACAGGGCGCTTCTGTACAACCTCGAATGTAGGTCACTTGTAGTTTTTAATAAAAACACTCATAAGAATAACTATGTGTAGTCGACTTGGAATTTAAGGTGTCGATGGATAGTCGAAAGATACTTAATTTTCTAGAAATGTCGGAAACAAAAATCATAAAATATCTTCCACTCCATCAGCCCGTCTGTTACATCAGCCAATGCAATATAACTCCTTTATAACTGTTCCCAGCGAAAATCCCTTTTTTAATTAATTTGATGACCGGTTTCGATGCTACTTAGGCACCATTTGCTGATGTAGAAAACTACAGAAGCAACACAAAAGAACTGCTTAACCATCACTAAACGTCGTTACCGCCGATCATAATTTTTAAATGTGGCCGCATATCTCCATCATTCATCCTAACAGAAATTTTTGTTAGTGAGTCTCATGTTGTACGCCATTACACTTCTCTTATCATCCACATAAATGTATATAAATCATTGCCTCACAAATGAAATCACACATTAGTGTACGAGTAATTTATGATATTGTATGAAAACAAGGACTTATAAAATTTAGCCACATAATGGAAACGTATGTCATTACTATATGTACTAAATTTCTATTCCTTTCTTTAGTACAAATTTACGTTCACGTTCAAACTAACAAATTATAAACTCTTACATAAGATGCAGTGAGACACAAACATACGTAATTACATATAATGGCTACGAAAAATTAACAACTTACATCAGATGTATACGTTATACATTCCATCATTCATCATTTGAACTTAAATCAGTGTAATTTTGTTTTTTATCATTTCCCTAAATATCTGCCATAAGGTAACGTCATGCTAAGAATTAAAACGTCAATTATCTATGTGGCATGTGGCCTGATTGCTGTGATAAAAGTGTAATTCGTTGGTTCTTGGTATATAAGCAATGAATAATTATGCCCGTAATTAGTACTAGCTTATCTGGTTACAGATCACTAAATATAGATAATTCAAAGGGGTTAGGTTGTCTTTCTCCATATAATACAGTCCTCGAAAATAAGAACACCATAAATTCGTCGTCGCAGCAGAGGGAAATTTTATTGACACATTCTTGAGGTTGTATTCAACACACGATCACACAAGCAGAGCCGCACACACGTGAGTATAGTCACCAGAGCGTGTGCAATGCGGCGTTAGTACCGTGCATATCCTCCTTTTTCAACAATGCAAGCTGTAATTCTCCCATGTAAACGATCGTAGAGGTGCCGAATGTAGTCTTGCGTAATGGCTGCCACGCAATTTCCACCCGATGCCTCAGTTCGGCCAGATTTCGTGCCAATCATGCAGGCCGCATGCAAGCATGCGCAATGGAAGACAGATGTGGCGATTGTTCTGGCCAGGGTAGTTGACGTATAACTTGAAGAGCACGTTGGGTGGTACGGGATACGTGTGGACGTGCATTGTCCTGTTGGAAAAGCAAATCGACTTGTTGGTTCCTGAACGGTGGTAAGACGCGTCGAATGATGGTTTCAATGTACCGTGCGCTGTTCAATGTTCCCCCGACGATCACCAGAGGAGAAGGCTAGTGTAGCCACACCATGTTGCCAGGCGTCGGTCCTGTGTGCTTCTGTCCAGAATTTGGCACTCCTCTGCATGACAACACACATGCGTACCACCATCATTGACACCGAGGCATTAGTAACTCTCATTACTGAAGACGACACGTGTCCATTGATCCCTTCATAAGGGCATACCGTGACACCACTGGAGGTGAGCTGAACGAAGTTGGGACATGAGCGGAAGAAACCATAGGGGCACGCATGATCGTGCATCGTGGGAGCCATATCCTACACTGGCCGTTCAACTCTAGTGATCGTCTATAGAACATTGAACAGTGCACGGTACTTTCGAACCATCATTCCACTCGTCTTGGAACCATTCATGAACCAACAAGGCGATGCTTTTCCAACAGGATATTGCTCTATCAATAAAATTCTTCTGGGTATGAAACCGCGTCGTCATTTTATAAATTCCACCGACGTTTCGGCCGCTGTTGCAGGCGGCCTTCATCAGGGTCTGTGTCTGACTGTCAGTCTGACAGTCAGACACAGACCCTGATGAAGGCCGCCTGCAACAGCGGCCGAAACGTCGGTGGAATTTATAAAATGACGACGCGGTTTCATACCCAGAAGAATTTTATTGATGGTGACAACAACCGAGGAAGCCTACGTTTGCAGGATATTGCTCGTCCACAAGTATCCGGTATCATCCAACGTGCTCTTCGAGCTGTACGTCCACCACCTGAGCCAGAACAATCGCCAGATCTTTCCCCCATTGAACATATTTGGGACCGTATGAAACGTCTTTTTCTGCGGTCTGCATGAGGGGCACGAAATATGGCCCAAGTGAGGCACCAGGTGGAAACTGCATGGAAGGCCAGTCCACAAAACTACTTTTGGCACCTCTGTGGTAGAATTACAGCTTGCATTGCTGAAACAGGAAGGGCGTACACAGTACACAGTACTAACTCTGCGCACGCTCTGGTGACTGTACTCACAACCGTGTGGCTCAGCTTGTTTCATCGCGTGTCGTATCCATCCCCAAGAATGTGTCAATGAAATTTCACTCTGCTGGGTCGACGAATTCATTGTGTTGTTTCCTCATTTTTCAGGAGAGTATTATTTATGGAAGTAATAATGCCTAAGGCAATTTGATAATAATGGTATATACTCCAAGACTCATACGGAAAGTATAAGTGGAAAGCATTTTTTTTAATTATCATATTCAATTTAGGTCCCAATAAAAAGGAAATTGAACACAAATAGTTATGTCCAAAGTCCCCATTATGTGGATGAATTTTGTAAATCTTTACTTTCATACAGTATCGCGATTAATTTTTTTGATTCTACGTATTAATAAATGACTTCCTTTGTGAGGCAAAGATCACAGTTGTTCATGCTCTCGATTAATCATACACACATTCTTAATAATTATTGTCAATACATTGTGATGAAAAATGTGTGAGAAAAATTAATTGGTTATTCAGCACGCCTATGAAGAATGCTACGATTGTATTATTTTCTTCTATACATCTATGTAGGATGATGCATGTGTACTTATTTCTTGTTATAATAAGCAAAATGTAATGCTGTACTACAGGAGCTACGCTGTGAAACATTTCTCTTAAGATGAATGATGTATGAATGCGTTCATATTTAAAATTTGTGATGCACAGTAACGACGTTTGGTTGCGGCTATGCAATCCTTACATTAAAAGATGATGTCTCTATAGCATCGAAACGGTTAGAAAACTAAATTAATAGCGATCTTTGCGTGAAACTATTATAAATTAATTCCATACCGCCTCGAAGAAACCATCTGCTCTATAAAAAACACAAATTCTAATAAAACAGAGGCTTGGTTGCAAATATTCTATTTAGATCAACGCTTTTCATCTTTTTGATGCATCATCTGAATCGTAAAATAGTACTTGACATGGGTCAGATTGCATTAAAAAGACGTTGTGGCATTCAGGGGTGGTTGTAGACATCGGTCTATGAAGTGTAGCGACCAATTTTGGGGGAAGGGCACAGAAATATCACTGAACAAAAGTGGAACTGCGGTACACAAATGTTCAAATGTTTGTATAGCTTATGGGACTTAACTACGGGGTCATCAGTCCCTAAACTTACAAACAACTTATGAACTAGCTAACACTAAGGAAGGCACAAATATCCATGCTCGAGGCGGGATTCGAACCCCCGACCGTAGTGGCCGTGCAGACCGTGACTGAAGCGCCTCAGTCCCCTCGGCCACCGCGGCCGGCAAATGCGGTACTCACCCAAGTAACTAGTAAAATTTGGTGTTACTTGGTTCTTGGTAACTACTTTGGCGTTTGGAGTAACAGAAAAAAAAATTTAAATATACGAGATTTTATAAACTACATAAATTACAAAAAGACCAACTTATAATAAATACATTTCCCTTAATTTTCTTCATACAGAAGACGATACGAATGTAACAACTTGAATTTGACATCACTGTAAAAAAATAAAAAATAAATAAATAAAATAAACATCTATTACAAAGATCACTGCATGTTTCACTCTTCTTCACAATTTGACATGATCATTCGTCTCTGTTTCTGTTTACTGAATATGTCAGTGATATTCTGAATGACCATATCTCTTCTTTCCTGCATATTTGCAAGAGCTAATCTATTTACTCTTTCGTGTCCCATTGTGCAACGAAAATAAGTCTTTATTCGTCTCAAAGTGGAGAAGCGTCGTTCAGGAACATTTGTGGTGCGAGGAGTGATCGAATATAGAAGTGCAATATATAAATTTGATAAAAACTGCATGTAACAGTGTATTAACGATTCAGTCGCTATTTCAGGTCTTTTGCTTTCATCAGTCCATTCTTTCTTCCACAGTTCACTAAAATTATGTGTTGCCACTTTTAGTACATAAAAAAAAACAGCCAAGTGATATTTTTCATTGAAAATCAACCAAACAATACTGGTTTTATGTAGAACAATATTTTACTGTTTTATAGATAACTGGAGTCTTTAAAAAAGTGAGCTCATTTTAAACGTTCGTTTTATTCTTACCTTGAATCATCGGTTAAACAAAATGTCGTTAATCTTACTCGCTTAAACTAATACTTACCACAATGACATGAAGGTATTATTAATTAGAATAACACCCTTACCAATTGTATTATGATGTCGAAATTGTAGACCGTGGATGAACAACTCTGTGGTGGTTCCGATTCCGTTGTGCAACCACCATCGGATTCCTTAGGAGGGTTTTTGTCCCTACGCTCCCATTTTCCAAAATAATCAGGTAGTTTGCGATTCATTGCAACAACCTCTTTCGTCACTCACTCCAACCACTGTACACTTTTATTTCAGAAAGAAATGGCACATCACAACACATGATTCGGTCAAGTTGAACAATTTCAGTCTCCAATATAGTCACTAATAGTAAGCTGAAGACAAGTGTTTGCTATTAACAGCGCGTGGAAGAGTTGGAACTGGTGCGGGACATCCGATTGATTTTGACAATCGTGTGGTCTGAGTGTTTATTTTTCATTTTTATTTTATTTTAATTTTTTTTCATCCAGTCGCTTTCCTCACCCAGTTGCGGCCGTTATATGAATGTTTACAATCAGTTTACAGGTTTGGAATTGTTTTATTTACTTTCATCCTTGTCGGTTATCAATTGTTGGTTCGATTTAAAGTTTATAATTAGGTGCTGCGCTGTGAATTTATGTATAGGCCTATAAATTAACTAATAATTTTGTCACCTACCTGAAATACATATGAAACAATTGGTAAAGATCATCTTGGAACACCATGTAGTTTTTGCACTTCTTCGCTGAGCACTTCAATCGGCCAACGTAAGCACCGCGACTACTGAATATTTCAAATGACGTCTGCCTTATAGTCACCGACGTAATTTAGTTCATATTCATTAAAACAACGGTGTACTAAGTTTATCTCCTGTGTAATTTGTATTTTGGTCGTTATGAGGCTTGCCATGACAGCATTGGAACGCAAGCGACGATATATTTCCCCGCTACTCTCCTGTCCCTTCTCCCGACGGGCCATCGTAGCCATCTGCCACCTTATCGTCTATATAACACATATGACCTGGAAAATAGTACGATTCGACGCAATTGTCAGGCGATTGCGAAGATTTTGTCTAGGCTCAACAATTTAAGTGACGGTAAGCCTACCTGTCACGTTTAACTTTCTTGATTATTGTGAGTGATACATTAATATACAGCCAACGTGTTTGAAATTCATTGCAAATTACTTTGATATATTACTATCTATTTTTTTCTTTTATTTCGTCTGGTGAGATAATATATTTACTGAGTTATGAATCCATTTATTCGGTGTAATATAATACTCTTTCGGAGGGTGGCTTTAGCCCTCATAGCGTCTCCCCCTTGGCACCACCCCTTGCGGCAGTGCCTGGCAGTCTGTTTTTAAAACCAACATTTTACGTTTTTTTATGTAACGAATGTTGTGATCACAATATTCTTGAAGAACTAATTTATTAGAACAAAACTTCTTCTACACTATTTACAATGGTCGCTACTTCGAAGGTAGTTACTGAAGTCCATTGGAGCAGCGGAGTGTTTCCTCGGTACAACATCAAACGGTCTTCGGTGGCTTCTTCCGTAGCGGACTGCTTCTTCCTGGGAGTCTTCCACGAGGCTAGCGTTTGCTCGGTGGATACGAGACTAACTTACTGTCAAGTCGCCCGGCTGGTCCCTAAAAGGCGATCGCCGGACTAACGCGAGATGGCGTAGGAATACTTCAAAATCAAAAATGTTTGTACAACTTATGGGACTTAACTACGGGGTCATCAGTCCCTAAGCTTACAAACTAGCTAAGACTAAAGACGGCACAAATATCCATGCCCGAGGGGGGATTCGAACCCCCGACCGTAGTTGCCGTGCTGACCGTGACTGAAGCGCCTCAGTCCCCTCGGCCACCGCGGCCGGTAGGAATACTTCGCTGGCTCTCAGCTAATCTGCGACCTCTGTAAGACAAGGTCCAAATTAGGCTCGCGGATGTTTATTTACTGTCGCGTGTTTTCCGCGGTATAACGTCTGCTAGCGATTGAATCGGATGACCAGCCGAGCTTGAGTTAATGTCATGCAGCCTGCTTGTTACGAGTAAGCTGACAGCACAATAAATAAAACAGGGTCACAATAACTGAACAATAAGAAATAAAATCCGAATAATATCTGAACGGTTTGCATTAGGACGTTCAAACTGTACGCTTGGCCGTGGAGCACGGTCGGAATTAGAATGCGCATTGTAGTTGTTGGTCATTTGCACGTCAAACTGTTAAGGTGAAGCGTGTCTTAGCTTACGGAGCTTGTGAAGGCCGACTGTGTGAGCAATAACAGCCCTAATGCTGTTCGAAGGAAGTTTGCGGCCGAGTTCAAGCTGAAGGAAAAAAAAATGAAGTTTGAATGTTTGTAAATCTATCGGACATGTGGGTTATTAGTCGGTAGCTTACAAACTACTTAACCTATGGCAAACTAACTTAAGGACGACACAAACACCCATGCCCTAGGGGAGACTCGATCCCCCGACGGCGAAGGCCGCGCGCACCGCTGCGGTCTAGCTAAAGACAGCCGGTCCCAGTATACTAACAATTTAGAATTTGGTTCGCAAGTTTGAGGATACAGGTAGTGTTCGTGATGATATGTGTCAGCAATGTCGGTTGTCCAAAAAGAGAGAAAACGCCTAAAAACGCCAAGAAGACAGGCACTATATTTATTACCAACCCCAGGAAATCGTTCTCTCCCCCCCCCCCCACCCTATCTCTCTCTCTTTTCTTTAGTTTTCTTTTAATGTAAGGTACTTATCTACGTTGATCATTAGTCCCTAGGCTTACAAAATACTTTAACTTAAAGTAACTTATGCTAAGGACATCGCAAACATCCATGCCCGAGAGAGGACTCGAACCTCAGAGTGCGAGCAACCGTACGCTCCGCAGGAAGGCGCACGAAATCGTTTATACGCGCTGCACAACAGGTGAGTATCGACGTGGATACACTGCGGCAAATTATTGTTAAAGACCTGCTCATCTTCACATAAAAAATTAAAACCCGTCATCCATTAAGTCACAGGAGCGTGAAAGAGCGGTGGTGTTGCGCCATCACAAATCCACAGAATTGACGCGAAAGGTCTTTGATATAAATACAGTTTCGTTTAGTGACGATACCCATTTTACTTCGATGGGTTCGTCAATAAGCATAATTTATCTTATTTGGGAGACGGGGGAATCATCATTTCGCTATCGGAAAATCTCTTTACTCCCATCGGGTAACAGTGTGGGCTGCAATGTCCAGTCACGGAATAATCGGTGCGATATTCCATGGTAAAGGTGTTGGATGATAATTTCATTCCCATTGTTCAAAGTTAAAATAATTTCGGAAAGATGTGGTCCATGCAAGAGGGATCTCGTAGGAGGAGTGTGTCTGATGTCCTGGAAAAACACTTCAGAGACCGCATTTTGTCTGGGGTACCCAGAGGCCTCTGGCATGGTCCTCGACTGGCTGCCATAAAAAATAAAAAAATGAACTGTTCAAATGACTGGAAACCTATTGGACCAAACTGCTCTGGTCATCAGTCCCTAGACTTACAAACTACTGAAACTGACTTATCCTATGGTCCACATACACACCCATGCCCTAAGTAGGACCCGAACCTCCGGCGGGAACAGACGGACCATCCGTAGCATGACTCCTTAGACCATGCAGCCATTCCGCGCGGCTGGTCTTTAAATCCTGCAACTCCTTTTTGTAGAGCTATATTAAAGTCAAGGTATACAGTAAGTACGAGTATATTTTAATGCCATAAATTTCTATTACAAATTTATTTTATTAGATAATTAATTGTTATTTTAGGTACCTCATAAAAGTGTTACAAACCATGTATGTTGTAGCTATGTCCTCCTGAAAAAATAATTAACAAAAGTTTCGTACACTTGAATTTCAGCATTGGTTGATCTATGACTGGTAGCATCTGTTCGCATCAGCGCTTGCATAGGTTGTATGACCTTCACTTCGATCTTCACTTCGTCTGCATGTATAGCTCTCACACCCAAACCTTCAGATGTCAGACACTCAGATCAGTACCAAACGTTGTATATCGATAGAGTATCAACCTAAAGTTCTATATAATTCGTGATTTGTGCTGTCGTCCAGTAGAACGTGTATAAACTATAATAATAAGTAACAACTAACCTACGGAATAGAGCAAAAGCGTATCTGTGAGGCATAATCACGTCACCCTTCCGTGGATAAGTAGAGCATTAGATTGTCATGCAGAGGGTCCTGGGTTCAAACCCCACCTAGGTCTTAAATTTTTATTGTTTAAACTACAGTACGTTGGAAATTGTTAAAAGGGGCAACGTGTTCCTCATATATAAAAGGACTGTTTCCATTTTGTAGCAATGTGTTATTGGCAATTTACTCTTGCTTCGTTTTATTTGAAAGTAGCTAATCTGTAGGGTTTATTCGTAGTTTCACAGAATAAACGAACATAATCAGAACATATGAATAATAATAAAAAAAACTGCATCACACATACAGCTGTATTAATAGTAATAACAATAACAAAAAATAGTAATGTTAAAAACAATAAGCGTAATTAAAGTAATAACACTGTACAGGTTTCCTACTTTCAAATAAAACGAAGCAAGAGTAAACTGCCAATAACACATTGCTACAAAATCGAAACAGTCCTTTTACATATGAGGAACACGTTGCCCCTTTTAACAATTTCCAACGTACTATACTTTAAACAATGAAAAAAAATTAAAGCGAGTTGGGGCTTGAACCCAGGATCTTTTGCACCACAAGCTAACGCTCTACCAACTAACCCACGGTTGCGTGTCTTGATTGCTCCTCACATACACGCTTTTCTCTAATCCGTAGGTTTTATGTTACTTATTATTATAATTTACGCACGTTCTACTGGACGGTAGCAAAAATCAGGAATTATATAGATGTTTCGGTTGATACTCTAACGATATACAACGTTTGGTGTGGATCTGAGTGTCTGACATCTGAAGGTTTGGGTGTCAGAAATACACGCCATTTCATAGCCACTATTCCGTACGCGTTTCCAACGACACGCCGTGTTTCGAGAAAGCTGTGCATTGAATTTTTTTTCTTTGGATTAGAGATCGTTCCAGATATTGGATACGGTCTTATTAGGTACGTTTGAAGTGGACTTCGTCACCAATGACAACGTGAAGCACGGGGATATGTGTGCCGTGAGAATGCATTGTCGGTAGAATGCTTCATTCTCAAAAATAGCACAATCATCTCTATGTCGTCCATAACTTCCTACATTAACGATCATAAGTTTGTAGAATGGATCAACCAAGGCCAAAACAACGAGGAAAAAATGTTTTTTGTAACAATAGTAGTCAGACCCAAAATTCGTGGAACATTTATTTTGATGAGTTTCCATTTGTTGCTTCCAGCACTGTTCGAAAAACCCCATAGTGCTGAAATAAATTCCTCAACTTTTTTTTTCTACATCTGTGTCGTTGGAGAAAGCAAATAGATTATCTGTAAAATATTCCATATTTCTCGACAAACTTCTCTACTATATTGGAAACAGTTGAACGTCCGAGGCGGAATGAAAAAAAACCTATCGTCTGTAAACTCTAGGCTGTAGCCAAATACACGCAAAGAATCGTAAATTACAATCTATTACACAAAATAAAGGTAAAGGAGTACATGGTTGAAAAAGAATTCAATATATTACTTTTCACGTGAACATGACAATATTTCTCATATTAAAACATTTTTCAAGTTCAAATTCTATGTTTATTGGAATTTGACTTTTCAGTATTAATAAAAAAAAATTGCGTTAGGCGAAGAAAGTTTGCATGGAAGTTACACAGCTAGAACTCAAGTGGCAGAGTTAATAAATACCGCAAGTGAGACAGTGGGCGCCAAACTAGTCGGAATACAAATTGTACCTCGATACATTTTAAAATGTGTATCTTACCATCCATTAATTCTGTAAATGTTTTTTTTTTTTATATTTTTATTTCTGAGCCATACAGTGACGTAATAATTACGATAATAGTAATAATAATCACAATAATAATAATGCTATTTACATTGAAATTTGTTCTAGGTGATGAATCCAAATCAAAATGGAAATGGGAAATGCAAAAAAATACCTCAAGTGACCATGGATTGAGCACAAGCAGTTTATAAATGATACGCTTTGATCACGTTCCACAGTCACCAATGTACCAAATGTAGACATTAACGATTCCAGATAACTTGAAAATGAAACTACTGAAACTGAAAGTGAATGTTAGCTATGTCAAAATCAAGTAGTTACAGTCTCTTCACAAATGTCAACCACGCCTTATAGAAAACGAAAGAAAGCTGGAGCTTCAGCGCCTGATTCGACAACGCTCCAGTTGACAAAGTCATGCGTATTTGCAAAGCAAGCCCGCCAAATGTGAGTTTGATGGCATATATCACTTGTTTCTTAGTTAAGCTGACAAGTTGAGAAAATTTTTAAAAAAAGTTCTAATGTTTGTTACGCTTATGGGAATTAGCTGCGGGCCGGCCGCGGTGGCCGAGGGGACTGCGGCGCGTCAGTCACGGTATGCACGGCCACTACGGTCGAGGGTTCTAATCCCCCCTCGGGCATGGATATTTGTGCCGTCCTTAGCATTAGTTAGTTCATAAGCAGTTTGTAAGTTTAGGGACTGATGACCCCGTAGTTAAGTCCCATAAGCTATACAAACATTTGATTAACTGCGGGGTCATCAGTCCCTAAACCAATTTATACTAAGGACAGCACAAAAATCCATGCCCGAGGGAGGAGTCGAACCCCGGACGGGGAAGGGCCTTGCGCATCGGAGCATAGCGCCTCAATGCGCTCGGCCACTCTTCCGCGGCCGCGCGGTGGTATTCATCAAGTTGTTCTCTGGTTTCAGTGTTAAAAAAAGCAAGAGTTGCTCGTAGTCAGAACTACTCATTTTCGAGGAAGAAACTGCAAAACTAGTTAACTTGTGCAAAACACTCCTCTGCTCTGCGGGGAACTATTAAAAGCACTTACCTTAGTTCAAAAAGGGGTCCACTACTCAGGAACACACATTTTCAATAATTTACCATCAAGTATAAAAAATTTAGCTACAAATAAAGATCAGTTTAAGAGGAACCTAAAAGACTTTCTAGTGGCCAACTCCTTCTACTCCATTAGTGAATTTCTAAATTGTACCAAATGATGCATTCACTCATACTATATTAGTATTATTATATTATCAGCAAAAAAAAAAAAAAAAAAAAAAAAAAAAAAAAAAAAAAAAAAAAAAAAAAAAAAAAAAAAACCCTTAAAAAATTATGTATCTGTATTTCTATTATAAGTGTATGTATTTATATTATTAGTATTATTTGTTATTCAACTTGTAAATTTTGTTTCTTGACATGTTCCACATCCACGAGGATCCCTTCAATATGGATCTACGGAACAAATAAATAATCTATCTATCTATCTACGACAGTGTATCGCGCACACAGGTATCACTCTGTATGTGGCGTAGAGTAACACCGACCGGGAGAAGATCACGTAATCGCTGCCCGCAGCGACAGACCGCGTCTTGTGTGCCCAAGCCTTAAGTGCCGAGCGGGTATCGCCGTGCGTTCTAAGGCGCCTTGCTGCCGAATGGACGGCTGGTCCCCGCCGGAGGCTAGAGTCTTTCTTTGGTCATTGGAGTGTGTTGCTCTTAGCATAAGTAAGTTTGTTTGTAAATCTATGGGACTTAACTAATACGGTTATCAGTCCCAAGGCTTACAAATTACTTAAACTAACCTACGTAAAAACAAAGCCATACCGGAGGGAGGACTCGAACCTCCGACGGCGAGCAACTGCGCACTGCGCAGCAAGCCAGCCTTAGAGCGCTCGTCCACTCCACCGCGTCATAAGTCAGTTTAAGCAGTTTGTAAGTCTAGGAACTGATGGCCAGTGCAGTTTGGTCCAACAGCTTTACAAACATTTGAACTTTTTTATGACGACTTAAGTAAACTGATAAATTTCATAAATCTATATATAAAATGCTTGTGTGTGTACGTGCTGACAGACTTTTCTCCATGACCACATACTGCCACCTACTCGTGGTTGTGGTGGTAGATAGCCCTTGGTCTAATGATGTTAGTAAGGGAGTTTGGTCGTGGTGCGTGGCAGTGGGTGAGTGTGACGAGCAAAAATTCGCAAAATATGCAATAAATACTCTTAGGAAAAGCTATATACTCTGTGACTTACGAACTTTACGGTACGAGTCAAAATCTGTTTATTCTTTCAATCGTCAGACAATGCGGTCCTGTCAGACAATAATCACGACGAGGAATATGAAATACGCAATTTTTTAAATAGATCACATGTTTCCGTCAACCACACATTACCGACTATGAACAAAGACACAAAACAAAGATAAAAATCCAGATAGACTCAAAGATAAAAATACTCGTGGAACATTGACAGTGACCTCAATGATTACCTTTGAGCTCACTGAACATTGATCACTGTCGTGGAAGCGTGGTGGAAACACAGACATACATTGATGAATGTCTCTTAGGCCATAGATATTGATATGCCTGTGCCAGTAGGCTCACTGGTCTGTGCTAATCAGTGATCTCTGATACATATAGCCGCGACACTCTCTGCTGTGAAAGATGTTATCGTCACAGATCTCCAGTTATCGTTTGAAGTTGGGTCAAGAAAAACTATGCGATGTAGTATCGCGGCGGCCTCCTGTGATAATGTTGGCAACAGATGTTGAATAACGAGAATCATGTGACATCGTCATAAGCCTAGGCGTGACACGCAAATATTTTGTCGTGAAATCAAGCATACAGCAGGAACAGTATTTATCTACACTCTTTGTGGTTCGGTCATCTTTGCAAAGATTTTATATCGTGTTATTGATGTTGCCAACATAAAAACACGAGGCCGCCTGGATAGAAATACACTGCGGCAAATTATTGTTAAAGACCTGCTCATCTTCACATAAAAAATTAAAACCCGTCATCCATTAAGTCACAGGAGCGTGAAAGAGCGGTGGTGTTGCGCCATCACAAATCTCCACAGAATTGACGCGAAATGTCTGATATAAATACAGTTTCGTTTAGTGACGATACCCATTTTACTTCGATGGGTTCGTCAATAAGCATAATTTATCTTATTTGGGAGACGGGGAATCTTCATTTCGCTATCGGAAAATCTCTTTACTCCCATCGGGTAACAGTGTGGGCTGCAATGTCCAGTCACGGAATAATCGGTACGATATTCCATGGTAAAGGTGTTGGATGATAATTTCATTCCCATTTACCGAATCAGATACATCCATTGTTGTCACATCTCATTATGACTAGCACTTTCACGAGAAACTCTTTTGTGATTAAAATTTGTAATTACTTACTTTTGGTACAGACTACATTAAGATAAAGACGTCTTCATTTGCAGAGACAACTGTAGTTAGATTTATAAACCGGCTTCTGAATATATAGTTCTATTACACAAGGTCGATTTCAACATCGTGCTTTAATACGTGGGGACATGTATTAGCAGAAAGAGTGGCCGAAGCTGCTAACACAGTAAAGACAATTCCCTGAAATACTATATTTAATGGAAAGTTCTATACAGACGATCAACTGGCGCCATTCCGTTAACGATTATCCGGACTTACTTTATCGCACATTGACACCACCATGACGTCTTATTTTAACAGACATGAACTGCTCTGTTAATTTAATGAAGACTTTCAGCATTCGTCGAGTTTTTTAAATAATTCAGCATGCACTTACTGTGAGAGTTAAACAGTTTATTACTATTTCTCATCTCAATGATAGAAGTGTTTTCATAAGTTTACGCCAAACATACAATTACACACCGCAGTCTTAACTTTATGAACACAACCTAATAACGAATATAGAAGTGTTTTCATAAGTTTACGCCAAACAGACAATTACACACCGCAGACTTAACTTTATGAACACAACCTAACATTGAATTTACATCGTTCTGGAGTACGGACATAAATTAATTTCACTTTTTGTATGAATAACATTATGAAAATTCATCGTTTACGACAATGACTTTTACTTACATTTGACCGAGCGGTCTAAGGCGCCACGCTGCGGAGCGCGCGGTTGCTCGCCGTCGGAGGTTCGAGTCCTCACTGGGGAATGGGTGAGTGTGTGTTGTCTTTAAGTTAGTTTACCTTAGTTTAAGTAGTTTGTAAGCTACGGACTGATGACCACGCAGTTTGGTCCGATAGATTTACAAATATTTGAACTTACATTTGATATCTTGGCTAGGAGAACTGAGTTTATTGACAGAGCGATCCAACGAGGATTCTGTTTTTGCTGACCTAGGTCCAGAACCCTAAAAACCAATTATATACATAGGTTCCTCTAACAACCGTTGCGAAGCACGGGCATATAAGCTAGTAGTGTATACGAACTTTCTTCCAATTTATTAGCTCATTTGTTAAAAGTGAAATGCCTGAGGGATATGTCTTATCCTTAGGTACACGCACGATTAAATTCAGAAAAATACATCGTGGGTTGTGACGTTTCATTTACTTTCGATCCAGTTTTTATCGTGTAATAGGCGTATACAAGGTTAAAGTGATTGGTAGTACTACAGACGGTAAGGTTAAAAGTGTTGTGATAGCAACTGTCCCTGTTTCCCTGGTCGTATCGAGAGCGGTTCAGTTGTTTGCGTTTGTCTCACCGTACGCGACACTAGTGATCCTGCAATTGGTTCCTAGTACTTGGCGAGGAGATCTGCCACTTCTCTCGGGCTGAGCGCCTCTTCTCGTGTCTTGTCGTGTTCCTGCTTTCCACTCCTTTGTTGACAAGAGGCGAAGTGTTTTGTCAACATTGGGGCTTGGGTTTCTGGCGGTGTTTGCCCCGTACTGGGTTCACAAGACGCCGCGGAAAGCACGTGGGCAGCGCCTGGCGAACACACGGACAAATGAACGTCCGGATACAGAAATAACCATAGATAACACAAACTGCGCATGACGTCATTATACTGAAACCGGCATCTAATTCGCCTGACTCGGAGCAGGAAGGAGTTTCCGTCTTTAGGAGCAGTGTGAACTGCATTTATTTTAACGATAATTCTTATTGCACACTAGTCGTCCCGGCAATTCTTCGCAATTGCTAATATGTATATACTCTTGCTTTGCACGTCAAATGTGCAAAATTGTATCGCTATCGTACGAATAATACTGATATCCCAAAGAAAAGAGCTCTTTTAGTTTTCCACAAATTTTCCTATTTTCTGGCCAATAATTCCAAATTTTTACTTCACTCAAACCTTCCTCTCGCTTTGAAAGTCGAATGTGCAAAATTTCATCGCTATCAGATAAATGGTTTTGATATTTCATAGAAAAGTCTCTATTTTTCTAAATTTTCCAATTTTCCGTGAAACGTTTCAAATTTTTATTTTTGCACGTCTAATATGCAACTTTATATGGCAATCAGACGAATGACATTCATATCCAATTGAAAAAAGCTCTTTCAGTTTCTCGCGAATTTTCAAATTTTCCGGGTAACTTACCCAAATTTTTAATTCATATGGACGTTCATCTTTCGTTGAACGTCAAATGATCAAAACTTTATCGCAATCGGATGAATGGTTATCAACTTATAATGTTAAGTACATTTAAAAACACATTGAAAAAGAAACTTGATTTGAATTTTGCGACTTGTCTAACTGTCCCTCTTTTTTTTTTTTTTTTTTTTTTTTTTACTCAAAACTGTTCTAAGACCATAATGAACGAAACAAAAAGAGAATTACCCCTCTCCATCATGCCAATAGTTAGTTATAGTGCTGAATTCAATCAAAAACACCTTGGAAAACACACTAGCAGTTTTTCTCAAATTTCCAATTTTCCGGTAGATTTTCGATAAAACTTATTTCATACAAACCTTGTCCTGTAAAGCCGTACTCAAATGATGTTCTTACAACCATGTAGCAATTGATTTTTACTCGTAGCCGAGTGGTCTAGAGCCCCACGTTGCGGATCGCGCGGCCTCCCGCGTCGGAGGTTCGAATCCTCCCTTTGGCATGGATGTTTGTGTAGTCTTTAGTATTAGGTAGCTTATAAGTAGTCTGTAAGTTTAGGGATGATGACCCCGCAGTTAAGTCCCATAAGCTTAACAAACATTGAAACATTTTATTAATAGAAAAAAAAAAGAAACCGCTTTTGGTTTTTCCTAAATTTTCCTACTTTCCGGGAAACTTTTCCAAATTTTTATTTGATGCGAACCCTCCTCTTGCTTTCAACATGAAATGTACAACATTTTATCGCAGTTGAACGAACGGCATTGATAGCTCACTGGAAAAGGGTGTTTCAGGTTTTCCCGATTTTTCTCTTTTCTGGACAACTTTTCCATCCCTGGGGCACAGGCGTGTGTGTTGTCCTTAGGTTAGTTACCTAGGTTTAAGTGGTTTGTAAGCTACGGACTGGTGACCACGCGGTTTGGTCCGATAGATTTACAAACGTTTGAACTTTTTCAATTTTTGAACAACTTTTCCATATTTTATCACCGTTTACACCTTCCCTGAACTTTCACGAATATTTCAAGACTAAAATTAGACAAAAATATATATATATATATATATATATATAGTAGTGCATTTAACGTGTGTGTTAGTCTTCAGTCCGCAAACTGGTTTTATGGAGCTCGCTATCCTACTGTATCCTGCGCAAGCCTCTTCATCTCCTCATAAGAAGGCAACCCAATACATTTGAATCTGCTTACTGTACTCGTCTCTTGGTCTCCTTCTGCGATTTTTAGTCCACATACTTCTCTCCAATGCTAAACTCACGTTTCCTTGGTGTCTAACGTTACTTTACAATTCTAATATTAATGTTGTGCAGGATGACTTTTACAATCAAGAAAACGTCATTCAACCACATTTAATTTCGCTATTCGCTATTTATTTACAAAATACCGCTGTTACCGATTCAAAACTTTCAGTTCGTCATCAGACGGCTGTTTCTCGTCATCTACATTTTGGCTCCTATGCTCATAATTTTGCTTTGTGGCGAAAAGTTCTTGGTTAGGTGGTGCCATACAATAAAAAAAAGTGACTGAAATGACTTACTTGAACGTGTTTCTACTGATGATGAGACATATTGTAAACAAACATTTCCGATAGAATACTTGTTTCTTTACTCACATCGGAAAATCTTACAAGTTTGTTTGCGATAGGTCTCTTTTTTTGTACTGTAAGGCACCAAGAACGTTTCGCCGAAGTTATAAAATTAGCCAAAATGTAGATGATGAGAAATGTATTTGGGCGTGAACTACCGTCTGATAATGGTCAGGTTTGTAATTGGTAACGGCGCTATTTACATATAAAAAGCATAATTATATGTGGTTCGTTGCTGCTTGCTTGAGCGTAAAAGTAATCCTGTAAGTTATTCGCAACCACCTGCTAAAACGTGAGTTTTTGACAAAATACCATTGATGCAGTGGTCATGATTTTTACATGTACCGAGATAAAACATATAGACAATGCACTTTACAAGCAATAGAAATATATATATTCGCATTCAGTTATATAAAACATTTTCGGATCTCTAATTCCACGTGTTGTGTCAATTTTTATGTGTATGAAGACGAGTTGAAAACCTCGTCGTCACGAAGAACGGTGTTTGAGTAGGGTATCTTCTTGGAAAGCCATTAGTATCTAGGAAGATGACTTTCCAAACACAGTGCTGTACCTCTCCACAAAATGAACAATCAAAGACTACCGTCGTCAACTAATAGTGAAGCCAATACGGTAAAAAATGTAATTTACGTTTTTTGATTGACCATTATTATTAACAACATTACATAAAATATAGCAGATCACGAATAAACAAAAACACATGCACTCTTCGTAAAAATTTCCATCAGATATTACAACTGTGTAAGTATGCGAACACAACAGAAAAAAAAAATTGCCATGACAGGATTCGAACCACAGGATTCGAAGGCCAGAATGTTACCACTGCCTTTTTTTTTCAGTTAGATCGATGCTTTGCTGTCGTAGGTTTAGTTCGTTCTTTGTAGTTCGTTGAATATTACGCTCATTATTTTTTTTTTTTTTTTTTTTTTTTTTTTTTTTTTTTTTTTTTTTTTTTTTTTTTTTTTTTTTTACAGCGAGCGGCGCCCGGCAACCTGAGCTACACGTACAGATGCAGCAACCGTTTTAATTATCGATACTAAGTACTTACGTGTACTTTGCGAAACTTCAAAGTCGACTTTCACGAAAAATTTTGGGAGTTGTGTCGAAGGCTTTGGCTGAATGTTATTTAAGTTCTGAACTTCAGGTACCATAAATATATAGAAATTCTATAACCCCAGACGCAAGGGGTCTCCTTGTCAGATTCGACAGTAGTCGGCAGCTCACTATGAATATATCTTTCCTGTTTCTTTCGAAAGAACTGGAAAAAGAAACTAAATCAGCACTTTTTTGTATAGACAATTTTGTGATGCGTTGTTCCAACAAGATAATGCTTGCCCACACTCTGCAAGACAAACAGGATCTCCGGACTTGGGTCCAGTCTAGAGAAAGTATGGGATATGATGGGAGGACAACTAACACATGCCACTAGTCAAGCTACAAGTGAACAAAACTCAAGAGAAAAGAAATTTCTGAAACTCCTGAATAAAAAAGGGGGATCGATTGGTAGCACAAATTCTGTGACAGCTGCATTTTGCCGTCGCGTGGGAACAGTCGCGTCGTCTAAAGCGTCATGCTGCGGACTGGGAGGCCGTTCACGCTAGAGGTTCGAATCCTCCTTCGGACATGGGTGTTGTCCTTAGTAGTTTAAGTGTTTACTAAATAAAGGAATTGATGATAACAGATTAGAGCAAATGTCTTACAAACACATTTAACATGTTTTTGCGTTTTGCTGATGAAGTTTTACGGCTTGCCTTTGCCAATCCACACGAAAAGTAGTTTACTACGCTTACTTTCACTCACTTATGACATACATCGTTAATTTTTAGGGAACTCGACTGAAACAAAAATGATATTTTTGGCTCAGAAACGGGCGGTTTGATCAATATGTGGTGTAAGTTCACGAACTTCATGACGATCTCTTTTCAATAGTCTGGGAATTTTGACACTGGCGTCACAATACGTTGTTTTTCTTTTTTTCTTTTTTTTTTCTTTAATGTCGTTTATTGTTAATAATATCTTCTTATTCCCACGACTTAGTAGCTTTCACACGCCGAATACTAGACAGAAGTTGAATCTACATTTGCATCACACCACCTTGACACTTGTACAGAAAGGTGTGCAGTATTCTGCAGCATCCAATTTCAATGAGCTGCCATAAGAACTAAAGAATCTTGGCACTAACCCACACGCTTTCAAATTTAAATTGAAGACTTTACCTCATGGCTCACTCCTTTTATTCTGTCGAGGAACTCCTAGAAAAATTGATTCTTTTCGTTTAGTCTTAACAGTGTCGTGTGCATAGGACTACTTAAAAATTGTGTACTACCATTCTTGTGTTGAACTTCATGTATTGACTTGTTCCATGACCATGGAGTCTTACTCCTCAATTAGGTCCTGCGGAACAGAAAACCATATTATTATTATTATTATTATTATTATTATTATTATTATTATTATTATTACCGACGTTGGACTGTTGATGACTGGAAACATTTTGCCTGGTCTGACGAGTCCGGTTTCCAACTGTATCGAGCGGATGGACGTGCATGGGTATGGTGGCAACCTCATGAATCTGTACACTCTGCGTGTCGGAAGGGGACTGTTCAAGCTGGTGTAGGCTCTTGAGTGGTGTGTGGCAGTTGGAGCGATAGGGGACCCCCGATACGTCATGCTACGACTCTGAGAGGTGGCACGCACCCACGAATCCTGGTTCATCACGTGCATCCAATCATGTCCATTATCCATTTCGAGGGAATTGGACACTTCCAGCAAGACAATGTGATTCACCACACGTAGAAAATTGCAATAAAGTCACTCCAGGAAGAAACTTCTAAGAGTAAACACCTCCGCTAGACACCAGACTCTCCAGACATGGACATTATTGGGCATATGTGTAATACCTTGCTAGGCGCTGTTAAGAACAGACCTCCAGCAACTATTACGGATTTATGGACAGCCCTACAGGATGCATGCTTTCACTTGCCTGGAACAGTACGTCAGACATTAGTGCAGTCCACATCACGACATGCAAAGTCAGTACTGGGTGGCAGTGGGAGAATCACACGATATTATTCAGGTGTACCAGTTCCTTTGGCTCTTCTGTGTAGTTGCATTCTAAACACAATGTAGGTATTTGTTTCGAGCTTTCACCATCGTAGAGTGCAGCCTTTAGCAAGAAATGGCTCGCGCATCCCTTTTCTCGGAAGAGGTGCATACTCTAGACTACCAAATGGGCACTCCGATCATTTTCTTGTGAATAGTTACTCGGAGTTGCTCACTTCTGTATAACGATGACCCTACTCCTTGAGGCATTTTGTGTATAGTTTGTATGCAAGAAAGCACTGCCGTCGGAGTCGGCGGCGGCAGAGGGTAGTGGCAGAGGGCGGCTCACCCCCGGGAATCCTCTTAGCGGGTGGCGGAGCGCCCGTCTCGCGGCGGCGGCGGCGGCGGCGCCTCACAAGCCGCTTAGCCGGCGTCGCGACGCCTGGGCCTCCCCAGGGGCGCCACCCCCACCCCATTCCCACCAGCTCGGTCGCGGCTTCCGCGGCTGATCGCCGTCTGCGACTCTCCAGTCTCTGGAGCGCGCAGCAAACCGTGGGCTCTGCCATATCTTGGGAGGAGCCGCAGTCAGTCCTCCTGCTGTGTGCTGCCGACGCCCTGCGTTCATTTCTTGCATACTCCGCGCTATGAAGGCGTACAAAGGCGGGAGGTTTCGCTGATAACTGTAGAAATTGTCACGCGAATGGCAGGTAAGGCCTGCTCTCCGCCCCACTACTTTGATATACACTATTGGCAAATAAAATTGATACAGCAAGAAGAAATGCAGATGATAAACGGGTATTTGACAAATATATTTTACTAGAACTGACATGTGATTATATTTTCACGCAATTTGGGTGTATAGATCCTGAGAAATCAGTACCCGGAACAACCACCTCTGGCCGTAATAATGGCCTTGAGACGCCTTGGGCATTGAATCAAACAGAGCTTGGATGGCGTGTACAGGTACATATGCCCATGCAGCTTCAGCTCGATATCACAGTTCATTAAGAGTATCGACTGGCGTATTCTGACGAACCAGTTGCTCGGCCAACATTAACCAAACGTTTTCTGTTAGTAAGAGATCTGGAGAATGTGCTGGTCAGGGCAGCAGCCGAACGTTTTCCGTATCCAGAAAGGCCCCTTACAACACCTGCAACATGCGGTCGTGCATAAACCTGCTCTTGTTCGCAGGGATCCAATGAAGGGTAGAGCCACGGGTCGTAACACATCTCAAATGTAACGGCCACTGTTCAAAGGGCCGTCGATGCGAACAAGAGGTTACCGAGACGTGTGTGTAACCAATGGCACCCCATACCATCATGTCAGGTGATACGCCAGTAGGGCGATGACTAATACACGCTTCCAATGGGCGTTCACCGCGATGTAAGCAAACACGGTTGCGACCATCATCATGCTGCAAACAGAATCTGGATTCATCAGAAAAAAAATGAAGTTTTGCCATTGGTGCACCCAAGTTCGTCGTTTCGTACACCATCGCAGGCGTTCCTGTCTGATGCAGTGTCAAGGGTAACTCAGCTATGGTCTCCGAGCAGATAAAAAATGTTCAAATGTTTGTAAATCTATCGGACCAAACTGCGTGGTCATCAGTCCGTAGCTTACAAGCTACTTAAAGTAAACTAACCTAAGGACAAACACACACACACACACCCATGCCCCAGGGAGGACTCGAACCTCCGACGGCGAGCAACCGCGCGCTCCGCAGCGAGGCCCCTTAGAGCGCTCGGCTACTCCACCGCGGCTCCGAGCAGATAGCCCATGCTGCTGCAAACGTCGAATTTTTCGTGCATATGGTTCTTGTCTTGCAAACGACCCCATTTGTTGATTCAGGGATCGAGATGTGGCTGCACTATCCGTTACACCCATGCGGATAAGATGCCTGTCCTGTCGACTGCTAGAGATACGAGGTCGTTGGGATCCAGAACGGCGTTCCGTATTGCCCTCCTGAATACACTGATTTCATATTCTGCTAACAGTCATTGGATCGCGTCCAACGCGAGCAGCAATCTCACGATACGATAAACAGCAATCGCGATAGGCTACAATGCGACCTTTATCAAAGTCGCATTGCTCCTCCTAACACGACGCATCACAACAACGTTTCACCAGGCAACGCCGGTCAACTACTGTTTGCGTATGAGAAATCGATTGGAAACTTTCCTCATGTCAGCACGTTGTAGGTGTCGCCATCGGCGCTAATCTTGTGTGAATTCTTTGAAAAGCTAATCATTTGCATATCACAGCATCATCTTCCTGTCTGTTATATTTCGCGTCCGTAGTACGTCATCTTCGTGGTGTAGCAATTTTAATGGCCAGGAGTGTAGTATATACTGGCAAGGGGCTCTCTCATTTATTATATTTTGTTCAATACAAGCGATGACAAGTTTAGAGAATAAATGAACTACAGTTAGCCGGCCGCGATGGCCGAGCAGTCTGCGGCGCTCCAGTCACGTTCTGCATGGTGACTATGGTCGGGGGTTCGAATCCCCCCTCGGGCATGGATACTTGTGCCGTCTTCAGTATTAGCAAGTTGATAAATAGTTTGTAAGTTTAGGGACTGATGACCCGTAATAAAGTCCCATAAGCTCTACAAACTTTTTAACATTTGTTTGAACTAGTTATCCTTATTGTCCTTAAAAATAGTCACCTCCCATTACAACGCACCGCTGAGCTCTGCAATACCTATCCTGGAAACGTTGCACGAAACCTTCCTTTCCTATGACCTGCAAAAGTCTCGTCTCGTTTCGTCGGATGTCGGGAATATCGTCAAATCTCTTTTATTTCAAAGCGAGTTTAAGTCGCGGGAATAGGATGAAGTCTGGAGAATTGAGATGAAGCGATTATAGTGGATGTTGAAGAGACACCTCCCTCTTTTTCCCCAGGAAGTGTTTGATGATATTGGCTGTGGTCGGCGAGCGTTGTCATGAACAATAACCAGGAACTTTGTTGTGTTTACTGTGTAGAAGTTGCATGAAACGGTTCAAAATTTCAACGTAACTTGCAACGTTCAACGTAGTTCCATTAGGTAGGAATTACTCAGATGTTAATCGAGCGGTTAATCACGTGCAGCTCAGTCCATCTTCAGGCATGAAACATATGCTGTGTCTGTGCAGAAAGATGTCGCTTCAGTTGCTGATTTTGGCTCGTTAGAAGATTCGACAACTGCTCACTTTAATTTAATTACTGATTAAAATTGAAAATAACAGTATAGTTCGCAAAATTTAACAATTTATTACTTCAGGTTACTGGTTTCGACCTCATATGAGATCATCTTCAGACCTAGTCGTCTCCCTGTAGATATTCGTCGCCTGAACGTGTACAGCGAGACGACTAGGTAGGAAGATGATCTCACCTGAGCTTCGAAACCGGTTACCTGAAGTAATAAATTGTTAAATTTTGCGAACTAGACAGTTATTTTCATTTTTGAAACATTATCAGTTTGATGTTTTTTTCGAAATAAGGAAACCATGTTTCCCAAACTGATTTATTACTGATTTTTGCTGATATGAAATTAATACCTAATCTATAACATGAATGCTTGTTTTTTTTTCGTATTTTATGCGCTGCCTTACCGCTCATCCGATTGCAATGAAACATTTTCAGCAAACTCCTTGAACTTCCGTAAAGATTATAGGCATAATCATATCGCTGTACGACACATAGTTTACGAGATATGACATCACAAACTGAGATACGTGAAAACCTGACACATCATAAATGAGGTTTACATGTAATACTTCTTTACTGCTAAATGTATTCACAACATATTTTGAAAACAGTATCCACTTAGGCCTGTGAATAAATATTTAAAATTATTTCATTGTACGACTTATATTTAACAAAACAAGACGTCATAAACACTAGAATGCGTGGAAAAATGACTAAAGTTTGTGCGTGAAAATTATCCTAAAAATTAGCACTCGTAATGTTCAAAATAAAATGAAAGTAACTGTCTACGTATAATTTTGTAAGGTGCTTAGCAGAGGGTACTTTATCTTTGGACGTTGACAAAACCCATGGTTCTATTCCGATCTTGAGTAAAGTTTGCACACTTAACCTTCAAAAGGAGGGGAACATCACCGTCTACCTAATATTTTATTCGGTGCATGGTGGAAGATAACTTCGATGATCACCATTAAAGTTAACGGGGATGGAGGAGGCAATGGGCTGAGGAGTTGGAGGAGGACGATGTAATTTGGCAGGCGAAGGTGTAAATGGAAGAGAGAACAGTAGGACGAGATGAACAGAGAGAGGGGAGGTTAACAGAATGAGAGGGAGAGTGAGAAGACGAGATGAACATAGAAGAAGAGAGAAGGTGGGGAGAGAGAGTGAGGGAGAGAGAGAGATAGAGAGAGAGATAAGGGAAGAAGAGATTGGCTAACTTTGGAATAAGTAAGTTCGTGGGTGATGCCCCGCTTTCAGTTAGTACTGAACAAGAATCTGAAAACTTTGATATCTCGGGTGGTATTGAAGGAATTTTTCACTCGTAGTATTACATAAATATTAATTCTAGTTTAAAAACAGAAATAAGGAAATTTAGCACCCACGTTTACTTGCTGTCATGGTAGAAACCACCGCATCACTTCTCTAATAAAACTGTCATACTTCCCCATGGACTGTATCCGATGCGATCTACCGCCGTCAGCTGTCATGGGAAGCTACGGGAAATCTCCTCATATACTGATCAAACAGATTTAAATTGATGGTTGTAATACAATGAACCGTCACAAGAACGATCTCTATAATTTGATAAAAACTACCAGAAGGATGTTGTTTCCCAGGGTTGCAATGCACTTCAAAATCTAACAATAGGAATATGAATGTTTATTTTTTAATCGTTTTTATGAGCTGTCGTACAGTTCATCTCATTTCGATGAAACTTTGTCAATATATTGCTCATACTCTCACGAAGGTTATTGGCAAAACTATAGCACTGTACGACACACAGTACAGAAGACATGACGTCATAAATAGTGAAATGCCTGGAAAAAGCTGCATCAGTCGACAATGTTTAAAACATCCTCATTAACCACAGGACAGGTTCCAACCAAATTTGGTGATCCTATTATTTACTGTGAGGTAACAATTTTTTGTGGTGTACAAACCAACAATGACACATACGTCAGAAGATATGAGTCATAAAAATGAAATGAATGATAAATCCGGGTACTAAGGTTATTTTATAAAACAAATCATTGTGTGACTTTTCTCAGAAATCCAGGAAAGTTCTTGAATTATTTACACAAAAGTTTTACATTATACTGTAATGAACACATCATCACCATAATTTATCATCGTTCATTACATTGATAGGCCTTTAAGGCCTACAGCAGAAGATCACAAGCAAGATAAAAATGCATTACAAATGGGAAAATTATAGAAAGGACATTTGTAAGAAGTCAAGTTTTCCTCAGTGGCATTTGCTAAATATTACGACCTCAAAATCACATTCTCTTGTCAAGATGAATGGTTTGATTATGAACTAGATGGGGTACAGGAATTTTCAACAATAATAATTACAGTTTGATAAACAAGCACAACAAGCTAATCAAGGTTGACACGTACTAGTGAACAAACATCCGTAGTTTTTGTAAAACCAACCAAATTTGATACACATTATTGTTACGCGATATCACAATTACTAGAGCAGTAAGAATCACACACGACACACAATTCGGGAAATGTAACGTCGTAAGCAATAGGAATTGTAAGAAAGTGCCGGATAATGCGACAAGACTTTATAAATACACTGTATGAGAATGGCAGTACTTAGAGACTTGCAACCAACTTTCAATTATATTCTCACAGAGATTTTACAGACATAGAGCACATACACAAATAAATATATACCTGAAAAATTATACAATTGTACAACATATAATTCAATAAATATGAGATCATACGTATTTTATATGTCATTTGTATTTTGACTACTATCTTTGTTTGTTTGGATATTGCACTTATAATTTCGTACTTTATGCAAAAGAGCGTTATTTCTCATATATTCTCCGATGAATACAACATGATTTTAGGATAAAGGAAATGGACAGAGAGAGAAAGGATAGGAGAAGTACTAATTCAAAGCAGGAATAAATAAATACCTGCGACACGGCGGGTTTTCTGCTAGTTCTCTATAAACATACAAGTTTACTTGATAACAACCTACAAATATATGTACGTCCACATATTATTTGTGCGGCGCTGTGCGGACTTCACTGGAGCGTAAACAAACAACATTCTTTCGTGTGTTAAATTTCAGACAAAATTATATTCTTTCGAGCTACCAAGTCGTGACATGACATACTCTAGAAAGAGTTCCAGAAACCCCGCCTGCTTTCACCAAACTACCTTTCCTTTTATTAAAACCCAGTAAAAGTGATGCCAGCGAATCCACCGGTTTCAAATTTAATTTTCTTTTTATAGAGGATCTGCAAAAATAGTATGTCAGATCAGTAAGAATAGCGATTTTTGTATTGCATGTGAGGAAATTTCATCTCATGGAAGTAAAATAAATGCTGTAGATATCTGTATCCATTCAATGTCAGCTAAACTCTGGCTCAGTAAAAAGACTGTTTTTACCCCATGCCCAATGAAACAAAAGTCTCACAGTTTTGAAGACTCAAGTCTATTCTTTTTCTATTATAATCGAGCGGAGTTGGCGCAGGGGTAGCAGTCTAGAGAAATGGTCAAGCAAAAAAAAAGTCCGGGGAGCGTGGAAGCGATCGACGCTCCCCCCCCCCCCGCTCCCCCCCCCCCCCCCTTTGGAACAGCATATGGATATGGTAACGCGAGACATGCTGAAGTCATCAAACAGAACATTGTGGCAAGTATTACGGCTGACCTAATTTCTGGCAGAACTGTTTGGCCATTGCTCAAACTGTCACATGTCAAGGTTCGACTGACGCAATCAACTCACCATGCAACAACGAGCGTATGACTGTCTCTTGTAGGAACGAGAGAGAAACGGACATGGTACCATGCCACGGCGCCGCCTATGCTCTACAGTGCAACACAGGGTGACTATACCACGTATGTTACTGCAGTGCTTTGACGTCACAAAGAGGATAACTAAGAAGAGAACCGACAGGTGGTACTCGGCATTGTCTGCTACCACCCTGATCCCCTTCGGGCGGGAACAGAAGACGAAAGCGTCGGCGCAGGCGCGCACCGCACGCCTCTTCCACGTAGGCCGGAGTTGGCGGCAAGTTTGGAACTTGTGTTAATTTTCGCGGGCGCCCCATCCGGCTCTGATTTTACGCCTGTCTCCGGCGATATCGCAGGTACGCGGCGACGGAAGCGCGCTCAAGTTCCGGGGCTCTGTGTGCCTACATGCGCCGCTGAACTTCTGCCCGCTTTCCGTGCGGTGACATGCTGCGTTAACTAACAAGGGCTCTGCTTGCACTCGTCTTTAAGTGTGGCAGTTGCGGGATGTAGCCCCCAACTCACCCGTAACGTTATAGTTAGAAGGAAATGAAGCTGCTTACGCTCACGTAGCTAACGCAGGTTTCAAAATAATCGTATTGAGAGAGAACTGGAGGAGGCACTGAATTACGGAACTACGAGCGTCACTTGTACTAACGCGTAGCTCATAGATTCGACGAGTGAAGTGATGCAGTGGGGAAACTTGAGATGGTATTCGGCAGGGCCGCACTTCTTATCCCTCACCGATCATCCACCTTTTTCTTCCAAACCGTTTGAGGAAAATAAGACCTAGGGGAAATAACGATGAAAGCCAGACATTTGAATTTTAAATTTTCATACGCTTAATTACCCATATTCACGGAATATATGACGTTAACTGCGTATTGGTAAAGCAGAAAATGTGTGCCCTTCGGGGACCAGAATCTGGGTCTCCTACTTTCTAGGCAATTGCGCTGACCCCTACGTCATCTTGTTAAAAAAAATTGGGTATAAAATAACAAGTGCAACAATACACTTAGTCATTATATAAAAAATACACAAGTTAAAAACATGACAGCTTATGGCTTGACAGCTGACATGTTTTTAACTTGTGTATTTTTTATATAATGACTAAGTGCAATGTTGCACTTGTTATTTTATACCCATTTTTTAACAAGATGACCAGCTTGTAACACATACGTGACCAGATGATGGTGACACAGTGCACCGAACCGGTCGTCATTTAATAAATTATTAATGTGCGATCTTATCTTTTCATTTTGAAATTATATAAGTTTATATGTGCCGCCGGTTCTTTCGGACATGCTTAATTACCTACTAGCTGAAAACCCAGCAATTCCCAGGTGTTTATTTATTCCTTCTGTCTTCCTGCATTACGTCTTCTCTACTCGGTTTGTTCCTCTCATCCTGCCCCCCCCCCCTCTTTTTTTTTTTTCCTTACAACTTTTCCCTCCTCCGACGAGACTACGTGGTTGACTACGGAATTGACACAGTTTATTTTAAAGGGTAGACTAATGCACTTTCTGTGTCACAGCTTCCTCCGCCTCTGTCTTTGAAATCATGTCTATCTATCAACTTTCGTGGTGAACAGTGAAACAGCGTAAAATTTACTGCTATGTATCCTTTGTCATGAACCATAAGGTAGCTTGCTGAAGGTCAAATATTCAAAATTTTCTCAACATGTAATTACATTTAAAAATTTCACACAAAATAACGGATTTTACCATCAAATTACAATATTTTTCGGTAAATAGTTGGAAGGGGGGCGACGGAAGATCAAAAAGTAAGTTGTATTTCCACGTTATGGTCACGTATTAAACCACCTACAACAAAGTAACATCGTTACGACAACATACAATGTAAGCTCACATTTCCACACAGGGTTCCAAGAAACTTCAAACATTTATCGGAACGGTCAACCAACTTTTCGATTCTGGATGCATAGAAATCTCCTCCAGCGTTTTGTAACCACACGGAGAGACGGAGAGAGCCGCTTGCACTTCCTCATCGTTATCCACCGATATCCGTTCTGAGCTTGCAGAAAAGATGACTAACCACACAAGGTCTGACAAACGTGAGAACTGCTACAGCGATTCAAGTGGGAGGTATGGCAACAGCCTCCATACAGTCCCAACTTATCGCCATGCGACTTTCATCTTTTCGGTAAGCTCAAAACGGATCTAACGCATCTCGTTGCACAACGATTTCGAAACGTTGAGGAGGTGAAATCGGCTTTCTCTGCGTGTTTACAAAACGCTGAAGGAGATTTCTATGCATCCGGAATCGAAAAGTTGGTTGACCGTTCCGAGAAATGTTTACAGTCTCTTGGAAGCTATGTGGGAAAGTGAACTTACATTGCATGTTGTCACAGCTGTGTTGTTTTTGTGTGGGTGGTTTAATAAAAGGCCATTACGTGGAAGTGCTACTTACTTTTTCATCTGCCCTCGTACCTGTCCCAATTACGCCGAGTTCATACATTTAAGAAAAAAAGTGATTGCGAAAGATGAAAATTTAAGTTTCCATTCAGTCCCAATAGAAGATTTACGAACTTGTCAACTTTCTACTGCACACTCCAGGCTGTTGATCCTCCATACGCTTTCCCTACACTGGTTCCTTCATCCTGTTTCCTGGACAGCACATTCAGGAGGTGTCTTTGCTACGGTTGTTCGCTTCCAAGAGCTGAAACCATATTTCTCGCTATCTGGATGTCCACTGAATACTAGAAATTCCAGAAAGGATTTCGACAATATTTTTGAGAAGGATAGTGCTTACTCATTACAGAGACGACCGATGAGCCGCAGAAAGGCACACATAACTGACAACAACATTGCAGCTTTCGGCGTTTTAGGCGTTCGTCAGTTAGAGACACAAACAAACACACACTTACTTATGGGACTTAACTACGGGGTCATCAGTCCCTAAACTTACAAACTACTTATGAACTACTTACGAACTAGGACGGCACAAATATCCATGCCCGAGGGGAGATTCGAACCCCGACCGTAGTGGCCGTGCAGACCGTGACTGGAGCGCCTCAGTCCCGTCGACCACCGCGGCCGGCCCCACACACTCTCACAGAGGTCGGCCACAGCAGACGGAGAGGGCGGTCATGTCTGTGTGAGTGTGTGTTAATTTTTAAGTCTCTAACTGACGAACTCCTAAAAGACCGATATAGTTAGAGATCTACGCGGACGCGGATATCCGCAGTATTTCTTACTTTGCGGATAAAATTGTGAGCGACGCGGGTATCCGCATGTTATATGCGGATACAGAGCAAGGTATCTGTCTTATCCGCGGTCTGTCAAGTGCTTTCTGGGTGGAAAACCGGCCCACTGCCCACCAGAGGTGCCATGCCAAATTACCGCTGTCTTCAGTTAACGCTTTGTGGTGACCGAGTGACAACGTATATCGTAGTGAATACAGTGATAGTTCTTCATTAAAGTGGACACATCAATGGATACTGTATCGTGTAAATTGGAAAGAGGCGATTTGACATAAGTGAAGGAAAACAAATTGAAATCGTAAATTTAGAAAAAAAATTGGATACGTATTGATTCCAAGGAGAAGAACAACGATATAGTGGCCTGTTTTGCGTGTAAAAAAGGATATTCTTAGACTGGACACAAAAGCGGAACTTTAAATTTGCGGAAACATTCGTGCGAGACAGGCAAAGGAGCATAATTACTTATATAAATATCAAGACAGATGCAAAAGTTCCTGAAGTTCCGCCTAATTTGAAGTCAACCGCGACCGACAAAAGTATCAATCTTGTCAGCAAAGACATTTTACTATTCGAAGTAGCGTGTGGATCTGGGTTTCTCGAGACGGCCCAGTTTCTTATTAATATGGGGGCATATCTTTTGAACTACAGTCATTTAATTATGTCAATAACTGTGACGAAAGTGTAAGCAGTATGTTGGCAAAGTTTCTACACAACCGAATGAACGGTACAGCCATGCATAAAATAAGAACAAACACACAAGCAAACATTCATGTTTAGATATTAGATAAATGGTGACGGATATAATAAAGAATGAAAGTAGCATTTTATAGTAGCTTTCATAATCAGGTACGATGTACAATGAAAGTAACGTACTTAGGAATGTAGGGTAAGGTTGGGGCACACGGACACGTTAAGTGGATTTTTTAAAATAACTATTAAAAATCTAATTCCAGATGTTTATTTTATATCACTAAGAAGCTTATACCTTATGTCAAAGTAATACATATATAATTGATTTTCAAGTTTTTTTTTCAGCCCAGGATAACTGATACAAATGGATGCTGCGTCAATGTCCGTTTGCCCCCAACAATAGGGGCAAACGGACACTCCATATGGGGCAAACGGACTCACTGTCATCATTGTTACAATTATGGCAGACAAAGTAAGGGTCATTTCTATTTGGATCACATACAACATGAAACCAGAAAGAACAGACTACACACTGCACCGAATTTTCACCATGTTTCTATAGTTTTTTCACACCCACTGCACATATCATTCTTACGGTTATCACATTTCGTATTGTTCGCTGCCTTCTTGTTTGCCGCTCTGGCCTTTTTCTCTTTTCGATCAGAAATAAAACTAATATCTGTCAGAATGGATGATGTTCCCATCTTGCTTTTGCTTTGGGAGATCCTGAACCCGATGGTATACCACTGAGGTCCTGGAAACTTCTCTCATTCGCGGCATGTTTGGTGACTCTTGCTGTTGGTTGTGGTTGCAGTTCCGCCACTCTGTTAGGCCGGCAGAGGGGACTTAGGCGCTCCAGTCACGGTCTGCACGGCCACTAACGTCGGGCATGGATATTTGTGCCGTCCTTAGAATTAGTCAGTTCATAAGTAGTTTGTATGTTTAGGGACTGATGACCCCGTAGTTAAGTCCCATAAGCTACACAAACATTTGAAACATTCGATTAGGCCTAATTCCGAGTACAGTTGTCATTTGCACGTCTGCTGTTTGATTCTCAGGATCTCGTACTAGATTATTAGTGGATTCTTCATGCACAGTTGCGGGAGCAAACACATGCTCAGACAAGCGATTGGGGTTGAAGGGATGAATCCTACAAGCACTGAAGTCATTTACAGTGTTCCCGACTATAGCTGCACGATTCCATGATTCAGCAAAATCAGCTCCAAATGCAACTTTATTAATTCCTTTCCCTGGATTTCTTCTGACGTACAATCTGCAGGCTTTATTGTAAAATGTCCTTAGTGGAGCAAAGAAAGAAACATCAAAGGGCTGTAGCCTGTGAGTACTGTGTAGGGGCAAACACAACAGATGCACACTGTTGGCTGCGGTCTTCTGTGTTCCTTTTACGATTGCGGACCATTCTGTAAATAAGAATAGTATTCAGTCACAACTACTGAGATTTAGTAAAAATTAAATTATTACTAAGTTAAATATATTTGCTATACCCTCATAACTGTTTTATTAAGAAAAAACTACTGTTCCCGTTTGCCCCCACGAACAAGTGTCCGTCTGCCCCATCTGAGCAATATTTCAGTTAGTGTCTTAAAAATACAACGGATGGCACCACCAAGGCAATCGTCATACTGGCACGTGGAGGGAAGCAGGAGCCCGCCAGCAGACCAGAATAGAACCTACGTGAATTTATTGAAATACCAACAACCCTTATTTCCCTAACAATATTCTGAACAAAGTCATTGCACAGCATATGTTGCTTACTTGCGTTAGTTTACAAGCCAGAAGAACGTTCTGAATAGGTTCTTTAAAACGATACTTATCACAGTCACTCGTACACACTATACTGCAACAATGTCACAAGAACGGTGTTGCCAACTTCAACGAGGTAAACAGACCACATTTGCTTACGTTCTTTCCGTTTGCCCCCATGTCTGTTTGCCCCAACCTTGCCCTACACAATGTTAGATTCTATAGGCTGGACGTAGCTGCAGCCGAAATTGTCTCTTTTTGCTGACAGTTACCAATTAGAAGTAGACGGCAGATTTAATACTTGAAATGATATGCTTTGGTTTGTGTCACATAACCTCTTGTGCGTTAATATGGAGAAAACAAAAATGACCCTTTTGTAAAACTCCAAAAGCACTGTTTGCGTTTTTGTATGTAAACACAGTAAAATCTCCACTATGCCGATCAGTTTTAACCACTGAAATTTAAGAAGATGCCTGTATTAAACAGCTGACGTAGTGCTCCGACCACACAGACTACGGAGGGCTTCAGTGTGTGTTCGGAGCGCCAATGTTTTCCTGTTTGGAATAACCTGTTTTGGAGTAGGTATAGACCGAGAATTCAAAAGTAGTCACAGAAATGACACTCTAACCATAATTATATCATTACATACCATGGTTTTATCTGTTACTATTACCCATTCAAAACTTTAATATCTGCAGATACAGATAACGACCTTGCGGATGCGGATAAAGTGCCACGGATGAGGATTCGGTTACAGATATGGTTTTTGTGGATGTGGTTCTGATGCGGATAACACTCTTCTTATCCGCGCAGACCTCTAGCTATAATTTAGTTATCTGTTATTTGTGCTTTTCTGCGGCTCATCGGACGTCTCCATGGTGAGTAAGCAACCTATACTTCTCAAAACTATTGTTGAATACTAGACACTGCAACATTTATGAAGGTTACATCATCATCATCCATAACACCTATCCTCAACAGTGTCGCATATTCAGTCCCACGTGCAGCTGTTAAGCAGTAATGTAGATTTTGGGACAGGCCATGCAGATGTCTGCTCACTATATTTGTATTTTTCAAGTACCTTCTGTCGAACGATTTTCGTCTTGGAACATCTTTTCCCAACAGCAATGATGTCGGAGATTTGATGTTGTATGGGATTCTCGATATTCACGGCACATTCGTCAAATGGTCCTGTGGGGAAATCTCCACCTCACCACTAACTCGGAGATGCTATGTCCCGTCTCTCATATCCGACTATAGCACCACGTGCAAACCCACTTAAATTGTGATAACTTTCCAACTGTAGCAGGAGTGACAAAAATAATGTTTGCGCCAGACACCTGTTGGCTTATAAAGGATGGTGGGAAATTGCCGTTACACACTTGTAGGACTTGTAGAGGGTAGTGAGTACATAACATTTTGAATAGCAACGCATGTCCGGAAACGTATCGTTTCCGTTGGACGACGGTTTCAATTCAGAAGATTACCTCATCCACTACTACTTGAGGAATGTAATTAGGCATGACCCAGTACAATTGTTGCAATCAGTTTGAAAAGAATACTGAATCATTGCTATTACTTACGCATTTGCATTACAATGTACACGTTATGGTTTACATTTGTCGACAACAACAAGAACCCACCATCTACGGCACCAGCCGCAACGCACTGATGCATTACAACAGCGGCTCGATGTGGCGACCACCAACGTCGTTGCACCCATTGTACCCCCGTAGAATGTTCTGGTACACTCTCTCCATCCCACCTGGTATCTCTTCAATGTCTTTTGTAGCGGACAGATCTTCCTCTGTCTCTACTGGTGTCTCATAAATTAGGCTCTTCATAGGACTCCACAAGAAGCAGTGCATACGGGCTAATCGGGCGTCCGTGGCGGCCACGCGGTTGGACCACCACGGCCTAACCATCTTTCACGAAATCGTCTGTTGAGATGTCTCCGGACAGCCAGTGGAAAGTGAGGTGGTGCACCATCATGCGGAAACCACATTTCCTGACGGACATTCAGTGGCACATTTTCGGTTGGAATACGTATACACGGTATCGTGTCTGCCCCGTTGCATACCAGGACAGGGAACTCTGTGACGGTCCCTAATCAGACGTTCACGAGTTACACGTCTGAATTGAAACTGTCGCGGAATGGAAACGATGCGTTTCCTGACATTGTGTCCTATTCAAAATGTTATGCACTCACTACCCTGTACAAGTCCTACAAGTGTGTAACGGCAATTTCCGACCACCCTGTATAAGCATTTCTGATCGCAGCGCCGCCCTCTAAGTACTTTCGTATCTCTAAGTACTTACAAATCTCTGTGTCTGCATACACCTGTCTATACCAGTTTCATTGGCTATACAGTGAATATACGCCGCTAGGCGCACTCCGATCGCCTACATTTCGGTATGTGCGTGCTCGGTAGGTCAGTCAGCATTCAGCCGATACAACAGAACCTTCAATGCGCTTCTGATTCTTTTTTTTTCGAATTTCAAATGTGCTCTACAGTCGAAAATCCCGTCATTTGTGGTCTGTGATAAGGTTTTTGTTGCCAAAACGTAAAATCGCTACCGGTTATCGTGTACTGTGCGAAGTGTCAAAAAAAAAAACAAAAAACAAAAACGTAAGGAATTGATGTTCAGTCTGGAAATGATGCATTCGGTTTAAAAGTGGCTGAACCAACGTTCGTCATGACGAGAAGAATGGATGCCCGAGCATTGTGACACGATCTTGTCTCTAAGACTGATTAAACGATTCGTGACAACCGTCGCTTCACAATAACGGAACTTTCGCTATCTATTCCAAACATTTCACGGACATTGTTGTTTGACATTGTCGCGCAAAAGCTGGCCGAAGTCTGAGGCGGCTGAATTTTACGACGAAGGAATTTCCAATCTATGATAAGTGCCTCAATTAGTTCAAATTTTGCCGGCCGCGGTGGCCGAGGTGACTGAGGCGCTCCAGTCACGGTCAGCACGGCCACTACGGTCGGGGGTTCGAATCCCCCCTCGGGCATGGATATTTGTGCCGTCCTAGTTTGTAAGTAGTTCATAAGTAGTTTGTAAGTTTAGGGACTGATGACCCCGTAGTTAAGCCCCATAAAAAAAAAAAAAATAAAATAAATAAATAAAAATAAAAATAAAAAAATAAAAAAATCAAATTTTCAAGTGTTTGTAAATCTTATGGGACTTAACTGCGGGGTCATCAGTCCCTAAACTTACAAACTACTTATGAACTTACTTATACTAAAGACAGCACAGACATCCATGCCCGAGGGATTATTCGAACCTCCGACGCGGGAGGCCGCGCGATCCGCAACGTGGCGCTCCCGACCGCTCGGCTACTCACGCACGGCGCCTTAATTTGTTTGTTGACTATGTGGAAAAGTAGTATTGTAGTCGCTCTTTCAGATATATATAATAAAATGTTTTTCATGTAGTTAGTCTTTTTCAATGTCAAAACGTTCCCTACATTCTGAAAAGCTCTTGTACTTATCTAGTCGACATGGAATGCTCTTATCTATAGCGAAAAAATGTCCTTTTCTTAATGAGCAAATTCCCTTAAGATGTGGAGTGGTCATTTGTGGATTGCGGTGCGATTTGTATGGAGATGGACTGAAGAAATATGGCTTCGGACTGAAGGTTAGGAGTTGGTAGCTGTATCAGTATATGGCTAATCAAAAGCATTACGATGAGTGTGATGGGAGGAGTTTAGAAGACAGGCTGCCAGTTATACTGAATAAACGTCCTCCCATATCTTTATTCATGTCATTAAAGATGTGCAACTCACACTTTAGTGTCGAACCACAATCAATGAGCACGGCTATGCGATACGCCATTAGCTCAAAACGTCTAGGAATGCTGTCTGATCACTGAGGACTGACATTTATTATCTTAATCAAAATATATTACCGTGTTCCAGTAATAAAATCTTGCTACAAGGGTGCAGTAGTTACAAAGGTAGTATGAAAAGTTTTCGGGTTAGAATAGACAGCAACAGAATTTTTAATTTTCAGTGTATTCTCCCAGTATACAGTTGCATTTGGTACAGTGAAGTTCCATTGTGTTGATCGCAACACGAAAATTAGTTCTTCCCTGGTTTGCAAAATACTCTTTATCACTGTCTGTGACATCTTTGTTGGAAGAGGCTCTCCGTCCACTGTATCAAATTGTTGGAATATGGAAGGAACGGAATTCTGATGGAGCCAAATTAGCCGAACGAGACGGCGTAACACTAATTTGTATTTTAGTTCGTGTATTTTTTATTTATTGTTAGCAATATTCACTTGTGTTTGAACGTTGTGATGAAATACCAATCTTTCTGTGTGTCTTTTGCAGTAGGTTATTTGGTATTATGCCATAATTTACGGTGCAGTTTCTAGGTAATTTATCAGAAGAACAGTTTCCTTACACCAGAAGACTGATTCCAAGAGTTTCCAGCTGCTCAACCTGCTCCTGCAGTCCTTTATTGTGGTGAAGCATCACATTACCACTGCATCTATTTTTATTATGTCTCTTGCGTATAGCCTGAGTCTGGAGTTGCGGAACCAACATTGCATATGATTTTCTCTTATACAATGCCACTGATACAATGTTATAATCGCATCAGGATTCATAGGCCCACCTGTAGTTTCAGCAATATTTATTACCTAAAGTCCCAGATCTGCAAGGTGCAAAAAATATTCAATTGAGCCTTAATGATGGTAAGTGTTAAGTTATCCACAGAACCACTAAAAGACATCCGTTAAACATAAAGTTACACGGCAAATCAGTCAAATCTGCTGGCCGTCAATTCAAGTAAATACCTACGAATAACAATTATGAACAACTTAAATTGGAAAGAACACATATAAAATATTGTAGGGAAGGCGAAACGAAAGCTACGTTTCATTGGCAGAACACTTAGAAGATGCAACAGTTCTTCTTAAAGAAACCGCGTACACTACACTTGTGCGTCCTACTGTAGTATTGCTCACCAAGTGGGACTGACAGACGATTCAGAGAATGTTCGGAGGAGGGCAGCTTGTTTTGTATTATCGCGTTATAGGGGGGTGAGTCACGAAAATCATACACGAGTTGGGGTGGAAATCATTAAAACAAAGGCGCTATTCGTTACGACAAGATCTGTTTGCGAAATTTCTTTTACCATCTTTGTCTCTCGAATGTGAACATATTTTGTTAGCACCGCTCTACATAGGGAGATATGATCATCATAATAAAATAAAAGAATTTATATCGAAAACAGAAAGATTTACATGTTCCTTTTTCCTGCGTGCTATTAGAGTGTGGGACCGAAGCGAAATACCATAAAAGCGGTTAAATGAACCCTCAGCCATGCACTTCAACGTGATTTTCAGAGTATCTATATAGATGTAGATGTCTTTCATGACGAGTTTATTCACTTTTGGAATAATTTATGGGATAGTTGACATGTTGGTCTACTTCTGTGTGTTTGATGTACTGTATCGAAAATGTAATCTTACCTTTTCCCTTAGTAGAAGTTCAATATGAAGAGCCAGTGAACTTCCTTGCTTTCACGCTTTCGTTTAAGAAATACGTAACAACTTGGCAACTGATGACCTATCTGTTTAGTCCCCTCAAAAAACCAAGATAGTGGGAGAGAGAGATCTGCTGAAAGTGGCAGTGAAAGGCAAATTTTGTATATAAGGACTTCATTAAATTTGACACTCAATAGTAGGATGTAGCGTGGTCTGTGTGGAAAGAGTGCCAATATTTTGGCTTGCCAAAATGTTTGGTGAGGAAGGCGGAATGAGGGCTGAGGCAGCTGGTACCTCACTTGTCTGTCAAGGTCTTCTGCTCCATTTTTCAGCTGCTATTTTTCTCTTACTTACATTTACTTCTTAAAGTGTGAATGACCCTGTGCAGTTCTGCATGTATAAAGTGGTATACAGGGTGTCGCAATTCACCTAACAGGTGGAAATAACTCGAAGAATCCGCATCGTATCCAAACATATCCAAGACACAAACTGGATATCTCCAAAGGGGATCTCTACCTGACCTGATATTAAACCACCACCGCTCCTCGAGGTGGAGGAGTAGGGAGGCAACCTCGAAATCTTAAACATGGACATGCATTCATAACCCTTTAGTTCATCGTGTTGTCAATTGACATCACCATGTTTAACAAACTGCAGAATGGAAACAACGAATGTCTGCGTTTCCTCACGCTGACGGTGGATGACAACAATCTAGTACAAGCTTGTGCCACATGGCGCGCTTTCATCTCCTTTGAATACGGAAGTCAACAGTCGAGTGTTTGTCGTGCTGTGTTACGCGTGCTGTCGTGTGTGGATAGTGCTTCACTTTTTTTCTTCCTGTTTCGTGCCTGTCGAAGATTTATAGAATACAAAGGTGTTACAAGTTTCTTAAAGATAAGGTTATTTGTGTGTGTGTTATTTTGGTGAATGTTTTTTTGTTACATTGTTAGCTACATTTTTTCAAATCTTGTTGTTGTCATTTGACACCACTGTGACGACGTTCAGTCATGTTGTATGAAGGTCTCGATTTTGTAGGTACCAATATTTTTTATGATCAGTTGAAATAATTTTGAAAGCTAATCTTTCTTAATACATTTAATGGATATTCCGTTTATTTTCACACATCACACAGCTAATTTCAGAAAAAAATTTTTTTTTAATTTTTCACACTGTGATATGGCAAAACTTTCCGACAAGGAAATTGAGCAGATTCTACTAGAGCTCAATGACAGTGAGCTTTCAGGACTCTCACAGTGAAGAGTCTGCATTTCTCTGTAGAGAATACACATGAAAATCAAGATGTGGACTGTAAAAGTAATTTTTCACATGGTCGATCTCTCCATATGCAACTCATAGCTACAATACCTGAGAGATATGGATGACAAAGGAAAAGGACGTAAAGAGAAAATGGATCTGCTGAAGTTCAGAAACCAGGTAGCTGAAGCTTTAATTCTAATGGAGAAGGAAACCAGTGCAACTTCGAGGAAAAGAGGCCGTCCGCGATTGACTGAGGATGAGTTTGAAGATGAAGAACCCACAATGGATGTGGCAAAAACATCACAGAGAGAGGTGAGACCAGTATCAGATGCCAGATATGACGGGTTTTCTCATTGACCACGTTACATTGAAGGGAGGGAGCAAAGATGCAAATTAGAAAAGTGCACTGCCAGAAGCCGAGTTCAGTGTTCCAAATGCCATGTAACATTTTGTTTGAACAAAAATAACAACTGTTTTGTTAAAGTTCATATTAAACGATTTTCTGAAATACATTTTCTCAATTTGAATGATGTACTATTTCGGCCATGTTCAGTGTGCCAAATGCCATGTAAGACTCTGTTTGAACAAAAATAACAACTGTTTAGTTAAATTTCATGTTAAATAATTTTTTGCAATAAGTATTGTCATTTTGAATGGTGTGCTAATTATTGCTGTACCAAGAAGATGTCAAATGACAACATTCCATAGTTCAAAAACCATTTTCAAAATCTCTTTTTTTCCTCAGAAAACACGTTTAGATAAATCACTTGATCAAGAAAAGCACAAAAAAAAAATTTATTGGCGAAGAAAAAATAGTGACTGGAAGGGTTATAGTAGATTCGGATTCGTCGCCAAAAATGACATAGGATTTGCTCGACACGCTATTATCCATTTGTGGCAGATGGGATGTAATAATTTAAATAATATTTATCTTGCGTTTCTAAGCATTACATAATAAAACTTACTTTTCCAGCAATGAAACACAAGACATGGGTCGCCACACGGTTTAAATCATTCTATATGCAGGTCAAAAATCTCTAGAAAAGCACACATCAAAGAAACATACTACAGACCTGTTGATAGAAAAGTACAAGTTGCAGAATCCATGAATGTTGTCTACTTTATATTCGCGGTATTATGTGGTACATGGCGGTGTAATACGGCAGCGCTGTTGCGGCTATACGGTGTACTACGGCTCACGATAAAAGGCAGCGCACTGCGTTCAAAGAAGGTGACAACTCAAAGAGCAGTCCAGACAACTCCGCGTATGTTCGACTTTGGCTGCCAAATGCCAGCGGCTGAAAAACATCAACAGCCTTCACAAACGAAGAAAGGCAAACAAGAACCAATATCCAGAATGAAACTTCACTCTGCAGCGGAGTGTGCGCTGATATGAAACTTCCTGACAGATTAAAATTGTGTCCACACTCCGCTGCAGAGTGAAGTTTCATTCTGGAAACATCCCTTAGGCTGTGGCTAAGCCATGTCTCCACCATATCCTTTCTTCCAGGAGTGCTAGTCTTGCGTGTTTGCAGGAGAGCTTCTGTGAAGTTTGGAAAGTAGGAGGCGAGGTACTGGCAAAAGTAAAGTTGTGAGGCGGCATCGTGAGTCGTGTCGGGATAGCACAGTCGGTAGTGCGCTTGCCCGCGAAAGGCAAAGGTCCCAGGTTCGAGTCCCGGTTCCGGGACACACTTTTAATCTGCCAGGAAGTTTCATATCAGCGCACACTCCGCTGCAGAGTGAAGTTTCATTCTGGAAACATCCCTTAGGCTGTGGCTAAGCCATGTCTCCACCATATCCTTTCTTCCAGGAGTGCTAGTCTTGCGTGTTTGCAGGAGAGCTTCTGTGAAGTATGGAAAGTAGGAGGCGAGGTACTGGCAGAAGTAAAGTTGTGAGGCGGCATCGTGAGTCGTGTCGGGATAGCACAGTCGGTAGTGCGCTTGCCCGCGAAAGGCAAAGGTCCCAGGTTCGAGTCCCGGTTACGGCACACATTTTAATCTGCCAGGAAGTTTCAAGAACCAATATTTCTGTCGAAAAATTCATCCTCGAAAGGCACCAACCGGAACACAAAGAACACAAGACTAGGCTAGAAGAATACAACGACAAACTACAAGATCGCTCACAACACATTCAATTTTTGTTTGCCGAGAGGCCCGACATGCCTGAGGCGCCGACAGACCAGAAGAGCTGACGAGATGACGAAGTCCGGTCGGGGGTTCGAATCCCCCCTCGGTCATTGATATTTGTGCCGTCCTTAGTAGTAGCTAGTTCATAAGTAGTTTGTAAGTTTAGGGACTGGTGACCCCGTAGTTAAGTCCCGTAAGCTCTACAAACATTTGATGACGAAGTCAGTTGCTTCTCATACAGAAGTAACGATGGAGAGCCGGCCGCGGTGGCCGAGGAGACTGAGGCGCTCCAGTCACGGTCTGCACGGCCACTGCGATCGGGGGTTCGAATCCCCTCGCGGGCATGGATATTTGTGCCGTCCTCAGTATAAGGTAGTTGATAAGTAGTTTGTAAGTTTAGGGACTGATGACCCCGTAGTTAAGTCCCATAAGCTTAACAAGCATTTGAATTTTTAACGATGGAGAAAAGTCCAAACAATAGTAACTGAAGAAACAAAGTACCTTTCACGAAAGGTGGTAACACCAAATATCAGCAGCTCTGGCCCAGGTTTCCGTGATTCTCTGTTGGCTGTAAGGTGAATACTAGAGCTGTCCCCATGCCCACGGAATGTTCCCAATTGGGAAATAAAACAAAGTTTCCCCCCTTTTTCCCATACCCAACCCACAGAATAACCTAGGCTAAGGCCCAATAGAGCAGATGCTCTCGAGCGGCCCGACGTTGCCTAGCAGGCAAGGGAATAAAATTTGAAAAAAAAAAAAAAAAAGGAAAAAAATGTCGGATTTCAGCGCAGTTTACGAATTCTCAGCGGAACGTGGAAGTGGGCCGTCACTGGTATTGTGAAGTACGTTTCCTAAAAAACAGCTGTTTCTTTATGATTCAATCTAAAGAGTAATATTACGAGTATAACCAGAACCCACATTTTTGCGATTACAGCTCCATCTAGCGCGAATGAATAATGATGTGTCGTGGAAATTCGAAGTACTTTTTGGGGACGAATCAGACTCTGCAATAAGAATAGGGGTTATTGTTTAAAGTTTCATAGATATCTGCTTTGTTTCTCAGGGAGCGAGGGTGACGGATTGATTTCACGTGAGGTAAAAGTCCCACTTGAATATATTAATTTTTTTTTCTTGGACATTTTTGTGTACGATGTGTCAGGTTAAATAGAACACATGACATATAACAGTGTAAGTTCATCTGGTAAATTTTTTTCTCTCTTTTGTTGACGCATTATTTCTCATTAATATTTGTATCGTAGCTGGAAACTCATCAACTATGTTTCGATTCTTCCTTATATTAATATGTCCAGCACAAATTTACGGAATGTAAGATTAACGTCATGATTCGTGTTCGTGTGGACCGGCTCTGTAAATAGAAACGTGTAGAGCTGGATTATATATGTGTAGCCGTTATATATGTGTTGATACCGTTCGGTATTGCGTTTGACCAGCGAGGGTCTGAAACATGTTTCGCTTACCAATAATCCCGACAGGTAATTTAGCTCTGCAGCCAGGTAATCACTATATACGGCGTCTAGTTCATAGTTTTAGATGGTACAAGAAAAAAGTCTCATAGTGTGCTTAACAATGACATAATGTCTACATAGGAGGCATAATGGTTGTATAGTATTTGTCTCTTCGTAGACAACATTCGACAGACTATGGTGCAGCAGGATTTTTCGATATTCTGATAAAATACAGGGACAAACAGATAATTTCAAGTATCCATTGCATAAGTTAAAATTAAAATAAACATTAATAAATATAATAATGATGATCAAGCGAATTTTTAATTTTTTATGAGGCAAGGGACCGCTATAACTTATGGCCACACAGTTTAACTTGTACGGAACGTCTAAAGAAAGGGGAAACAAATTTTGGAGTTCTCGTCATGTATAAAATCCTCACGAACTGTTGGTTTGACAACCGACAATGAAGCACCTAATGTCGGTTAAGGGTAAACAAAAGTTTTGTGTCTCTGATTACTTCCGATGACTCGACGCCAAATACTTATTCAGAGACAATTTTTTGGCAGCCAACACAAACACGTTACTTTGCATTCTAGTAGAATTATAGTTGGGGTATCTGCAATAACGTCACTAATGCTTTAGGCATCAACAGCTGAAATACAGTGTTCAGAAATTCTAGAAGGTAATACATACAATTAAGCCAGGATTCCTTTCCATAAATTATCGTAATCCGCTTTAGCTGTGTCTTATGCCTGAATTAGGTTACGACTGGTTTCGTACCATTTATGGTGCATCTACAGGTATCTTAATTTACATGAGGTAGAAGGACTTATTGCGACCTCCCAATATTCATGTTAGACGTCTGGTTTTATGAGGGTTTTCCTCACAGTTCTTAGATAGGTTTATATGTGACACCATTAAGTAAACGTCTATATGGTTGGAGTCAACAGTTGGTTAAACCACGTTTACTGCCTAAAACGTTTTATTAAATTGAACGTTGGGAGCGTGTTGTATCTCCACTGAATCTAAAGTAAAATGGATTGTACTAATTGGTTCGCTTCATATACTGTTAAAAGACTTTAAAAAACCAGAAGTGTTTTGTAGTCTTGCGTCTGCGTCATGATGTCTCCAAAGTAATAAGATTATAAGAACCATTAGTTTGGAGACATCATAACGCAGACGCAAGACTATGAAACACTTCTGTCAAGTCTTTTAACAGGATATGACGTGAACCAATTAGTACAACCCATTTTACTTTAGATTCAGGGGAGATAAAACACGCTCCCAACGTTCAATTTAACAAAACGTTTTAGGCAGTAAACGTGGTTTAACCAACTGTTGACTCCAACCATATAGACATTTACTTAATGGTGTCACATATAAACGTATCGAAGAATGAGGATAGCCCTCATAAAACCAGAGTCGGCCGCGGTGGCCGAGGGGACTGAGGCGCTCCAGGCACGGTCTGCACGGCCACTACAGTCGGGGTTTCGAATCCCCTCTCGGGCATGGATAAGCTAGTTGATAAGTAGTTTGTAAGTTATGGACTGATGACCCCTTAGTTAAGTCCCATAAGCTATACAAACATTTGAACATTTAAACAAAACCCGGCATCCAACATGAATATTGGGACGTCGCAGTAAGTCTTTCCGCCTCATGTAAATTAAGATACCTGTAGATGCGCCATTAATGGTGCGAAACCGGTCGTAACCTAATAAAGGCATAAAAGAGAGCTAAGGCGGATTACGATAATTCGTGGAAAGGAATCATGGCTTAATTGTATGTATTACCTTCTAGAATTTCTTAACACTGTATTTCAGCTATGTGTTACTCTCGCTGAAACTCAAATGGAAATAACGATTTGAATATTTAGTTTCGTTCGCTTTAATACAAGTGTGGTTTAGGAAAATAATAATAATTATTATTATTATAGGGAAACCCCAAAGGAAAGGGAACAGGTGAAAAACAGAATAAATTAAAACAGGTAATTTCACTTCCAGAACATTGCCACTTCAGATTACATTCGAATTTCATACGCTGCTATTTCGTTCATCTAACTCCGAAAACATTTTGCACGCTTGACCCGAAAACAACAGGAACGACACTGTCTACATAATAATTGGCACTGTGGCGGATACTTTATAACAAAATTTAGCCTGTAATGTAATGTTTAATATGGTCAGGGACGAGTATTAGGAGGAGGACGACGAGAAGAGGAGGGAGATGGCCAGGGAGAGGAAGGAGTGAGAAGATGTTTATGTTGACAACTGAATACTGAAGTAAATAAATAAATACCAGAGCAACTCTGGGTTTTCAGCAAGCATAGTGAGAAACGTAAGAGGACAAGGAGGTAAGAAACAGGCATAGGGACGGGGGAAGTAATGGGCAGAGGAATTAAGTACAGTAATGTAGGATGTTTATTCAATTCCAGTGCATATTTAGCAATTGAAAACTGTTGCCGAGTTCAATAGGTGACCCCACCCCTCCCCCAATGGTAGCACGTCGTATATCTATAAGGGCGAATAAAAGTTTGAGTGTCAATAAATCCCGTCGTTACTGACCAAATTTACAATTTCAAAATGTTGTCACAATGATCCAATTAGATTTGAGACGACAAGTGTTGCAATTATAAAGTTTGTTTTTTGCCTTGAAGTTTATGACACCCAAATAATTATCTTAATTTCAACAACAGTTACTTCGCATAAAGTGTTTTACAAGCAGTCTACAGTATAACACCAGAGTTTTATATCTTGGCTAAGTGCAATGTTGCACTTTCTGTTTATCGTTTTAGAAACATGGCCACATTGATACATATGCGACCAGAAGCACATAAAATTCGTCGTCAATCAATAAATTAATCACACTGCCAGCCTGACTATTTTTCTATTGAAGCTAATCAAACTGCACATAAAATTTCAAACGTTCGCGAGACGTTTCTCGACGCGACAGGATAGCCGTGCGAACTAATGCGCCAACTGCGGTGCGCGTGGCCGTTCGCCGTCGGGGATTCGACTCCTCCCTCGGACATGGGTGTTTGTGCTGTCTTAGCATAATTTAAGTTAGTGTAAGTAGATTGTAAGCTTATGAACTAATGACCAACGTAGTTAAGTCCCTTAGATTCACAAACTTTTTTTTTTCATTCAGTCTCTATCATGACGCATAACTTAATTTTTTTATCTACTACCTCTAGTCGAAATGCACATTACGGAGCATATCTACAAATGTCACTATATGAACCTTCAATTTGTATCAATGTATGGTACCTATTTCAGGAGATACGACAACATAAACATTAATGTGGTTGAAAAACTATCTTTTCTCTAAATTGGTGCGCAAGATACCCTATATTCATCCACTTCTTGATAGGAAGACTACCGAGAAGCTTTAAACACTATTTCAAAGTACGGGTAAGACTTTGGTAGATTACTTGATTAAAGTCAAATGTTAGGCTATTAACTTTTTGGAACGTAATCAAACGTTTGAAGAAGTTTTATACCAAAGAATTCGATTCTTAATGTAAACGGGGTTTTACTAGTCCTTATATAAAAAAATTAGACCTTGTTTTGCCGGCCTCGGTGGCCGAGGGGACTGAGGTGCTCCAGTCACGGTCTGCACGGCCACTACGGTCGGGGGTTCGAATCCCCCCTCGGGCATGGATATTTGTGCCGTCCTTAGTATAAGGTAGTTGATAAGTAGTTTGTAAGTTTAGGGACTGATGACCCCGTAGTTAAGTCCCATAAGCTTAACCCTCGCACCGCACACTTGTTTTCAATTACCTTCCACTGCACACTGGGGTCTACTGGACCCCAAAAAACTTTTATCATATATCAAGTGTTCCAAGCTCATTAATATATACATTGGAATCTCTTATATATCTGGAACATTGTAAATAACTATTTAGTTACCTGTAGTGATTTTTTTATTATTACAACGATGAGTCAGAAATGATATTTATAAAATGTGCATAGTATTATTAATAAAAATGTTTTGTATTTCTATATGTTTAGCCTTCTTATATTTGAAAGTATATAATGCAACAGAATATCTTAATGACTTTATTTAGTTATTACAGTGAGTAACATATGGTATTTACAAATCTGATACATCTTACACTTCAACATAATTTATAAATTCAACCTGAGTCTGAACTTCAGTGTACAAAGTAATATATTGTAATATAATATAATGGCTTATTTGATATTTACAGTATATTTTGCCATAGGATGTTTACAAAATTACTATTGCAGCATATTTGTGCAAAAACATATAAGAAAGATGGAAGTAATTATTAGAATGAAGTCAAAAACTGTAACTAATATATCAGTCACCACTTACATTGTCATTGAGCACACTCGGTACAAATTATGGCTCTATATTCATCACAGATCGCCCTTTTACAATCCTGGCAACACATTTCGGTTTTTGTGTCCCTTTTTCTCGGATATAGTGAACCATAAATGAGCTACACGGAATGCACACTGGGGTAATCAAGACCCCACGGGCGTTCAGCAATCTTTACAGCTTGACAGTAGTGCAACAACAATGCGGATGTTTGAGTTGACATCACTTACGTGTAGGCAGTGTTACAAACCTAATATACACCATGTTTCAAAAACTTTTAGCCAACGTACTCTCTGTAATACACAACACAAATTACGCTGGGGTCCCTAGGACCCCAGTGCGCGGTGCGAGGGTTAACAAACAAACAACATAATCCTTATTTTCCTTGGTCACGCCATAACTTGAGAACGGCTCTAACGATCTTGAGCACCCTTTTCTTTTATTGTGAGAGTGCATAATCGTCATGACAAGGTTTCAATGTAACAGAATTTTAGGAAAATACACAAGTGAACTTGGGAAAAACTGAAAAAGGCGTTTCTAAATGTGTCTGTTTCTACTGCATACATATCTATACTTTTGTTCCAACTTCAATGAAATATTGCGCACTTGATCTTCAAAACGAGAGGAATCTCACTTTCCAAATAAATTTTGTATGGTGATAGTAGACAGTACTTTACTCACTAAATTTGACAATATCCATAGTTGCATATAAAATACGTCGACATTGTCTGTGTAAAACGGTAAAATGCATCAGAAGTCAACCGAGCGAAACCACGTGAACTGAAAATTTTTACAGCACCTTTCTTACGAGTAGCTACTGCAGCCATATGTGTAACGCGTGTCTTTATATTTAAAAATGAATGCGAAAGTTCCCGCTTCCATTATATAAGTAATGAAACTGGAAAGGCGTTGTCAGTCGCCGGCCGGTCATCCTGTGACACAGAGTAACATATATTTGTCTGTGCCTGTGAACAGTATGCCTCGCCACAGATCGCGTTCCCACGTTTAAAGCGATCGACAATCTCAACATCGATACCGATAGTGCCGCGGTGGTGTAGCCGAGCGGTCTAAAGCGTCTCGCTGCGGAGCGCGCGGTTGCTCGCGGTGGAGGTTGGAGTCCTTCCTGGGGCATGGGTGTGTGTGTTTGTCCTTAGGTTAGTTTACCTAGGTTTAAGTAGTTTATAAGCTACGGACTGATGATCACGCAGATTGGACCGATAGATTTACAAACATTTGAACATTTTTTATACCGATAGTAATATAGGTGCCCAAGTGATTTTACATGGTCCAGCGATATTTTATGAATGTGTGATATTTAAATCGCAGACTGCTCAACATGGAAATGGATGGTTGACTGTTCCTGTTCTTCGTTGTAATTGTAGTAGTACTGTAAAAGCCCTGAGTGGTGTAGTGGTGGTTTTTTTTTTTTTTTTTTTTTTTTTTTTTTTTTTTTTTTTTTTTTTTTTTTTTTTTACAGAAATACACAGAAAATATTTTGACAAATTGAAAGTTTGTGTTTCAGTGGTTCTGATTCCACACTAAACGGAAGGTCCCATTTTCCTGTTTGGATGTTTGGACAACTGGTGTAGGTTAAGCCACGAGTGTGGCCAACGTGGCGAGTTTCTGACGTCACAACGTGCGAACCGCACGTTGGCGAGGCTTTCCCAATGTGTGGGGCAGTATCAAGCGTGACAGATATTCTCAACGTCCGACTGAACGATCACCAATACGGTAGGAAAACACCACCGACATTACACCAAGTGGCAATCCGAGGAGGGGTGCAGCTCTTTTCGGTAGAGAGATGAAGACGCCGTATTGGCCGCCGTATTTCATGGGTTATATATGTTGTTATGGTCTTCAGTCCGGAGACTAGTTTGATGCAGCTCTCCACCCTACTCTATCCTGAGCAAGCCTTTTCATCTCCTCATAAGAACAGCAACCCACATCCACTTGAATCTGCTTACTATACGCGTCTCTTGGTCTCCCTCTGCGATTTTTACCCCACACACTTCCCTCCAATGCTAAATTTACGATTCCTCGATGTCTAAGAATGTGTCCTACCAAGCAATCCCTTCTTTTAGTCAGGGTATGCCAAAAATTCCTTTTCTCACCAATTCTGTTCAGTACCTCTTCATTAGTTATGCGATCTACCCACCTAATCTTCAGCATTCTTCTGTAGCACCACATTTCAAAAGCCTCTATTCTCTTCCTGTCCGCACTGCTTATCGTCCATGTTTCACTTCCGTACAAGGCAACACTCCACACAAATGCATTCAGAAAAGACTTCCTTACACTTAAATTAATATTCGATGTTAGCAAATTTCTCTTTTTCAAAAATGCTTTTCTTCCCATTGCCATTCTGCATTTTATATCCTCTGTACTACGACCATCGCATGTTATTTTACTACCCAAGTAACAAAACTCATCTTCCACCTTCATTGTTTCGTTACCTAATCTAATTCCTTCAGCATCGCCTGATTTTCTAAGACCGCATTCCATTATTTTTGTTTTACTCTTGTTAATGTTCATTTTATACGCTCTCTTCATCACACTGTCCATTCCGTTCAATTGTTCTTCCAGGTCCTTTGCTGTCTCTGACAGAATTACAATGTCATCGGCAAAACGCAATGTTTTTATTTCTTCCCCCTGAACTTTAATCCCTATTCCAAATTTTTCCTTGCTTTCCTTCACCGCCTGCTCGATGTACAAATTGAACAACATCGGAGAAAGGCTACAAACCTGTCTTACTCCCTTCCCAACTGATGCTTCCCTTTCATGCCCCTCGAGTCTAATAACTGCGGTTTGGCTTTTGTACAAGTTGTAAATAACTCTCCTTTCCCTGTATTTTACCCCTGCTGACTTCAGAATTTGAAAGAGTGTATTCCAGTCAACATTGTCAAATGCCTTCTCCAAATCCACAAAAGCTAGAAATGTAGGTTTGCCTTTCTTTAATCTATCTTCTAAGATAAGACGTAAAGTGAGTATTGCCTCCCGGGTTCCTATGTTCCTCCTGAATCCAAACTGATCTTCCCCGAGGTCAGCTTTTACCACTTTTTCCATTCTCCTGTAGATAATTCGTGTTAAAATTTTGCAACCATGACTTATCAAACTGATGGTTCTGTAATTTTCACACCTGTCTGCGCCTGGTTTCTTTCGAATGGGGATTATTACATTTTTCTTAAAGTCTGAGGGCATTTCGCCTGTCTCATACATCCTACACACCAGTTCAAATAGTCTTGTCATGGCTGGCTCTCCCAGAGACTTTAGTAGCTCTGAGGGTATGTCATCTACTCCTGGGGCCTTGTTCCGACCAAGGTCTTTCAGGGCTCTGTCAAATTCATCCCTCAGTATAGTATCTCCTATTTCATCTTGATCTACTTCCTCTTCCCTTTCTACAACATCGTCTCTAAGTTCATTTCCTTTGTAGAGCTGCTCTATGTACTCTTTCCACCTTTCAGCTTTCCCTTCTTTGCTGAGAACTGGTTTCCCATCTGATTCTTGATATTCGTAGAGTTGCTTTCCTTGTCCCCAAATGTCTCTTTTATTTTCCTGTAGGCGGTATCTACTTTTCCCCTTGTTATACATTCTTCTACAGATTTGCATTTGGCTTCTAGCCACTCCTGCTTAGCCATTTTGCACTTCCTGTCAATCTCATTTTTTAGTCGTCTGTACTCCATTTTGCCTGTTTCATTTACTGCATTTTTATATTTTCTCCTTTCATCAATTAAATTTAGTATTTCCTGTGATACCCAAGGATTTTTTGCAGGTCTTGTCTTTCTACCTATTTTGTCCTCTGCTGCCTTCACTATTTCATCTCTCAATGCTACCCATTCCTCTTCTACTGTTTTATTTCCCCCTGTTTCTGTCAATTGTTGCCTAAATCTCCCTCTGAAATTCTCCAGAACTTCGCTTTCCTTCAATTTATCTAAGTCCCATCTCCTTATTTTCCTACCTTTCTGCAGTTTTTTCAGCTTCAGCCTACAGTTCAAGACTAACAAGTTATGGTCAGAGTCTATATCTGCCCCTGGGTATATCCTGCAGTTTATAACCTGGTTCCGGTACATATGTCTTACCATTATAAAATCTATCTGATACCTTCCGGTGTCTCCTGGTCTCTTCCACGTATACAGCCTTCTTTTGTGATTCTTAAACCACGTGTTTGTTACGATTAAATCATGTTCCGTGCAAAATTCTACCAGGCGACTTCCTCTTTCATTCCTCCTGCCCAGTCCATATTCACCTACTATTTTTCCTTCTCTTCCTTTTCCTACTACCGAATTCCAGTCTCCCCTCACAATTAAGTTTTCCTTTCCCTTAACTGTCTGAATAATATCCTTTAGCTCCTCATATATTTCTTCGATCTCTTCATCATCGGCAGAGCTGGTTGGCATATAAACCTGTACTACTGTTGTCGGTGTTGGCTTCGTATCTATCTTGACAATGATAATGCGATCACTGTGCTGCTCATAGTAGTTTACCCGCATTCCTATTTTCTTATTCATTATCAGTCCTACTCCTGTGATACCCCCAACTGATTTTGTATTTATAATCCTGTACTCACCTGACCAGAAATCCTGTTCATCCTGCCACCGAACTTCACTAATCCCCACTATATCTAACTTCAACCTATCCATTTCCCTTTTTAAATTTTCTAATTTTCCTACCCGATTAAGGGATCTAACATTCCACGCTCCGATCCGTAGAATGCCAGTATTGTCTTTCCTGATGACAACATCCTCCTGAGTAGTCCCCGCCCGGAGATCCGAATGGGGGACTATTTTACCTCCGGAATATTTTACCCGAGAGGATGCCATCATCATATGTTCATACAGTAGAGCTGCATGTCCTCGGGAAAAATAACGGCTGTAGTTTCCCCTTGCTTTCAGCCGTTCGCAGTAGCTGTGTGGCAAAGCCACATTAGCTGATGTTACAAGGCCAGCTCAGTCAATCATCCAGACTGTTGCCCCTATAACTACTGAAAAGGCTGCTGCCCCTCTTCAGGAACCACACGTTTGTCTGGCCTCTCCACACATACCCCTCCGCTGTGGTTGCACCTAGGGTACGGCTATCTGTATCGTTGAGGCACGCAAGCCACCCCACCTCGGCAATGTCTGTGGTTCATGGGGATGGGGGTTATATATATATATATATATATATATATATATATATATATATATATATATATATATATATATATAACTTAGGTCTTATGAATGTATGACATATCAAAGCAAGTAAAAGTAACTGAGTAAATTGGGAATCTCTCGAAAACCGGTCATTAGAGGTACTATTTGTTGGAATAAAGGAACTGGAAATGTCGTATATGTCGTTTAAAAATATCCGTATTACAGTAAGGCAAGGCAAGGGGAACTGAAGATCTATCAACACGAATTATTCTTGACATGGTTTGTTGTAATTACATATCGGCAAGCGACATATTTACCAGTAGTGTATACAACACGTTTAATACCTTCGTCGATGATACGGAAGTAACATGTTAGAGACCATAGCATAGGCAACAAAGTCGTAGACTGTGTAGGGGAAGATGTCCTACGACGCTGGTTCAAGACTCCTCGGAGGCATATATTTTTTTCTTCTCTTATTCGGGTTTTCTGATATGCTCAAAGACTTTTCTATAAATTGCGTACAAGTGTAATGCAAAATATTCGATGCTATGTAAACATAAGTGCGCATCCCCTGAGAGTGAGTTCATGGATTCATTTTATGAACACGACAGTTTGCACCTTACATTAGAGTAAAATACGCTCTTAATTGTTTCAGGTATTGCATTTTACACATTCTTAACATTCTTCTACGGAATAGTAACATTGACCGTCGAAGAATGACCTTTTAAGCTTTACTAAAAAGCGAGACTGTTGCAATAATGTTTGCCTCATGTGAAAGCTTTTTCTAATTTCATATCGCACAGTTCGTCATTGAACTTTTATAATTCGCTGCACTTATTGACATAACACGCAAGTTTTATAAGAGTCTTATGTTCATGGATATTTTGTAGTTACTTACGTATCCCTATATCACAGGACATAACGAACATATGCATAAGCCCGAAAATAAGCGATTTAAAAGAGGTAAAGCAGGAATTCCACTCTTTTGATTTCATAGTGTGAATAGCGAACCTGATGGTACCGACAACTGTCACTGGAGCGCGCCGCGGTCGCGTGCAGCTCGTTGAGGCACACGTCTGGTATGCACAAGTCGCGCCGTCTCCGAGCGCTCAGCCGCACGTTGGACTCCCACATTGACCACACACGTTCAGACACACGCTCCGTGTGCAGACGGCTTTATGGACAAGCAAGTCTCCGAACTGGCGTCCAGTCGAAAGACTTGCATCGCGCCACCGACCCACACTAAATTATTGTTATTAGAGTTAGATCTATAATTCTTTTCGTATTGAGATAAAATTTTACACATTTTTACCCTTAAAACAAGAGGAAAGTCAATGAGTACTGAAAATTTCATTCGGTGCATATAGAAGGACATTTAACTTGCGGATTTCGCCAAAATCCGCAACTTTGCTCCGATTTCGATGAAATTTTGTACACTTGACATCAAAACAAGAGGATGCTACTGTCTACATGTTGTATGGGGCAGGGTGGAGTGTACTTTATTTTGCAAAATCCAAATTTTTTCATCGATATACATAATTTTTTTTTCACATTTGAGACTTAAACCAAAAGGAGGGTCACTGTTTACATAAATTTTGGCATAGGCATAGGGTACCTTTAAAATACTTTGAGTCTCTTCCACTGATGATCACGAAATTTGACATATATGAGGTTACCTAAATAGCGTTGGAGAGATGATGAAGCAAGGAGTCGGTAAGGTGGAGGGGAGAGTGGATGAACTGGGCGCAGCGGTGGAGTAGCCGAGCGGTCTAATGCATGTCGCTGCGGAGCGTGTGGTCGGAGGTTCGAGTCTTCCGTGGGGCACGGGTGTGTTGTCCTTAGGTTACTTTACCTTAGTTAAAGTAGTTTGTACGCTACGGACTGATGACCACGCAGTTTCGTCTGATAGATTTACAAATATTTCGAAAAAAAATGTTCAATTGCTTGTAGAACTTATGGACTTAACTACGGGGTCATCAGTCCCTAAGCTTACAAACTACTTATGAACTAGCTAAGACTAAGGACGGCACAAATATCCATGCCCGAGGGGGGATTCGAACGTTCGACCGTAGTGGCCATGCAGACCATAACTGGAGTGCCTCAGTCCCCTCGGCCACCGCGCCCGGCACAAATATTTCAACATTTCAACATGAACTGGGCAGAGAAAAGGGCAGCTGTAATTGATCATAGGGATGGGAGAGGAAGAGAGAGATGGCGACACAGGAGGGTAGAGAAATGGAGAATAAGACCATAGAATAAATGAATGTCCGGGCAACGCCGGGTTGCAGCTAGCTACATTATAAATCAGTATCCACAAAAATCTCAAAGAATAAGCCAATAAGTTGCTTACTTTTTATTGCTGGCCTATGTTATCCATTTTTCCGTCCAACAGCTCTGCCAGCGATTACTCAATCCGAAGTAGCCTACTTTTTTTACGTAATAATACGATAACAGTCAATACGTTTTGGCGTTTCTGGTATTGGAAGCCGCTGTCTGAGTTACCTGGTTACGTCGGGCGTAAGTGCCATTTATTACCCGACTGCCCAGTAGCTCGCGGCGGTGGCGAACATTATGGAACAACACGCCGTCGGTCTCGCTGATGTCCAGTGACGTCACGCACAGTGTGACGCCACGTCCGCACGCGAGCACGCACGCCGCCGGCCGCGGCCATAATTACGTTCTTCCGGCCGAGACGAGATTGCAGGCGCGCTTGGCCGGCAATGATTGTGATGGATGTCTTAATCAGCGGCGCGACCGCGGCGAACGGCCATCTGTTTCCATTAGGGGGACAGTTATCTGTCGGCGTCAGCGACGCTTTGAGCAAGGAGCTCAGCTGCGTGGGCGCGGGCGGCGCTTGCGTGCCACTGTGGCGAGGACCGCACAACCCGTGACTCGTTGTCTGTTTTCGTGTATTACCTTGCAAGCTGCTTCTAAACACATTACTTCCATGAGGAATAGCTTCTCAGTTGTTTGATTTCTGTGTGAAAGGCCACAGTAACTGGCAGAAAGTCATCGAGTAGTAGTGGTATCTGGCGTTTCCCAAGAAAGTGTTATAGGGCACCAACGATTTAGCAGACAATCTGAGCAGACTGTTCGCGGATAATGCTGTCGTTTATCTCGAAGTAAGGTAATTAGAAGATCAAAAGCAATTCGATTTAGATAAGACAGTGGATGATGGGAAAATTGGCAGTTGACATGTAACAGTGCTGTCCAAACTTTTGACCACGTGCTTTTTGACTGCTGCAATTTATTGAAAGAGAGGGACCATCTCAGGAAAAAAATAGCAGCCAAAGGAGGAGGATGGCCCGTCAGTAAATATGACTTAGTACATAAATACACTACTGACTTTTACAATTTTTGTAATTCAATAAGATTTCCTAATGTATAAAACTTTTACAATTCTTGTAATTCATTAAGATTTCCTTATGTATAAAATTGTTTGTTCCTTTGTAAACCCTGTCAACTTGTATACTGTAATTGTGTTTGTAAGAACATTTGATGTAACTGCCTGAATCAAACCATCAAACATGTAATATTGCTATGTAATGGGGCATGTTAAATAATAAATAAAAAAAAAATACTTTGAGTCTCTTTCACCGATGACCACGAAATGTGACATGTATAAGGTTTCCTAAATAGCATTGGAGAGGAGAAGAAACAAGCAGTTCACTGACGGGTCAAAATCAGACCAAGGTGTTGGGGCCAGGGTATACGGGGTGCAGCCAAGACTGGAGGGCGTCATCTAAATTCAAATTCAAATGTCTTTTAAGCTTATGGGACTTAACTACGGGGTCATCAGTCCCTAAACTTACAAACTACTTATGAACTACTTACTAACTAGGACGGCACAAATATCCATGCCCAAGGGGGGATTCGAACCCCCGACCGTAGTGGCCGTGCTGACCGTGAATGAAGCGCCTCAGTCAACTCGGCCACCGCGGCCGGCGGGCGTCATCTCTCTAGGGAAACTGGCCTCAGTACTCCAGGCCGAAATCACTGCCATCAGGGTATGTGTGGTGGAGAATTTGCGTAGGTGCTACAAAGATTGTAGCATCTATATCTATTCAGACAGCCTGGCAGCCCTTAGATCACTGGCAGCTCCTGCAACAAGGTCTAAAATTGTTGCAGAATGAGGCAGGGTTCTGGTGGAGCTAGGGGAAAGCAATAGAGTAAACCTATTGTGGGTCCCTGGCCACTCGGGGATCAGTGGCAACGAACATGCCAGGATGGGGGCAGAGACTCCATTTATTGGACCGGAACCTGTCCTGACAATCACCAAGGCAATGATCAAATTGGAGCTACGTAACTGGCTCAGAAGACAGCACGTAGAATATTGGACCAAAGTCTTCCAACAAAAACATGGCACGGTAATGATGCGAAAGCCATGTTTTAAAAGAAGCTCTGCAATCCTGGGCCTGAACAGGAGAGAGATTAGACTCTTGGTTGGACTGCAAACAGGCCATGGGAATTTCAAAAAACACCTACATACAATGGTAATAACAGAAGAGGACCCTAAATGTAGGATATGTGATGACGGTGATGAGACTGTTTCAAGGGCATTGGTTGGCTTTACTAGATATACAGGGAGCGATACCGCACAATAAACTTAGTTTCGGTTCCGGCAGTGGCGGGTTGGACCAAGACTGTTTTGGCTTCCGTGGAAAAATCAAATCAAATCAGACTGTTCGGATGATGCTGTCGTTTATCTCGAAGTAAAGTAACTAGAAGATCAAAAGCAACAGCAAGTCGATTTAGATAAGTCAGTGGATGATGCGAAAATTGGCAGTTGACACTAAATGCTCCCAAAACATCTCGGCAGAAGAGGCATCCAGTGGCGCTACTAACACCGGAAAACTTAGATAACATCCAAGACACAAACGTAACAAGTTCATCTGCAAGAGCCACCCGAACGTGGTGTCCTGGAGTGTATCCACAAAGGGTTGGGTTGGGTTGTTTGGTTGGGATAGCGGGACTAAACTACTGAGGTTATCAGTCCCCCAGTGGGGAGGGGAAGAAGGGGAGAAAGAAAGAAAATGCAGTCTGGGAAGTAAAGAAGGAAGGAAGACTGCATTAGCTCGGGGTCCCGTGCTCGCCACGCTAGTACTCACGAAAGAACCGTGAGCCCCACTGGGGTGGGGGGAGGGGGAGATCCAAAAAGGATTTTTCCTAATTTGGAATTTACGCTCCAATTGGCAAACCTCGAACAACCAGTGGTCATGACAACAGCGTTGAGACACCTGGTACGTGTGGGGGCACAAATACGGCAGGAAAGTCACCTTTTCGGTATTGGAGGCCGTGGACAGAATCCACCTGAGATCAGTGAATCTCCCCACTGACCTAGGAGCCCTGCAGAGCCTAGTGCAGAAAGTCTTCGACAGAAGGGGCGAAATATTTAGTATGGAAGAAATTTACAAACAAGCCGTCTTGGCAAATGTTTCAATTCAATTGTTTGTATAGCTTATGGGACTTAACTACAGCGTCATCAGTCCCTTGGCAAATGATAAAGTTGTCACTGATGCCACCAAAAGCTGGTCAGAATATAATGTCCATACATATTTCCCCTAATGTCAAAGGTAAAATTCGACAGATGCACGCACACAATTGTCGACTGGTAATGCAGGAACTCTGGATGGTGGTGGATGAGATGAGACACGAGTTGTTCTACCTCCAGGAACCATACCCACTCGCAGGGCAACTGGCCTGCGCGGCTTTTGGCTGGCAAGACATTACCAACGATCAGGATCCAAATACTGCCGTAATTGTCATAAATTGAGCCATTGGAGTCACCGTTATCGCCCATCTATCCAACGCACACTGCAATGTCGTTGAATTGCAACCCCTGTTGGATTAGTAGTTATAGTAAATATGTACTTTCAGTACATGGAGGAAATCTACAGATTACTTCACCATCTGGTCACAGTGATAACGGCATTGAGTGGGCGAAGGTAGTTGTGGTAGCTGCTCTGAACGCCAAGTCCCCCTGCGAAACAGGCGCTCTCGAGACAAAGGAGCAAAAGCCGAAGGCGCTATCATGTCTCTCCAGCTGCTCATTGCAAATAGGCCACCTACACAGGTGGCGGAGGGGAGGGAATGAATACAGACGTCACTTTGGCGAAGCCAAACATGATCGGTGATATTAAAAACTGGACAGTCCATGATAAGTTGACTACCAGCGACCACAATCTGATAATTTTTGTCATTCTAGGGCACGAGGGCGGCTGGGAAGCATGATGGGAATGGTAACTAAATTATCACTAAACCGACTGGCAGTGCCTCGAGATAGTGTGACGTGTCAACATTCCTGGACGCTGATCTGTCAGATGAGCAAGAAGGAGCGTGATCTGGCAACGGAAGCAGTACTAGCTCCAAAATTGCAGGGACTTGAAGACTCTATTCTTCAAGGAACTGTCCCAGGGGACAAAAGTCGAGGCCTTCCCGGTTAGTCTTACGAACAGATTCAAGGCGCTGTCTGTAGCAGAGAATGTTCCTGACGCAGATCTTGTCACTTGTCTTGTAGTCACCCCTCTGCCTGCAAGATCCGGGCACTCACAGAGGGTGGGTTTGTTACTAGTTGAGAGCTCCAACGTTAGGTGGGTGATACAGCCCCTTAGGGATATGGCTGCTAGGGAGGGAATGAAGTCAAATGTGCACTCCGTGTGCATACTGGGAGGAGTCATTCCAGATGTGGAACGGGTCGTTCTGGATGCCATGAACAGCACGGGCTGCAGCCAGCTGCAGGTGGTGGCTCATGTCGTGACCAATTATGTGTGTCGCTTTGGATCGGAAGAGATTCTCTATGGTTCTGAGTGGCTATCAGATGTGGTAAAGACTGCCCGTCTTGATGAAGGTAGAGATCACCATCTGCTGCATAGTCAACAGGGCTGACTGAAAACCTCAATTCAGAGCCGAGTGGACGGTCTGGTCATAGGATAAGACGGTTCTGCGACCGTGTGGCTGCAGATTCCTCGATTTGCGCTAAAGGTTGGTGGGTTTTCGGGTTCCGATAAATAGGAGTCCACTACACTCACGAAGCGGCTACACGGGTAGCGGGGGCTGTGTGGCGTGGACTGGGCGGTTTCTTAGGTTAGAGGGCCTCGGAAACACACAAAATGGGTTTCAGTCTCAGACACAGGAAGAATGCAGATCTAGGAACCATTGGTGAAACATTTGTAAATTGTCATAGCTGTGTTGGGAACGTTCCAGAACTCCAATCGCTGATAGAAAGTACTGAGGCACAAATCGTTATAGGTTCTGAAAGCTGGCTGACGCCTGAGATACGTTCGGCCGAAATTTTTACAAAGGGCCTAATGGTCTTCAGAAAGGATAGAATAAATTTAAAAAATGGGGTGGCGTGTTTATTACTGTTACAAACGGTTTATCCTGCAGCGAGATTCAGGCAGATACTTCCTGTGAGTTGGCATATGTAGAGGTTATACCTGACAACCGGAATAAATTAATAATTGAATCTTTTTAACGGCTCCCCGACTCAACCAATGCAATTGCCGAAATGTTCAAAGAAAGCCTCAATCACATTTCAAACAGGTACCCGAAGCATACTGTTATAATTGGTGGCGACTTTAATTTATCCTCGATATTTTGGCATAAATACGTATTTAAACCGGCGCCAAATATAAAACATCGTCGGAACTGGTTCTGAATGCTTTTTCTGAAAACTACTTCGAACAGTTAGTTCATGAACCACTAGAATAGTAAATGGTTGCAAAGATACCCTTGTTCTCCTAGCAACAAATAAACCTGAGCTAGTAAAAGAGCATCAAAACAGATACAGGAATTAGCGAACATTTGTAGCAGCGAGACTGTTCCCAAATGCACCAAAAATGAACGAAAAATATATCAATTCAAAAGAACAGATAGAAATTCACATCACGCTTTACTGAGTAATAGTCTCGTCGTTCAAAACTAAAAATGCGAATATAGATGAGTTGTGGCTTACTTTCAAAGACGTAATATCAGTAACAATCGAGAGACTTATAGCAAAAAAATTAATAAACGAGGTGGCTGACCCCCCGTGGTACACAAAGAGGTCAGATCACTGTTGCAGAAGCAAAGAAAAACGCATGCAAAATTTAAGCAGACACAGAATCCCCAAGACTGGCAATTTTAGAGAAACTCGCAACATAGCGCGGACTTCAATGCGAGAAGCTTATAATAGTTTCCACAACGAAATCCTGTCTCGTAATCTGCCAGAAAATCCAAAGAAATTTTGGGCATATGTGAAGTACACAAACACAAACAATACCTTTACTACGCGATAGCAATGGTAATACTACCGATGACAGTACTGCTAAAGGAGTACTGTCTTTGAATTGAACATTGATGTTAGCATCCATGTTTTTCTAATATCGATCATAGCTAGTTGTTGGTATCACTTCAGTTTTTTAGTAGAGTTGGATGATGATGATGATTGGTGTTTTAGGGCGCTCAACAGCGAGGTTATCAGCGCCCGTATGAACTACTTACAAACTAGGACGGCACAAATATCCATGCCCGAGGGGGGATTCGAACCCCCGACCGTAGTGGCCGTGCTGACCGTGACTGGAGCGCCTCAGTCACCTCGGCCACCGCGGCCGACTAGTCTTGGAGATTTCAAATCGTGATCAGAGCTATAGATTTGAAAACATTACTCCGTTTCAACACTCTCAACGGCTATACACACTAATGATTATTGTATTGTGCACATCTACAACAAACCATCTTTCGAATTCGCGGTGACCGAGGTGACTGAGGCGCTCTAGTCACGGTCAGCACGGCCACTACGGTCGGGGGTTCGAATCCCCCCTCGGGCATGGATATTTGTGCCGTCCAAGTTCGTATGTAGTTCATACGTAGTTTGTAAGTTTAGGGACTGATGACCCCGTAGTCAAGTCCCATACGCTTAACAAACAATTGAACATCTTTCGAATTATATAAGTGTCATTAGCCTCCTGATAAAATTGTCATAGAAAATTGGCACTTCAGTTCTCAAGTTCGCGTATTTATATAACGATATCACGTGACAATCCTAGCTTAATGTTGATAACATGAGCAGAACCAGCACATCCTATAGAAGACGGAACGCAATACTCACTCCAGCACTCCTGGAAGACAGGATATGATGGAGACATGGCTTAGCCACAGCCTAAGGGATGTTTCGAGAATGAAACTTTCACACTGCAGCAGAGTGTGCGCTGATAAGAAACTTCCGCTGCAGAGTGAAAGTTTCATTCTGGAAACATCCCTTAGGCGTGGCTAAGCCATGACACCACCATATCCTTTCTTCCAGGAGTACTAGTCTTTCATGCTTCGCAGGAGAGCTTCTGTGAAGTTTGGAAAGTAGGAGACGAGGTACTGGAGGAAGTAAAGTTGTGAGGCGCCATCGTGAGTCGTATCGGGATAGCACAGTCAGTAGTGCGCTTGTCCGCGAAAGGCAAACGTCCCAGGTTCGAGTCCCGGTACCGGCACAGAATTTTAATCTGCCAGGAAGTTTCATATCAGCGCATACTCCGCTGCAGAGTGAATGTTTCATTCTGTAATTAGTATGTTTTAAATTAAACTTCTCTCATCTATTACCAATTTGTAACTAAACTCTTGGATGCGTTAAGCTGAAGCACCCTATCAGCTGGTCGCGACAGTACATTAACACGGACTTCCGCAAAACACAGCAATCGGTTTGATGTTCAAAAGCGATAAATCATGGGTTCTAAATATTGAGATTTCTCCCAAACTACTAATCTGATTTCGTTGGCGAAATGCAATTGAATTCGTCTATTTTAGGTCCACAAAACTAGCAGCAGAAATTGATGTATTTCCATTTGAAAAGAAGAAATTGATACCGATGTCCATATAATTAACATAGCTACGACAAGAGACTTCATTAATTCAGGAATTTGTTACAAATTCATCTGGGTGAAAAAATAATTACGGTATATTTAATGGTTGGAGAAATATTTGATGTGAACAGACTGATTGAATCACCTTCATTAAATCGGTAAGACCACTTTTACCCTAAAAAACAAATGTTACATGCATTCGTCTCTCAACGAGTAAATCGACATTCCATGTCGTTTGATGAAAGAATGCAAGCTTCTGATTAGGAACCTGTAAGTTCTAGTTGGGTAACGGTGCATTTTAATCAGAGTCAACGAAAATCTAATTACGGCTGCTTGCTTCTACGTGTTGTAAACATTCAGTATAACTGTATTTCATAGAAGTGAAACGCCAGTAACGTGATGAGAAAACTTCGTTCCATCCTCCCTATGGAAGCCATTATTATTAAGTTAGTTGCATAGCTCGTGCAGTAGCTTTCGTAGAGAGGAGTCAGACCAATATGGGACACGCAATTGAATTAGCATTGACATCCAAAAGTTAAGACTGTTTCTCAACACTCAGTTCTTCATAGAAATGCTGTCCTAAATTCGTCATAGTAAAAGGATTTTCTAGTTTAAATGCGTTTGTGCTTTTGAACGAGTGCCTCTACATTTATTTGTCTCGTCTTCCAATTATTTTTCTCTCTGCTACAGTTTCCAATTTGTGACGTTATTCACAATGTTACGAATAAAATGCCCGATGTCTCCATTGTCCTGAAAATTCTTACTTTAGTTTTGCTTCCATATTTTTCAAATAGGTTTCTCTTTCTTCTTTCTTCAAAATAGAAAACTGAACCAATTACATATTTTTTATCAATTAAAGAAGAGAACTTCTATATTTTGCATCTGAAATTTTTTCTAAGGACGAGACATAATTTACCAGGTCATGTAACTTGATTCTATAACGGAGATTGTACCAGCCCACAACAATATTGCAATAAAATAAGTAGTTTCAGCTTGGTAGGCGATATGAAATATTTATTTTACAAAAATTCGAATATCAATTTCGTTTCTATGATGGAAGATCAGCTGTGCTATAAAATCAAGTAAAATAAGAAGGCGTACACGAAAATACAAGTTGAAGTGGAGTTTAAAAAATGTGCCTTTATTTTTCAAACTCTACCTTATATTGTCATTTACGCTTTGTTATATATTTAATATTATCTGTCTTTTTAAAAAATGTACAATATATAGAACTTTACAAATAAAGAGGGCGCCAGGCATCAACTACCTGCAGTTTAAGCTGCGTACGTGTACGCAATTAGCTACGTCATTTTAAAGTTGTGACATGCACCAGAAAGAATATTTGATTGTTCTATGAATATGATGTACAATATATAGAACTTTACAAATAAAGAGGGCGCCAGGCATCAACTACCTGCAGTTTAAGCTGCGTACGTGTACGCAATTAGCTACGTCATTTTAAAGTTGTGACATGCACCAGAAAGAATATTTGATTGTTCTATGAATATGATCAGTGATTGTTTTATGCAGAGTACATGAGTCATCATGACTTACAATCTGGTATGTAATTTATTATACAATTGCAACATTCTTGCCATATATATATTTATATATTATTTTAATGTGACTGAAGAAACTTGATTTTACAGCACTGATGATGTTCCATCTTAGGAAACAAATCGATATGCGAATTTTTATAAAATAAATATTTCATATCGCCTGCAAAGTTGAAACTTCTTAGTGGTCTACAATACGTAAAAATAAAGAAACTCCAAATATTTTGATACACATATGTAGTGATTATATGGCATCTGGTTAATGCTAACTTTTTCTGTTTACAAAAGAAAATTGTGTAATTTATTGACCATGATTCTTTGTCCTCTTCATTCGCTAGTTTCTCTGCACGTCCTATGTGCGCATCATAAATTCTGACTCCGTGGGTGCTTCGGGGTCGGTCTCCCCCACCCCCTACTCCATGACGGCTCTCAACACCTGTATAAAAGAGGAAGAAAAATAAAATCAAATAATTAATAAAAAAATTGGTTAAAATTAAAATATGTGAATTATGCATATTTTGACAGCACGGTGTCGCAAGCAGGACCTAGTCGGCAGGCTGTTCCAACAGTGCCCCACTGCAGCTGCTTGTAGCCAGTATGTCGTGGGTGCGGGCGGGTGGCGGAAAGCTTACTGTCTCATGGACGCATCAAGTCGTAACTTATGCAGAATCAGAGTTCAGTGATAGCCAAGGTTAATTGTGGAAGCTCTATTAATTGAGATGAATGGACATCTACGTTGTCTTGTATGGCAAATCATTTACATATACATCTACAACCATACTCCGCAAGCCACCCGGTGGCGGAGGGTACCTTGAGTACCACTATCGATTTTCCCTCCTATTCCAGTCACGTATTGATCGCAGAAAGAAGGATTGTCGGTATGCCTCTGTGTGGGCTCTAATCTCCGTGATTTTATCCTCACGATCTCTTCGCGAGATATACGTAGGAGGACGCAATATACTGCTAGACTCCTCAGTATAGGTATGTTCTCGAAACTTCGACGAAAGCCCGTACCGAGCGACAGAGCGTCTCTCCTGCAGAATTTTCCACTGAAGTTTAGCGATCATCTCCGTAACGCTTTCACGATTACCAAATGATCCTGTAACGAAGCGCGCTGCTCTCCGTTGGATCTTCTCCACTTCCTCTATCAATCCCACCTGGTACGGAGCCCACACCGGTGAGCAGTATTCAAGATGTGGGCGAACAAGTGTACTGTAACCTACTTCCTTTGTTTTCGGACTGCATTTCCTCGGTATTCTTCCAATGAATCTAAGTCTGGCATCTGTTTTACCGACGATTGATTTCATATGGTCGTTCCATTTTCAGTCCCTCCTAATGTTGTTCAATTGTTTGTTAAGCTTATGGGACTTAACTACGGGGTCATCAGTCCCTAAACTTACAAACTACTTATGAACTACTTACGAACTAGGACGGCACAAATATCCATGCCCGAGGGGGGAATCGAACCCCCGACCGTAGTGGCCGTGCTGACCGTGACTGGAGCGCCTCAGTCACCTCAGCCACCGCGGCCGGCCCCTCCTAATGACTACTCCCAGATACTTTATGGAATTAACTGCTTCCAGTTGCTGCCCTGCTATAATGTAGCTAAATGATAAAGGATCTTTCTTTCAGTGTATTCGCAGCACATTACACTTGTATACATTGAGATTTAATTGTCATTCCCAGCACCATGCGTCAATTCTATGCAGATCCTCCTGCATCTCAATACAATTTTCCATTGTTACAACCTCTCTAATTGTGCTATCAAGGAGAGAGAACCTATTCTTCATCGCCTAATGCATCCAAATGTGTGGTACATGCAGTGCGTGGTGGTACTTCAGATGGCCAATATCCACCTACCAATTGCCCGTGTATCAGTGTGTTCATGCAGCGGTGTTTGACTCCGATGTGTACAAAATGTAATACACTAGATAACGAAGAACATACACTCCTGTGTCACAAGATGAAAGAAATATGGATTTCCATCAGATAAAAATTGGTGAGCATTAGCATAAAACGCCCAATGCATTTACGCCGGCTGGCTTTTTAAACCCAGGTGGTACACCGTAACCAAGATCAAACCGAAATGCCGTCAGTTGGCTGACAGGCCAAACTATTTATTACATTCTATCTAAGGACTGATGCAATAAAGAAGACTTCCATGTGTATATCACAACAGAGCACCATACAATGATGCGAACTAAAAGTATAAAGGAAATTTTCCGATTTTTTTTAACCAGAGCAATAATGTAAAGCGATGAAAAAATTGTTATTTTTATTTTACTCCCTGCAAGGTGTATCCTATTAAGAGACATGCAAAACATTCAAAAGCATCTACGTTTAAATAAATGGATTATTTAGTTCCTTTTGAGAGTTGCACAGTGACCGGCGACCAGTGCACACGTGACTAGCAGCAGCTCTACATTGTACGGTAACCGGCTTCTTAATAGAAGCGACTTATTTCCATTTTGTGTGTGCTTTCTTTTGCAGCTCTTTATACTTTAGTGTGCTCGCGTGTTTGATTATTAAGAATCGCGTTTATTTGTCAGTTCAGTTACTGATTTTTTGATTTATTAGCCCGCGTATATATTTTTCAGATTCGCCGTTAATAAACAGTTCAGCGTTAGGTTTATATTTTGGGAAGCTCACTGTTTATCAAACTTCTGTGTCCTCTGACGTACTTATTTGGAAGAAACAAAGGATTTTTAGAATGGCTAGGAACTGTGACTGCTGCGAACGGATGGAGGCAGAGTTGGTGGCTCTTCGCTCACAGCTTCAGGCGGCGTTGGCTTCGCTGGCAACGCTTGAGACTGCGGTGGGTGGGCGCCGCTGTTGTGGGCCGCTCGCGGGGGTACAGCAGACGCCCTGTGCGTCTGTTGTGCCCTCCGATCGGCCTGCGGCTGTGGCCAGCCCGCTCACTGCCCTCGAGGAGGTAGCCCCCCAATCCGTGGTGGCTTGGGAGGTCCCCTCAGCGCGTGTCAGGCGGCGTAAGACTTCCCGAGGGACCGAAGTAGAGGCCTCCCTGGTTAGTCTTGCCAACAGATTCGAGGCGCTGTCTGTGGCAGGGGATGTTCCGGACGCAGATGGTGTCGCTTGTCCTGTACTCGCCCCTCTGCCTTCAAGATCCGGGCACTCAGAGAGGGTGGGTTTGTTGGTAGTTGGGAGCTCCAACGTTACGCGGGTAATGGAGCCACTTAGGAAAATGGCTACTAGGGAGGGGAAGAATTCCAATGTGCACTCCGTGTGCATACCGGGGGAAGTCATTCCAGATGTGGAACGGCTCCTTCCGGATGCCATGAAGAGCACAGGTTGCAGCCAGCTGTAGGTGGTGGCTCATGTCGGGACCAATGATGTGTGTCGCTTTGGATCGGAAGAGATCCTCTCTGGTTTTGAGCGGCTATGAGAAGTGGTAAAGACTGCCAGTCTTGCTTGCAAGATGAAAGCGGAGCTCACCATCTGCAGCATTGTCGACAGGACTGACTGCGGACCTTTGGTTCAGAGCCGAGTGGAGGGTCTGAATCAGAGGCTCAGACGGTTCTGCGACCGTGTGGGCTGCAGATTCCTCGACTTGCGCCAAAGGGTGGTGGGTTTTCGGGTTCCGCTAAATAGGTCAGGAGTCCACTATACTCAGGACGCGGCTACATGGGTAGCGGGGGCTGTGTGGCATGGACTGGGCGGTTTTTTAGGTTAGATGACCTCGGAAATACACAAAGTGGGTTTCAGTCTCAAAGGGGGGCAGGTCAGACACGGGAAGAAAGCAGACCTAGAAACCATTGGTACAACAGTTGTAAATTGTCGTAGCTGTGTTGGGAAAATTCCAGAGCTCCAAGCGCTGATAGAAAGTACTGAGGCACAAATCGTTATAGGTTCTGAAAGCTGGCTGACGCCTGAGATAAATTCGGCCGAAATTTTTTCAAAGGGCCAAATGGTCTTCAGAAAGGATAGAATAAATAAAACAGTGGGTGGCGTGTTTATTGCTGTTACAAACGGTTTATCCTGCAGCGAAATTGAGGCAGATACTTCCTGTGTATTGGTCTGGGTAGAGGTTATACCTGACCACCGGAATAAATTAATAATTGGATCTTTTTTAGCGGCCCCCTGACTCAGACGATGCGGTTAAAGAAATGTTCAAAGAAAGCTTGAATCATATTTCAAATAGGTATCCGAAGCATACTGTTATAATCGGTGGCGACTTTAATTTACCCTCGATATGTTGGCATAATTACGTATTCAAAACGGGGGTAAATATAAAACATCGTCCGAACTAGTTCTGAATGCTTCTTCTGAAAACTACTTCGAACAGTTAGTTCATCAACCCACTAGAATAGTACGTGGTTGTGAAAAATACTCTTGATCTCCTAGCAACAAATAATCCCGAGATAGTAAAGAGCATCAAAACGGATACAGGGATTAGCGAACATCGAGTTGTAGTAGCTAGACTGAATATCGAAATTCCCAAATGCACCAAAAATAAACGAAAAATATATCTATTCAATAAAGCAGATAAAAATTCGCTTCACGCTTTCCTGAGTGATAGTCTCCAGTCCTTCAAAACTAAAAATGCGAGTGTAGATCAGTTGTGGCTAACTTTCAAAGGCATAATATCAGTAGCAATCGAGAGATTATACCAAATAAATTAATAAGAGGGGGCTGACCCCCCGTGGTACACAAAACAGGTCAGCTCACTGTTGCAGAAACAAAGAAAAACGCATGCAAAATTTAACAAGACACAGAATCCGCAAGACTGTCAATCTTTTACTGAAACTCGCACCTAGCGCGGACTTCAATGCGAGAATCTTATAGTTGTTTCCACAACGAAATCCTGTCTCGTAATCTTGCAGAAAATCCAAAGAAATTCTGGTCATATGTGAAGTACACTAGCGGCAAAACACAAATAATACCTTTACTACGCGATAGCAATGGTAATACTACCGACGACTGTACTGCTATGGCATAATTACTAAACACAGCTTTCCGAAATTCTTTCCACCAAAGAAGACGAAGTGAACACTCCAGTATTCAATCCAAGAACAGCTGCCAGCATGCGAAACTTAGAAGTAGATGTTCCTGGAGTAGTAAAACAACTTAAGTCACTAAACAAAAATAAATCTTCCGGGCCAGATTGTATACCAACTAGATTCCTTTCAGAATATGCTGATGCAATAGCTCCGTACTTAGCTATAATTTACAACCGATCACTCAGCGAAAGATCCGTACCCAAAGACTGGAAAGTTGCCCAAGTTACTCCAATATTCAAGGAAGGCAATAGGAGTGATCCCCAAAATTACAAGCCAATCTCATTGACGTCGATTTGCAGCAGGATTTTGGAACATATACTTTGTTTGAACATTATGAATTACCTCGAAGAGAACGACCTATTAACCAATAGTCAGCACGGATTCAGAAAGTATTGCTCTTGCGAAACACAGCTTGCCCTTTATTCATATTAAGTGTTAAGTGCCATCGACAAGGGATCTCAAATCGATTCCATATTTCTAGATTTCCGGAAGGCTTTTGACACTGTACCCCACAAGCGGCTTCTAATGAAATTGCGTGCTTATGGAATATCTCCCCCAATTGTGCGATTGGATTCACTATTTCCTATCAGAAAGGACACAGTTCGTTGTAATTCACGGTAAGTCATCGAGTAAAACAGAAGTGATATCTGGCGTTCCACATGGAAGCGTTATAGGTCCCCTACTCTTCCTCGTGTTTATAAACGATTTAGGAGACAATCTGAATAGCTCCCTTAGACTGTTCGCGGATGATGCTGTCGTTTATCGGTTAGTGAAGTCAACAGAGGATCAAAAGCAACTGTAAAGCGATTTAGATCAAATTTCTACTTGGTGCGAAATTGGCAATTAACACTAAATAAAGAAAAGTGTGAAGTAATACTCATGACCACTAAAGAAATCCGCTGAACTTCAATTACGTGATCAGTCAGTCAAACCTTAAGGTCGTAAATTCTACCAAATACCTAGGAGCTACAATTACGAACAACTTTGACTGGAGAGAACAGATAGAAAATATTGTGGGGAAGGCGAACCAAAGGTTACGTTTCACTGGCAGAACGCTAAGATGCACCAGCTCCACCAAAGAGACTGCCTACATCACACTTGTGCGTCCTCTCCTGGAGTAATGTTGCCCCTTGTGGGACCCTCACCAGGTGGGACTGACGGAAGATATTGAGAAGGTTCAGAGAAGGGCAGCTCGTTTTGTTTTATCACGTTACGGGGGGGGGGATGCGTCACGGATATGTTGCACGAATTGGGGTGGAAATCATTAAAAGAAAGACGTTATTCATTGCGGCGTGATCTGTTTGCGAAGTCTCAATCACCGACTTTTAGTTCTGAATGTGAAAATATTTTGCTAGCACCCACCTACTTAGGGGGACATGACCATCCCAATATAATAAGAGAAATCAGATCGAAAACGGAACGATTTAGGTGTTCTTTCTTCCCGCGCGCTATTAGAGAATGGAACGGTAGAGAAAAGTTATGAAACTGGTTAATGAACCCTCTGCCAGGCACTTAAATGTGATTTGCAGAGTATGTATGTAGATGTAGATGAGCATGACACCCCCAGTCTGGACTTACAAAACGGAAGAAATGTGGTAAATTTGGTCCTGTAAAACAGGTTCAGCGAAGTTGACGTTCTGTGTCTGTGATAGTAACATATACAAAGAAGGTGAAGATATCAATCTATAGGAGGACTCTGAATATCCAGACTATCTGTGCAGTATATGAACTGGCAAGCCACCTGCAGTAGAGGAAATGGATCCCAATGATAAAGAATACTAGAGGAGACAGATAAAGGTCAAAAGATTATGGAGTTGTAATGGCATCAAAGTACACAATGAAATAAGTAATAGACAAAGATTTTAGATATCACGTTTTATCCAATAAAAGTTTTGTTTGCTATTAAACATAGGCGAACCAAAGGTTACGTTTCATTGGCAGAACGCTTAGACGATGCACCAGCTCCACCAAAGAGACTGCCTACATCATACTTGTGCGTCCTCTCTTGGAGTACTGTTGCCCCTTGTGGGACCCTCACCAGGTGGGACTGACGGAAGATATTGAGACATGACCATCCCAATAAAATAAGAGAAATCAGATCGAAAACGGAACGATTTAGGTGTTCTTTCTTCCCGCGCGCTATTAGAGAATGGAACGGTAGAGAAAAGTTATGGAGGTGGTTAATGAACCCTCTGCCAGGCACTTAAATGTGATTTGCAGATTATCTATGTAGATATAGATGTAGATGTGGTAATAGGTCGGATTCGCATTAAAAGCGTCGGGGGTACGACTGTGCCGGGGGCACACTTTTTTGTGCTCTTCGATGGTCACAACTTGTGGAAGATGTGGATGAAACTATTCTTTCCCCTGCTTCTTCGATAAGTATCACCCCGGTACATGTAATTGATCAATTGTAAAAGTGTTTATTTACATACTTGGCGTTCTTGTGTACGCGTTAACTGAAATCCCTTTTTAAATGTTTGCAGTCCCAAATTTCATCCTAGGGATATACTTTTTGTGTTTATATAAATTATTAAAATAAGTTACATGATATAACATTTTTATTTAGAAAAATTGCATCTAGAAGGGTACGATCTGTATGTCCTGGAATCAAACAACAATAGGCTCTTTTCATTCGTTACATTTTCTCCAAGGACTGAAGTTAGAAAACGTGTCATGTGTTCTTTAGTCATTTTCCTAGTTTTACTTGCGTCCACATAAATGATTCGTGGATCGGTTGTTAATTCAACATTTGGAACGGAAGCGCCTTATGTCTCTAGAAAACTGAAGTACAACTTCTTTGCTAGTCTACCTGTCAACGATAAGGCCACTTCAGTTTTGTAGCTGTGGGTAGATCTCTGTACAGACTGCAACACACTAACTGTAGTTTTCTCTCCTCTGTAGGACAGTGTTGATGCTGAAGACATTTTATTCTGGAATTGACACTGGTCACTGTTTCAAACCTTACTTTTCTTCACGCTCTACTCTGTTACAAACATCTTGGCTTCCTCCATAAACTGTTGTGCCTTATGACGTATAATGTTATCGTCTTCTAAGTTCTTACGTGTGACAAATGCCGGGATGAAATGCCGTATTCATCCTTGAGATGATCGAAAAAGGAAATGAACGCTTTGAAATTGACCTAGCCAACTATTTCAGTTCCTTCTAGCGCCCTTATCTTCAGATGCCAATAGTGAACTCTAGATCCATACCTTCTTGCACCATCAAATTGCGATATTACATATTTATAGTTTGTAATTACGACAGTGTTGCCTTTGAAAGGAGTACCTACTCCCCGTTTGCAAGACATATATTTTAGAATTCTTGTGCAATTTTTATTTACTTTTGGTGCACTAGTAGCGCTTCATTACTTTGCTATAGGAATTGAAACGAAGATTATAATAGTCCTCATAAAAATTTTCTAGTGCGCTGTCATCAATATCTTGGAATACACTGGAAGTCAATTTTTTGGGTGGCGAGGTTTCGTATTCACTCTGACTTGACTTGTCTGTCTGAAGATGAATGTCGTGTCCTGCTTGAAGAGCCACCTTGAGGTTTAGGTGACACCTGCCCTTCAAATACCGTTTATCTATCCAGTGTAATGTCGTGTATTTCTGTGTCGTCACCAATATATTTCTGAATTATTTATGTAATATATCCGCGAACTCTATATCCTCAGCCCCACTGTCATTTCCATATTCAGCGTGTCGAAACTTGGACCGTAATATTTGGACTACATGCGTAAGTTTTATTCATGATATCGCTTCATTGTATACATTTTACACAGTAACTCACTTACGAACATTCCGGGAGATAAATACGTACTGCAGCTGTACCACTCACGCAACTAGAGCACTGGTTAGTGCAGCTACAGACAAGTGCGGCGTTTCGCATGGAAATGACGCATATCCCTGTTTTATTTATGATTGCTTCGTTATTCTAAGCATGATTTCATGCGGTTCTGAGCATTCGGGTTCAAAGACGTTCCTTATCGCTCTCCAGTTCACCTAACATTTATTGTTGAAACACTGTATATGGAGTACGTAAAATGATTTCATTTAAAAAACAATAGTTCAAACAGTACTGAGTTACCAGGTGTCGTTCTATGCTGAAACGCCCATATTACGACGTCGTGTAGGCTCCCCGGATGGAGGCACTGATTGTGGCATCAGTTCGATCATACAATAAAGACAGCGTGGTCGCTCATACAGATGGTGAGTGCTGTGTTGGGATACCTTACTCTATGCCCGCTCGACCTTTTCAAATAGTTCTGCAAGAGTTGTGAGTCGCATGTTTCAGTTCGTGTCCTGTCCAACACGTGCTCAATTAGAGGGAAGTCTTGAGATTGTGCAGGCCAGTAAAGTGCTGCACGCCTTGGAGAGCACGTTGAGTGTCACCCGTAGAATACGGGTGAGCATTATCTTGTTGGAACAACACATAACGTTCCTGCTGCAACGGAAAAAAACTTGGATCTTACAACGATCGGTACTTACCGAGCTCTATTGAGCGTTTCCTTCACAAACACCATAGGTGAAAGAGAATTGTTGCTTATCGCAAAAAATGTGGTATAGAATCATTACTATAGCATCGTGAGTAGATGAGGAATGGGCATTCAACCCCAACTGCCAAAATCAGCCAATTAAACCTTATTTCATAGCTATTTTTAGATCATTTATCATCGAAATCAGCAATTGTTCTTATTTTCAGCATGATATAAACAAAAAATCGGGAAATGCATAATTGGGACACTTTTGTGAATAATGAATTAATATTTACAATATGGTTAACAAACAATGGACAACAAATACTTAAGTTTTTTTATATAATAAATGGACAACACAAAGAAGTGTACTAAGTGTGAAATGCTGAAAGATATAAATGAATATGGAATGAAATTAGGTAAACCAAGATCAATTTGTAAGAAATGCATAAATCAAGATCGAAAAAATAGATATCATTCTAATAAAATAGTTAATAAGGATGATACATTAAGAAAGTGTACTAAATGTGATATGGTTAAAGATATAAATGAATATGGAATGAAATTAGGTAAACCAAGATCGATTTGTAAAAAATGCATAAATCAAGATCGAAAAAACAGATATCAATCTAAGAAAACCAACAACATTCAAACTAACACGAATAAAAGCCAGAATAATGTGTTTGATATAGTTCAACTATTCGAAAAAGCAGTTAACATTGATGATATACTTGATCCAAATTTACCTAATTTTATTCAACGAGATGTTCCTGAACTTAATCAAAATGACTATTGTGAAAATTGTTATCAATGGTGTAGTGATGGTACAAGATGCTATAATTGTTTTCCTGATAAAGTTAGTACACATAACAATCGTAAATATCGAGAAAAATACTTTATGGAAAAACTAAATAAATTAATGATAATTAATTCTGATGGTGCATACATATCTATGTTTAGTGGTTGGGATAAAAGTCGTATTATAGAAGTATTTGATATGTTTAATAACCGTTATAAAGGCAAAGCTTTACCATATGAGTATTTTATTGCAAAAATAGCTGAACTGTTAAATATTAAAAATGAAATAAAAGTACATGACACAAAACGTAACAAAGATTTATGGCAACAATTTTTAGAAATGAAGCCTTTTGAAGTTCTTCAAAAACAGAAGGAATTTGATGAATATATGGAAGCACAAATTAGAGCTACTACAAAATATGTACAATAAATTATAAACATTCAATTTTTACTTTAATAAATGATTACATCATTATAAACGAAATATAAACATTTATATTCATTTAATGTTATCATTTGATTTATATATTTCTAATAAATACTACACCCATTTATTACTAATGATTACATTTTTCAGTCATTTTAAGATTTATATCATTTTCAAGTTGTTTATCTAAATTAATTTTATTAAATGCATTAATACTGTTAGAATCATAATTATTTTTATTATTAAACAGTATGTCATACCCGACAAAATGTCGGGTCTAATAATTTATCATTATCATTAGTGTCTTTATATTCTAAAATATGGTTCACTTTCATATATTAAACATTTGCTAGAATTTAAAAGTTTTCTGTTAGTATTCTATGTTGATGATCATAAATCAGATTTTTCTCTCCATACATGACTATGTATGCTAGTGTATCAGGTGGTATTTTATCACTAAATGTAGCACAAAGTTTCATAGTCGTTTTCTGTGTAGCAATAACATTTTTTCTATATGTCATATTGATCACATAGATTGGATAATTTGTTACGAAGTTGTATGGATTTATATCAACATCTGCTTTCTGTTGTTTAACTAGTTTGAAATCACGAAATGCATCATAAGCTTTCAAATAATCATATGGCATATCTAAATTCCAAAATTCTTCAGGAAAAACCTCATTTCGTCCATTTTTCAGATACAGTGTACGTAGCATAACATGATCAAATAATGATGAATCAAGCAACTGATTATTTTTACGATTAGTTTGAAATACAACAAATACAAATAACGGCATATCAAATTCCATTGAGTTATAGTAATTTGTGATGTCTAATTCGAAAGTTTTCTTATCACTTAATCCAGCCACTTCTACAGTTTGTAATTCATAAAAAGATATTGGTATTTTTGGATTTTTCAGAATTTTTTCTTTTGTGTCCCGACTTCGTCGCCGCTTTTGTGTCCCAGCCTCATCGTAGGTGTCGGTGGCCGAGTGGAATGAGACCGACACGCTGATGCAGGTACGGAGGGGAGCAGCCAGAAACTATAAACACTCGAGTAAATTAGAAAGAGATATATTGCACAGAATGTAACAATACTTAACTTTTACATAGTACTGCAGAATGTTGATACATAGTTGTTAGAGGCCTGCCTAGTGCCTGTACAATAGCAAAGTCTTCACTGGTGCCTATCTGCTTACGAAGGTCCTAACTCGTTGCTATCTCAGTCCGAAGTGGCCGGTGTTCTTTCAGTGGTGGCCACGAGCGGGGTTGTCCCAGAGGGCGCTCGTGGCTGTCGTCGTGAGAACGCCGCGCCGTGCGTGCCTGGCGGCGCGCGGCGAAAGTAAGTGGCGCGCACTTTGTACTTGTGCGACACCACATTTTCACGTTTTTCAAGTTCATAATTAGGTTCAAATTTAACAATAGGTACTCTAATTTCCATATGTTCAACTACAATTTTACCTTCTTTTGGTAATGTATCTTTTATTTCAACACCACCATCATTGTAGTCAGCCCATCTATGAATACAATCACTTGCACTTGATGACCATGTAAAACATACAGTAATATCACCTTCAAACATAATTTTTTCATAATCTTTGAAAAATCCACCTAACATTTCCAATGGATATAATACTTCATTTTTCTTTTTTCTTAATTTTCCATTGTTAACTATATGCCCTTCCATACTTATTTTATCAACAACAGATGATGTTAAATGAAACAAAACTGATGATGAAATAAATGGATGTTCAATTCTAGATAAAACATTATTACCCTTTTTTATTGTTATAAAGTCAAATAGTTTTGCCACATAGTTGTCAATTAACAACTTATTGGATTTTCCATCATATGTTGGATAATCTGTACCATCAGCACCAATAACACTGAAGTTCATGTACAATTGAGCACGATGAGGATGCAACCATCCATCACCAATATGTATATTAATTTCTGTATCTTTATTTGGAATATTCAGGTTGTTTTTTGTTTTCTCATTCACTGGAAATGATTGAAATTGATAGCTTTCAATCTTGTCCATTTATTAGGAATAAAATTACAGTTACAGTAGCACCATTGAAATCGATTAGATTGTCATTTTCATCAGTTATAGTTACTACTAAATCCTGAATTTTATCATGAACTGGAACAAATAATGGATAATTTGGCTCATAAATTATTGGTGCACCAAATTCAACATTCGGTTTAAATGAAGCTATAATATTTGTTTCACGATGAAAATGATCAGTATGCTTTACATACATTCCATCAGCTAAATTAAAATTTACATTTATTAATTCAAATGGAATAATCTTAGGAACATCTTTAGCAACAGTTTTTTCATTTACATTTATAACTTGATTATTAAATCCTAACACACTTGCTATATTATCCTGTTTTTTTATATCCATATACAGTTTAACATCACTATGAATTGTAACTCTATTTAATATTTCATCTGCTTTTATATGTATATTAGGCTTCTTCGTATAAATATATTTTACCAAACTTTCCAAAGTATATTGACCAGTTGGAATAATTATTGTTTCACCATCACAATATAGTTTATTATTTTTTGTTGTAACATTGGGAGTTAAAAATGTAGTATAAAAACCAACTAATGCTACACTTTTAAAGCTATCTTTTATTGGAACAGTTAATCTTTTTTTGAGTACTGATGAATTACCACTTAGTTGAATTATTCTACTCATTTATTGGTAATTAAATGAAAACAGATTGGGAACCAAAAATAAGAATTCCAGAAAAAAAGTCGAAAACTAAACATGGTAAACTTTTACCAAATTCAATCCGATGTGCAATTATTGGACCAAGTGGTTGTGGAAAAACTACACTGATGATTGATAATTATATTTTAGCACCAGGGTGGTTAAACTGGAATAAAATTAATCATTTGTATGTTTATTCTAAAAGTTTAGAACAATCAAAGTACCATGAATTTATTAAAAAATGTAAAAAATTGAAGATAAGCAAAATGAAAAAATTGCTACTTTTATTGAAAATAATGAAGAAATTGTACCATTAGATCAATGTCAAGATAATTCAGTAGTTGTATTTGATGATTTTATATTGGAAAATCAAAATGTTGTAAAAGAATATTTTACTAGAGGTAGACATAAAGGAATAGATTGTTTTTATTTGGCACAAACTTACTCAAAAATACCAAAACAATTAGTCAGAGTTAATTAAATTTTTTAAATATATTCAGACAGGATGACACAAATCTACATCACATTTATTGTGAATTTGTTGGTGGTGATTTAAAATTTGAGGAATTTAGAAATATGTGCAATAATTGTTGGAATGATGATAATTTTGGTTTTATAACCATAGACATGACACGTAAATTAAATGATGGTAAATACAGATCTCAAATAAAACATTTTCTAACAACATAAACGTTAAACATCAAACATAAACATAAACATAAACAAACACAAACATCAACGTCTAACATAAACGTTAAACATCAAACATCAACGTTTTTATGTTCTATAAATGTTTGCAAAATATGATCCAGGATGTTGTTAAACAAGCTAAACGAAATAAAAAGAAACAGAAACAATTAAAAGAAGAATTTAGAAAATGGAAAAAACAACCACGTACAGAATATGAAAAATATAAAAAAGAAGATCAACCTGTTATTGATGCTATAGAACAAGTAAAACTAGGGCTTGAAGGCATAGGTGAAAATGTATTGAAAGCTATTGAAGAAAATAAAGAAGTTGAAAAACAAATGATTCCATATCATATACCACAAATCAAACAAAATGATAGTGATTTAAGTGAATCAGAAATAGAAAAAGTATTGAATGAATATGATGAAGAGGTTAAAAATAGAAAAAAGGATGCAGTTAAAAAAATAAATATAAGTGAAAGAATGTTAAAATACATCAATCATAGAGAAGATATAGTATTTGGATTAAGACCTGTTGGTACATTTAAGTATATTGGTAGTTTACCAGTAAAATTTGATGGAAATAAATTAATTATTGCTGAAAAAGAATATGAAGGGACAGATGGATTGATGACACTTTTAACTAAAAAACACATTACTATGGATGATTTGAATGACAAATTTGATTCTGTTGATTTATCAAATTATGCAAATATACTATATGAATCAGGTGCACTATATTCAGATAAAAATCCTAATAAAATAAAGTCAAGTAGAGGTGTTAAATACAATAATTTGATAAAAGAAATTGTTGACGTTTATTTACCAAGTTTAAGAACACCAGCTATAGATAGTTCACCTGAAAAATTTGGTGAAGGATTCATTAAAAAATATACTGAAAAACCAGTTGAATATGTTTGGATGAATGATGTACGTGAATTAATCGACAGATTAGCTGTAATTCATGGTGAAGAATTAGCTGGAAATAAAAACTATCATAATGAAAAAGTAGGAATTACACATATGTTAACAAATAAATTTAGTGATTTCATCATCAATAATCAAAAAGGAATTCCATACTTGATTACATTTTTGAATAATCTTCCTCACACATTTTGGGAAAATGAAAAATATGGTAAAGGTTTAGTAAACACATTAATTAACAAACTTCCATTCGAAATGCATTTACCTGGTTATAATTATTGTGGACCTGGTACAAAATTAGATGAAAGGTTAGCACGTGGTGATTCAGGAATAAATCAGTTGGATGAAGCATGTAAACAACATGATATTGCATACAGAAATTATAAAGATTTAGAATCTAGATATCAAGCTGATAAAGAACTTCAATTAGCTGCAAAAGAGAGAATGTATGCTTCTGATGCAACAATTGGTGAAAAATTAGCTGCAACAGCTGTTAGAGGTATAATGTATGGAAAACGAAAATTAGGAATGGGTTTATATGTTGATGAAAAAAGATGGGGTTTGTAATAGTATTTTTTATCTATATAAATGAATAACTTCAGCATTGATTATACTTTACTACCAAGTGGTAAAATTAAACCAAAAGCAATTAAAATTAAAACCAATAATGAACAACTAAATAGTATTGATCAATTTTTAACAGATGCACAAAAAAGAAAGAAAAATAAGAAAACTGTTACGTTAGCTATTCCAGTTGTGAAAAAAATTATTGAAACAAAACATGAAGGTGGTTTTTTACCATTACTATTAGCAGCTTTACCATATTTAACTGCTATTGGTTCACTTGCTGGTGGTTCAGCAGCAATTGCAAATGCAGTCATAAATAAGAAAAAAGCTGATGCTGAATTAGCAGAACAAAAACGTCACAATATGGAAATGGAAAAAAAGGTACAGGATTAAAAAAACGTTACAAAAAATAATTGACCAGCATCCTAATGCATTAAGTAATTTTAATATAGAAAAAATTGCTAAACAATTAAAAATTAAACATTTTAGAGGTGTTTTTATGATTGATGAATTACCAAATAAACCATATATTGTTGAATGTGGAATAGTTAATTTAGACACATCTGATCATGTTGGTACACATTGGATATGTTATTATAAGAATAATGATAAAAAATTTGTATTTGATTCATTTGGTGGTAATATACCTAAACAACTAGTTAAATATTTAGGACAAAATGAATTATACTACAATAATCAAAGAATCCATAATTTTAACGAAGTAGTATGTGGTCATTTGTGTATATTTATGCTAAAGTTGCTATCAGATGATATTCAGTGATATTTTGAATCTAATAAATGGACATTTTTGGAAATAAAATAGAATATTTAGAACCAATTGATATAAGTTCATTAGAACATAAAATTAAAAAAGAATTAGAAAGTTTGACTAAACAATTCCAGAAAGAATTACGTACCATTTTTAAAATAACTAAAACATTTGTCGATTTTAAAGGTAGACGAATAGTCGATATAAAAGATCCAGTAAATGGTTATGATGCTGTTACTAAACAGTATTTAGAAAAAGAATACGTTACAAAACCTGAATATATAAGTATTCTAACACAATTCAGTAATTATATCAACAAAACTGATTTTAATAAAAAAAGTTATGCAGATTCATAATGATATTTTAACACTGTAACAAGTATTGATCAAAAATTAATAAACATGCAGACAGATATGTGTCATCGACTAGAAAATACAATATACGATAGACAAATTATTGAATTTACTTTTATAACTGGTAATGAAGTAATAAAACATCAGTTTGAGTATGATGTAAAAATTAAGAAAATTATTATATCTGGAGCTAATGCAAATGGTGAAGTGTATCCTGTTAATTTTACAGTAAAAATACAAAGATCTAATGACAATATACAAAATATATATACTGATCAACTAGATAATGTACATGAAATGAAATGGAGAGATAAACTGCTTATATCACTAAATGAAACAATTAAAACAGTTCCAGTAGATGTAAAAATATTTTTATTTGGTGAATTATTATGATTTTTATGCTATATAAATGGATCATATTTATTGTTTGAAGTGTAAAAAATTTACTGAAACACATCATCCTCAAACAGTAACAACAAAAAATGGAAGACAAAGAATTGAATGTATATGTTCAGTGTGTAAAACTAAAAAAAGTAAATTTGTTAAAAAAATTTTGTAACTGATAGTGTTCGTAAAGAAATAATTAATGAACTACATAAACCAATGAGGAAAAATTACAATAGAAGAAAAGTAGTATCATTTGGAATTGATGATTTATGGCAAGCTGATTTAGTTGAAATGGATTCAGGAAATCTGAAAGGAATTTCAAAAATAAATAAAGGCTAGAAATATTTATTGACTGTAATTGATGTGTTTTCTAAATATGCTTGGGCTATTCCAGTTAAAGATAAAACAAGTAAAAATGTAACAGATGCCTTTGAAAAAATTTTAAAAGTAAGAAAACCAAATAATTTACAAACTGATAATGGAAAAGAATTCTATAATGCTGATTTTAAAGGATTGATGAAAAAATACAATATTAATCATTATTCAACATTTAGTGAATTAAAAGCATCTGTTGTTGAATGTTCAATAGGACATTGAAAGAAAAAATGTGGAAAAAATTTAGCCTTCAAGGCAATTATAATTGGACAGATATTGTCTCAAAATTAGTAGATGAATATAATAACACAATACATCGAACTATAGAAATGAAACCGATAGATGTTAATGAAAAAAATTATGAACCTAATGCAATGGTTATGTATCCAATTAAAGCAAAGTATTCTATTGGTGATAAAGTTAGAATAAGCAAACTGAAAGGAATATTTGAAAAAGGATATACTGCTAATTGGTCATCAGAATTATTTGAAATTGAAGATGTAATATATTCAGATCCAATTACATACAAATTGAAGGATATTAAAGGAACATTTTATGAACATGAACTACAGAAAACAAAATATCCAGATGTATATCTTGTTGAAAAAGTATTAAGAAAAAAAGGTGATAAAGTATATGTTAAATGGTTAGGATTTGATAATTCACATAATAGTTGGATAGACAACAAAAATATAATTTTATGATATATAAATGAAGAAGTTTGCACTTCAGTTTTTTCTGTCCGTTTGTTATCCTGATGATGATGTATCTGTATTCATAAATCAGTTAACTGATGAATAATTGGATTATGTGTATAATCTGAATGGTGATGAAATATGTGTTGTTTATGAATATTTTAAGAAACAGATATCATGATAATCTGGATGTATGTTTTTTAATTGAATTTGATGTTTAATATGTTAATTTATATCTTTATGTTTTAATAATTTAGCACAATCATTTTTCATTACATTTTTATTATTAATAAATGAAGTTGATAGATATTATATCTAAACTTGAGGAATTTAACATACAATTTTATTTGCACAATAATCTTAGAATTGGTTATATAAAACATGAAAAGATGTTGTATACAACTTACAGAATCATTATTTATAATTATGATGAAACAGTATTTCTACATTTTAAAGAATCAATTACTTCATCTGATTGGGAATTTTTTTCGACAATTGATGATCATATTATTGATTTGTATTTCAGTAATGATAATGAATGTATGAAAATTGAATTTTTTAAGTGTATATAAATGAAGTTATTTCTATTGCTATTATTGGTCAAAATAATAATTGCTGATGATAAAAGTAAAGCAATAAAATATTTAAATGATTTTGGTTATTTGAATATTCCAGATAATCAAATTAGTGAAGTAAGTAATGATGCATTTAGAGAAGCATTAATGTTATTTCAGTTAACATACAATCTTGAGATTAATGGTGAGTTAACTGATGATACTTTAAATTTTATGAAAATGCCTAGATGTGGTGTAAAAGATGAATTTGGTAGCTATAGAACTAGCATATATAAATGGAATAAGAAAAATATAAAATGGCATTATAAAGGTGCTACTGAAAAAGTATTACATGTAGCAGAATCAGCATTTAAATTGTGGCAAAAATATATAGATATTCAATTTCATCATGACAGCAATAATCCTGATATCTTAATTACAAATAAAAGACGAAAACATATATATGAAATTCATAAAAATATCCAATGTTTAAAAGAATTAGATGGAAAAGGCGATGTATTAGCACATGCATTTTTTCCAGATATGAATAATAATCCTGTAGAAATACATATGGATGATGATGAATTGTGGTATTTGGAAATTGACGAAAATACACCAAAATACCAAACAAATCTATTTGAAGTGTTAGTGCACGAAATTGGTCATGCATTAGGTTTACTACACTCAGCTGTATATGGATCAATTATGTATGCTTACTATAATGGTTCACATTTAGATTTATCTCAAGATGATATTGAAGCAATTCAAAGTTTATATGGTAAAGTATCACCACAACCTACAACACCAAAAGTAATTGTAAATGTACCTACATCACCTAAACCAATTGAACCAGTTATATCATTATGTGAAAGTAAACATTTTGATCACTTACTGTTTACAAATGGAATTTTATATGTATTTTATAAAAAATGGATGTGGACTGGTAATGATATGAAATCACAATTAATAACTGATTGGTTAACATTTTTACCTAAAAATTTACAAATAATAAATGGAATATATCAAAGGCCAACTGGTGAAATTGTAATATTTGTTGACAACATGATTTATATGATGTATTCAGATACATTACAATTAATACCAGGATATCCAAAACCATTATCGAGTACAGGATTACGTAATGATTATAAAATTAATGGTGTAATTAACACATATTCTGTTAAAACATTTGTTTTCCATAATGACTTTTTCTATGTTGAAATAGATGAATGTAATTTTAAATATAAAGTTCGTGGTATTATAACCAGACAATTTTCTGGTTTACCACCTGCTGTAACTTCAGTATTTCGGTACATTAATGGTATGTTGTATTTTTTCAAAGATAATACTTTTTATGAATATAATGAATTCATAAAAAAGGTAGTAAAAGTTGGTACAACTGATTTATCATTATTTGGTATAAATTGTGCATTGATTCCGGATGTAATAGATGTACTAAGAAATACAATACAAAAGCTTGAACATTTTTCTACTATATAAATGGATCTAGCTGCTAAGCTTAATAGCATCAATAAAAACATACCATTGATGAAACTGTGTGATGTTGAAGTAAATAAAGAGTATCAAATCACAAATGTTGATGTCATAAATACCAAATTTGGTTATAAAACATTTTTGGAACTTAATAATGAATTCAAAATTATATTACCAGATAGATATGGAAAAATGATAGGTTGGGATGGTTGTAATAATATGATTGGTTGGAATATTGTATATAAAGGAATGATAGACAGATCAGATAAAAAGCTACATGTAATAGAATTTAGACAACAATAATTGAATGATTTTTATCTATAATAAATGGATACTACCAAAAGGTGTAGTCGATGTAAAAATGAAAAAAATATTGATGAATTTCATACTGACAAATTTAAAAAAGATGGTCATCGTAGTATATGCAATCAATGTGCATGTCAGTATGCTATGAAATATTATGATAATCATAAGGATACAATTTTAGAAAAGGTTACATGTGAATGTAGTAGAAATGTATGTAAGTGTAAAATCAAACGACATCTAAAATCATTAATTCACAACAAACTTATGACTGAAAAAAATTCTGAATAATAATTATATACATAAATAGATACATCTAGTTGTGAAAATACTGAATAATAATTATATACATAAATTGGTGCATCTAGTTGATGGTAAATATTCTGAATAATAATTATATACATAAATACTGTCTTTATAAAGACAACAAATACAGACAACAAAAATAATAGTTTTTTTCCTTAATAAATGGAGCTACAGACAATGAAGCTTAATGAACTCAAAGCATTAGCTAAGAGTTTAAATTGTAAAGGCTATTCCAAATTACGTAAACCTGATTTGATACAGTATATTAAATTTCAATCATTGTTTCCATATGCTACAGATATATTTGATGATAATCATAATAAAAGGAAAAGAAAAACTGAAAATGTATCTTTGGTTAATATTGAAAATAAAGATACATCATCAATGAATGTTAATGAACTTAAAACATTAGCTAAACATTTAAATCTTACCAAATATTCTAAATTACGTAAATCAGGTTTATTACAATTGATTCAAAATAGTCAAACATTATTTCCATTTGCTACAGATATATTTAATAAACCTAATGAACGAAATGTTCATAATTATCATTCAATTGAAAAAGCATTCCAAAATAGGTTACAAACATATAATATTGAAAACAACTTAAAAATTAAAGACCCACAACACATTATGACATCAACTAAACCTATTGTATATCAGCTAATAAAAGATAATCTTAAAATATACAATGGATTAAAAGTGAATTTATTATTGTTTTGTGAATTCAAATTGAATACTACTAATGAAATAAAAGAATTTAGATTCCCAACATACAACTACATCATTACAAATGAAAAAGATCTAAATAAATTTTATGTAAAAGGTAAACGTGAAATGTTAACACGTATGCATGATTTTCAAGCTAGAGGATCAGGATGGATGTTAAATAGGATAATTGGTTTACAATTAGGAATTAACAAATATACACCACTTAATGGTTCATCATATATTGAACTACCTAAAATATTAAAAGATAAAAAAGCATGTATAAACGTTAAGAATAATGATGAAAAATGTTTCTTGTGGTCGATAGCATCAGCATTAAATCCAGTTGATCCTACAAAATGTAAAAACCCAAACAGAACTAGTAACTATATAGAATGTATGAAACAATTAGAAACTAAAATTGGTCAAATAGAATATCCAGTTAAAATTGATAATATACCTAAATATGAATGTAAACTTAATATATCCATTAATGTATATGCATATGATGAAAAATATGAAATATATCCTTTACAGATTACAAAATTTGAAAATAAAGTACACATAGATTTATTATACATGAAAAATGGTAATAATTCACATTATTGTTGGATTAAAGATTTATCACGTTTAGTTAGAAATCAGAAAACATCACATCATGGTAAAATACATCTATGTAAAATGTGTTTACAACACTTCAGTTCAGAAAATAAACTAAATGCACATAAAGAAGATTGTTCTAAAAATAAATCAGTTAAAATTAGAGTACCAAATAAAGGTGAATATATAACATTTAAAAATTATAATCATACAATGTGTGTTCCATTTGTTATATATGCTGATTTTGGAAGCTTATTATTGAAGATGGATTCATGTGAACCAAATCCAGCTGAATCATATACAATGAAATATCAAAAACATGAACCATCTGGATTTTGTTACTATGTGAAATACATTCATGACAAATATAAAGATCCTGTTGTGTATAGAGGTCCAAATGCACATAAGAAATTTATTGAAACGATTAAGAATGAAGTTGATGAAATTAGTCACATATATTCACAAATTGAACCAATGAAAAAGTTAACAAATGAACAAATAAAAATACATAATGAATCTAAACGATGTACTTTGTGTGAATCAGCATATACATCAAATAACAAAAAAGTACATCATCATGATCATTTAACTGGAAATTATATAGCACCATTGTGTAATGAATGTAATCTTAAACTTCAACAACCTACATTTGTGCCTATATTCTTACATAATCTAACTGGTTATGATTCACATTTGTTTATAAAAGAACTTGGTTATGATGAAAAAGAAATAGAATTGATACCAAATAATGAAGAAAAATATATAAGTTTTGGTAAACATACAAATAACTTAAAAATGAGATTTATTGATACATTTAGATTTATGAGTTCATCATTAGATAAGTTATCATCTAATTTATCAAAAGATAAGATGTTGAATATTAAACAATTCTTTAATGATGATGTAATCGATCTAGTTATTAAAAAAGGCGTATACCCTTATGATTATATGGATAATTGGAATAGATTCAATGAAACACAATTACCACCTAAAACAGCATTCTATAGTAAACTGAATGAAGAAGATATAAGTACTGCAGATTATCTACATGCAAAATTAGTTTGGAAAAAATTCAACATTCAAAATATGGGTGAATACCATGATTTATATCTTAAAACAGATGTACTATTATTGGCTGATGTATTTGAAAACTTTAGAAAAACATGTATGAAAGCATATGAATTAGACCCAGCATGGTATTATACAGCACCTGGTTTATCATGGGATGCAATGTTGAAAATGACTAAACAACCACTTGAATTATTACATGATTATGATATGATTTTGATGGTTGAAAAAGGTATAAGAGGCGGTATAGCACAATGTTGTAAAAGATATGTTAAAGCAAACAATAAGTACATGAAACATTATGATTCAAATAAAGAATCAAACTATTTAATGTATTTAGATGCAAATAATTTATATGGATATGCAATGTCACAATATTTACCTTATGGTGGATTTGAATGGCAAAATAATTTAGATATTGATGTGATGAAAATATCAGAGAATTCTGAATATGGATATATATTTGAAGTTGATTTAGAATATCCAATTGACTTACATGACAAACATAAAGATTTACCATTAGCACCAGAAAATGGACATAAATTATTAACAACATTAAATAATAAATATAAATATGTTGTACATTATCGAAACTTAAAACAATATCTACAATTAGGATTGAAATTAACAAAAATACATAGGATTTTAAAATTTAAACAATCTGATTGGTTGAAGAAATATATAGATTTGAATACTCAAATGAGGATGAAAGCAACAAATGATTTTGAAAAAGATTTCTTTAAACTGATGAATAATTCTGTGTTTGGTAAAACAATGGAAAACATACGTAATAGAGTTAATATAAAATTAGTATCAGATGGTAAAAAGTGTGATAAATTAATAGCTAAACCAAATTTCAAACATCGAACAATATTTAATGAAAATCTGGTAGCTATTCATATGAATAAAACTGAAATTAAATTTAATAAACCAATTTATATTGGTATGAGTATATTAGATTTATCAAAAGAATTAATGTATAGTTTTCATTATGATGTAATGAAACCTAAATATAATACAAATATTGAATTATGTTATCAAGATACTGATAGTTATATATACAATATAAAAACAGATGACTTTTATGATGATATGAAAAATATGATTGAACACTTTGATACAAGTGATTATCCACATGATAATGTTTACAATATACCACAAATGAATAAAAAAGTATTAGGAAAAATGAAAGATGAATGTAATGGTAAAATAATGACAGAATTTGTAGGATTAAGAGCTAAAATGTATGCATATAAAGTTGGTGATGAAATAAAGAAAAAATCTAAAGGTGTTAAAAAATCAGTAGTAAAGAATAAAATATCAATTGATGATTATAAGGAATGTTTATTCAATAATAGTGAATTATATAGATCAATGAATTTAATTAGAAGTGATAAACATGAAATATATACAGTGAAATTGAACAAATTAGCATTAAGTGCAAACGATGATAAAAGACACATTATGAATGATGGAATAAATACACTTCCAATTGGACATTATAGTTTATTGTAAAAATTGTATATATTGTATATAGTTGTAATTATTGTATATATTGTAAATATTGTATATAATTAATTCATCACCACTAGTTGTAAATATTCTATATAATTATTTGTATATATTTTTCATCAAATTGTCCCAATTGTGTATTTCCCGATTTTTTGTTTATATCATGCTGAAAATAAGAACAATTGCTGATTTCGATGATAAATGATCTAAAAATAGCTATGAAATAAGGTTTAATTGGCTGATTTTGGCAGTTGGGGTTGAATGCCCATTCCTCATCTACTATCGTGCACTGTATGTACAGTTATTATATTGGCACCGCAGGTAACAAAGAGATTGTGGTATGACAGGGTGGGTTTTGGTCGGAACTTTCGTATTTGTTCTGCTAATCTGTTGTAATTGTTTTCACAGTCTGCACCATATGTGGGGAGGCAGATTGGTTTCTAAAAGGCCCCTAATTGTGCGTGAATTCCACCTACCTTTAGCCAGTCACACGAGTCACTGATGTATGTCCTTGAACTGCCGGAAAGCGATGGAGAAGTTGCTATTTTCCACAGGCTCCGTGCCCACTTTACTATCGGCTACCTGTAATAAAACTGTCACTCGATCTACTTTAACAAAAAGGAGCAGGATCGACGTCTACAAATAAAAGTTTTGAGTTCAAATGAAAGTTTGTTATTTTAATTGTCATTAAACACGCACTTTACAAGTCTGGTTACCGCGTGTGAATTCATCAAAGGTGATCAGCCATAGACGCAGTTCAAAGGCAATGTTTACCCCAAGTTCCAAGTAAACTAATCACGACAGTTATTTATCTATGCTCGCCTTTAAAGTGAGGAATTATCAACCCACTTCCCATGCGCTTTTGTTCAAACATCCATACGGACAGCACACGAAACTGGTACTTCAGTCAATTAGGCGATCCAGGGCGGTGTACATCCCTCGCGAAATCACTTCTCTTTTCACTGTACGTACACTCGCGCTTCCGTTCTCGAACAGTCGTCGTGTCGGTTCAGGAAAACTATCACTTCTGAGGCTAAACGCGAGACGCTGTTAAGTTGCCAAGCATTCCGCAGTGCGACGTGGATTCGGCGTAGCTTGGTCGCATCGCGACCCTAAGCTGCCACAGTAGTGGGCTTTATATACCCCCGCCACTGTCGTCGGGAAGTTCCTCACCAAAAAACATTCGACTCAGCCCTCAAGATGGCCCATGCTTCGACTACTTAACAATTTATTGTGTCTTTTTTATACAACATACGTGTTTGACAATTCTTCTTGAAATAAGTCTTGGAGAATAGTAGCCAAAGAAAAAATATGAAGTTGATGTTCTTAAAACGTTTCCTCCTAGAATTTTTAAATTGGAACCCCTAGTCTGTGGTAGCCTCTAAACTGCTTCGTTTCTGGCTTCTATACTTTTTGTTATTTATCATATCACTTTCTAAATGGGCACATCTGCCTTATTTATTATGTTGATCTTAGTACAGACATTTCAGTATTGTACGGTAATTATTAACGGTACTTAATCTAGAACATTCTAGAAGATTTTACGCCAAAAGCAGTTTTTGTTGAATAATCAGAAAACGGAGATATCGCTAACTTGCCCTCAGTGTATTGTTTTTATATCTATTAGACTCTACATGCAGATTTCCAGGTTTGTACCCTTCATATCACGCGGATTGAAAACTTCGGTGATCTTGGATTTACAGGGGTGTAGTCACAAACCTTTACCACGACACCTCTTGCTTACATCTGTATCCATCTACAAACTTTTATGAAATTCCAATAACATTTAATTATATAGATAACATTGTGCGATCTGTGCTTGGTATGTTGCAGGTCGACTGGATACAGCGCTTGCATCGCCACAAGATCAACTCTTTCAAACTTCCCATTACATTTACGAGAGTGATTTTTGATCTGTTCCCTACCATGAAAGTGAGAGAAATTGCTTCGTAGAAATCAGATCTGCTGAAAAGCATAGTCCCGTGGTGGGGCCAGTGTGTCTTCGATGAACGACTCTAAGAGGTAGTGATTGCTAGGTCTACGTCCTACATGCAGGCAGGATCTTCATTGCTGAAGACCACGGCCCACCTTTCCTTCATTCAAGTCACTCTCTGACTGCATCAGACCAACCGTGCAAGACGAGTAAGAGGTGTGCGTGCCCGTAGTCGCGTTGCCAGCAACAGTACGGCAACAGTTGACGTTGACACATCTGGGCTCAAGAACCCTCTTATCTGTGCTGTGGTATCAGTATGATATGCCATTTCTGCTCTTACTATTAGACGGTATTGACGGACGTCTGTGGTGCATGGATGTCCATAACCTCGTATACGGGTGTGAGAATGTTCACGTGGCCGTTTCATCCAGTATCGTTCTGCATCTGACGCAGCACACCCAAGTTGTCTGGCTGTCCTCTGAAGGGACCTTCCCGCCACTCGGAAAGCTACACATTTATCCCTTTACAACTCTCTGAGTAGGCTGCACGAAGCACGAATGCGTCTCAGCGACACAGGCGACCATTTGCTTCACACGTTGGTATCACACCACAGAATAGGGAGCATACAGAAGGGAAAGCTGGGGGCGGCGCCTTTGATCTGTATGTTACCAAGCGTTGCGCTCGACGCCATATTGAAAAGCAGTAAACGCGGAACTATAGCCACTTAGTACTTTGGCTGGAAATGGACTTTTTACGAACTGCAGCTAATCTCACCGACTTTTACGAAAGGGAAAGGCTTTTCATCGTGCTCTCATCTATTTTGCGCCCTCTTCTTACACCTAATTGTAATGCAACGAAAAAAATAGGCCTAAATTTTAATACTACTACGAAAATGTACAGTGGAATCGATGATCGTTTTATTTGGTGCTTATCTCTAGAAAAATCCCAAATAACGCGGAGTTATGTTTGGGAAATTAGTTATAAACAAGAAAGTGACTTTACAACTGCCAGGTTTTATTTGACACGAATAAATTCGCAGACTTAGCAATACAACGTGATTACACAGAACTAATGACGTCTGGGCATATATAAAAGTTGTATTTGCTTTAGGAGTATCATTAATTTACTGATCGGAGAAGGGGATATAGAGGAATCTGTCAACCACACAGCAGGAACAGCATAAAATAATTATTCCCTTTATTCTATTTTTTTTGAGTATCCGAAGAGCATTCGTTGCCAACATTAGCACACTACGCCTCCAATGCCGTAAGTAAAATTTTACCTGCCTACTTACGCACTATTCGTTGTCATTCATTTTATATTATTCCCTGCAACGTTAAACTTATAAAATATAAATGTACTTCAACATTTCGATGCTGTTGAACGGCTGCAGCAACAGCAACAGCGAGAGCTATCGTCAAGAGAAGAAGCAAGGCTACTTTTAATAATTATGTACACATTGCTCTCATTCGAAACTGATAACATTTAACTTTCACTACACATATAGCGATGTTCACTTACTGCTCAGCATCTTTTGGGAAGGTGAAGAAACTTGTATCCTTAGTTGTATTCGAATTATTGCGGCAATTAGGTGCTGAACATCATCGGCCGCCTTTACTTTTATTGCTGCTCACAATAAAAATGGAACAGCTCCACCTGCTGACACACAGTTCTTTCTTTTCATTGCACCAAATACTTGTTTACTTTTATGGGATTCAGGCTGCTCAAATACACATTTAACAAACAAAGACGGTGCATTACCACGCCACAAAGTAGGGAGTGATCACACGTTTACTGCTTTTCAAGATGGCCGACTCCGCGCATGCGCATTAAATTTTGGACGACAGACTGCAGCTGGAGTTTCCTTTCTGTATACTCCTTATTCTGTGATCACACTGAGCCTTATGACTGTAAACATTCCCTCTTAAAGGGTACACTCGCAGGTCTGTCAGCAGAGTCATTAATTACGATATGTGTTGACTCTGAATTCATTATCAATACATTTATTATTCCAATATCCCTCGAATGGCATTTACATTATAGAATAAAGATCGACGTCGTCTTCCCTGGTGAACTACAAAAAAACAAAAAACAAAAAACCCCTCCTTCATCCGATCTAGGCGGGATTGATTGGAATCGCGATTATCGGATACCCGGATAATGTGTAAACCTCACACTAAGTAGGAAAAAAATCCGTGATCTGTAACAGAATGCCAGCCGCGGTGGCCGAGGGGACTGAGGCGCTTCAGTCACGGTCTGCACGGCCAAAACGGTCGGGGGTTCGAATCCCCCCTCGGGCATGGATATTTGTGCCGTCCTAGTTCGTAAGTAGTTCATAAGTAGTTGGTAAGTTTAGGGACTGATGACCCCGTAGTTAAGTCCCATAAGACTTACAAACACATTTTGTAACAGAATCTTTAAAAACACAGTATCGATCGAGAGAGAATTTTTATTTGTTCTTGCTCTCGTTATTGCTCTTGCGATGGAGACTGTGTTTTAAAAATAGTATTTCATTAACGACTGCTGTTTCACCAAAAATGTTTTGTAAAATTGTCAATATTTACACCTCTTGTAAACCCGTAGAGGCCAGCGTCTTACTCTGTAGCATTCGAAAAAGAGTACAGATTTGTCGGAACTATAAATCAAATTTTTTGAGGAAATAATTTCTTCAATCTTTACTGAAGTTTGCTGCAGCCCCCGTATACCTCCATAAACTTTAATCTGAAGTGAAAGCAGACGTATTCCATGACGAAATTACGATCTCTGCAACGAACCTTGGCTGACAGTGCAATTGGAATCACCATATGGTAGCTTGCTGTTTAACTTTAGCACCTTTTCGTGCACAATATGGCCGAATATTAGAACTCCATGCTCTTTTCACTCACTGGACCCAATGAATAATGTTTTGCCGTTCGAGTCCTCTCTCGGACATGGGTGTTCGTGTTGTCCTTAGAATAAGTCACTTTAAGTTAGTTAAAGCAGTTGTAAGCCTAGAGAGTAACGACCAACGTAGTTAAGTCCGTTAGATTTAAAACATTTGAACATTTTTTAAATTTGAATAATGTTTCTTCGAGTGTTTTATTTCTTGCATTCATACTGTACCGCGATTCTGCAAACTATTTTTAGTCATCAGTTTAAAGAAGACATCTTCAATCTCTTTAAGGTCCTCCTTCCGGTTTGATATGGTTAAGGTTACCAGATTGGAAGATCAAAAAATCTGGAAAAATTTTAAATTGTCTGGAGCTTAAAGTTGTCGGGAGAAACAAAATTGTTTAATCAAAAATATTAGATTTTTAACTGCTTCCTACCAAAAAGGCTTAATTCGCAGTTACATAATTGCTTTACATTCAATTTCCACCTTGCCACTTGTATATCGTACCGGATTTTACAGTCTATCGATATGAGTGCTGTAGTAGTGTTCAGAAATTATTTAAATCATATCTACATAAGTATACATACATAATATATCTCATTAATATTAACTGTACATTTATTAAAGAAAGTCCTCTCCTTAGTCGAGTAGTCTGTCGCGCCGAAAGCACTCATACTAAACACATTACCATAACAAGGAAGGAAGGAAATTTTTATTTACACAAATTTCCTTATATGTTTGTTTCGAAGCCAAATGTATATATCGCCATTGTTTTACCTTTCCTTCAGTTCAGGGATCAAAGTATTTTGTTTTCATATTGATGACAGGATGGTCCCCACGTTTTACCGAAAGATCGGACACGATTTTAATTTCTGTTGGTTTATTTTGAACAGTTACATGGCAACATTACCAAGAGAAAATATTTTAAGTTATAAACGGGAATTGAGCCATATACCTTTCAGGTCAACATTTACATGGAGGCAGAACTAGTTTTTTTTTTCCCTTGAAAGAAGACATTTATTTACTTAAGAAGACACAGTTTTCCCTTATGTACGGCTTTGAAGCCCACGCCGAGGAAGGCGATTTATGGCGAGCGGAAGGACGGGCTAAAGGGGAGGATGGTGGCCCAAAAAAAAAGGTTACAACGTGCTTTTGAGAAATTTGGCGCCCCCCCCCCCAAGACGGGAGACCTGGGGAGGGTCCCGCCCCCTTCCCTTAGTCCGCCACTGAACGTACCACAAACTACACTAAATAACATCCGTGTTTGTTTAGACCGTCTTCAGAAGAGGCTTATTTTCGACCTCATTTCTAAGCGAAAGAAAGCTAACACATGTTGGGAGGTTCCCCTCATGCTCTGATGGGAGGGCTGCAGTCCTAAAGCCCCTCCCCCCATCTGGATTCACCACTGTTACGATCACAACTTTGATCTAAGGAAATCATGTTTTCTCAGACGAAACAATCTCCCCTACATTTCTTGTTGGTGCAAAGAAACACTTTATCTGTCTGAGGGAACTTTTTGAAACGACTGCAGCTGGAAGGGGAGCTCAACTTCCTTCATTTGCCCGGCGCGGCGCACCTTGCCTTGGCGGTGTGCGCAGAGGGTGCTTTATCGTTTCTTCACCTCCCCCCCCTTCCCCCGGCCTGAGCGACGATAATGCGGCGCGCGCCTGAGAAACTAATACCTGGCTGCTCATTAGGAGCGGCTGAGCCCAGAGTGGAATTACACCGGCGGTAACTCGGCTCTGCTCCGCTGCGGCTCGTCTGATTACTCCGGCGGCGAGCCCCGGTCTGCCACCGCAGCCGCTAATAGGTCCAGTTGAGCAAAGTGCCGCAGCTGAACTCAAGGGCAGATGTCACTCACTCCAGCAGCCGATGTCACTTTTAGTAAAACACACCGCGCATAACAATTGGGATATCAGGAGAGATACCATACAAAATATACATTCACAGAATATATGACATAAACTGCGATTGGGCAATGCTGAAAATGTGTACCCAGCCGTGATTCGAACCCGGGTCGCCTGCTTTCTAGGCAGTTGCGCTGACCCCTACACCACTGGGGACACAGTGATCACCGCACCTGCAAGGACTACCCATGCACGCCTCCCGTCACATACAAATTCCCAGCTTCGCCCTGCCCACAGTACTCAAACTCGTAGTTATGAAACTAATTCCCGTAAGAGTAAGGGCTTCAAACTTTGCCCACCCCTCCCCACTAACGATAGGATCTTTGACCGTCACCGGCATATTATATATATACATGTGGCGTCTGTTCCGAAAGAACAGATGTCACTTCTGATCCTGCAGTTGTTATTATTTAATATTCACAGAATATATGACATCAACTGCGATTGAGTACTGTGGGCAGGGCGAAGCTGGGAATTTGTATCTGACGGGAGGCGTGCTTTGGTAGTCCTTGCAGGTGCGGTGATCACTGTGTCCCCAGTGGTGTAGGGGTCAGCGCAACTGCCTAGAAAGCAGGAGACCCGGGTTCGAATCCCGGCTGGGTACACATTTTCAGCTTTGTCCAATCGCAGTTGATGTCATATATTCTGTGAATATTACTTATGAACTAGCTAATCCTAAGAACGGCACAAATATCCATGCCCGAGGGGGGATTCGAACCACCGACCGTAGTGGCCGTGCAGACCGTGACTGGATCGCCTTAGTCCCCTCGGCCACCGCGGCTGGCTGTTACCCTGTCCTGTGCAAGACTCTTTATCTGACAAGGAAAGTACTTGGGCTCGAACAAACACATATACACCAAAATCGTACGAGAGATAATGTAAAGATCCCTTATTGCACTAGTGATACTGCCGCATCTGCAAAACTCTGCACGCGTCCGTTAGAGGTGTCTGCGTGTGCCTTGCCACATTGGACTTTTACCTGTCGGTTCTCCGAAGTTGGTTTTGTGACATTATTTTTTGTGGTGAAGCTGTAACGATGTCCTTAATCCTTTGGCAGGAGTTGCTAAGTGTAAACTAGTCGATAATCCTATGGCAGAAATCGCCAAGTGTGAAGTACGTCATTACTTATGAATTTATATGTTTATATATATTTAGGACCGCAATTAATTATCTTGGGTCGCCACCATATTTCTCCAAAATATGGAAAATGGAAATCTTACTGATCAGCTATGATGTGATCATATTTTCAAACATATAATAAATATTCCTACTCTATTTCAATGTAGCAGTTGTACCAAATAAACAAAAATGTACTTGAAAAATTATTGGTAAACTGTGGAATATAACTATTCTGTTTCCCCTCCAAAATAGTGAAACAGGAATGTTCTTAAATGAAAGACCATCTGCTTAAAATCAATTTATTATAATTAAACATAAAAAAAATAAATTAGATGACATTTCCTATAATGTAAAACAGATAATGGTATTCAAACAATGTTTTTATAAATGTTAAAATATTGAGTCACAAAAATGACTGGCTGAGTCAAAGGTCGGAGGTTTTGCAAAACAGAATGCTATTAGATTGGCTACACAGGGGGTTGAAATTATCGTTAATCCTAAGCTCCCCAAAGTAAATAGGCAGATCTCAAAAGAATAAAATAAGGGACAGAATCCAACAAGTATGATTCATATAACCCTCCAGCAAGTGCGTCACCTTACCCACACAGATATCATTGACGCCAGCGTCTCAGGCTCGCAGTCAGCAGGCGGTGGGGGCGGATGAGCTGAAAATTTTATCCGACTGTAATTGCTGCGACCTGTTAAGCAGGGTCGACATGTAACTTAACACAGCGTCACTGGCGTCGGCGTCGCTAGGCAGTTGCTGTGCTATTCTATCACGCTAGTAGACTAAGCAATATTTTGCATAGGTGACACAAAGGCCACATGGCACAAATCGATCAGTCACTTGCTTAATAAGATCTGTAAAACCAATGCCCGATTCGCAAAGGCGCGAATGCTCAAATAGAGACTTCTTAGCAACCCGAACACTAAACTGTGGCCGCTCACAGCGTAACCACAGGACAAAGTAACGTCCGTGAAGTAAACACAAGTTCTACAAGGTCCGAATCTTCGGACTCACACACAAGTCTAACCAGAGGATCGCAAGTTGACGATTCCTTGATGTCTCAGTTTTTTTCCCACCAGCTTATCTCTTCGCTTAGTTAGGATATCCCATAAACTCCTTTTCTTCTGTGGGCACCACCTCATTAGTTACGTGATGTTCCCATCTAATCTTCATCATTCGTCCGTCTGTAGCACTACATTTGAAAAACTTCTATATTTTTGTATGAACTCCTTATCGTCCATGTTTCACTCCCATACAATGCTATATTGCAGACAAATGATTTCAAAAAGGACTTCCTAACATTTAAATTATTATTGGATGTAAACAAATTTCCCTTCTTCAGAAACGCTTTTCTTCCCGTAGCCATTATGCATTTTATATCTTCTTCAGTAATCAGAAGTTATCTTGCTACCCAAATGACGGAACTCATCTACTAGTTTTATTGTCTCATTACCTACTCTAATCCCTTCAGCATCGCTTGATTTTCTAACACTACATTCCATTTCTCTCGTTTTACTCTTGTTAATGTTAATCATGTATTTTCCTTTCAAGACACTGTCCACTCCATTTACTTGCTCTTACAAGTCATTTGCTCTCTCTGACAGAATTACTATGCCATCATTAAACTGAAACGATTTTTACTCCCTCTCCCTGGACTTTAATTCTCTCCCCAAATTTCTCCTTGCATTCCTCCACAGCTTGTACAATGTACAGATTGAACAACATTGGGGAAAGGATACAACCATGTCTTATTCCCTTCCCAATCACTGGGACCCTTTCAAGCCTTTAGACTCTAATAATTGCTCCCTGGGTTTTGTACACGTTGAATATAACACTTCGCTCCCTGTATTACGTACACATATACATAAGTCGTCTTTTGGAAAGTTCTACCTGGAATCGAGAAGTAATGTCATTTGTAACATCGTGTCGTCGTTGTTAAAGTCAAGGATGTGAGCTTTATCTCTGCTGTGAATAGTGTTTCACAGTCTGAAACGTAGATATAACGCCACTTATAAATCGTCACAGAGGTGCGTGAAACCGTTCGCAGTAACGTATGTGCTGATGATGCTAATGCCTCAATACATCAAAAGGCAGTCGGTCTGAATGCACGAGTCCACAAAGAGAATCGGAACCAGCAAACATATATTTTGCGCGCAAATGTTTCCATTTCCATCCGGCCTATGAAATACGCATCACAGTGAGATAATTTCAACAAAACTGTTAGCTTGCCTTTAACAATGGGGACATAATGGTTTCATACAGCCTACAATGTGACATATCACACGTTCATAATACGACTTAATAACAGAAGTCACTCGTTAGTTCGCGTCCACAGCAGTGTGTAATTTGCCTGTCAATGTAATGTTCAATACGACAGTCACGAACGGTTATTTTATTATTGTCTGCCACACAACAATACTGATATGCTAAATCTGTCTCAAAATCGCGAGGATGATACCGCAACTGGTAGACACATTTGAAACATTTAACTTCCAGTTTTAAGTCACTTAAAAAAATCAGTAAATAACACTAAGATATCGAGAATCTCCAATTGCACGGGCGTACCTAACATTTCCTTACGGAAGAATCGAGATCTGCGGTAGTAGGGATAAAAATATTTATTCATGCATCATTTAATTTTACTTAAACGTTATAGGAATTACAGTAAGTCTGTACTTACTTATTGCTTAATACCTTTCACTTGTGAGTATTATGGGCAGCCAATTTATTGCAATTTAAATCTCACTGCTTAAACAGAATAGATAAATCACTAGTCATTCAGAAACAGGAACATTAACCCTTTAGTAAGAACATGATGAAATCGCGTGAAAAAAGAATATGAAGTTACTTAAATTGGGCGTGTACAGCCATGCGAACAATTTTACATAATTTTTGGCCCAATCTAGGTTACGGTAGAGACACTAAAAGTGGGTATTTGCGATTGCCTTTTCACAGGTCGAAATGTAAATGACAATAACGGCTTAACCGTTCGTCCGAGACGAAAATTGAATAAAGGAATCTGTAGAGAAGTAGACTGTCTACAACTTTGCACTCTTATGTTTTTTTCCCACATCTCCCGCCGTTTCAGAGATATTTGTAAATAATAACGGCGATTTGACAATGTCTGTAACGTGTCCCCACTGTTTAGGTCGTTAGGTTAGTAACACTAAAAGTAGGTCGTTTGTTATGGCCTTTTCAAAAGACTTAATTTAATTGCGAATAATGCCTTAAATTTTAATCTGGGACGAAAATTGAATAAACGTACATGTAGGTGATAAAATTATCAACAACTATGCTGTCTTATGTTTTTCCCCATAATTCGCACCGTTTCAGAGATATTTGGAAAAATAACTGTGATTTGACTCTGTCACTTTATTTTACATAAACCAGAACAGAGAAAGTAATAAACTTGAAAAAGAGGATAAACTACCACGGCAAGAAAGATGATCTTATTTTAATGGAAGAAGTAAATCAACATATGGGAAAGATATAAAAAGAAAAGTTTAAAAATGTAAAAAAAGTAAGAGTATTTTTGATGAGAAGAGAAAAGGAATTTCTGGCATACATTGACCAAAGGAAGGGATCGATTGGTAGGACACATTCTAAGGCATTGTAAATTTAGCATTGGAGGGAAGTGTGTGGGGTAAAAATCGCAGAGGGAGACCAAGAGATGAATATAGTAAGCAGATTCTAAAGGATGTAGGTTGTCGTTCCTATAAGATGAAGAGGCGTGCTCACGATAGAGTAGGGTAAAGAGCTGCGTTAACGGAAGAAGTTAATTAAAATATGGAAAAGATATAAAAATAAAAGTTTAAAAAGGTAAACAGTAAGGGTATTTTTGTCAAAGTTTAATTTTAAATAGCAAATCTATTCGGCTATGTTTTCAAATATGCCCATATAGAATATTACGTTTTGAGGGCACAAATATTATCAGACTAAAAGAGTCGTAATCTTAGAACTAGTAAACCAGGCAAACAATAGAATGTCTATACACTTGACGTGGTTGCAACATAGAACCTCGAGACTTGTTGGCAAAAATTAGTTGGCAATGAACAACAGCGTAGTAGTTTTCGAGAAAGGTCATTATCCTAAACTAATAATACTCATATGTGAAATTTCACTCCTGTCTTTAAAAAGCTCTGTGTAATCATGTCACGTGGTATCGCAGTAGAGATGGTGGCATGAAAATGTCATTCTCACTCTACTGATATCAATGGCTGAAAGTCTTAATCGTGTCGTCCACCATATTTCTTTAAATTTAAATTACTCTTTTTATTATTTTTGTTCGAAATATCTGCCAACAAATCACAGAACTACAGAAAAACCAGAAGTGGGTTATAAAACAAGGACGCGCGACTTCTTTTTCGAAGTATAATTGTTGACTGTAGGTAGTGTCGACCAAAAAAGGCTACGATATAAACAATATTTTGTACCCGTGGCTGTAAAAATTGTTTTATTTCGGACTATTTCATGTGAACTGTCTAAAAACAAGCCCTTTACGGTACAAAGTCCAGAGAAGTACCACAATTTTCACTTTTTCACTGTGAAATTCTTCCGGCTCATAATCGGGCAAATGTCCTAACCTACCATATCGTACATAAATTCAGTACCATGTCCATTTCTTCTTCTCCTTAACTGATTGTCTACATATTGGTCTGCCAGGCCTCTACTTCCCAATAAATATGAGACCAGTTTACGACGTCCTAGATCAGAATACGCTAACAATTTTCCATAATCATTCATCTTCAGCCCATCCTCTTATTATTTATGAGCAGTTTTCTTGCAGAAGAACCAAACAGTGCCACAAAAGCAATAGGTACTAGTTCATCGGTAAGGTAAGTTCGCAGTCCCTGCTAAGGATTCTGACTATTGCATAACTTTCTGCAAAAAGAAATAGAACAATTCTTTAAATGAGAGGTCGAAAGTTGGTTTCAAGCACTAGTCATTCGAGGGAGATAAATTTTGAAGAAAACTGTGTTTAAAAGCAGCATTGCCCAATAAAAGGTTAAAAAATCATCCTTGAGAAACAATGACAATTGATCGCAGTTGTTTTATCGATGCCGTTTTAATTCTGAAAAACCTAAGAGTTGCGATTTCAGTGGGCGGGATATCGGCATTGCATTTCCTGTGGTAATTTTGAATGATGTAGGTTGACATACAACCTCTGACAAAGTTTGGTGACAAGTCCTGTAACATTAACGTAAATGATATATGAACTACATTTACCTTACTGTCCATCTAAATAGACAGCTCCCACAACTATGCATCTCTGAGCTCCAGGATAAATGTCCTGGAAACTGTGCACAAAATCTTCCTTAGGAGGTCTTCAAAAGCCTCGTCACGTTTCGTTGGGAGTCAGGAAAATCGCCAAAGCTATTTCCTTCCAAAGAAAGTTTGCGCCGAGAGAATAGGAAGGAAAATTGAGATCTGGCGATTATGGCAGACGTTCAAGTTGCAGCGTCTCTTGTTTTTGACAGGAACTGACAATATTGAGTGTGTGTCAACGAGCGTTGTAGTGAACAAAAAAACAAGAATAATGTTTTTCGTACTGTGGTCTCTCCCTACGTCTAGACAGTACATGAAACGGGGCTAAATTTGAATGTATCTTTTAGCGTTCTCCGTCGTTCCATCAGGTAGAAAGACGATGAACATCGATATGTTGCGTGATTTTTCGACTGTGGCTTTTTCCCAACCAGGTGATGTCGAAGAACGCCATTCCATGCTTTGCCGATTCTTTTCAGCGTCGAACTGGTGGCATCAAGCTTCATCCTCAGTGACAATACGGTTCAAGAAATTGGGTATACATGCACGGTTTCTACAAAATCCCGTGAATCGTCTAAACGTGCCTACTTCTGATCGTCAGTCACGTGATGTGGATAGAGACACAATTCGTTTTCCTCTTTACTAATTTATTGATTACGATTTGTAGCTCGGATCCACGGTTTATCTGCAGTTCATCAGCTATCCAGCGCACAGTTAAACGACGATAATTGGTGAGTAATGTCCTCACTTTCTCAACATTTTCGTCATCGAGGGCGATCGCGGGTCGTCCGCTACGAGGACTGGCAGAAATATTTTCCCGGCCCCATTGAAAATTGGCGAGCCACTCGTACACACGCTTCATGGACAGAGCTTGATCTCATAAACACGTACCAGCATCGCATGCGATTCCTTAGTTACCTTCCCAAGTTTAAAACAAAACTTGAAAGCTGCGGCGGAGCGACCGAGCGCATTGATGTGCTATGCTACGATGCGCGAGGCTGTTCCCCGTGGGGGTTCGAATGCCCCCCTTGGGCATGGATGTTTGTGTCGTCTTTAGTATAAGCACAGAGTAACATATAACATATACAGAGGAGCAGCCCACCCTAAACCACTGTCCTACGCTCCCCTCGTAGTTCCGTAAGATGTTAGCAGGTGTCAGGCGGTTCGCTGGCAGGGTGCCTCTCGGCCGTCAGAGGGTAGCGTGGAGGGGAGAGTGAGGGGAGAGCTCGTGCCGCCTGCCATGAGGCCACGGCTGTGTCCGGCGTGCTAGCGTTTGAGGGGAGGTGGTGGTGGGGGCAGCTGCTACCTGCCGCCTGCTCTGGCCAGTTTAAAGGGCTGCTTGTGACCGCAGCGCCATCATGGTACATCTTACGGAACTGCTGGAAACCCTCCCTCCCCGCACCCCGGAGCGTAGGACCGGGGAATCCAGACATTCTAAACAATAAGAAACAAACAATAACTACAATACCGATTGCACAGCCATACACTTTGCACTTGACACATGTTGAGTAGGAAACATAGTCCCCACTAACGTACTTGTAATATTTACGAAATCTTCATTGATATCCCGTAAATATAAAAGTAGGCAAATACAACACAAGTCACTTCACACGCGAAAGAAAAGCACACTATAAAACGCTGTTTTGGTCGAAACAGTGGCTTGTTTTTCCGCGAAAACTGCGCTTCTGCATTGACTAACTAACTAGAAATACAACCACTTTCGCGCGCCTGCTGACAATCTATATTTAGTTAGCACACTCTAACAGAGAATAATTTCCAATCCATGGTGTACAGCAGCAATCAGTTAGAATAAATATTCCTTCAAACCGTCTTGATTGCAAATGCTCCGCCGTTGAGTCTGTACAAGTCGGCGGAGCAACACACCACGCCCGCCCACCGCCCGTGAGCGCAATTGTAAACATGGGCTTATCTTGTATCACCAGAGACCACCGCTTCTATTAAGGGCGACAAGGAAATCCAAAAAACATTCCAGAAAAATAGAAACACTGCAATAACAACTTACGGTGTCAAACCACGGAGAGCGCATTTTAATCTGAAGATGCCTGCTAAAGGGCGAAACGCGTCATTAACTAATAAAAAATTGCCATCAAAACGGTTTGAAGGAATACTCTAACAGAGATGGTAGTACACTGGTAGCATAAGTTAGAAGTGTGAACATTGAAATGTCTGTAGAGTCCATGGGACTTAACTACGTGCTCATCAGTCCCTAAACTTACAAACTACTTATGAACTACTTACAACTAAGGACGGCACAAATATCCTTGCCCGAGGGGGGATTCGAACCCCCGACCGTTGTGGCCGTGCAGACCGTAACTGGAGCGCCTCAGTCCCCTCGGCCACCGCGGCTGGCGTGAACATTGAACTTGTAGCGAAAACAAATAAGTGGTAATTTTAGTTCCCACTGGTAACTGAAGGGTTAAGCTTAACAAACATCTGAAAACTTTAATTTTATCTTTTTCTGTCTTGTTCTCAGTTCAGAAGTAACGCACTTCCTCCAACAGGTCTAATACGGAACACACACTATACTCAACTGAATAACGGTGGGGGCAGGTTTTTTTTAATTATTATTATTATTATTCTTTATTATGGCTTTTGGTTACAGTGACCATACAGCCAGCGGTTATTACAGTGACAACATTACAATTGAATTGAGATTCTTACAATGTATAGCACAATATTAATAAGTATCTTACATCATAGGCCTTAGAATAAAAGTAGAAAAATCATATGTACAAGACATAAAACAATACATATTTAACAGTACGAGTGACATTTGTAATACAACAAAAGTGCAAACAGCATAGGACGATATGAGAGGTGCAAAGACAATTAAAAGTCAGAATATAATATAAAATCATTTATGCAGTTTCACGCTGTGCATGTTCAAATTAGAGCTGTATGCCGGTGACTTTGAGGTAGTCCTTTAGTAAACTGTACTTAAACTTGTCGAATCCATGAAGGAGGACAGTGACACTTGTGGGGAGGGGGTAACCCCTCGCAACCAGCGTTCAGTAGAATACACTTTGTGCGGCCGTGTACTTCGTGCATGCCAGTATGATGTGGTTGAGATCCGCCACAGCCGTTACATCTATGTCGCAATGCCGAGAAGCGATGATTTTCAAACGGTGTAGGTTGGCAGGGTAACATCCATGTCCCAGTCTCATCCGAATGATAGACGTTGCATGACGTCTACTAAGCGTCATCGATGAAAACCACGGTCGTGGGGGCAGGTTGTCAACACCGGCTGCTATGCAGGTGCAGCGTTGTGATTCCACTGTGTTTCCCTATCGACCGTTTTGATTTCATTCAATGAACTGTATTGCCAAAATTCAAATGTGCGTGGTCATCAGTCCGTAGCTTACAAACTACTTAAACCTAAGGACAAACACATACACTCATGCCCCAGGACCGAGCGAGGTGGCGCAGTGGTAACGCACTAGACTCGCATTCGGAAGGATGGTGGTTCAAATCCACCTCCGGCCATCCAGATTTAGGTTTTCCGTGATTTCCCTAAATCGCTCCAGGCATATGCCGGGATGGTTCCTTTCAAAGGGCACGGCCGATTTCCTTACCCATCCTTACCCAAATACTCCGAGCATAAGCTCCGTCTCTAATGACCACGCTATCGACGGGACGTTAAACTCCAAGCTTCCTTCCTCCTCCATGCCCCAGGGAGGACTCGAACCTCCACGGCGAGCAACCGCGCGCTCCGCAGCGAGACGCTTTAGACCGCTCGGCTACTCCAACGCGGCTACTGTATTGCCAGAGGTTATACACATTCATCACATTATGACCAGCTAAATAGATATTTTTTGATATTGCACGCCAGTTTGTAGCTTCAGTTTAGCGTGGAGTTTGTGGTAATGCCCCATCTTGACCCACCGTGGGTACGCCCAAGCCCAGCTGCCGGAGTCACCTCTCACCACCGACAACGCAGTGGCCGATGGCGATCACGTCGTGGCTGCTAGCAGCGGCGTTTGCGTGGAGTTGTCAGCACTAACAGACAGCAGTTCCTCCGTATGTCACTGCGTCGTGAGCCCGGAGGCCATTCCGTAATAAACGTCGACGGGCTGTCACCGCTCATAGTGTACGGCGTGTTACATTAGCAGTACCCAACCTGTGGTCCGCAGGTTAAAAGCTGTGTGTGTGTGTGTGTGTGTGTGTGTGTTGTATATGTTGAACCTATCGTTAAATCAGACAACAAATTGTTCATTAACACAGCAATTTGGTTTAATTATGGCCCTGATATTGATGTATATACTATTAAATAAGAAACAGTGCATTAAACTGATTATGTGCGCAACGGATCTTTTAACAAAACAACTGTGGCAAGTTACCATATGAAACAGACACTGCCTATACTCGAAATATTTGACTGCGAGAATTTTATGCAGATCAGTACCTGATTATTGAAATTTAGTATCATAATCAATTAACTGCAGTGTTGCATAACAATCATTTATTATGGCACAAATAACGAAATCTGTTCAACAAGGTTACCAAAATAAATATTGCACTTTAAATACACAAATAACTAATTATCAAATGAAGGAAGTAGGTTAATTTTCTAACTACGTAAATGAAACAGAAACGAAAGGTCAACTTTGTTACTTATTATTAATAATCTCCATTACATTACCTACATAATACAACTTTTTCCTAATGACGTCAAATGCAATTACCTTCATTCCAGCGGTGGTACAACGTTTTCATACTAATAAAAAATACAATATATATTCCAAATACAATCAAATCAACTTGCTGGCACAGCAGCCTCTGCTCTACATCGGAGCCATACACACAACTCAACCGCTCTCTAAGCGAGCTAAACCACAAGTCCCCACTCTCTCTGCCCGAGCTACAATGCTATCCAATACATGATCTTTGCCAAAGATAAAACTTCACAGAGTTAAGTACACATATCGATACACACAGTAGAAACGATATTATACATTTTCTTGGAAGAAAGTTATTCGACACAAAACAGGAGGCACAATATTAGACATTTTCTTATAGATTTTTTTTTATGCACAAGTTTCAAGGTCAACAAACTTCCGCTTAAGTATGACCCGCGAATACTAATTTCAGACTTGTCACCTCCTTCTTCTTTCATTCCACACTACATTGGGTTACGTTAGGTCAATCATTTCTTAATATTCTGTGGCTTTCTATTAGCCCATTATTGTGAGATCCGAAGACGTCAGTTTAATCTGCCGAAAGTAGTAACGAAATTTAAAATTATAAGTGAGGTAGGCTGTTGTTCTTGATTGTAAAAATCGCCCCCAAAAATGTGAAACTTTTTGATCTTGCAGCAAGTAGTCATTGGTCTGGAGCCTCTCTTTCTTGTCTTTGGTTATCCGTTTTGCAGTTTTATCACTGAGCATAATTTCTGTGATTTGGAATTCTTTTAAGTCCTTCTCCGTTTCCTTAAACCAACTTTTTTTTTTTGTAACCTAGTTTGTTCGGTTTCTCTGATTAGGTTTGTGGTTTTGTTGTCTAGTTTTAATTCTCTTAGTGTAGATATGAGGGTTACCCTATCCATTGAGTTATATACTTTTCGAAAGTCAATTACAGCGATTGTGATTTTGCCCTTGAGTTTTGATAAGCCATCAGGTTTTAGAGGTTTAAAATTTGTTCTGGACTGGATCTTTCTTTCCTGAAAAATGCTTGGTATTTCCCCAAGTTGATGGTCTATTTGGGGTTCTACTCTGTTTACTAGGACTTTAGAGAATATCTTGTACGTTACGTGTAAAGTGAGACGTCTTTATAATTGGTGGGATCTGTTTTGCACCCCTTTTTATGGAGAGGATAGATGAAGTCAGTTTTCTATTCATCTGGGATTCGTTAATTTATGCAGATTTCAACAAAGGTGTTGACATTTTCCAAAACTTCGTCTGTGGAACTTCGTCCAGCGTACCAACATTCTCTGAACTAGAGACAATGTCAGTGCTGTGGAGAATGAAACCAGTTCATAACGTGGAGTATACTTTTATGAATCACCTTCGACACGTGTAATCTGTACGGGGGCTTTCTTTGATGTCGAGTTTTCACTTTGCTAGTTCCTTGTGGCACCGCGTAGTTAGGCAATGGTTTCGGCAGTGAGAGGCTCGATCGTTTGAAAATCTAACCGCTTCTACGCTTTTTACCGCAGAATTGCAGTAACGCACAATTCGTATTAGGGCCGGCCGCGGTGGCCGAGGGGACTGAGGCGCTCCAGTCACGGTCTGCACGGCCACTACGGTCGGGGGTTCGAATCCCCCCTCGGGCATGGATATTTGTGCCGTCCTTAGTTGTAGCTAGTTCATAAGTAGTTTGTAAGTTTAGGGACTGATGACCCCGTAGTTAAGTCCCATAAGCTTTACAAACATTTGAACATTTTGTATTAGGCAGCAATCACTTGTCGTTTATTTCCAATATTTATTTGACCAAATCTACTAGGTGCGCCTGAAAAGTTCCGTGAAATACAGGAAATACAGGAAACAAGAGTTACAAACTACGTTTACTGGGCTTCAAAGTAATCGCCATTCGCCACAATACACATCTGACATCGGTTTCACAGCTGTTGGGAACTGTCATCATCAAACGCCTCTTGTGGAATCGCTCGAAGCACTGAGATCTCCGCAACTATTGCGACACTACGGTCGGGGGTTCGAATCCCCCCTCGGGCATGGATATTTGTGCCGTCCTAGTTTGTAAGTAGTTCATGAGTAGTTTGTAAGTTTAGGGACTGATGACCCCGTAGTTAAGTCCCATAAGCTTAACAAACATTTGAACATTTGATTTGAACTATCGCGAAGCCTAAGTTTTGTGTCCCAGCCTCTTCGCCGCTTTTGTGTCCCGTTTCGGTCGTAGGTGTCGGTGGCCGAGTAGAAAGACCGACACAGAAATAAAGGATGCATGCTTATGCAGGTAGGAGGTGACCAGCCAGTGGGACACAGAAACTAGAAACGCTGGAGTAAATTAGAACGAGATATATATTTCACAGAGACTTAGTAATACTTAACTTTTACATAGCTCAGTACTGCAGAATGCTGATACATAGTTGAGATTGAGGCCTGCCTAGTGCCTATCCGATAGCCAAGTCTTCACTGGTACCTATCTGATTCCGAAGTGTTAACTGGTTCCTATCTCAGTCCCAAGTGAACGATGTCGTTCAGTGGTGGCCACGAGCGGAGTTGTAGCAGAGGGCGCTCGTGGCTGACGTGCGTACATGGCGGCGCGCGGCGAAAATAGGTGGCGCGCACTTTGGACTTGTGCGACACCACACTAAGCCTTTCATGACTAATTTAAGGCGACGCCAAATCTGGAGAATAAGGAGTGTCGGGAAGCACAGTGTCCTTGCGTCTAGCGAGAACGTTGAGCACATGGATCGTAGCGTAAATTCCACTATCCACGCCGGTACAATTCTGACGAACCTTGCCCGACGCGTTGCAGCAGCTGTTTCAAAACTGTCTCGTTAACTTCCACGTTGACAGTATGGCCCTCGGGTACAAAATCATATTGGATCAAACCCTTGCTATCGAAAAACGCAATCAACATCGTCTTTATCTTTGATTTTGTCAGCCGACTTTTATTGAGAGGCGGGGAAGACGATGAACACCGTGCCACTGCCAGTCGCTTAGTCTCCGGATCGTATTGTTAGCACCAACTCCAATCTCCGGTAATCATGGTTTCCAAAATTCTAGTCATAGAATAGTCCAGTTGAAACGGAAAAGCTTCTTTCCATGAATCAGCACGGGTTTAGGAAACATCGTTAATGTGAAACTCAGCTTGCCCTTTTCTCACATGACATCTTGCGAGCCATGGACGAAGGGCAACAGGCGGATTGTGTTTTTCTCGACTTCAAAAAGGCGTTCGACGCGGCGCCACACTGCAGACTGCTAACGAAGATACGAGCTTATGGTATAAATTCACAGATTTGTGACTGGCTGCAAGACTTCCTAAGTAATAGAACGCAGTACGTTGTTCTCGACGGCGAGTGTTCATCAGAGACGAGTGTATCGTCAGGCGTTCCCCAGGGGAGTGTCATAGGACCGCTATTATTTTCTATCTATATAAATGATCTGATGAACAGAGTAAGTTGTAATTTGCGGCTGTTCGGCTGATGATGCTGTGGTGTATGGGAGGGTGTCGTCTGTAACTGACTGTAATAGCATACAGGATGACTTACACAAAATTTCTAGTAGGTTAGACCAATGCGCGAGTGTCACGGAAATGCTCCGGCAACTCAATTGGGGATCGCTGGAAGAAAGACGGCGTTCTTTTCGTGAATTTCTGTTAAGTAAATTTAGAGGGCCGGAATTTGAAGCTGAGTGTAGTATGATCTTGCTGCCGCCTACTTACATTTCGCGTGGTGATCACAAAAGACAAGATAAGAGAAATTAGTGCTCGTACTGAGGCATATAGGCCTTCTTTTTTTTCTCATTCAATTTGGGAGTGGAATAGGAAAGGAAATGCCTAGTAGTGGTACAGTGTACCCTCCGCCACGCACCTTACGGTGAATTGCGGAGTATGTATGTAGATGTAGATGTAAATGAAATCTCCAGATGCTTCCAATCGAGTTTTTTCTCCTCCTCTGTCAGCATGTGCGGTATAAAACGGCTACAAATCTTCCGCTTTCCCACATATTCGTGAACAACGGTGCTTGAATTGTCTGTGCTGATCTTCTAGTCAGATATCACTCTCACAGACATCCCCGGATTGTCCGCAAACATGCGTTGCACTCGATCGATGTTGTCTGGAACTGTGATTGCGGACGTTCGAGCCAAACGTGGATCATGCTCGACTCCTTCCTTTCCGTCTCTAAAGCGTTTAAACCACTCACACACACACTTTTTACTCACTGCTTCAACACCATAACCTTGCGCTAACATCCCACGGGTCTCCGTCCCGTTTTGCCTAGTTTATTTTTAACAAAACTTTACGTTAACGCTGATATAATTACGTAGGCTTCCGCGGCCGGAGTCAGTTGACATAAAAGTTTTCTGGGTGTTGTACCGCGTTATGATGTAAGAAGGCTATTACTTAAATAACCGACGTTTCGGCCAACGTTACAGTGGCCTTAATCTGGATCATTTATGTTAACGCGTTGCTCCATTTTGCGCTCTATGTTACAATGATACGATTTCTTACATATATACATGTGGCGTCTGTTCCGAAAGAACAGACGTCACTTCTGATCCTGCAGTTGTTATTATTTAATATTCAGAGAATATATGACATCAACTGCGATTGGGCAAAGCTGAAAATGTGTACCCAGCCTGGATTCGAACCCGGGTCTCCTGCTTTCTAGGCAGTTGCGCTGACCCTTACACCACTGGGGACACAGTGATGACCGCACCTGCAAGGACTACCTAAGCACGCCTCCCGTCAGATACAAATTCCCAGCTTCGCCCTGCCCACAGTACTCAAACTCGTAGTTGTTAAACTAATTCCCGTAAGAGTAAGGGCTTCAAACTTGTTCTTTCGGAACAGACGCCACATGTATATATATAATATGCCGGTAACGGGCAATGATCCTATCGTTAGTGGGGAGGGGTGGGCAAGTTTGAAGCCCTTACTCTTACGGGAATTAGTTTAATAAACTACGAGTTTAAGTACTGTGGGCAGGGCGAAGCTGGGAATTTGTATGTGACGGGAGGCGTGGTTAGATAGTCCTTGCAGGTGCGGTGATCACTGTGTCCCCAGTGGTGTAGGGGTCAGCGCAACTGCCTAGAAAGCAGGAGACCCGGGTTCGAATCCCGGCTGGGTACACATTTTCAGCTTTGCCCAATCGCAGTTGATGTCATATATTCTGTGAATACCATTTCTTACACTGACCCCGTTAGTTGGGTCGCAGAATGTAACCCCTCTTCACTGTAGTGCTTTGCGTGAGTGGGGGCATTTGTGGACATTTTCCTCAATATGTAAGCGTGGGCATTCGTTTTCGCCAGCGGGGTGGGACAATTCACCGAACTTTTCAGACGTACTTTGTACATTTCTGCTTGTAACTATCCATTATCAATGCAAATGTTTGGTACGAAGATGTTAATTAATTCTATGTGAACCATGTATACGTCAATAAACACTTGTGTCAGTTTGAGTATCTGAACCAAGTGAGACATATAGGTAGCCAACATCGAAATACTTGACATCTTCGTACCAAACATATTCACTGATATTTGACAGTTACGAGCCGAAATCTAGAATTTGTCAAACACGGATTAAAAATAAACGACGACTGATTGATGCCTAAAGCAAATTTTTAAAATCTCAGTGTGGTGGGGAACACACATTTGGAATATAAAAAGTAACCTGACTACAGTAACTGTCAGAAGTTTCCTTCGTTGGCGTTAAACTGGCACACGCTTGTAAACTTCTTTGGCCCAAAATAAGTACTATTGTTATCAATTATGTTTGTAAAAACAAGAGATTTTTTTTTCTGCGTGCTATGTGTTTATGTGTTTCTCGCATTGGGATTAAATTACAAATACAGTGCGGTGAATCCAAAGCAGTTACTTAATGTACACGACGTCAAAAGTTATTGGATTCCTCCTAGTATATTCTCGGACTTCGTTTTCCTCAATGAAATATACAATAGCTACTCCACCAAGCATGGACTAACAAGTCGCCGAAAGTCCTCATATGGAGCTACTCCGCCTCTACAGCCATTTAAAACTGCCACTGCAAAATGTTGTTGCCGAATCGACCTCTTTATTATGTAAGACGAGATTCATGTCGGACCATCTGGATGGCAAGATCATTAGGTGGAACCGTCTGGAATATTCTCCAAACCAGCTGCTAACAGTTGTGTCCCGGTGACATAGTACACTGGTAACCGTAAAAAAACTGGAACGTAGTCTGAGTACGTAAGGCTGTGAATGGATGAAGGGGATCTTCAAGTAGCAACTATCGGTTCACTTGGAGCCGGAGACCTTCCCCACTGCTCCTAAAAAGCCTTCCACACAATTACGGAGCCACCAGCACCTTGCATAGTGGGCACCTTGCGGCCGTAGCACCATAGGCACGGCGTCACTCTCGAACCAAGCCAAGTGTAGATGGCTGCTTTTGCGCTCATCTACATCTACATAGATACTCTGCAAATCACATTTAAGTGCCTGGCAGAGGGTTCATTAACCACTTTCATAACTTTTCTCTACCGTTCCATTCTCTAATAGCGCGCGGGAAGAAAGAACACCTAAATCGTTCCGTTTTCGATCTGATTTCTCTTATTTTATTGGGATGGTCATGTCTCCCTAAGTAGGTGGGAGCTAGCAAAATATTTTCACATTCAGAAGTAAAAGTCGGTGATTGAAACTTCGCAAACAGATCACGCCGCAATGAATAACGTCTTTCTTTTAATGATTTCCACCCAATTCGTGCAACATTTCCGTGACGCTTCCCCCCCCCCCCCCCCCCCCGTAATGTGATAAAACGAGCTGCCCTTCTCTGAACCTTCTCAGTATCTTCCGTCAGTCCCACATGGTAAGGGTCCCACAAGGGGCAACAGTACTCCAGGAGAGGACGTACAAGTGTGTGCAAGCAGTCCCTTTGGTGGAGCTGGTGCATCTTCGAAGCGTTCGGCCAATGAAACGTAACCTTTGATTCGCCTTCCCCACAATATTCTCTGTGTGTTCTCTCCAGTCAAAGTTATTCGTAATTGTAACTCCTAGGTATTTGGTAGAATTTACGACCTTAAGGTTTGACTGATTTATCGCGTAATTGAAGTTCAGTGGATTTGTTTTAGTGGTCATGTGTATTACTTCACACTTCTCTTTATTTAGTGTCAATTGCCAATTTTCGCACCAAGTAGAAATTTTGTCTAAATCGCTTTGCAGTTGATTTTGATCCTCTGTTGACTTCACTAACCGATAACGACAGCATCATCCGCGAACAGTCTAAGGGAGCTATTCAGATTATCTCCTAAATCGTTTATAAACACGAGGAAGAGTAGGGGACCTATAACGCTTCCATATGGAACGCCAGATATCACTTCTGTTTTACTCGATGACTTACCGTCAATTACAACTAACTGTGTTCTTTCTGATAGGAAATCGAGAATCCAATCGCACAATTGGGAAGATATTCCATAAGCACGCAATTTCATTAGAAGCCGCTTTTGGGGTACAGTATCAAAAGCCTTCCGGAAATCCAGAAATATGGAATCGATTTGAGATCCCTTGTCGATGGCACTTAACACTTCATGTGAATAAAGGGCAAGCTGTGTTTCGCAAGAGTGATACTTTCTGAACCCGTGTTGACTATTGGTTAATTGGTCGTTCTCTTCGAGGTAGTTCATAATATTCGAACAAAGTACATGTTCCAAAATTCTACTGCAAATCGACGTCAATGAGATAAGCCTGTAATTTTGGGGATCACTCCTACTGCCTTTCTTGAATATTGGAGTAACTTGGGCAACTTTCCAGTCTTTGGTATAGATCTTTCGCTGAGTGATCGGTTGTAAATTACAGCTAAGTACGGAGCAATTGCATCAGCATACTCTGAGAGGAATCTAGTTGGTATACAATCAGGCCCGGAAGACTTATTTTTGGTTAGTGACTTAAGTTGTTTTACTACTGCGGTTAGTTATTATGTTTGTTTACCATCAGGATATCGAAACAGTCCTATTCTTTGTGAGCTCAGCACTCAACTCAGAGAGACGGGGTGGCACTGAAAACAGCGGTTTGCAGAAGAATACATTTATTGGCGTAGACGATGCTTACAATGATACGCAGAGTAGCGGATGCTTACGCTGTTCATCAGCTGCCAGCCGTTGTCCGGCCACCTGCACTTCTTTAGTAACGCGCTGCCCGCCGCACGGGGCGCCTGCACTGTCCCAGTCACCAGATGTCCACAGCACTGGGCTACTTTGGTCGCTAACTTTGTAAACTTCCTTGTCCTGCTTCACTTAATGTCAACACGTCCGCTTTCGACACAGCACCGCTTCTGGTTGCTACTAACTCCAACCTTCAAAGTTCACTAACAACAGGCCAACTTTTCCCACTTTTATTTTGGGTATACGGTACGCCCTATACTTACACTGTTAAACTGAGCTAAAATTAGGAATATTTTCTCATTTGTTATTTGGACGATACTCTTGATTTTTTCACAGAACGCAGAGATATGTTCTGCTTTTATGCTGAATTGTTAATTTTGAAAAAATAATGTATAGTTTTTCAGATATTTTATTTTTTGTAAATGTTAAAAAAAGTTACACATTTTAACAAGTATTTTAAAATTTACATCCATTAATACAAAATAATTCCACATGTCTTTTAATTCAAATATATTAGAAGGTCTTAAGGAACAACTACAAAAAATTTCATCTTTCTACTATAAATAGGCCCTGAGAAAATGTACCTTATACACAAAAAGCTAAAGTTACGGGAAATTAGCTTCAAAGTTTTTACTTCAGTACAAGCCTGTTCCATAGCTTGTATCATCAGAATCGTCCAACAGCTCTTGATGGCTCTCCTATGCTGTCTCGCCATCTTTGAATATACTTTTATGGCATTATCTGAAGGCCTGTGCCTTTCCTTGTCCAAACAAAGCATAGCTGCAGCAGTTCGTAGTCCTACACAGAGCCCCAACTAGTGCAGAACTTTGCACTTTGTTACATTGCCCTGATTGAATGATGAAACAGCATCATAAACGCCAAAACGAAGTGTGTTTATACCAATAAACACAGTTTTAGGTAGTCTATTCCATATCACATGGTTCACACACTCATTTGGATTTTGAGTCCGCCCATGAAGACATTTCTTTAGTAGACTAATATCTGCGAGGTCTCGGAATATTGATTTTATTTCATCCATTATGGCAGGTGTCAGGTGATGAGAGTGATTGTATTGTTTCTTAGATATCTCGCCTCTGTTGTACTTGCACCAACTATCTTCTCCTTTTGGACAGTCCATGTTGGGGATTCTCATTGTTTGAAGCTATATAAAAAAAACAGAGCCCACTCTGCTCTTCTCATTAATCCTGCATCTGCTGTATTCTGTCTTATTGCTAGACCATAGCACTTCTGAATATGATCTATTGTAACATCTGTCAGTCTATTTTTCCCATTTAAAGTTTTTCCATCGCTCAATTTCTTGCCTTTCATGCTAGCCTCGAGGCGTCGAAGTCTTGATCCCATCCTTTTCTGAACATGGCCAAAACACTCCAGTTTGGAAATTTTCACACCGTTACCAATCTATTGTCAACTGTCTACTAGTGTAGCCAACAGAAAAGGTAACTCTCTTGTGCTCAATTATATCTCTGGCAACGCTGTCTATATCAGGTACATTTCGCGTCTCATATACAAGGTGCGGAACATCGTGTGTCGACATTATTTTAAAAAATTATTTAAAATAGTTCTATTCATGTCATCCAAATATTTTATTCATGGTATTAAAAGGGAGATTCTAAATTTTTCGAAAATGCATTTACATAAAAATCGATTTTTTTTTCATCGAAAAACTCATTCCGTATACCCTTAATTACTAGCTGAAAACTCGGCGTTGCCCGGATATCTATTTCTTTATTCCTGGCATATTTCAGGGATATATTCATTTGTATAAGGGCTGTATGTCTATAAAATCTCTTGGGTATATAATTAGTAGTAAAGAAGTAATAGATTAAAAGTTGGAGCGTGATGGTACGGTTTTCCATAAACGTTACTGTTTATGAGCTCATATCTCATGAACTACATGTCGGAATGTGCTACGATTTAGAAGCTACATTCAACTATATATGTGTATACTGTCAATAAAATTTCCTGTCGCTACAATTCGTAGTGTTCAAATTATAAACTGTAACGTCATACCGAGAGCCGTAGTTTTACTCCATAAACAGCGGAAAAGTAGTAAGCGAGAAACTTTTTTCCTTTCAACATTTTACTATGGTTTCCAGCGACAAAAAGTTTAATAAAACTTTGAAAATATATTTAAAGTTTGTTGCAAGTCGTAAGTACTGTCATTCTCATACACTGTATTTCGAAAGTCCCGCCCCATTATATGGCATTTTTTGCGATATCTAGTGGTTATGGCATAATATCTTTTGAACCATGTGCCGTATGTGATTCTTAACCATGCAGCAATTGTTACCTTACGGTAAGCAATGTGTGTACCAAATTTGGTTGAAATCGGTCCAATGGTTTAGGAGAACATGCGCTGCATTGTCGCAAAATGCAGCAGTTTTTCGAGCATCTCATTGTTTATGACGTTATAGCTCATGAACTATATGTGAGTCTTACACTTATGGCGACCGTCCTCATGGAATGAAGCTTACGTTTACAAAATTTCATAGAGATTGGAACAAAACTGTTGATTTGTATGCAACGCGTATAAACATACGGACACTCTGCTTTATATATTAGTTAGGTTGTCTGCCTCCTACAAATGTATTCTTATCAACTGACATTGGAACTCGCCTCAACAAGCTACAATTTTACAGCCATCTAGGGTCCAACTGACACACTCACAAGATTACGTACCTGCCGGCTGCGGTGGCCGAGGAGACTGAGGCGCTCCAGTCACGGTCTGCACGGCCACTACGGTCGGGGATTGGAATCCCCCCACGGGCATGGATATTTGTGCCGTCCTAGTTCGTAAGTAGTTCAAATTCAAATGTTTGTTAAGCTTAAGGGACTTAACTACGGGGTCATCAGTCCCTTAACTTACAAACTACATATGAACTAGCTAATCCTAATGACGGCACAAATATCCATGCCCGAGGGGGGATTCGAGCCGCCGACCGTAGTGGCCGTGCAGACCGTGACTGGAGCGCCTCAGTCCCCTCGGCCACCGCGGCCGGCCGTAAGTAGTTCATAAGTAATTTGTAAGTTTAGGGACTGATGACCCCGTAGTTAAGTCCCATAAGCTGTACAAACATTTGAACATTTTTGATTACGTACCTGCAGTTTGCAAAAGCACTTGGGTCGGTCGCCTGCTGCCGTATTCCACTAATGACAAACTGCGCAGAACTGTTCTAGCGGATATGTACGTCCTGCTTTCCGCATTTATTTACTGAAATCTTGTCTATTACCACTGACAACTCTACGCAGATACCGCTGCTCTTTGTGACGCTGCTGATGAGATATCGATATATCCACATTCTCTCCGAAAGATATATAAACCGACGCTACTGTTATCCATTTATCAACATCAAAAGTGAATATCGAGTGCCGATACATTTATTACATTCAAAACCTGGTATTCTTACAATTTGCAGTCCTACTTTACCGCCTGCACACATCTCGTGTTCCCACCTGTCTTTCTGTCCCTCCCTCAGCTCCCGCCCAGTGTCTCCATGTCCATTCCCTACGCCTCCATCCCTTCCGTTTTCTATTCTCGGCCATGCCCATTAGTAAGTGTAAATCACGGATGTGTCCTACACACTTTTAGTATGAGCTTCCTCTTCCTCATCTCTTCATCCACCTCATTCTCCCTTCTCTACAACTCTCACTTCCCCCTCCCTCCTCCTCCTCCTCTCTCTCTCTCTCTCTCTCTCTCTCCATCCCTTCCTTTTTTCTGGAAGTCTTGTCCTCTCCAACTCTCCAATGTTTCATTCCAACACCCATTAATCTATTCTCACATGTCACTTCCTACTCACTCCTTTCCACTCTCCTCTCTTCCTCTCTCTCTCTATAATTTGCTAGACCCTAATCTATATATCTATCTCTTCCTACCCTTTCTCTCACTTTCTGTCACTGTCTCTTCCTATTGCTTGTTCATGTACTCGTCACAACTCTCTGTGCACCGCTCCTCTTTCTTTTATCCTTTCTCCCCGCTCTCTCTCCTACCATCATCTCCTTCAGCCCAAACTCTCAGACTAAACCCCCCAGACCCTTCGTCTCTGTATCTCCTCTCCTCGCCTAACTCTGTCCATTTATTCATGCCTCATTTCCTCTGCGTTTTCATCTCTTGCTGCCCTGTTTCTGCCTGTCCTCCTCTCCCTTCCACCTCATCCGCTTCATTCTCTCTGTCTATCTCGTCATTCATTTCTCTCACTTTTACTTGCCCAAGTCCTGCAGCACAGGTCGATAAGAGAGGCTTATACTATTCTCACGCTACACACCATGTGAGCAGGGCAGCCTGTAAGACAGGGTTTGGAAACATGTTTCTGCCCGTTACTCCGTAGATGGCGATTCTCGTGTTGTAAACAATATGTGTACCAAATTTGGTACTAATCGGTCACGTAGTTTCGGCGGATATGTGGAACATATATACACACTTGCAGGCAAATTTTTTCGTAATTTTCGGAAAATATTTGAAACATAATTTCACTTTCACAGTGTGACAGTCACACTCCCTTTTGAGCTTTCATCACGTTCAACCTTCTTCTACGACTGAGTAAAGCAATTACAAGCGACACAAAATAAGTCCGACCGCACTGGAGTTGTGGCGGTATGAATCGAATGAGATTTCAGATTGGAAGAAATAGCACTCCACTTGCATTAAATAATAATAATAATAATAATAATAATAATAATAAAATTAACGGAAGTACTGTGCAATTTTGTCACATCAAAATTCATCCAAAGCAGTTGCCGGAAAAGACACAATTACCAAACGATAAGCGTATTTTCGAAATCTAGTATCTCTACGACTAGACGGCAAAGATTCTAGACATATGGATATTCTATGGAATATTCGGAGATTGCATTTTGCAACAATTGCACTGTTTAAAATATTCTGAATTTTCCTACATCAGCCTGAAAAAAGTATTACTTCGACAAGCGGCCAGTGACAAAATAAGAAAAAACGGTATGAGAGGTTAACTGGAAATGAAATGTTTTTGAAAACGCTGTACCATCTACACAGTTCATAATTAGCAACACTTCAAGCTTTTCATCCGCAAAAAGCAGCACTATTAACTAGCAAAGTTTTACATTGGATGTGTTAATGTGCAGAATATAGATTAATATATCAGTTCTTAAGTATGCAGCACTAAAACCGCAGTATATTTACATTGAGAAGCCGATATACTATACAGGCGGACTAATCGATACTATTTTTCGATATATAGAGAGTCGACAGTGATATTTTTTGAAAATCGGTACAGGGTGACTCAGGAGGAAATGTACAAGCTCTGAAGGGCGATACTACTGGTGATTTTGAACGAAAAACACTTGTAATAAACATATGCCCTGTCCTTAACCTTTTCTGGGTAAACCAATGAAAACAACTACGAACGGGGAAAGCGCAGGTGACAGTAAAGTAAGTTACATTTGTCCTACTGCTTAACTGTATAAGTTTCCTCACAGAAGATGTTCCAACAGTCCACTGTCAACTTCAGTTTTTCCGCTGTTGTAGACAGGCGTTGCATTGGCCGATTGGAAGCTAGTTTAGCATTCCTTTACTTGAGCAAAAGTATGTGACATACGAGCAAATAGTTCCTCTCTTGCGTCCAGTCCCTCTTTGTGCACTTCGTTCTTCACCTACCTGCACAAGCAGTAATCCAACGAGGTAAGAACGGGTGACCTGGGTGGCCAAGCAGTCACTCCAAGGTGACCGATCCAATGACCAGGATACATTGTCTTGAGACACTTTGTTACTGGCTGTGCAGAATGTGTAGGAGGTCAGTCATGCTGAAAGTACAAAAGAGCTCGTATTACCAAAGGGATATCCTCCACGTATTATGTTAACACACTTTCAAAAAAATCAAGACATCTTGTCTCATTAAAATGGTTGTCTAAAACAACTGGACGAATGGGTTGATACCTCACCACAGGTTGGCTGAGAACATCTTCTGTAAGGAAAGTTACAGTATTTTAATTCACCGCCACCTGCATATTTTCTAGTAGTTTTCATTGGTTACCCGCAAACGGTTAAGAAAAAGGGCTTTAGTTCAAAACAAGTTTTTGTTTAGACTCACTAGTAGTATCACCCCTAAAAGCAAGTACCTTTCCGCTTTATTATCCCTGTACAGCGAATCCCCGATAAACGTAGGATGTAACGTATCGCGTTGTCCGTGGTGAAAGGTCAGATGTAAAAATTCGGTATCTCGTCGCACATTTGATGCGGTGGATCTCGGAATATTGAACTTTCGAAATGGAAACTCCAGTGCTTGGAGCCACAACTACCATTCCGTGTTCGGAATCTGCTAATTTCCACCGGGAAACCATAATCACGTCTGAAACCTTTCTAGATGATTCAATAAAGTACAGGTACACTAGCCTTTTTATACCTTGTGTACGCCATCTGTACCAGTGCGGACAGCTGTCCAATGACTTCTGTCATCTCACTGTATATGCCACATGGCAAACTGAACACACAGGAGCAAAATTAGTTTCGCCCCAATACAACAAGAAATGTGACGCCAAACCGTGTCGAGTGCTTGCAATAAATAATACACTGTCCCTAGGGGCGGTAGTGGAGGGTATGAGGCTGGTGGTGGGGGCAGTGTGCCTTTCGACACTAGGTGCGGAATGAAATGCGTATAGCACTTGAAAAGCGAGCTGTCAGAACTGCCCGACGCGTACATTGCACACGTGTCGTGCCGGTACTGCGCAAATTGAGTCGTGTATGACGAGCGTGTCCTTCAACCTGTGTGACACAGAGACCGCGATCCAGTCAGCCAGAATACTGTAACCACCACTACGGCAGGAGGAGGAACACAAATAAAACTCTAAAATGAAAAAGATCACTCAGAGAGACACTTCCCTCTTTGCCTCTAAATATCTACCCCCCTATACCCTCACGCCTATTACTATGGAAGCACAGTGTATGTGTGACTTCAGGGGCATATTTTTTAATGTTCATTTCTGGGAGTTGGTGGGGGCTGCAACCTGACAGCCCTCCTGGATACGCCATTGAATGGCCTACTTGTATTCCGTCGCATCACGGTAGAGGACTAAAGTCTCTGATAAATCAGAAAGCTGATGCCTTCTGATAGTTGATGCCCCGTGCATATTCAGCACACAGATCGCAGGTCTGTAGTTTTTCACATGAAGCTAATTTATTGACATGTGATGGCTTAGTATCATCAGCTTCTTATAATAACGAACACTATTTCTGGGATGTCAGTAACACCACTTTCTATTCACAAGGTTTTTGGTTGTAAAAAGCCATAAGACACTATAGTTAATAATCCCATAACACTTCTTCTTATACACTACGACACCCTGAACAATGTTAGCTGACAGCACAATTTGATGGCGGTGGAAAAAGCGTGTGATAATCACATGCAAGTTCACACTCTGTCACCCCGTACTAGACTCTGGCCCTCGCCAAGACGACTAACCGATTGTACCACAACTACCGCCAACGGAACTTTCTAGGCTTTTTCTTAGCATTTTATAAATATTTATCAAAGTTCAGCCCAACCAGTTACAGAATGGTGCCGAAATCTAGATCAAGGAATTTTATCAAATTCTGCAACTGGTTGGGCTGAACTTTGTCAAATATTTGTAAACCTACAGTTGCAGCAGTCGACAACTTATGTTTGTATGCACAAGTATTTTATTTAGAATTTTAATCATTATACTTAGAATGAAATAAATTAACTGGTTAGCAAACTGCATTAATTGTCTAGCTAGAGATTATTATTTATCATTTAATTTCAATGAACAAGCTGTGAAGAAATGCAAGGGGAAATTTGAAGAGGCAATTAAAGTCCAGGAAGAGGAAATAAAAACCTTGTGGTTTCCTGACGACATAGTAATTCTGTCAGAGACCGCAAAAGACTTGGAAGAGCAATTATACGGAATGGATAGTGTCTTGAAAGGAAAATATAAGATAAAAATAAACAAGAGCAAACCAAATGTAATGGAATGTAGTGTCAGAAAATCGGGCGATGCTGAAGGAATTAGATTAGGTAATGAGACAATAAAAGTAGTAGATGAGTTTTGTTATTTGGGTAGCCAGATAACTTGTAATGGCCGAAGCAAAGAAGATATAAAATTCAGGATGGCTATGGGAAGAAAAGCTTTTGTGAAGAAGCGAAATTTGTTGACGTCCAGTATTAGTTTAAATATTAGGAAGTCCTTTTTTATAGCGTTTGTCTGGAGTGTAGTATTGTATGGGAGTCAAACGTCGACAATAAGTTCAGACAAAAAGATAATAGAAGTTTCTGAAATGTGGTGCTACAAACGAATGATGAAGATTAGATGGGTAACTAATGAGGACGTGCTTAACTCAACTGGGGAGAAAAGGAGTTTATGACATATCATGACTAAGAGAAGGGCTAGATGGGGGGGACACATTCTGAGACACCAAGGAATCGTCAACGTAGCATTAGAAGGCAGTTTGTGGGGTAAAAGTCGTAGAGGGAGACCAAGGGATGAATACAGGAAGCATATTCATAAGGATGTACGCTGCTGTACGTATTCTGAGATGAAGAGGCTTGCACAGGACAGGGTAGCGTAGAGAGCTGCATCAAACCAGTCTGCGGACTGAAGACAACAACAAAGTTGATTAAATACAGGAAAAATAAATAGATCCTGAGGGATTGGCGCTCAAGGAGATGTGGTAACAACTTCTCAGAATGAGCATCACACATATTGGCGCAATTTCGCACGGGATACGCATCTCATGTACCACCTGTTATGTTTCTGACCAATTCCAAGTCTTACATCACCGTTTTGTTGCTTTGTAGAAATTTAAATTGAACTCATTCCTGTAGTACCACACTTTCCTACTATATTAACTTGTATAGGTGGACATTCTGTCCATGTGTGGAAGGGGAAGGCGTATGAACTACGTTTGAGCGCGGGCGGAGAGTGGTGGTCCGGAGGTTCTGCACGAGCATTTCGGACACTGCTCCTCTTGGCTGGCTGTGGAGAGCGTCTCCAACAAGTGATCAAAGTAAGCCGAAGCCAGGAAGTCGAGACGTTGGCCGGACGCAGCTCCTTACAGATATCGGAACTGAGTATTTTGATAAAATTGGACAGGCGGTCACCTGTTGTTGTTATGGTCTTCAGTCCGGAGACTGGTTTGATGCAGCTCTCCACCCTACTCTATCCTGAGCAAGCCTTTTCATCTCCTGATAAGAACGACAACCCACATCCACTTGAATCTGCTTACTATATGCGTCCCTTGGTCTCCCTCTGCGATTTTTACCCCACACACTTCCCTCCAATGCTAAATTTACGATTCCCCGATGTCTAAGAATGTGTCCTACCAAGCGATCCCTTCTTTTAGTCAGGGTATGCCAAAAATTCCTTTTCTCACCAATTCTGTTCAGTACCTCTTCATTAGTTGTGCGATCTACCCACCTAAACTTCAGCATTCTTCTGTAGCACCACATTTCAAAAGCCTCTATTCTCTTCCTGTCCGCACTGCTTATCGTCCATGTCTCACTCCCGTACAAGGCAACACTCCACACAAATGCCTTCAAAAAAAACTTCCTTACCCTTAAATTAATATTCGATGTTAGCAAATGTCTCTTTTTCAAAAATGCTTTTCTTCCCATTGCCTTCTGCATTTTGTATCCGTTGTACTGCGACCATCGCATGTTATTTTACCACCCAAGTAACAAAACTCATCTACCACCTTCATTGTTTCGTTACCTAATCTAATTCCTTCAGCATCGCCTGATTTTCTAAAACCCCATTCCATTATTTTTGTTTTGCTCTTGTTAATGTTCATTTTATACGCTCTCTTCAACACACTGTCCATTCCATTCAACTGCTCTTCCAGGTCCTTTGCTGTCTCTGACAGAATTACAATGTCATCAGCAAAACGCAATGTTTTTATTTCTTCCCCCTGAACTTTAATCCCTATTCCAAATTTTTCCTTGCTTTCCTTCACCGCCTGCTCGATGTACAAATTGAATAACATCGGAGAAAGGCTACAACCCTGCCTTACTCCCTTCCCAACTGATGCTTCCCTTTCATGCCCTTCGAGTCTAATAACTGCGGTCTGGCTTTTGTACAAGTTGTAAATAACTCTCCTTTCCCTATATTTTACCCCTGCTGACTTCAGAATTTGAAAGAGTGTATTCCACTCAACATTGTCAAATGCTTTCTCCAAATCTACAAAAGCTAAAAATGTAGGTTTGCCATTCCTTGATCTATCTTCTAAGATAAGACGTAAAGTGAGTATTGCCTACCGGGTTCCTACGTTCCTCCTGAATCCAAACTGATCTTCCCCGAGGTCAGCTTCTACCAGCTTTTCCATTCTCCTGTAGATAATTTAACATCAGACTTTAACACTGGGCAGTGGACGAGTGTGTCTGAACACTCAGTGCACCGAACACTCTGAACAATGGCCCTCCGCAGTCGATGTCCCTTGCATTTGGCAACACTGACACCATGACGCTGGCAGCTGCGACTGATCATCGTAACTGGACGTTGGAACAAAGCCAGGACGTGGCACATTATGATGAATCGCGATACCGCCTACACCATGTCGATGGCAGGGTGCGAGTCCGTCGCTTTCCAGGATAACTGCTCCTGTACTGTGGAACGGATCCAAGTTGATGGTGGCGAAGTTCGTACAAAGCATCTTAACGGCCAACAAGTATAGTACAGTGGTAGCAGACCAATTTTGATGGTCAAGTTGCCCAGCGGCAGTGACATTTTTCAATCAAATAATGCGCCTTGATACAACACCTGAAGTGTGAAAGTATGGTTCATGCTGAAATAGATATGTTGCCTCCCGACGCTGAACTCATCAGATTAGATCCCAATCGAACATGTTTCACGTCAGATATCATCGCCCATTCCTCAGAACGTACACTAATTACGTGACTTGTGTGTACAGATGTGGTGGCAACTCCCTCCTGGGATCTATCAAGACCTTACTGCTTCCCTGTCGTTACGCCACTGTTATCCGTACCATAGGCGGACGTACTAGTTATTAGGAAGGTGCACATAACGTTTTGGTCGCAGCCAATATTAAGAAAACTATTCGATGAAAATGTTTGATAAATAAGGAGAGGCATTGAATTAAAATCTGTTCAGTAGCCGGTATTTGAACCCAGGAGCACCTGCTTACTAGGTAGGCCCTTTAGACCGTTCAGTTAACACAGGATAACAGGCAAAGCGACTACCCAGACTGTCTTCAAGCACGTCTCCCTCCACACCACATAATTCAATTCTCCTTCAATGTTCCGTTGGTCTGTAACGCTGTGTTAGCTGACTAACCAAAAGCACCTGCCTAGTAAGCAGGAGGTCAAGGTTTCGAATCCTGTCCACAGCACAAATTTTAATTCAATACCCTCCTTATATTTAATACCTTTGGTATAATGAGGCAATGTTTGTCTCGAGGAACTGAAATATTGTTGAAAATGTTTGAGTTTGGCAGTTAACATAGTTTGGTATATTCGCTTGATAAACAAATTCATTTCTATTGTTTATTCTGCACAATTACTGTGTAGCATAAAATTAAGTAAAGTAGGAGAGACCGGGGCATGTTGGCCATACTTTTTATTTTTGTTAATATTAATTTATTTGAGATATTTAAATTTATGAAATTATTGTTAAATAGTAGATAGGTCTTTACTGAATCTGGATGGCTGTTATTAAGCTTGAAACTATCAGTGGAAGTATTAGAAAAAAATTAATTTGTGGACATATGTCAAGTGGGTCAATCTGCCCCTACCTCGGGGTAAACTGGCTCAGAGGCTGTGGCACTTTGACCAATGTAGTCTTTTGGTAAGTATAAATAGGAAATCAAAATGAAACTAACAGTTATCAAGGAATATAGCTTCATGTACATAATATGAAATTGAATGTTGAGTTAAATGCTTAACATTGAGGACTATGACAACAGGACTGGTTAAACTTATTTACGATTTATAATGTTTTAACCCTTTAATGCATGACTTTTTATTCGAAGCTGTAAAAACTACCACGATTAATGTATAATGCGTATATGCTGAGAAAAATTTGAAAAAAGAAAATTCCATAAAATTATAATGCACTACTAGCAACAAAAAGTTCATAGCTGGTCAGCTATATAATTCTTTCCTGATGTACCTGACGCAGTAAATGTCATTATTATGTCTCTGATCTTTCCAGAAAGTAATTCATAATGCAACAGTAGTATGTGATTGACTACTTTTACATGGCAAAGGAGGAATACTAAAGTAAACAAACGCACATGTCAGGAGTAAATCAATGCGGCTAACTGTCAAATTGATTCAGTACCACTCTGCAATTCATAATTTCTAGGAAGAGCTACTTGCATGTGTAACATGGATTTGTGGTAAAATGTTGATCAGTTTGCGAGGTAATAGAAAAAAAAGTTATGTAGCCCATCAGCTACACTATGCATTAAAGGGTTAATACAAAGCAGTCAACTTTAATCAATGTCCAGCACAAAAAGGATCAGCACAGTTTTAACACTCATAAAATAGTCCACGGATTTAATTTTTCACGAATTTCTGATGAGCCCAACACTTACAGTTCGTGAACTGAATTCCTGTGACTCTTCTTCATCGTCATGATAATAATCATCTTTCCTTTTTGAAAAAGAGTTTTTCTAGCCTGTGACCTAATTTTTCTTTAGTATTTCTTTCCAATACTTTGGTCCAATGGGTAGGGATGAAATTCAATTTATGTTTCTTGAGTTTCAATCACCTGTGCAAACTGACATGAGGCCTGTCTACTTAGCACAGTACCTCCAGTACGATTTTCTTGGAGTCCCAAAATCTTCGCTAACAGTCCTCACAGATCTTTTCTTTTACTTTTAAAACGGCTCTTAGCATCATACCTTTAGAAATAATTCCCCTTTCATTCTTTTATAATTTCGGATCATTTTTATGATACTATAAATAAAAAATAGGTTTAAACTAGAGCTGTAACTCATGTTCTGAAAACAAGGAAGTAAATGAGATTCTGCCTTTTCAGATAACTGTTTGAGAATAAAATAAAATGTACTGGTTGGCGTTTACTCAACGCTTTTTATCTCGTGAATATGACGATCTGTTGACCACTGAAACGTATCAAAATATGTTTAACTTCGACAATTATGTTAATAATTTAATAAACTCGAAGAACTATAAACGTTGTTATCATTAAAAGTAACGAACCTTTGATTGAGTTTAAAGAAGTACAGCTCCTAAAGAAGGTGACAGTTTGTCTCGGCTGCCAATCGTGCCCCGTCACTGAAGCAATTAAGACTGAATGGCATATAGAAATAATTCTTAAAGTACGACCTTTTATTATACTACTCACCCCGTTGCGTGTAAAGCAAGCAAAACTTAAATAACACTCATTAACTTACGAGAAGAATTTTACTTAAACACGCGAAAGGCAAAGGTCCAAGGTTCGAGTCCCGGTTACGGCACCAATTTTAACCTTCCAGGAAGTTTCATATCAGCGCACACTCCGCTGCAGAGTGAAAGTTTCATTCTGGAAACATCCTTTAGGTTCTGGCTAGGCCATGTCTCCAACATATCCTTTCTTCGAGGAGTGTTAGTCTAGCATGTTTCGCAGGAGAGCTTCTGTGGAGTTTGGAAAGTAGGAGGCGAGGTACTGGCGGAAGTAAAGTTGTGAGGCGGCATCGTGTGTCGTGTCGGGATAGCTCAGTCGGTAGAGCGCTTGCACTCGAAAGGCAAACGTCCCACGTTCGAGTCCCGGTTCCGGTACGTAATTTTAATCTGTCAGGAAGTTTCACGCACAAAAACAATTAAGGACTACAGCTTGTCCATCACTTCGCCGTCTGCGATACTGGCCCTTTATAAGGAGAGGTACAGTGCTACCCACTTTCTGACTGATTCCTAAGACGATCTAGCGTCTATTGTATGAACTATTTTTTTTTTTTTTTTTTTTTTTTTGCGGGCCTCCTTACATTCCCTTCAGCCCGTCCTTCCGCTCACCAAAAGCGCCTTCATCGGCGTCGGCTTCTTCCGCCATTTATGAAAACAAAATTGTAGTTCATATTTGTGTTGGTGACAGTACTTATGCTAGAAATTAACTGTTTAAACTTCTTCCGGAATCCAAAAAAAATGAAAGATAAAACACAAAAACGCTTCTTGAAGTCAATGTACGCCAACAAAAGACCGCTTCTTGGTTAGGGATTCTGACATTCCATCCCGTTAAAAAAGGTGTAGAAGAAGAGAGTAAATAAGTGAAGACACAGAAAATAAAGCTTAGGAATATGTCGTCATCATGTGGCATGTTCGTCAATTCCGTTCTAAGGGTGTCATGAATCTGCTGAGTAACATCCAAATTTCTTTCTGGGTTCTTGGCTATCGTTCAATCTGTATGTTGCATAATTTCCACCATTTATCCATTTAAGACAACATTCAACATATTGGCAAAAGTGTGCCTGTAGTTCCTATAGTGACATATTGTCATGTGTTCCCTTTGAATGTAAGCGATATAATCGCTGAAATGCGCCCTTCTGTTGCGCACCACGAAGGATGCTGTGTGGGCAATGATCCACGTCGCCGTGTTGTTTTTGGACCGGGGGTACCTCAATTTCTGTGGTCGGAGAATCTCCGTGATGTCAATGCAGTTGAGCGCAGTACGATCGAGGATCGCCAAACGATGCCGGAGAAAGTTTGAAATATCGGCTGTCTGCCCACACGTGAATCTATGAATAAGGGTATCCACTCTTCCGCATTCGTTGCAATTGGGTGTTGCGTGAAGGCCTATCTTGTTCAATTTTTCATTTGGCGCCATCTTGTCATTGACGATGATATACCAGTCTGCGATGACACGGGACGGCAATGCATCGTTGTGGAGATTCCTCCATACTATGTTCCATTTCGTCTGTGGGTGTTTCTCTTCGATACGGTTGCGGTGGTTCGTGGCCGACAGAAGTTGATACAGTTTCTTGTTGTCCAATTTTCCGGTACTGGTAAAACTAATTCGACTGGGCCATCCTGCCCCTAGGGCCAACGTGCCCCAGTCTCCCCTACTACACGAGATTTTAAAGACTATTCAGAGGTAAAAGTGCATTCCATGGACTTCCCGTATACTTGATTTCAGCTCAAATGTTGACGTGTATGAAAATATGTAGTGCATGCACGTCCGAAGGTTTACCTGTGTGCCGTGCGGGACTGACCGTGAGGTTCTAGGGCCATGTCAGTGACAGCTCGCGTCGGAGGTTTGAGTCGTCCCTCGGTCATTACCGTAAGTTATTTGAAGTAAGTTTGTTTACTAGTTCATATCGTAAAAAATCTGGAGTAAAGAATGTTTTGATAAGTTAGTTTTTATTTATTTAGCGTATGTTTATTTAAGTACATTTCACTGTCTTATTACATTATGGTACATATCATTACATTACATGTATTCACAGACAAACATCTAGTCCTTGTATATATTCAATAGCTGTTTGGGTTGCCATGAGGAATTCTTCAAAGTCCCCACTGAACGCTCTGACACTGCATTCTTCCCTGACGTGTTGGATGGTCTGCTTAGTCGCGCTGCAGTCACATGCTAGCGAAGACAACAGTCCCCATTTGAAGAGTGAGTCAGCACCTCTCCCGCGGCCTGTTCTTAGCCGGTTCAGAGTTGACCAGATCTTGCGGGGCTGATCAAACCCAGGAACTGCCTCAGTGATACAAGGCATTAGGTGGCAAGTTGATGGAGTGTTTTGGAGCCATTATTTTCTCCAGGAGTCGATGTCAGCAGTTGATGTCGAGAGAAAGAGGAGGATGTCTTGAAGGGAGCTTCTTTGTTCTCAGATCGGGTATATCTGAGTGTATCGGTAGTTCAGGATTTGCTTCAATCTGGTTGTATTCCCTGAGCAAGGCTGTTTCTCTTCGCATTTTTGGTGGTAGTATATTGACTCAGGACAGGCATTCCATGTTAGGTGTAGATCTAATGGTTCCTGATATAATACGCATTATATTGTTCAATTAAACGTCGATTTTTTTTCACATGGCTACTGTTTAACCATACTGGCGCACAATACTCCGCCGCAGAGTATACCAGGCTCAGCTTAGAGGTCCTCAGGGTTGTTCCTGTTGATCCCCAGGTGGTTCCAGAAAGTTTATGGATTAGGTTATTTCTTGTTCTCACCTTGGCAGCTGTTTTTGTAACGTGTGTTTTAAATGACAATGTTCTGTCTAACGTGACCCCTAGATACCTTGGCTCCTTCTTGTAGTTGAGGCGTGTGTCGTCAAATATACTTCCAGAGTTGTGTCTGTTTCTCTGTTATTAAGATGGAAGCAAGTCACTTCTGTCTTCGTGGCATTAGGCCTAAGCCTCAATTTACGAACGTATGCTGCTAGGGCAGACAGATCAGATGTCAGGTTTTCTGGCGTTGTATCGAAATTGGTGTGCCTAGTTGCAATGGCCCAGTCGTCAGCGTAGCCAAATTTCGTACAATCTGTGTCTGGAATGTCAGCAATGTATAGGCTGAAAAGCAGTAGGGCTAATACCGAGCCTAGAGGTAAGCCATTTTGAAGGAGTTTCTGGCTACTGACTTTTTTTCCCATGATGACCTGGAATCCTCTGTTACTAATAAGCTTTGTTTCTTTTTGACAGGGAATTATTTTCATAAGTTTATAGAGTAGACCTTGTCTCCAGACGGTATCATAGGCTGCTGACAAGCCAATAAAGGCGACAGAAGTTTTTAATTTCTTTTGGAAGCATGCTTCAATATGTGTAGTAAGAGCCAGGACTTTGCCTGCCAAGCTTAGGTTGAGACAAGAGCCGGCTTGTTCTACTGGGATGGTCGTGAGTATAGTCTGAACAATCCCAGTGGCGGCGCTAGACGAAAACTGAGCGTCGGCGAACTCGTCTTTGCGAAGCCCTTTTCATTTTTTCATTAATGAAGAAAATGTTAAATGAGCTGAATTATACATCAATAATCATTATACTAAAATTCTATTAGTATACGAGTATTATTGCAATGACAAAAATTATAATAAACAAACAAATTAGAGGAGCTTTTCACCTTTTCGTCTCACTGAATTTTTTAAGACCACATCTCAATTCTAGCCACTATTTCGGCTTCAGTTGATTAGTACTGAGAACGCAGATAGTCTCTCTTGGATCATTGTGCTTTTCAAGTTAGTCTTAATGAATTTTAACTTTGTGAAGCTTCTCTCGGCCGAAGCTGTACTTATTGGAACTGAGCATGATTCTGATTGTTATATAAACATTTGGATATACTTTTTCCAAATCTTTTTCTAAAATGTACTGAAGATATTGTTTGGTAAGTATTTAACTAAAAATTGCATCGCTGCTGCACTGACACGGAAATAAATACGGACAACTATATAGCTGCCGTCCGGGAATGGCCGAGCGCACTATGGCATCACACCACGCTGAGCGAGATCGCTCTCGCCGGGGATCGAATCCCACGTTTGGGTACGAATATTGTGTCCGTCCATTGGTTAAGCTAGTGTAAATTAGATGCAGGTCGTCGCTACATAACCTAGCAGTTGGAAAACGCCGTTAAACATCAAATATTTACAACAACAACAAAAAATCTAAAATTTTAACAATGTTTTGCGAGGCCCTCACAGGCGCGAGGCCGTCGGCGGTGGCAGACGTCGCCGACGCCTAGCGCCGCCACTGAACAATCCTGTTTAGTAGTACTAGTTACAGAAGCTTGTACACCGTGTTAAGTAGTGCAATGGGCCGATAGTTTTGTGGAAGGTTAGTTAATGACGTTCAACAACAGCCACTTGCCTTTTGTACAGTAGTATAGAAAATGCCCGGTATATCGCCCCACCGCGTCCGTTTCGCTAGAGCGTGCCTTCTGCCCGCACAGTAAAGCGGCGCACTGCATCAGGAACTACAGCGCGGCCCTCGCCTCAGGGCCTGTCACTGCAGCGGACTGGCTGCCTGTTGAGCGGCCCTGGGCCGTGCGTTGAGGGCGAGTGCGCGCGGCTAACGCTGATGGCTGTCCGTCATTAGAGCGGGGCGGCGGCATCGCTCGCAGCGGCCGCACACTCGTTACGTGGCCAACCGCGGCCATGCATCAGCCGCCGCCTGGGTCTGCTGGACCGAGCTGGAGGCAGGCCGCACTGGCTGGGGGCTGCGGCGTCTTTCCACAACGGCGCGAATAGCTCAGATGGGAACTACTCCTAATTCATTCAATTATTCGTATTCAATGTGAACACACAGCTGTCGTAGTGAGATCGAATATCGAAAGTCCCAAAGTTACCAAAAATAAACAAAAAGTATATCTGTCCAGAAAAGAAACAACAGCTGTTTCAAATTTTGGTTTAAAACTTGTTTTCTTTTTAATTATGTAATCTAGCTCTCTTGCTAGTAAGTAACAAGGAGCAGAAAATGATGACACTACTGGCCTTACAGGAATCAGATCTTTATGTAACTTAGGGAAAACACATAATCCAAGAGCCAAAGGGTTCATATTCACTAGCATTAGCACTAGAATTGGTGTATCATCCCATATTTACGCCAAATTTCAGATCAAATTGGTAGAAAGTTAAAATCTAGAAATTACAGACCTGCATTTTACAATACAAACAACATTTCTAAGCATTTATTCTATAGTAAGGACAAAATTCAACCCCTATGACAGAGTGGTGTGTACAAGATCACATGCAAACATTGTGGGAAACTGTATGTTGGTCAGTCTGGCAGGGCTGTAGCTATTAGATTATCAGAACATGAGAGAAGCTGGAGGTTAAAAAAGGCAGATTCAACATTTACTGAACATCTGCTCAGAGAAGGACATGATTATGATGTAAACTGTGAGATCCTACATCCCATGAAGAAAAGCAGAAAGATGACACTACTGGAAATACTGGAAATCAATAAACATTTGGCTCAGGATGCCAGTTTAGTATTACACTATCAGATCCAGTTCCCCTCTACACCTCTACTGAAGTAAGTTTTATTTTCAACCTACCTTTTTGAAAAAAAATAATCATATTAGTTTTGATTCTTTACACATACTTATTCTATTGTTTATATAAATGTTAATAACTTTCATAAATAAGTACTTGCGATGAACGTTCCTGTGAAATATCGATTGTCTGTGATAACAACTTTGTAAATCTTAAAATCTTTGAAAACATGTGTACTACAGTCAGTTGTCACCTGATGATGGCCTAAGAAGCCGAAAACCGGTTTGTGACCAATAAATGTTTTGCAGAACATCAGATAGCTGTTCCTTTTTTATATTATTATCATGTTCTGTCAAGTACCGGCGGAAAAATCAATTAATATTAGAAATGAAATACATTGCTTCTTGAAAGACAGCTTCCACTCGTTTCTAACACTAAACTTAGGTGCAGACCACATGAGGCTCAAATTCAAAGAAGTCGTATCGACAGCAATTAACAGATTTATACCAACTAAATTAATAAAAGGTGCTCATCCCCCCCTGGTACACAAAACAGGTCAGGACACTGTCACAAAAGCAACGAAAAACCTATGCAAAATTTAAACGAACACAAAATCCCCAGGATTGGCGATCCTACACAGAAGCTCGAAATTTAGCGAGGACTTCAATGCGAGATGCCTACAATACTTATCACAACGAAACTCTTTCTCGAAATCTGAATGAAAGCCCAAAGAGACTTTGGTCATATGTTAAATATACTAGGGCGAAACAAAAACATACCCTCACTACGTGAAAGTAATGGCGATCCTGCATATGACAGCACTACTAAAGCAGAGTTATTAAACATAGCTTTTAAAAACTCATTCACCGAAGAAGACGAAACCAATATCTCAGATTTCGAATTACTAACAGAGGCCGTAATGAGTAACGTAGAAGTAGATATTATCGGAGAAGTGAAGCAACTAAAATCACTTACAAAGAACAAGTCTTCTGGTCCGGATTGTATACCCATTAGATTTCTATCTGATTATGCTGAAGCGGTAGCTCCTTACTTAACAGCCATATACAACCGCTCTCTCAAAAAAGGATCTCTACCAAAAGATTGGAAAGTTGCACAGGTCACACCTATATTCAAGAAAGACAGTAGGAGTAACCCACTAAACTACAGGCCTATTTCACTGACGTCAATTTGCAGCAGGGTTTTGGAACATATCCTGTATTCAAATATTATGAATTATCTCGAACAGAACAATCTTTTGACCCAAGGTCAACACGGATTTAGGAAATATCATTCATGCGAAACACAACTAGCTCTTTACTCACAAGAAGTGATGAGTGCTATCGATAAGGGTTACCAATTGTGTTGTTTGAATATAGCATGTTGTTTTCTATGCTTCTGCGTGATCTAACATGTTTTCTTCACGATGGTGGAGTGTCTGCGACTTATTTTGTTAATTTTTTTATGTTAATCTCCTAACTGCTGTCGAAACTACTTCCTTGAATTTAAGCCATGATCTACACTCACATTGTTTGTTTCTAAAGACTGCAGACTCTCATTCGAAAAAAACGTTAACGAATTTGCATCCGGTCTTTTCATAAATATACTTTTCTTTTAGTTTTCCTGGATTTGGGAATTTAGATGTTCAGTCTCGATGTTCAGAACTCTGAGTTCACTAATACCCTTGTCTGATTTGATGTCCTTTTATTAGCTCCGAATTATTGTTTCTAGGAAGTCAAGTGTGTTTTCACAACCATTTACTATTATTGTGGGTTCATGAACTAATATTGCTCGAGATAGTATTCGGAGAATGCGTTCAGTATAATTTCGACAAAGTTTTATTCTTGCCTCTGGATCTGAAAGTTTATTTTCCCCAACTTGTCGAGGGAAAGTTAAAGTCATCTCCGATTACAATTATATGTTTCAGGTACGTTTCTGAAATTTAATTTAATCCTTTTCTGAATATTTCTGCAATCAAATCGTCTGTGTCATGTGTTCGATAAAAAGCATCAGTTATTTAGTTATTCAGGTTGTCAGGTATAACCTCTACCCATACCAACTCGCAGAAAGTATCTACTCCAGTTTCGCTACAGGTTACCCCCCTGTGACTGAAATAATTAATACGCAAACATCTTCCTAAACAACGTTCCTCCATTGCTAAAAAATTTCAGCTGAACGTGTTTCCTGCTATAGCCAGCTTTCGCTAGCTTCAGTACTTTCTATTATCGCTTGGGCCTCTGGAGCTTTCCCCACACAGCTACGACAGTTTACAACTGTTAGGTCATTGGTTCTTAGATCTGTGTTCGTCCTATGTGTGACTTGCACCATTTGATACTGATATCCTTTTTATTTTTGGAAACATTGTGGAGAACAGCAATCTGATCAGTAGTTTAAATGAATTGCATATATCGCTGTTGGTGAGCGGTTCCAACCTTTCTACCAGGTCAACGTCAGTCCGCTCTGGAGCAGACACCGACGAAGGTGTGATGATCAACTGCTAGCGTCATAAGACTAGCGACCAAACACGTTATTCATGTCATCAGCTATTAACCAGAGTGTTTCAGAACCATGAATTTTATAGTTTGTTCGAATATTCCCACTTTAATTCTTAACTGTCCAAATTTTTTCCTGACGACGGTTTAAGGACCATAACGAATAAATAAATAAATAAATAGAAAGGCCATACATATACATCGTTCGAATCATAAATTATGATCTTGACTTTATACAGATTTCACATAGAAAAAGGCTCTCCTCTATTTACAAATTTTTCACTTTTCTGGCAAACGTTTCGAAATTTTGCTTGTACACAAACCTTATCGTGACCGTTACTAACACAACAACATAAACGAAGCCAATTCTGTCAAACCATGTCTCTTTGATACATGTGAGAATTAATTTTTATTTGTATAAATTTGAATGCGGATATGCTGCAAATCAGTGATGATCGTAGACAAGCAAATTCCTCAGCCTTCATCAGTCATGAGTCTCAAGTTGGAGCGCGGCAACCGAAGACGGCAGTCGTGTGCTTGTATGTGTGTGTATGTGTGTGTGTGTGTGTGTGTGTGTGTGTGTGTGTGAGAGAGAGAGAGAGAGAGAGAGAGAGAGAGAGAGAGAGAGAGAGAGAGAGAGTTGTGTCTGTGTCATATTTAAATGTAAGTGTGCTCTACTTCTGAAGAAGGCTGTGGCTGAGCTATAAGTTGTGTGAGCGTGTCAGATCTACGTACATGTCTCCGACAATGAGCTGCAGCTTACCCTCCTTATAATTACATAAATAAAAGTCAGTTCCGGCATTTATGAAATATCATTACGTGATAACGACTTGACGGGATTGGCTGGGTTTAATTTGTTATGTTCACAATCGTCAGAACATCGTTTGTATGGAAGAACATTTGAAAAACCCTCCAAAGAAATTGGATATATGGGAAAAAACTAGAGTATTTTCTCTAAAGTACTAATTTTTCTTTAAATAAATATATAAACTGGCCCTCTACGGGTACTACTTTTCCGATTAGCCACTCCCACCCAATTCACGAAAAACAATCTTGTGTATTAGCTTAATCAACCGACTTTCCAACAGTTTCTATTTCCGCGCTATTCTCCAATCGTTCTAGAACTTAGAAAATTACCCTTACGACTTAGAACTCACAGAAGCCCTGTAAGCAATCAAAAAGGATACCACTAATATTTAACCGATGGAAGCAGGTGAGGCTGATGCATACACTGTCTCTTTGGAGTACTCATGACTTCCCAGTACACTGAGACCCTCGTTCTGCAGTGTAATTGCGGCGGTTATCTGCATCACGCGAATGAGTTACGACAACTTTAAACGTTTCACCTGCTTTATGCATTGTCCCTCAGGAAACCTAGTCTCCAGAAAATCGGACTCCCACCCTTCGTACCTATTGGAGCTATTACAGCAATTGTAGATAGTATGACAGGCGAAGTATATGTCCAGTCTATAGTGCACTTGTACCTCTTCAAACTATCCTATACGTCGTAGCTGTCAGAATAAGGACAAAACAGCCATTACCGTCAGCACTGATTTCCCAGCTCAGCCCATCTTTCCTGCTATTGATTGGCTCCAACGGCGATAACCCCTTGTGGGATGGTACCGCGACTACTAGCCGAGGTAAAGTTGTCGAGAACATATTGACGCAGTTCGATCTTCGCCTTCTAAATACTGATGCTCCCACATATTTCTGTGTGGCGCAAGGCGCTTCCTCGGCCACTGATATTTCGGTCTCCAGTCCTGGCCTTCTAACCAGTGGAGTGTGCATGGCAATTTGTGTGAAAGTGACTACTTACAGATCTCCTGTCAGTACTTTAATAAAATACAGCAGAAAGAGATTCTCTGCAGTGTTCAAAATGACTGTGATTTACACTCACAATGGGACACTGTTTAATGGGTCGGTGCCGCAGGGTTCTGTATTGGGGTTGTTGCTTTTCCTTATTTATATGAATGACAGGTTTTCTAGCATAACAGATAATTCTAAGATATTTCTGTTTGCTGATGACACTAGATTGGTAGTGAAGGGTGTTGTTGTCAATATTGATGCAGAACAAATAATACAATTAAAGAAATAATTTCATGGCTTGTAGAAAATAAAATGCTAAATTACAGTAAGACTTAGTTTTTACAGTTTGCAACACACTATTCAACAAAAACTCATATTTCGATTACACAGAATGAGCACATGATAAGTGAGACTGAACAGTTCAAATTTCTAGACGTTTAGACAGACAGTAATCTGCTGCGGAAAACCCATGTTCAGGATCTTGACCATTCGAACAATTTCTGAAATAAGTGACAGTTTAAAATTGAAAGTAGTCTACTTTGTTTATTTTCATTCGCTTATAACGCATGGTGTTATTTTTTGGGTAACTCCTCTCCTTCAAAACAGTGTTTATTGCGTAGAAACGGGCCTCTCAGTAATATTCTCTTTAATGTGGCTTGTTTTTAATAACATTAAGTGTCTCCTCAGTGTAGCTTTCATTCAGACAATACTAGACAGAAATCGAATCTGCGTTTGGATCATGTATCTTTGACCCAGACGAAGCGTGTGCAGTATTCTGCTGCATCCATTTTTAATAAACTGCCACAAGCATTCAAAATGCTTAGCAGTAATCCTCGGACTTTCAAAGCTAAACCGAAAAGTTTCCTCGCCACGCACCCTCTCTTTTCTGTCCAGTACTTACCGGAAGAATAAAAATAACCTAATTTCAGAGTTACGTTATTGTTTCTTTTCACTTACGCTTAGGTCTGTCGTGTGCATAGGATTGCTATGCGTTTCACGTTTGTCATAATTTATTGTACTGACTTGTTCCATGACCATGGAGACTTATACTCAATTTCATCTTACGGAACATAAGAGATACAAAAAAAATCAATAACTAATAAAAAATGCAATAAATAAATAAAAATAAAAGCTTCAGTCTATGTACGCTTCCTCATATGGGCTCTTCACAAGGGTAATGGGTCACATTCACCTCCTCTGCCACTGTTGATTCTTCACCACCAGGTAAAGACAAGGTAGCAGTAGGCTGAGCGTAAGATGGAACGATAAGATCAATGTAGTAGTAGTTAAATGCTGGAGCGTCTATAGAAAGGTCCCAGAACTGCTCTCATTAATAAACGGTCACAATGCTCACATAGTAGTAGGGACGGAAAGTTGGCTGAAACCAGATGTAAACAGTAATGAGATTCTAAACTCAGACTAGAATGTATACCGCAGAGACAGGCTGGACAGTGAAGGGAGAGGCGTGTTTGTAGCAATAAAAAGTGCAATAGTATCGAAGGAAATTGACGGAGATCCCAAATTTGAAATAATTTGGGTGAAGTTCACGGTTAAAGCAGACTCGAACATGGTAATTGGGTGTTTCTGTAAGCCTCCTGACTCATCAGTTGTGGCAAAACACCTGAAGGAAAATTTGGAAAATATTTCGAATAGATTTCACGAACATGTTATAGTTTTGAGAGGAGATTTTAATTTACCGGATATAGACTGGGAGACCCAAATAAACCAGTGAAATTGTTCTAAGTGCATTATCTGAAAACTACTTTCAGCAGTTAAAGAGAGAACCTACTCGTGGCGATAACACATTAGACCTTATAGTGACAACCACACCCTAACTATTCGAAACAGTTAACGCAGAACAAGCCATCAGCGATAATAAAGCGGTTACAACATCGATTATTTCAGCCGTAAATAGAAATGTTAAAAAATGTAGGAAGATTTTTCTGTTTGGCAAAAGTGGCAAAAAGCAGATTTCAGAGAACTTGACTGTTCAATACAGAAGGTTTCTGTCAAGTACAGATAGTGTTGAAGAACAGTGGTCAAAGTTCAAAGCCATCGTACAATATGCATTGAATGAGTATGTGTCAAGCAAGATCATATGAGATGGAAAGAAGCCACTGCGGCACAACATCAGTGTTAGAAAACTGCCACAGAAGCAATGGGAACTTCACTGAAAACATAAACAAAGCCAAAGCCTTGTAGACAAACAAAAATTACACGAAGCGAAATGTAGCGTGAGGAGGGCTATGCAAGAGGCGTTCAACGAATTCGAAAGGAAAGTTCTATGTACTGACTTGGCGGAAAATCCTAAGAAATTTTGGCCTTATGTCAAAGAGGTAGGTGGATCAAAACAAAATGACCAGGCACTTTGTGACGAAAATGGTGCTGAAACAGAGGATGACACTATGAAGGCTGAAATACTAAATGTATTTTACCAAATCTGTTTCACAGAGGAAGACTGCAAGATTTTAGCACAGATGACAAAATGGCAGATGTCGAAATAAAAGACATAAGGATAGAAAAACAATTAGAATTGCTCAAAAGAGGAAAGGCCGCTAAACCTCATAGGATACCAGGTCGATTTTACACAGAGTACGCGAAGGAACTTGCCCCCCTTCTTGCAGTGGTGTACTGTAGGTCTCTAGAAGAGCGTAGCGTCCAAAAGATTGGAAAATAGCGCAGGTCATCTCCGTTTACAAGAAGGGACTTTGAACAAGAAGAACATACCTGTATCTGTTGTAATGTAATGTTTGTTAAGCATATAGGACTTAACTACGAGGTCATCAGTCCCTAAACTTACAAACTACTTATCAACTACTTACGAACTAGGACGGCACAAATATCCATGCCGAGGGGGGATTCGAACCCCCGACCGTAGTGGCCGTGACTGGAGCGCCTCAGTCCCCTCGGACACCGCAGCCGGCTACCTGTATCTCTAACGTCGGTCAGTTGTAGAATTTTGGAACACGTATTATGTTCGAATAGAATGACTACTCTGTAGGAATCAGCATGGGTTTCGAAAAAGGCGATTGTGTGAAACCCAGCTCGCGCTATTCGTCCACGAGACTCAGAGGGCCACAGAAACGGGTTCTCAGATAGATGCCGTCTTTCTTCACTTACGCAAGGCATTTGATACAGTCGTCCACAGTCGTTTAATGAGCAAAGTAAGAGCATTTTATGGACTATCAGACCAATTGTGTAATTGGATTGAAGAGTTCCTAGATAATAGAAAGCAGCATGTCATCCTCAATGGAGAGAAGTCTTCCGAAGTAAGAGTTATGTCAGGTGTGTCACAGGAAAGTGTCGTGTGATCGTTGCTAGTCACACACACACACACACACACACACACACACATATATATATATATATATATATATATATATATATATATATATATATATATAATCTTGTGGATAACATCGTAAGTTCAATGAGGCTTTTGCGGATGATGCTGTAGTATATAGAGGCTGTACCAATGGAAAATTGTATTGAAATGCAGGAGGATCTGCATTGAATTGACATTTAGTGCAGGGAATGCCAATTGAATCTCAATGTAGACAAGTGTAATGTGATACAAATACATAGAGAGAGAGAGCCTTCATCATTTAGCTACACTATAGCAGGTCAGCAGCTACACTATAGCAGGTCAGCAACTAGAAGCAGTTAATTCCATAAATTATCTGGGAATAGGCATTAAGAGTGATTTAAAATGGAACGACCATATAAAATTGATCGTCGGTAAAGCAAATGCCAGATTGAGATTCATTCGAAGAATCCTAAGGCAATGCAGGTCGTAAACGAAGGCAGTAGGTTACAGTACACTTGTTCGCCCACTGCTTGAATGCTGCTCATCTGTGTTGTATTCGTACCAGGTGGCGTTGATAGAGGAGGTAGAGAAGATCCAACAGAGAGCAGAGAGCTTCGTTATTACAGGATCATGTAGTAAACATGAAAGCGTTTCGGAGATGATCGATAAACTACAGTGGAAGACTCTGCAAGAGACACGCTCTGTAGCTCGGTACGGGCTTTTGGCGAAGTTTCGAGAAGATACCTTTACCTAGGAGTAAAGCAGTATATTACTCCCTGCTACAGACATCTCGCAAAGAGATCATGGGCATAAAATCAGAAAGATTAGATCCCACACAGAGGCATACCGACAATCTTTTTTCCGCGAACAATACGAGACTGGAATAGGAGGGAGAACCGATAGTGATACTCAAGGTACCCTCCGCCACAAACCGTAAGGTGGCCCTCCGAGTATGAATTGAAAGACGGCTGTCTGCCGTCTTCCCTAGGTTTTTAACTCTGTAAATTATCTAAGTTCACTAAAAGGTCTTTTTTTGCTAAACGAGAACCTCTTTCGTTCGGAGGCATGATGAATAGCATTTCATTCATGTTTTTAAATGTTATTTTCTGTAATACTGTGTTAATATTGCTGGGCTTTTATTGTGCTAATAATTATCATTGTGTCTATAAATTTGGCAATATTAACGGTTTCTCCATGACGCCGCTGTCCCTGTGAGAATGTGTACTTGCATTATTCTGTAGGTGCATGTATGAGAATCTTCTAACATGGGAGTCTGATTGTATGTATGGGAACTTTCGTCGTCGGCTCCTGGCTGCGCACTTTGAATCTCTGGCTTCAAGACGATAGGTAGTTTTTACCAACTTCTGCTTTTGATGCTACCAAAGAGGTTACTCTCCCCTTTGGTTACAAGTTGGGTTGGCAATGCCCACTAGCGAGCCTTGGTAGAATGTTCGAGTTTAAGCTCTCCCCCACCACCTCGATTTTCCTTGGTTTTGCCGAATTCCGGTCGCTGATGGGGCTCGGTGGCCGTCTGGACATTCTGTGGCTGCGCTTCAACCTGGTAAGACGTTCGGACTTTCTTTCCTCCCTTGAGATGGTAGCAATTCGTTGCCTGGTTGTGTCTTTTTCTAGGCCCTTCAGGCAAGAAATCATGTATGTATCTTTCTGAATTTGCTTATTACATCGCGATCTCCTCGCCATCTATTTTAAATTGCCGTTTTGTTTCCAAACTTGTACTTTGCATTCGGACTCCGTTAGTAAATTCTCTTCTAGCCTTGTACGACCCCCTTTATTAGCTTGCTTATGAAATACTACGTATTTCTATGTGCTGCATGCCGTATTTCTTAGTTGATTTACTACGACTTTGAATGTATTCCACTTTTCTGATTTTTGAAGACTGAACTTCGTCCCTCTGTGTAATACCTCCCCAATCACGTCTAACTGTATTTCTTTAGCTGTCTTATGATATCCTACGCATATCTAAGGGTTGCATGCCTGAGAAATTTTTCTTTATTTTCCAGAAACTGAATTATGTATTTTTACTGGTTTTTGGAATGACATGGTTCAAGGATTTATAGCTAGTCACTTGATTTCTCACCACTGCTCACATACCAGTGCCTTACGATTGTGAATTTCTTGCTTCTTAGTGTATGATTCCTTTGATTTTTGTTGATATGAATACGATCTGTAAGCACTTCGCCTTCAATGGGGTGCGAATATGTAAGGTAGGAGACACGTGCCGTGTGTCTCAGTAATTCTGCATGCTCACGGTTTGATATGAATGGAAATTAATCTTGCTATTATCACGTACTATCTCAAGTAAAGAAAGACAGACCAGAGCAACCTATGAAGTTTATTTTTTCTTGTGTTGTGCTGTACATCCTGGTACGCTGAATTTCGCCTATGATAGCGGCCCCTGCTTCTGCTTTGTATCAGCACGGTGAGTTGGGTGAGTTTCGCTTTTCTTCGAGCATGTGAGTGGCTGAATGCTTGTTGATTGTAGATCCCTCCCCTGACGGTGTTCATTTCAGATTACCTTCGCTTAATTTTCAATGTGGGATGCATTTTTATTGTTTATCAAAATTGGTGCCCCCATTTACTCACGTTTGAACTGAATAAATAATTTATTGTCACTAAAATTTTATTCCTTCTTATGGATATTAGTTTATGAATACACTCCCTTTTTTATTTAATGTTGTTTTCCACCAGTGCTGAGAACAAATTCAGATGCAATTTATCATATTTTTAATTCCGTTGCGCCATAAATGTTCTCAAAGTCACCTTCATGTTGTTTTTGTTGTTGTTGTTATTCGTGTGTTTAAGGGGGGGGGGGTGGTTTAGTTCGGGGTGACTTGTATATTAATGATTGTGTGTAATTCGCATGATCTACGACGTATGTTGACCACCGTCTCCTTGTCTTCCTGCTGCTAAAGTAAAGTTTGAGTCAGTTCTAAATTCTGGGCCAGGGAACAAGATTCTGTTGCAGGAAGTAGTCAGTAGCTCACGGAATCCTTTAGCTGGTTTTACGGCCAGAGTTAGATGTTTGAATTAAGCTTTTAATTGGCTCTCCTCAGCTAGACTTAATTTCACAATTAGCGGTGGTCTTTCAGGCTGTAGATGTAGATGTAACACTTATTTGGCGATCCAAATTCCAACCGTGGCCATTATTTCTCCAGTCGAATCTGCAGTCCCCCAGATCTTCGAGACCCCCCCCCCCGCCAGCGGAGAACAGTGCCCTGATAGTCACCAGAGATCGCTGCGTCAATTAGAGAGAACAGGGTCATAAGCGTCTCCCGTATTTGGAGCAACTAATTGCTTTTAAGTGGCTGTGTGCTCGAGCCCGAGTACTAATCCAACGGCACAAGCAGAAGTGCTGGAAAAGTTAGTGCGTATACTGGATTTCGTACCTTTCCATCCCAGTTGCGGACAAAGATATCTGATCCCTACGCAATTGCTCCACACCTTTGTGATCACTGATCATTATACTCGGAGTTTTGCATCTCAAAAATACCAAGCAGCGTTTTGAACCATAAAATAGCGGGTCGGACGAAAACCTTTTTCATTGATCTCGCACCATCTGTAATCGTACAATTAATTGTGTGGTAATTCCTAAGTACCCTTGACCATATATTCGATAATACTGCAAGGCCAGACTGAATACATTACCAGTCAGCGGATTCTCAGTGTCACATCGTTGTCAACTTCAACCGCATTTGGAGTAAGGTCGAGTCCCCGTCACAACGGCGGAATTATCGTGGCAAAATCTTGCAAGAACCCCCTAGCGGAGGGAATCTACCGCTCATCAGCTTCACCAATAATCCCTGCACGTTTATCTAACGCATGGTAAGCCAGCCGTTTGGTTGGCTCTTTGATAGTCGGTGCTATCTGGTTCCCAAACAAAGTGGTTTCCTTCAAAGCCGCTCGAATGCCGATAATCTGGAATACCCGGTGAGCTCTATCTCGACAGTCTTTCACCTGTCATCACCTTATTGCCGTCTTGTGTGATCCATTAAAGGCTTGTTCTTTTCAACACTGTCCTTCCCATAGACCCCTGCAATCCAAGAGAATGGAGTTCCTTGTGTTTTTAGTGCCCATCTAGCAGTGGTTGTGGGTTTGTCAGTAACACCATCGCTGTATGATGCAACAGTTCTCATAAAGAACCTTCACTAATCCATCATATGTTGGAATAGTGCTGCGTAGTGTGGGATCGTCACCAAGGGGGACCGACAGAGGGTACAGAGAAAATTCAGAGTAGGACAGTTCGTTTTGTATTACAGCGACAGAGAGGAGAGAATGTCATGGGAATGATGCACGCGTTTGGATGGAAATCATTAAAAGAAATGCATCATTAGAATGAAACTTTCACTCTGCAGCGGAATTTGCGCTGATATGAAACTTGCTGGCAGAAACTTCCTGTGTGCCGGAATTGGGATTCGAGCCTAGGACTTTTGCGTTTTGCGAGCAAGCGCTCTACCCTCTGATGTATCGCTGCACGCTTCACAGTCCGTCCTCACAATTTTACTTCTGCCAGTACCTCGCCTCCTACTTTCCAAGCTTGCGCTTCCCCGCGATGGCAAAGGTCCCAGGTTCGAATCCCGGTTCCGACACATAATTTTAATCTCCCAGTAAGTTTCAAATGCGTTATTTGTTGCGGAGAGATCTATTTGTGAAATTTATTCATCCAATTTTCTTTTCAGAATGCGAGCATCTTCATACCCATCTAAAGAAGGAGAAATGATTATCGTAATAAAATAAGAGAAATCAGGTCGACAACTAAAGATCAGCGGTTCCTTTTTCCGTGGACCTTTACAGAAGGGAACGGCAGAGAAACATTATTAAAGAATTTCGATAAGCCATCTGTCAGATACTTAAATGTGATTTTCAAAGTAAATATGTAAATGGAGGTGACAAATTTTGCACTTATGTTTGCTCCGCTAGAATTTGTATTGCTGAACGACTACTTCACAAAATAGTCACTCGTGAGCTTTCTGTCGCAGCTTTCAGTTTTCAGGCGCTAAGTCTGTCATGCACCTCTGTTGGTGTTGTACTGCTCATCTACAATTTTATCTGATAATGAACCACTCACTGTAGTGGTCAACGGTCGTAACACTTGCCTTCGCCTTCATCAACTTAAGCGAAGTATTGGCAGCACCTAAACACTCTTCGCTGCCTGAGTAACACTAGCTGGGGTTCATATTGCCACACCCACTATAAAGCGTTGTAATGAAAGTCTGCAGTTGGTGAATTTGAATGAACGGACCTATCGCTAATTTGCCTTCCAGTATCATTATGAAAATAAATATGAATCACACCTCTCCAATAGGCAATTATCGATACAAAAACATTTGCTTTCAATCTTAGGCAATTGCTTATCACTAGGGACATCTGGGATTTCTAATCCTAGTAAATAAGAAATCGGAGGATTCAATGTTCCATACAGTAAATTAATTATAAAAAACTACGGTGCACAAATTAAGGAATAAATTATGATATGAAAGTAATGAATCTCTAATAAGGATGGCACAACCTCTACCTATTATTAAAAATTGTTGATACTGAGGACGTGTTGTTTTAAAAGAAATTAAAAATCGCTATACCACTCGGTAGAGAATACAACCGGAAGCTCAAGAATACACCCTAGTAGTGGAAGGTATATTTATCTTTAACTGCACTATAGCAAATACAACTTGAAGCTGTGAGATAATGGCTACACAGTGAACGAACTACTTTGTTCAAAAAAACCCTAAGTTGAAGTCACTCAGGCATCAGAGGCGAACAAGAGGTTCTCGCAAACTGCTTGCCTCACTAGCGAGAAGCAGAAGCTCAATTCTAAGCTTGTAAATGAGCGCTTCGAAGTGCAAGTACAATTCACTGAAGTAATAATTTTGTTCCTCTGTTCACAAAGAAACAATTATGAATACTTCAAGCAATGCAGTCTCTACTTGCAACTAATTGTGAGCTCTTCTCACCATGAGCGCAGCTTACCGAATCCTACTCACTTTGCAGCAGGCCACAAGTCTCTCCATTTCACGGACTCCTTGGTGTATACCCTGACCACAACTACTTCTGGACTTGCCACGAGGCCCAAAATATCAGTTCGGCCTGAGACCCTCCGCCGGCAATTTCTCTCCATTCTAGATGGCATCCAAAGGCTCGTAAATAGTTTACACCTATGATTCGAAAGTTGATGGCCTCGTCGGCGTTGCTTATGCTCACATAGAACATACTGCGTATCTGCAGTGTATTTTTTTTCCATGGAGACATTTTTTTTATTTTTTAATCATGATCTACAATAATTAAACGAAATAGAACATTCTGGAACGGAAGTGCGTCACTGCAAAAAGGAAAGGATTAGGCTTTCCAGTCGATTACAGGAAAATGAAAAGGACACCTTTCACGTACTAGAGAAAAAAGACTATTAGGGGCATGTTGGATATGTGGAAGGCTCAACAACGTCGAAACATAATGAGGACTGGCATAATGAAACGTAATGAAGGTTGATATTCCATAAAGTGAGCGGGAAGGACCGTGAAAAATAAAAATGTGAGACTTCTCGTGGGCGGTCCAATGAAAACAGAAATCCCCTTCTCTAAACAAAGAAAAAGAAAGGTGAAACTAAAGTGTGACTCCTGTACTGGGTCAGTCCGGCATAGGTACTCTTTTAGGCGAAAGGGACCCATCCTCGTGTAAGGAGGAACTTTCAATAAGGGAGATTTCAAACGTCTCTGTGTGTACGAAAGCAGTTGTTCGGACGAGACGGTGCAGAGTTACAAAACGTGTCTATGCTGTTTTACGCTTTGGCATCCACAGCAGCTGATGGACACTACATACGGATTTCATTTCGGGGAAATCCTGTGAGAATCGCCACCAAGCTGAGTAATAATTTTCGTGCAGTCTTAGGATGTCGTGTTTCAACTGAGACTGCAAGTTGCATGTCATGGCGAGCTCACTAGACGGTCTTTTTTTTTTTTTTTTTTTTTGCTGAACGAGAACTCCTCTCTTGAGGAATAGCATTTCATTTCATGATTTCTGTGTGTTTTTAAAGAGGGACCTGTGTGTATCATTGTTTTTTTTTTTTTTTGGGATTCCCGACCAATACGTCAAATTTAAGCAGAAATCATTGTGGAAAACGATGACTGTTCATAAAGTTTTTCATACAGAAAGTGAAATTAATTGAAGTCCGTACTCCGATACGACGTAAATTCATTGCTAGTTTGTGTTCATAAAGTTAAGACTAAGGTGTGTAATTGTCTGTCTGGCATCAACTTCTGAAAACACGTCTATCGTTGAGATGAGAGTAAAAATAATATCAGCGCCTTGTATTGGTCGAAAGCGTACAGTAGCACTAAACTGCTTATTTCTCACAGTAAGTGTTTGCTGAAGTTTTGAAAGTCTGGTAATTCAATCAACAGAGCAGTTCATGTTTCTTTAATAAGACGTCATGGTGGTGTCAATGTGCTATAAAGTCTGGGTAATCGTTGAAGGAATGGCATCAGCTGATCGTCTGTATAGAGCTTTCCATTAAATATACTAGTATTTCCAGTGAATTGTCTTGACTGTGTTAGCAGCATCGGCCGCTCTTTCAGCTAATACATTTCCTCACGTCCTACTGTGATGACTTTGTAAACCACTAAATTCAAATCGATGTTGTGTATTAGAACTATATATTCAGAAGTCGGATTATAACTTAAAGTACAATTGCCTCTGCATAGGAAGGCGTCTTTCTATATATTAATGTAGTCCGCATCAAAAGTAAGTAATTACAAATTTTAATCACAATATTGTACTGAACAATTACGAAAGCAGGGAGGTTTGTGATGAGTTTGTCGCCCGCGTGTGTATATTATCTTTTGTGGCAGGCACAGAGCAGAAATATCTCTGGAGTGGGCATTCAGATGCGCATAACAGAGTTTGTCCTCAACATTAAGGTGGAAATGTTACCTGATATTGGGAAAAATCTAATAATCGATGACTTCTTCTTGGTCCTTTTTGTTCGGTTAAGACTGCTGATATGTGTAAATGGCCCTTTTAGCGACGCTTCCTCAACTTTCTTGTTGCTTCTGTGACACATTCATTTAGATATTGTTTCATGTTACATGCTTGCTCTGCGTGGATTTGTCTCAGTATCACTTGGTAATTCCAGCTTAATGTTGAGAATATGCACAAAAGTCAATGCTCACTCCATAGATATTTCTACTTTATGTATAATTTATTGGCTATACCTGTCGAAAGATGTACTTTTCTTTCCCTGACATTGCAAAGCATATGGGATACAGCTAGGAAGAAAAAAACAATTTTGTGTCCTACTTGGGCTAAACTTTACTTGCAGTGGCAGTGGTTTACTATGTTAACGTTGGCAACAAAATATTCGCTTTAGGGGAATGATTAATTTATTGATCGGACAACATTAATTATTTATTTCATTATCAACCCTAAGAATTATTCCCCTTATTGTACGTGACTGATTTTAAAAAAAAGATTCAAGTTATGAGACTAAATAGTGCAGCATCGCCATCTATTAGTAATTTGATATACTATGTCAGTAACAGCGCCTCTATCAGATCTTTGCTATACCACGCTGCAATTCAAGCATAGCATACACCAGAAACTACAAATTTCGATATCTTTTCTTCCCCTGATCCGATTTTGATGAAAGGAAGCTTATATGTTGCGCCAAGGTACTCTCAGTTGACCTATGAAACCCCATGAAAGTTCATGTAGTAATCTTGGAGATTTGCTGTACTACGTCATACTTATAAGCATAGTATACACAAAAACTTCAAATTACGATATCTTCCCTTCGTCTGATCCGATTTTGATGAAACTAAGCCTATGTTACTCTCCAAACTATTCTCAATTTACCTGTGGAAACCCATGAAAGTTGGTGTAGTACTTTTGGACATTAACCTCAATAAATAGAAATACACAATGTGTTTTAAGGAAATGATTAAATTATGATATCTTTGTTTTCTGTGATCCGGTTTTAATTATTGAAGTCTTTATGTAACCGTACGATGTTCTAAAGTTACGTGTGAAAACCCCATGAAAGTTCGTCAAGTTTTTTGGAGATATACGTGTTCAAAGAGACAGTCATAACGGTCGTAGATAAAAAATTGAAATTACGATATTCGTTTATTCCGTGGCCCGACTTTTATGAAACGAAGTCTATATATTGACCAGTTACTCTCACGTTATCTGTGAATTTGGTGAAGTAGTTTTGGAGATATGAGGTTTATAATAGTTGAAAAAACAGACATGGCGGTTACTGAAAACACTTAAATTACGATATCTTCCTTTTTTCGTGATCCGATTTTGAAAAAATTATGCCTATATGTTGACCCAAACTTTTCACATGTTTCTTGTGAAAACCACATGAAAATTCGTCCAGTAGTTTTGACGATTGATGGGAACAGCGACAGGCCTGCATTTACATATTTATTGTTATTATAGATAATTTATCATTGTGTCAATGAATGTGGCAATATGAACGGTTTCTCCGTGATGTCACTGTCCCTGTGAGAATGTGTACTTGCTTTATTCTGTATGTGCATGTATGAGAATCTTCTAGCGTGTATGTGTATATGTATGACAATTTTCGTCGTCGGCTGCTGGCTGCTCGGTACTACTGTTTCTCTGGCTTCGTATCGGCAGGTAGTCGTTACCAAACTCTGCTTTTGATGCTACCAAAGAGGTTCCTCGACCCTTTGGTTACAAGTTGGTTTGGCAATGCCCAGTTAGCGAGCCTCAGTCGGACGCGCGAATTTAAGGTCTTCCCCACCACTCGGTTTCCTGTGTTTTGCCGATTTCCGGTGGCTGGTGCAGCAGACTGGGTGGCCGATCTGGACATTCGGTGGCTGCGCTTCGACCTGGTAAGATGTTCTGACATTCTTTCCTCCCTTGAGATGGTAGCGATTCATTGTCTGGTTTGCTAGACTTCAGATCTTAGGTTCAGTTTTCGGGATAAGTATCTCCGATCATGTACGGAAATGTATTCAATTTCATTTCGGTGATTTTCCATAGGTAAACGCGGTGAATATGCAACTAATTCGGTTTGATAAGGTCTGGGAATCATTAACCTGTGTGAGACTAGCTGGCGGTGAATGAACTCCGTTTAATTTCTTTGTAACTTTGTGGAAAGTGACTAATATGCGGGAATACTTTGATTCTGTGTAGTGCGTGTGAATATACTTTTCCATTTTCTCCTTCTGCGAGTGATATGTACTCCACTGGTGTGTGTTTAGAAAAAAGGCTTCAGCTTTCCCTGTGTCTGTTTCTATGCCCTTCAGGCAAGAAATTAGGCATATATCTTTCTGATTTCCATTAGTACCTCGCGATCTACTCTCCGTCTATTTTTAAATTATTGTTTCGTTTTCAAACTTGTACTTTGCATTCAGTAAATTGTCTTCTAGCCTTATACGATCCCCTTTATTAGCTTGCTTATGAAATACTACATATTTCTAGGGGCTGCATGCCGTATTTCATAGTTGATTTACCCCGACTGAATTTATTCCACTTTTCTGAATTTTGAAGACTAGACTTCGTCCATCCGTGTAAAACCTTCCCAGTCGCGTCTAACTGTATTTCTTTAACTTCCTTATGATATACTACGCATTTGTAAGTGTTGCATGCCGTAGCTATTTTTCTTTGCTTTTTGGAAATAGAATTTTATATTTGTACTGGTTTTCGGAACCACGTGGCTCCGAACTCCGACTTCAAGGGTTTATAGGTAGTCACTTGAGTGCTCGCCACTGCTCACACACCAGTGCCTTCCTACTGTGTATTCTTGCTTCGTAATATGTGATTCAGTTGGTTTTTGTTGAAATGAATGCGATCTTTAAGCACTTCGCCTTCAGTTTGGTGTGAATATGTTGTAATGTAGCAGACATGTGCCATGTGTCTCAGTAATTCTACATGCTCACGGTTTGATTTGAATGGAAATTAATCTTGCTATTATCGCGTACCATCTCAAGTAAAGAAAGACAAACCAGAGCGACCTACAAAGTTTATTTTTTATTGTGTTGTGTGGTACAACCTGGTACGCTGAATTTAGCCTACGATTGCGGCGCCTGCTTCTGCTTCGTATGAACACGCTGAATTGGGTGAGTTTCGCTGTGCTTCGCACATGTGAGTGGCAAAATGCTTGTTGACTGTAAATCCCTTCTCCGGCGATGTTCAGTTAGGTTACTTTAAATGTACTTTAAATAGGATGCATTTTTATTGTTTAACAATATTGGATCCCCAATTTGCTAATGTTTGAACTGAATAAATAATTTATTGTCAGTGTTATTTTATCCTTCTTATAAATATTAGTTTATGAATACCTTCCCTTTTTATTTAATGTTGTTCTTCACCAATGCTGAGAACAAATTCAGATGCATATTATCATATTTTTAATTGCGTTGCGCCATAAATGTTCTCTCAGCCAACTTCATGAAATTTTTTGGTTCGCGGTGGCTTGTATATTAATGATTGTGTGTAATTCTCGTGAGCTACGACGTATGCTGGCCACCGTCTCTTGGTCTTCCTGCTGCTGAAGTAAAGTTTGAGTCAGTTCTAAATTATCGGCCAGGGGAAAAGATTCTGTTGCAGGAAGTAGTCAGTAGTTCACTCATATCCTTTAGCTGGTTTTACGGCCAGTGTTATATGTTTAAGTAAGCTTTTAACTGGCTCCCTTCAGCTAGAGTTAATTTTACAATTAACGGTGGTCTTTCAGCTTAACGGCGTTATCAGAATTGGCATCAACTGCTATTCACAGATACTTGCATCTGAATTCATTCAGACAATCGTCAAAGACGTTTCTGGAGGAAGCTTAGCCAGCCTTAACGTGTTGGACACTCCGTCCAGCGAGATAAGTGAGGTGGTGGTTCCCTGATGTTTCGAGATGGCATTTCGTGTTGCCACCGTACGCCACTGGCGACTGTAGAAAACAATCTGCTATACGTTAAACGGATGACACCCTTCGACCTATAGCAAAAACTTATCGTCAGCATTTCGGTGAGGGATTTGTCTTAATGAACGACAATTCTTGCGCTTATCTTGTACATCTTAAAATTTTTATTATTTCATGATAAAGATATCGCAAGATCAGAATGGCCAGCATGTTCTCCAGACTTGAACCCCATCGAATATGCGAGGAATACATTGAAAAGTGCTGTTTTTGGATGAGACGCCCCATTAATCAATCTGAGGTATCTACGTAATCTGGACTAACAGTCCCTTGATGCCCTGGTCAGTATGCCACGATGAATGCGGTCACGCATCAGTGGAAGTGGACGCGTTACCGGACATTAGAGGTGTATTGTACAACTGGTCAGTCTCTGAAATGTTGTTTCTATATTTCGTTTTATGTAAATGGTCCTGCAATCCTAGAATCGTGGAGATACAACACTGCAAAAATACTATTTTTCAATGCGCGTATTATTCGTCTGTTCCAAAGGAACGATCGCTGGCCGTGAACTGTAGTGATGACTATATATATACCAGATGGCGTACCAGCGGGTACTAGAAAACATGTGAAAAATTTAACGCAACGTGGTGTCAAAACACCAGCGTAATCAGTGAAAAATTTCCTAATATTTGAGGGTTTCAAGAAACGACCATTTACAATTCAAACTTATTTAGAAATTATAGATATTGATAACCGCAAATCTCCGGAAGTTTATCACAGTATACTTTAAATATCACGCTTAACGTTGTGTTAAGATTTCAGAGTTCTGCTGCTGTTCTAATGAAGAACATCAGTGCCGGAGATATACTCGAAACCGGGTCTCCCGCTTTCGACAAGTGGTCGTCTTAACCACTCCGCAAATCGAATACATTCCCCAGTCCGAACCATATTTCCATGTACCACATCTGGATCAGTCTTCAAAATACTCGCACACATTACTGTGACACTTGGATATTTGGGACGGAGCGGATAACGTGCTCGGGTGGCCGCTTCATAAAAGCGGCAGATCCGGGTTGGAGTTCTGGTCCGAGTCGAAGCTTCAAGTGTCACAGATCATCTTAAGAATAGCAGCACAGGTGGAAAGATCTCGCAATTTACGAATATAAATGTAAATATTTAGCTTTAATAATAATAATACTAATAATTTCGTGTGGCTCATTGGCCTGGTGCAAATCTCTCAATCGGACGCCTCTTCGGCGACTTGGGTGTCCCTAGCCTACCCCAGTTATCCAACCAGGGAAAGGGGACCTACAGCCTAACGTGGAATCCGAACCACGTGTCGTTCCTGGCTACTCCTGACATCGTTGAGAGGTGAAGGATGGGTTAAAGTGCAGACTGAAAAAAATCCGAGGTCCGACCGGGTTTTGAACCCGCGACCCTTCGGTTTCCAGTCGAGCTCTTTACCCTAAGATCACCCGGCCCAACATATGTAGCTTTGATGAGGATAAAAACAAAATTGACTCTGAACAAACGTTAATGTCCGAAAGTTGTAAAGCATTTGCGTTGAAGTTTGTCACACAACGTAGCTTTCTAATACAGGGAGGTTTTTAGATACCTATTTCGTTAATATATACGAGTGTGTTCAAATGAAAAGGTTCAAAACGTCGTAACCTCCAAACCGGTTGAAATCTGAATACGCCGCTTTAGGATAAAGTAGTGCGAAATCTAGGGACGCGAAGCGTGCGTCGTCACCTCCGCTAAAAAATTCAAGGCTATGTTCTCAGCAGGCAAGGTGATGCTCATAGTGGTTTTCGATGTCCGAGGTCCGATACTCATCGAATTCCTCGAGCACGGAAAACCGTTATCAGTGACGTGTACTGTGAGACACTCCGTAGCCTACGCAAGTCCATAAAGAGCAAACGGCCTGGGTTGCTCACGGAGGGAGTGATTCTGCTCCATGATAACGGGCGTCCACATGTCTCCAAAGTCACACAAAGTGTATTTACCAAATTATAATGTTAGCAGCTTGAGAATCCGCCTTACAGCTAGGAAATGTCGCCCTGTGACTTCCATCAGTTTGGTTCGCTAAAAAAAACATCTCAAAGGGAAGCACTTCAATTCGGACGACAAACTGCAGGACACAGTAGAGGACTGGCTCTTTTAACAGCCACAGGAAAACTGGGAATTGGGAATCTTTCGGCTCTTTAATGAGTTAGTTGTAGCAAGGCCTCTGGTCTTACTTTTGAGTAAAGTCTTCAATTATACCTACAGTGTCGTTTCGTACCTTTGCTATATTCTGAATGCGGCATGCAGTGCTTGGCAGATGATACTTCCAATAAACGTCGACACTGTTTCACTAATCACCCTAAAATTCGGTGCAGTGAGAAAGCATGAGGATGTGATGGACGCAAATGACGTGCAGGTCGACCGAAACAGTGGGAGAAGATAGTCTGAGAAGGGGAGAAAATGGACAGGAGAGGAGGAGACTGACAGTAGGTGGCGAGGGAAACTGAGGGACAGGTGAAGGGAGAGGTAGGAGGCGGATATGGACAACTGGTAGACTGTATTAAATATATGACTAAGTAAAAGTCATTGCGAATTACATATAGCGTCGCATTTAACATAATGAGGCAGGTGGCAGGACGTATAGAGTGGGAGGAGAAGAATATGGTAGTAAAGGAAGAGCAGAGTGAGGTTCAGATAGAAAAGGAGTTAGGAGAATACGTAAAATGAGAGAGGGTGGAGATGGAGCAGGCGGATCGAGGAAGAATTAGATGAATTGAAAGAAGGAGAGCGAGGGGAAGGTAGGAGGAGAGTAACAAATGTTTATATATTTTTTGACGACGTTACAGCGTTCATTTTAATGAAATAAATCGCAATTTGCGATCACTTATGGCATCACTATACTAGGTTTAGATGGAATACCAAACTGCAATGAATGATAATTTGTGCCCGGCTGGGATTCGAACCCGGTATCTGCCGGCCGCGGTGGCCGAGTAGACTGAGGCGCTTCAGTCACGGTCTGCACGGCCACTACGGTCGGGGGTTCGAATCCCCCCTCGGGCATGGATATTTGTGCCGTCCTAGTTCGTAAGTAGTTCATAAGTAGTTTGTAAGTTTAGGGACTGATGACCCCGTAGTTAAGTCCCATAAGCTTAACAAACATTTGAACATTTTGAACCCGGGATCTCCTGCTTACTAGGCAGACGCGTTGACCACTCCGCCACCGAGGACACAGTGACCAGCCCGACTGCAGAGGACTCTTCCCTGCACGTCTCCCGCCACACCCAAATCTCCATTCGCCACGCTGTCTCTTTCCTATTACCTCAGGAAGGAAGGAAGTTTGGAGTTTAACGTCCCGTCGACAGCGTCGTCATTAGAGACGATCCTATTACCACAGCCTATTTGTTCTGTAATGCTCGCAGTTACAATACTGTATTCCCGCATCAGGGAGAACAGGCCATGAGGTTTCAAGACACAATTAATTGTCGTCAGGAGCCCAGCCTCGGCTTGTATACAGTTATATATTGACGACTTTACAGCATTCATAGGCTGTGGTAATAGGAAAGAGACAGCGTGGTGAATGGAGATTTGGGTGTGGCGGGAAACGTGCAGGGAAAAGTCCTCTGCAGTCGGGCTGGTCACTGTGTCCTCGGTGGCGGAGTGGTCAACGCGTCTGCCTAGTAAGCAGGAGATCCCTGGTTCTAATCCCGGCTGGGCACACATTTTCAGTCGCCGCACTTTGGTATTCCATCTATAGTACAGTGATGACATAAATGATCGCAATTTGCGATTTATTTCATAAAAATGTTTGTATATCTATCGGTTTCAACTGCTGGGTTATCAGTCCGTAACTTACAAACCAGTTAAAGTCAGGTAAACTAACCTAAGGAGAACAGGAACACCCCTTCCCGAGGGGGGATTCGAACCGCCGACAGCGAACGGCCGCGCGTACTGCAGCATGATGCCCCAGTGCGCACAGCTAATCTTCGCCGCGAGGACACGTACAGAGAGGAGCGATGAGGAGATGGACATAGAGACAAAAACGTTCAAACGTTTGTAGAGCTTATGGGACTTAACTACGGGGTCATCAGTTCCTAAACGTACAATCTACGTATGAACTAGCTAATACTAGGGACGGCACAAATATCCATGCCCGAGGGGGGATTCGAACCCCTGACCGTAGTAGCCGTGCAGACCGTGAATAGCGTGCCGCAGTCCCCTCGGCCACCGCGGCCGGCGACATCGAGACAGATTGTAGGGGAGACGGAGTGACAAAGACAGGCAAGGCATGCGGTGAAGAACTTTCAGAGATTTAAGTATCACCCCAGATCACGTAAGAAACGTGATCTGAGGTATCACTAAACAAGACTCTTCGTTAGCAATGCCGCAAGACGACATGGAAGAGAGAAAGGAAACAGAACAGAAGTGATATCTGGCGTTCCACAGGGAAATTTTATAGGTCCCCTACTCTTCCCCATGTTTATAAACGATTTAGGAGACAATCTGAATAGCTCCCTTAGACTGTTCGCGGATGATGCTGTCGTTTATCGGTTAGTGAAATCAACAGAGGATCAAAAGCACCTGCAAAGCGATTTAGACAAAATGTGTACATGGTGCGAAAATTGGCAGTGACACTAAATAAAGAAAAGTGTGAAGTAATACACATGACTACTAAAAGAAATCCGCTGAACTTCAATTACGCGATAAATCAGTCAAACCTTAAGGTCGTAAATTCTACCAAATACATAGGAGTGACAGTTACGAACAACTTTGACTGGAGAGAACACATAGAAAATATTGTGGGGAATGCAAACCAAAGGTTACGTTTTATTGGCAGAACGCTTCGAAGATGCACCAGCTCCACCAAAGAGACCGCCTACATCACACTTGTGCGTCCTTTCCTGGAGTACTGTTGCCCCTTTGGGACCCTCACCAGGTGGGACTGACGGAAGATATTAGAAGGTTCAGAGAAGGGCAGCTCGTTTTGTTTTATCACGTTACGGAGGGGAAAGCGTCACGGAAATGTTACACGAATTGGGGTGGAAATCATTAAAAGAAAGACGTTATTCATTGCGGCGTGATCTGTTTGCGAAGTTTCAATCACCGTCTTTTGCTTCTGAACGTGAAAATATTTTGCTAGCACCCACCTACTTAGGGAGACATGACCATCCCAATAAAATAAGAGAAATCAGATCGAAAACGGAACGATTTAGGTGTTCTTTCTTTCCGCGCGCTATTAGAGAATGGAACGGTAGAGAAAAGTTATGAAAGTGGTTAATGAACCCTCTGCCAGGCAAATAAATGTGATTTGCAGAGTATCTATGTAGGTGTAGATGTAAGATGGGATAGGAGGAGATAGGTTGGGTAGTAAGGATATGTTCATGGAGAGGAGTATGGAGGAGCAGATGGAAAAAGTGAGAGGGTAAGAAGATGGGCAGAGAGGGAGACGGTGAACAGGAATAGGGTAAATAGGAGAATGAGGAGAAGCAGATGCAAATGGAGAGGAGCGAGAGGAAAGAGGAGGTAAACAAATGGGGGACATCGGTAAGAGGAGCAGGGTTATTAGGTGTGTATCCAGTTCCCATTCACAAGGTTTGTGAAATTATATATTACAAATGTGGCCCGCTCTTTTCTATCTGAAACTAGCCACAGTAACCCGCAATCGAGTACAGCTTGTGCGTAATAAAAGTACAGTCAGACTGCGGAAGTGGCGAGAAACGGAGCCCCGCCAACAAAGTGTTGAAGCCGGTGAGCAGAGAGCGGTTTATTAGCGGGCGCTCCCGACAAGTGGCCGATCGGACAAAGGCGCGCCTCTGCCTCTGCCGCCCCCGGCGCGGCGCAGGCGCACGCCGCCCCTGGGCGCCGTGGTCGGCGGCGGCGGCGGCGGCGGCGGCGGCGGAGGCGGCGCAGTCGTCCCGCCGGCAGCCGCGCGCGCACAGCACGGCGCAGCACGGCCCAGCCAGCACGGCCCAGCCAGCGTCGCCCACGGCCGCCGCCACGCCGCCCTCCGCCACCCACGCCGCCGCCGCGTGGGCCGACGGCTCCGCGCGCGCCGCCGCCGCCGCCGCCGCCTCCCGCGAGGTAACCGGCCCACCAGGCTCCGCCGCCACGGGCCACGCACGGGCCGCTCAATGCCCCATTGTTGTCCTTCTCGGCACCGAAGGTTTTTCAATAAATTTCCAGGTTGACATCAGACCCCGACATCAACTAAACAAAGTGATTCGTTAAAGAAAATGTTGTGGAAGACGTTACGAAAGGCGCGATTACTTTCGGCCTATGTGAACCATCATCTGCCAGAGACGATAATATTCGTTATATGGTCTTGCTGGCTGAAGTACACCTTACATTACCCCAGTCGTTCACAAATCTCCTCCCCGCGAATAGCTACTGCATGGTCCGCGGAAGATATTAAAATTTCAAATTCTTAATAATTTTACTTATCTATTCATTATTATGTCGTCAACGAATCAACTAATTTTCCACTGAAAATAGCAACAGAACTGTTAACTTTGAGCTGAAAGTTTTGATTTCAATACACTTTAAAACTTCTGGGTGTAAGGTCCGCCTGATATGCAAAACACTGGTTTTACTTTTAGCAGTCGTATGCCGTCACATTGTTTTTCCTCTTCTTCCCTCCCCTCCCCTTCCCTTTTGAACGTAGGCCCCTTTTTACGTACTTCGACAACAATAGCGTTGTCATGGTTTGTTGTGGAGCACAATTTCTCTTCTGCACTTTTCGGCTTAACAGTCAAGCAACACACATATTTGGCACACATTTTTCTTCCACCATCACTTCACACTGGCAAAATCCACTCTGTGCGCTTTGTTAATATGCACACCTACTAGCGGGGTGACTAGCAGAAGTGTATAATAACGGAGGGTACGCAGTCGAGTTTGGCAAAGTGTCAAGTGATGGTGAAAGAAAAAAAGTGTGCGATATATATTTATTGCTTTTGTACTGTCCATAGAAACGTAGAAGAAAAAGTGTGCTCGAAGACCAAATTTTCCACGTCTGTAAAGCGTTTGGACCAAACTGCTGTGGTCATCAGTCCCTAGACTTAAAAATCTATTTAAACTACCTTACTACCTTACACTAAGAACATCACACACACACACACACACACACACACACACACACACACACACACACACCAAGGGAGGACTGGAACCTCCGATGGGAACGGCCACCCAGTCTGTAGCATAATGCCTTATACCACGCGGTTAATCCAATCGGCTGCTCCAAAGCAAACCATGACAACGCACCATTGTCCAACTTCATAAAAAAGGGTCCTACATTACCACAAAATATAAAACTAAGCCATAAATAAAAAAAAATAAAAAAAAAGAACACCGATGATAGGTGCTGAAACATGTGTGGGCTAAAAGTAAAAATAGTGTTTTGCATATCAGGCGCAATTCGTACCCATAATTTTTACTACAAACACGGATATTTTAAGAGCCACACTTGGAAAAGGACAAGTATTTTTCTTGAACCTGAGGATTTCTGCTCACAACAAAGGAATCAAAGCGGTCACTGATCTAAAACAGTTTGCGAATCAACAATTACAGGCAACAGACAAGCAACGGACTTCTTACACCCAGCTCCAGTGGTGAAGGACGGGTGCAAGTTTTGGGGACGACAAATTTCAAAGTATCACAAAATTTGAGAAATCTCGATAATTAGCTGTATATACAACTCATTTACAAAATCTAGTGCTTAATTGGAATTTTTTCTACAACATTGTGAAGCAGTTGAAAAGCTGTCTTGGTTTGTCTTCCAATATACTGAAGCTTCGGATTACTATAGTCCCTAAGTCAGTGCTACACTTGAAAAATACCTACGTGAGCTAATAACTCCCAGAGAAGCAGAAATCTGTATAATAAAGAAATAAATACCAGCCTACGATGGACTAAGAGTTCCTGCACGAATACCACCAGTATAGCTGATAATAACAGAGTAAAATTTGCAGCTCCCATCACATGACACGGTCTTCTGGATGAAGACGTGATTTAAGCTGATGTTTAAAAAGTACGGAATCATTTCCCTAACACTCCCTTCCCGTAGCGTCTCCCAACAATACCGTTCACGTCGCTCTGTTGCGTTGTCTTCGTTCAAGTTTTCCGTCATTCACTTTTATTTTTAGGTGTTAGAGGTGTATTCATTGGGCTGAAGGAACTGAACTGCATTTTCATAAACTCTTAAATCCAGTTTACGCGTTCCAATAAGCGCAACATGTGAAGAAAATCATCCATGAATGATACTGTGAACAAAATTAGCTATGTTTAATGCCGGGCATTGTCAGGAAAGGAGAACGTGATCGTATTTTGATCTATAATTTAAAACAAAATTTTAAAAGGCATCAGAAAATAATTAAAGCTGAAATTTACCACATGGTCACTATTTTGTAATGCCACTTAGTCATATTCCGCTCTATAAATGTACAATGTACTAATAATGCAGCTTGCCACTGGTCAGAAGTAAACAATTAAAACTGATTTACTAAAGCTACATGAACTGAACACACTAGGTTACCGAAATATGTATTAAGTACCCAAAACCGGTAAAAATGTGCAACAGGTTGCTTTTTCTAAACTAAGTTTAATAATTTGTATAGGTTATGGGACCGTCTTATGCAACTGTAAATTAGTCTGAAGTAGACTAATTTTACAGTAGCATAACACAGCCCCATAACCTATACAAATTGTATAACTGCAACTGTGGAAAAGAAGGCAAAAAACACGAAAAATAACTTTAACAGTTGTTGCACTGCCCAAAATACTAAACGACACTATTATCTTTTCTATGCAACGTGACATACTAATTGACAAAAAGCATTATTGCCAATTTATCAATTTTTTGTAGTTTATTTCAGTATTATTCTTACATTCTCAATCTTTCGTAGTGTTGTATACATTTTTTTTCTGAAGTCATTATTTTTCACCTTGTTTACAGGTCAGAAGTTGGTTGTAACTTACAATCGAAAATAATCACCAGGAAGTAAAATTTAATTTTAACGGTTGTATAAGACATTTTATTCTGTATTTAAGAAAAGTTAATAAGGGTAATTGTTTCTCAGTATCACAAAAGAGCAAGGCAGGGATGGATAAGTGTGAGGGAGCGACGTACGGTGTCACTTAAAATTTTTACACAGGGTGGAAAAATTCCCTTGATTTGACGCTGAGGTTACTAACACACTTCTGCTGCCCCGTCTCGTCACCATTTTCTTAGATGGAAAAGGTGGTAAGTCGAGCTTCACTAACTCTAAACCCTTGGAATGACAAAGGTATGGAGAAGGGGGAAGGGGTTTGGGGGTTACTTCATGTGAATGTGTGGTCAAATATCGTATTCATTAAAACTTTGAAAAACATTAATTGTTTATCAAATTCATCTATCAGATCGCATGAATGTTATAACTTTTTAAATATTAACGTGCTGCAAAAAATAAAGTTTTATAGGGAGAGCGGATGTTCATAACGAGTATATTAACGAAATCAGTATTTTCTTTATTTATGTTATTTATTAGGTAACTTCTTCTGGACCTTACGTACGAATCAACACCTCATTAAAAGTTGTCAACATAAATTTCGAGCGTATGCAGTCGGATCGTAGTAGGTCACCTTTTCATAGGAACCCATGTTCGGAAATGTCATCGAACAACTCTTCGAGCACTATGTTTAACTTCCATACTGTCAATCTCTTTTCTATCCATATTTTAGCAGGGAGTTCTATGGGGCAAAAAGAGAAAAAGTGTGCAGTCAACTTGGTATCGGAAATGCATACCTTTAGAGCTACACCGACCCAGGTGGCTCAGTGGTGACAGACTAGATTCGCAATTGGGAGGACGGCGGTTCAAATACGCTTCTGTCGATCCTCATTCGAGTTTTCGGTCTTGCTCTAAATCTCCCCCCCCCCCCCCCCCCATGCAAATGTCGGGATGGTTCCTGTCAAAGGGTACAGCTGATTACCTTTCTAATTCCTGATAAAAACTATCGGAGCATACCCTCTAAAGATTATTATGTGAATGGGACGTTACACCCTAATATTATTTACTTCTCTCCTTCAGAGTTATGACCACTTAACTAGCGGAAGAGATGTGTTCGAGTATCGAAGAAACCCACGTTACTGGACTTTTTTTAAATTGTTTTGCTCCATAGTAGCTTCTTCGAAAATATAGAAACCAAAGAGCATATGATAAAAGAGATTTCTATCGATGTTGAATAAGTAATTCTAGCGTAATTGGGCGACATTTTCGTTCATTGATTCCAATGTAAAATGAAGTCTACTATATCCCCTCTCATAGGTATTTATCACGTTTAATGACGTATTGAAATCATGGTGCTCAGCGACTATCTCGAAGATGACTGGAATCAGTCACAGATAGTTTCATTTACTGTGGCAGATCTCATAAAAACGTTCAGATATTGAATAGAAGGAGCGGCACTGAATCAAAATTAATGCCACGGACGGGTTACGAACCCGGGTCCTCCTACTGACTAGGCAGACATTTTAACCACTCAGCCACAGTGGCTATAAGGACAAGAATCGATTTGCTGCCACGCTACAAATTTTATTTCACTGCCTCTCCTTCTAATCCATATCTTCGATATATTCTGACAAAATATCTCTGGAAATCACTATTTGATATTCATATCTCCTATGCCTAGGATACAAGGCAGGAATGCACATATTAACGTTCACTGATGGAATGCTACTCTGCTTTTGGAGAGCCTTGGCATCACTGATACTAATATTAGTAAAAATTTCCGGGCTATTGTGCTGTGGTATTATGGATTTATTATTTTAACCCAACGTTTTGTCCCCAACTGCGGAGGACATTTTCAAGGGGGATCGTGGCACTTTTGTATGTATTGCTCGCTACTAAGCCAGGGTGTGCATCGAACGTACTATAGTACCACGATCCCCCTTGAAAATGTCCTTCGCAGTTGGGGGCGAAACGTTGGGTATAAATAATAAATCCATAAGGCCACGGCATAATAGCCCGGAAATTTTTAGTAATATGGACCTTTCCGGCAATGAATGTTTACATTTTACAATAACCCTAATTCTGTATTACATGAGGAGGGAGACGAGCATTTCGACAGTCCGTGGGGTCGAAGGATCCATAATGCCGCTGCAGATGATGGGTTAAAGTGTCTGCCTACTAAGGAGGAGGTCCTTGTCTCTAATAAATGATGTGGCACTGATTTTAATTCGAAGTCTCTCCTACTATTCAATATCTTTGATTATTGAGACAAAACATGTCTCTCGAAATTATTATTTGATAAAGGTTCAGATGTTTGTAATCCTAAGAGACCAAACTGTCGAGGCATTGGTCTCTACTTAATCTAACTTACTCGTATGCTGAAAACAGCACGCGCACCCAGACCCGAGGGAGGACTCGAACCTCTGACAGGAAGCAGCTGCGCAATCCGTAGTAAGATCTTCTGCGTGTGTGGTGTGTCATGTGACCTATTGCACCACAATTATAAAAATTTTCCAGTTTCTATCATAAGATTATTGACTGTCCCTAACGTACACTTTTCCTTTGCCAATATTTTAGATACCTGAATATTGTTAAATTTCGTTACAAAACATGGTTCGCTCTAAACATTAACCTGTAGGTCCCTTTCCATGGTTGACAAACTGTGACAGATTAGGAAAACGCAACTGACAGGAGCTAACTTATAACTAAAAGATAGACGCCAGTACATTGGGACACACGAAATTACTAATTACTATAAGAGTTGTGTAAATTGTACGAAGGTATCTGACCTGGAGACAATAAATTTCTTGTTTCTTTACCATTAGATGGTTTTAGAATAATACATATCCTCACTCTAATTCTTAGTTATAAATTAGAGCAGTGACGCATATCACAAGAACAGATATCAATCAGATACGAAAACGTTTCCGTTCTCCAAATCACAACTCATCGCAGTATCAAAAACCACTTATCGAGGATGTACCAAGCAAGTCGCACAAAGTAAGATCCTAGCTGCCCCTATTACTGTTTTGTAGTATCTATGTATGTCGGAATAACATGGTTCATACTGCCTTTAATACACTGGAATGTAATGCAGTGAAAACTGTATTAAACATATGAAAACCTGATTTCCCACGGTAAGGTGCCTGTTGCCGAATTTTGAATCGTACAGCACAGTGTGACGTATTCCGTTCAAACGATATCAGTGGCAACAGTGGCGCTATTGTGTTGCATTGCTTACATGGCTTGCTGTAAAGTGGTTTCTGATCTCTATCAAATGGTAACAGGAATTAAGGAATAATACTTTTCACTTAGGACAGAGCATTTCTCTTTTCGTTCCATACCTGACAATTCTTTGATACTTTAGTCGTATTTAATCAAACCGCCTGAATACGTCTACAAAGCTACTCTGCAATTCAGAATGAGGTGCCTGGCAGAGGGTTCATAATGCAGATCCGCTTAACTCCAGCTCTTATCGCACTGCACTTAGCTTTCAAGCCACTGGGCAGAGAAGTAATGCTCTACAATGCTTCGCGAAATGGGAGTTCGCAGGACACTGTTTTCATTGGTGGATGAAAGCTTTCAATAGCAAGCGCCAGTCTCACATCTGTTAAGCCTCACAGAAGCTTTGTGTTTCCTCTGTCTCTAGGCACTGGCTGAATACAGATCGATCGCAAAATTTGCAATCCTGTTACAGCATTACACAAATTAAATTGTTTAATTTTTTCTCTTTCTTTCATGGGGCATGTGGTTAACCTATTGAGGTCACATAAGATTTTATAAATTGTCATGTACCATTGGATCTATATGATAAGACTTCTTTGGTGTTCTTCTTTCTTTTATTCTATTTAGTCGTGAGGGATACTTCGACCAAAGATATTGTGGACTGGGCATAGCATCGCTTTCAAGGCACCAACAATCTCTGTAGCTAAATCACTGCTTTGCCAACAGTCACGTGGTAGTTTCCAGCTTAGTTTGTGAATTTACAAGGGGGTTAGTGTGAAGGAAATTTCGCGTGCAAGTATTATCTATGTAAAATAATGACATTTCTCAATAACTGCTAGGGGATGAACGGTATTTTTAAAATATTGGAACGTTGCTATTAAGGCAATTTTGAAACAAGAAGTACAAAACTTCAGATTTAGAGTTTTGATTGGAATTTTAAAAACACGTTTTTCGATATTTTTGGAAATTCAACCATTAAGCTAGTGAAATAAGGGTAAATCTTTTAATGGTACTAGGAAGACTATTTTGATGCTAGAAATGCCAAAATTTGGATTTGGAACCATGATTAGAAATTTAAAAAAATCTGTTTAGGGATGTTTTGCCATCAATGGCGCAATAGGGGATGACAAGTTTTATCGAAATAGTTGATTAGGAAAAGCTATCTTAAAGCTAAATCTATGAAAATTTATATTTAGAAATAGAAACTACAATGCTGATCATCCAGTCAACGCGTGCGAAGCAGCGGGAATTAAGCTAGTTCAATAATATTGTTACCCTTGTATCTGAACAGAGAGCAAAGCTCGCACATTACAATATGCGTTCTTTACACTCCTGTGCTATTTTAGATTGTGTGCTCTTGACATCGTTTCACATATTGCCTGAGTTGTGACTGATGTCAAGATTAGTTTATAAGTTCTCAGACACAATGGATTTTATGTGTGAGATGCTCTCGACGTATCTGGTATCTTCGGCTGTTTCTGTTATGACTGGATATTTACCTCTAAAAGTCGTACTGTGCGAAAATGTTAGTGTAACACTCTGAGCAGATGTACTGATGATAAAACCACTGTCTAACATATACAGTCACGACACTCCCAATGATGTTCGTTATGTAGCATCTCTCTAAGCGGCCGGAAAGCTACCGGATGAGTGTGAATAATTTAGTTTTAATTTACTTTAACTTACTTTTTATAATAGCGAAAATATTTAGTGCTATAAAAATCGGCAATACCTACCAAATAAGTGCACATTGGTCTTCATTAGTTTCCTAAGAACCGTTGGACTGTATGAAAACGTACATTGCAGAACAGTTTTTTTTCTTCGTATTCTCTTGAAATATACGACTTTTTCAATGATCAATTTTATTTTCTGTTGAGAACAAAAGATGCCTAAACAACAACAAAAGATCTGACGTTTTGCAAAAAGACGTCGGCTTTCTACTCAGAAAGATCAAAGTTTCTTCACTCGAATTCTAGTCAAATCAGAGAGTGTTGAGCGTAATAAACTTATATGGAATGCAATAACTACATTTTTTTATGTAGCAGATCGGACAGCATCGCTTTAGCTGAAGGAAATCATCAAAAGCGTGTCAATTACGCGTCGAAAGCCAGAAAAAGTAGAAACCAAATCAGAATTGTTACTACATCTGAACCACAAAAGGCAAGAGTCTTGAAGACAAAAGTAATTACATTTAAATGCCTAGGCGTTTAAACGAAAGACGAACGAAGTGTAAAAATGTTAGAATCACTACACTCCATACCCAACATGTAAGAACAGAGCGTAACAGGAATTTATTTTTCTAGTATATTTATATTCTGTTACTGTCAGCGGAACAAGCTACAAATATATACATATTGATGTATAATGTCTCATGACTACGTGATAAAACGTATCCGGACACCTGGCTGAAAATGACTCTTGTTGGTCCACCCTTAGCCTCGATGACGGCTTCCACTCTCTACGTTCAATCAGATGCTGGATGATTTCTTGCGGAATGGCAGCCCGTTTTTCACGGAGTTTACCACTGGGCAGAGCATCGATGTAGGTTCGAAAGGCCCAAAGGTGTTCCATAAGATTCACATCAGGACTTTGTGCAGCTCAGTCCATTAGAGGGATGTTACTGCCGTGTAGCGACTACGCGACAGGCCGTGCATTATGAACAGGTGCTTGATCGTGTTGAAAGATACAATCGCCATCCCCGAACTGCTCTTGAACGGTGGGAAACAATAAGGTGCTTAAAACATCTATGTAGGCCTGTGCTGTAATAATGCCACGTAAAACAAAAGAGGTGGAAGTCTCCTCCATGAAATACACCAGCGCTCCTTAATATCACCACCTCCGAATTTATCTGGCCGATAACGTTCACTGGGCATTCGCCATCGGATCGCTACAATGTGTACCGTGATTCGTCACTCCAGAGAACATATTTCCACTGTTCAATAATCCAGTGTTTATGCTCCTTACACCAAGCAAGGCGTCGTTTGGCACTGACCTGGGTGATGTGTGGCTTATGGACAACCGCTAGCCGGCAGCGGTGGCCGAGGGGACTGAGGCGCTCTAGTCACGGTCTGCACGGCCACTACGGTCGGGAGTTCGAATCCCCCCTCGGGCATGATATTTGTGCCGTCCTTAGTATTAGCTAGTTCATAAGTAGTTTGTAAGTTTAGGGACTGATGACCCCGTAGTTAAGTCCATAAACTGTACAAACATTTGAACATTTTTTGGTAACCGCTAGACCTTCCGCCTAGCTGTAGTAGTACTGGGACTGGATCCTGATACAGTTTCGTATTCCTGTATGATGGTCTGGATAGATGCCTGTCTGTTACACTGTACGACCCTCTTCAATGTCGGCAGTGTCTGCCAAGTCAACGGACGAGTTCGGCCTGCGCGCTTTCGAGCTGTACGTGTCTTTTCATGTTTCTATTTCACTATCACATCAGATAGGGAGGTTTAGGAATATGAAAACCTTGCGTATATTCGTCTGGTACAAGTGGCACCCATCACCTGACCACGGTCGCAGTCCGTGAGTTTCGCGGAGCGCTCCACTCTGTTCTAGTGTTCAAATGTTTTGTATAGCTTATGGGACATAAATATGGGGTCATCAGGCCCTAAATTTACAAACTACTTATCAACTATGACATAAAAGTTTTCTGGGTGTTGTACCGCGTCATGATGTAAGGCTATTACTAAATAACCGACGTTTCGGCCAACGTTACAGTGGCCTTCATCTGGGTATACTGATGTGAGCTGGTTGTTACTACAGTTTATATTACTTTCATTTAGACATTACGTCATAATTTTTAAAAATAAGCGATGTTATTGGTGATTTTTTGTCGGAAGAATGGAACTTTATTTTGATTGGATGCTGAGGTGGAGGGAGTGGGGGTTAGCCATTGCTTCTTGCATAGCGAGACATGATTCGTGTTCATCGGCGAATGGGTTCCATTCTTCCGCCAAAAAATCACCAATAACATCGCTTATTTTTAAAAATTATGACGTAATGTCTAAATGAAAGTAATATAAAGTGTAGTAACAACCGGCTCACATCAGTATACCCAGATGAAGGCCACTGTAACGTTGGCCGAAACGTCGGTTATTTAATAATAGCCTTACATCATGACGCGGTACAACACCCAGAAAACTTTTATGTCATCTGACTCTGGCCGCGGAAGCCTACGTAATTATACTTATGAACTAGCTTATACTAAGGACGGCACAAATATCCATGCCCGAGGGAGGATTCGAATCCCCGACCACAGTGGCCGTGCAGACTGGGACTGGCGCGCCGCAGTCCCCTCGGCCACCGCGGCCGGCCATTCTGCTCTCTCACGATGTCTAATGATTACTGAGGACGCTTCTATTGAGTACCAAATATGAAAAACGTTCTGTTTTTGGAGGGTGTGCGGATACTTTGGATCACATAGTGCCTCAATGAATCAGTGAAATTCGGCTGCTTTTACATTTATTTCACGATTATGTCTGTCGAAATTTTACGAACGATTGGAACGTAAAAATTACGTAGAAGAGTTATTATACAGAAACATTATCTTACAAGGGCCTTGCTCACAACTATGAATGTTAGTGTCATTGCAACTGTCAGTTGGTAAGAACTTTTATAGCAGTGAGTGCCGAAAATGTGTATGTTAGACTATGATAATATATAGGCCGTCCTCAGCCTTTTGAAGAATTATCTGATCACTAGTGAATAACTCGGAATATATGGAATTCTCTAATTTTAACCCATATGATAGCTCTGAGCCTCCATTCTTTAATTACTTTACATCATATCTGCAGTTATTAAAAAGTTCTGGAGAGAAAGTAGAATCCTCGCATACAGATTGATATTTTTTCACACAACGGCTTATTCTGCTTGCAGTATTATTCAGCTGCCATTACTAGTATTTCTGTATTGTGTGTAAAATAAATATTTTAATGCTGTAGAAATTAGTAGACTGTCACTGATTGTTAACCCAATTATGCATGCCAAAGAACACATAATGTTTTTGTGAAGTATACCCTTAGGGGGTTTATGTTAGCGTCGTACATCATTTAGTACAATCGTCATTAACTCTTCAGTGCGAAAGACGTATCTTTAAAAAAATAAGAAAGGCTATGTGTCAAAAGAAAAAGAAAAAAAAAAGGAAAGAAAAACTGGGAAATAAAGTATTAACCATATACAATTGTTATCGTTTCCTTACTGTCAAAACTGTCTCGTGTTTGTACAGAGTTCTATTTCAGTAGTAAAAAATATTCATTTTAGTAACAATAACCAGTGGACAAACGACAAGAAATTCCGAACACGCTGATTTTTGTATTGAATAGAAGATGGTCCAGTACGATACTATTAGGCTTCATTTTACCGATAATATGTACCTGTCTCTTCCCATTTCCTTCTGCAAAATAGCGGATAACTTCCACTGAGCGAGGTGATATTTTAATAGAAGACTGACCGAACTCACGAATTAAACCTCAACAAGGTGGTGATGTTCACGTTAAAAGCAGCAGTTATAAATAAATGAGGTCTAAATACAAAAACATTCGTTAGAGCTTCATAGGAAATAACTACTATGAAATAATGATTCAGGAAGCACGATTTCTGGGTGCTTTGTCATTTGATATCATTTAGGAAATGTTTTATATAGACTCCCAGCTTCTCTTAACCTTTTATTCATTTAGGACAATTTGTGTTTGCCATCCTGCCGACCACTAACTTATATTGTAGAAAGGAGCCAAACACGAGAAAGATCGAGATATTTCAACACGTAGCTTGGTACTCCGAGAAAATGCCAATTATTTTCTGTCTCAGGTTATCTAGTTGAGGAGTACTTCCACAGATCCTCTAGTACTGTGACCAAAAGCTGAATGGGAATTTAAAAGAAAATCACGGCAAATGAAATGGTGTCGATACATCGATAAATCTAAAAACTCATTTTTGTTGTTTGGCGTGACTTTCTCCTTTGGTACTATTAGCTGCTCACGAACACATTCGTCTTTCCTGTTTTCATATCAAACAGTTCGTCTCCCTATAACTGTCGATTTAAGCACCGTGTAGGGGATCGGTGAACTAATGACGGGCAACGCTCTCTGCGTCACTGCTTGTCCTCGGAGACGCCATATTGTATTTCGCCATTTTTACTTGAAGGCCGTATTTGGTTGATTTTACATTGTACTCAGGTTCTATAAATATATGCAGTTTCAAAGCAGCAGAACAATGAAGATTTCTAGAAAATATAATTTCCTTTAATGAAATGAAGTAAAATCTCATCTTTTGTTTAAGAAGTTTACGTATTCACTTATTTACATGTTATACGTACATATTGTATTAGAAATGTCTGTCGTTTTAATGCAATGACACGAAGAAGATTCATCGAAGATGAATGATCCTTGGTTGGATCTGATGTGAATAAATGCTGTAACGTTTTATATAACTGTTGAAACTGAGTAACTGACAAGTAAACCTGGGGAAGTGCCACTCTCCGACTTTTCAGAAATTTGGATAGCCGCGGTGGAGTAGCCGAGCGGTCTAAAGCGTCTCGCTGCGGAGCGCGCAGTTGCTCGCCGTGGAGGTTCGAGTCCTCCATGGGGCATGGGTGTGTGTGTGTTGTCCTTAGGTTAGTTTACCTAGGTTTAAGTAGTTTGTAAGCTCCGGACTGATGACCACGAAGTTTGTTCCGATAGATTTACAAACATTTGATTTGAAATTTGGATATGTTATAATACATGAAAAACTAAGGGACGCGTACTTTTTTTAGCGGCGGTAAAACATATTTAAGAGGTGAAATGGTCCCTCCAAAATGGGGGCTAAATGTAAAAAATTGCGATAACATAGAGACTAGTGAAGCGATTTTAAGGATTTATGTTGTGAAAGTATCTTTTGATGAAAGACCAATTTTTGTTACACAAATTAGTTTTAATTTAATTGAAGTAGAATTATAAAATCTTCAAGCAACCCTTTTGTAAACAACCCTTATATTGCGGATCTGGCCTTGCGACCTCCACGCTCTACATTACGGGCAACTCAAAGTCGGCGGTTGAAATCAATAAATATTTTTAACATTTTTTATTCACTTCTATTCGCTATTATTTCGAAAGTAGCTTATTTTGAAAGTCGCATGTCGAGTTAATGTATAAGAACTTTTTTTCGACTCTTCTTCCGCTATTCTGGACCTGCTATATTGAATTTTGAGAATCTGATGTCAGATCCGGATTCACCGACTTCAAATACCGGTGTATTAAAGAGACAAAACAGTTCGAAAGTGTAGATTAACAAGGTGTTTCATGTCAAGTATCAAACGAGTGCGGCAATATAAGGGTTGTTTACCTCTCAAATATTTATCATTTAATCCCAGTACGTGATTCTTAATTAGCCTACCTTTTGAAATTTTAATAGATTCTACTTCGATTAAATCAATACTAATTTTTGTAGCAAAAAATGGGTCTCTTTCGAGGTAATTAGCCTCCTAAATTTCACTCTCTCCAATATACCTACGCTGATTTTACTCTTTTTTTTTTTTTCAAAAGATTCATTTATAACAAAAATCATTAAAAGTGATTCACTAATCTCTAAGTTATCGCAATGTTTGCATTTTAGCCACCGTTTAAGAGGGACCGTTTCACCCCTCAAACATCCTTTATCACCGCCAAACACAATACTTGTCCCTTAGTTTTTCACGTATTATTATCCAAATTTCTGAAAAATCGGAGCGTGACACTTCCGTAGGTTTACGTGTGAACAAAAATGCTGCGTTACAAAGTCTTGTGTAACTGTTTCGCTTATTTCTTACATTTTTTTTTTTCAGTTTGGCTTCGGCATTCGTATAAGGTTATGAGGCTTGCTTATTAATGTCATACATGTATTCTCTGTATTGTTAACGTCATGTGAATATGTCACATTTCTTTAAGAACTGGCGCTGATCGATTTTACTAGCTGACATCCTTACTGAATGGACACTTAAATTTCGTTTTTATCTTTTAACTCTTAAATTTTAATTGAAATTCCTATTTGTGTATGCTACACACAGTATAACATGAATGACTTATCGACAAGGAAGGAAATGTGAGTTTTAACAGAGCAAACGTAGCAATTTTGCTGGATTTATTTCGGTTATCAGACAGTGCAGTTTGCAGACCAGATACAGGCCACAAACGCCGCTACAGAACGCTGACTCACGAATCACGTTAACCAGCACGTCGCATGTGATGCTTGGCGCTGTGTCTCCGCGCCCACGTTAACATTAGCTGTCTTGTCCCTTGTGAGGTTGGCGTAACCGACCTCCGAAAACTGTCTTGAGCAGTTAAACCGGCAACCCACGCGCAATGGAAATATTCTAGACCTTATAGCCACAAACAGGCCTGACCTTATTAACGTTGTCTGTGTAGAGACAGGAATTAGTGACCATAATATCGTCATAGCGTCGATGGTGACCAAAGTTCACCAATCAAGAAGGCTATGAGCGTGTTTTTGTTGGGAAGAGCCGATATGTAAATGTTACGATCGCACTTAGAAAATGAATGGGCATCGTTCAATTCCGGATGTAGAGGAATTGTGGACTAAATTTAAGTGCATTGTTAATAAAGGGTTAGAGAAATATGTGCCAGTAAAGACGATTAAGGATGGAAAAGATCCACCGTGGTATAATAATAATGTTAGAAAGCTGCTGAGAAAGCAAAGGCTGTTGCACTCTCGATTAAAAAAAGAACACGCAATTGATGACAAGCAAAAGTTAGTAGAGATTCGTGCGTCTATAAAAAAATCGATGCGCGAAGCAGACAATAATTATCACAGCCATACCTTAGCACAAGATCTTTCCGAGAACCCGAAAAAACTCTGGTCCTATGTAAAATCGATAAGCGGGTCAAAGTCCACTGTCCAGTCACTCGTTGATCATTCCGGGGCAGTAATAGAAGAAAGCAAAAATGTACCATCATTTGATCAACGTACTAATTCCAAAATAGGGGACATAGCAATAGGTATTTCCGGTGTAGAGAAGCAGGTGAGAGAGCTAAATACGAAAAGCTCTGCTGGTCGGGATGGAATACCAGTTCGGTTTTACAAAGACTATTCTGCGGCGTTGGCCCCCTACTTAGCTTGCATTTATCGCGAATCTTTAATTCAGCACAAAGTTCCTAGTGATTGGAAAAAATCGCAGGTGACTCCCGTTTATAAGACTGGAAAGAGAACTGACCCACACAATTACAGGCCAATATCGTTGACATCAGTTTCATGTAGAATTTTAGAGCATATTCTCAGTTCGAATATAGTAAATTTCCTTGAAACGCAAAAGCTTCTTTCCATGAATCAGCACGAGTTTAGGAAACATCGTTCATGTGAAACTCAGCTTGCCCTTTTCTCACATGACATCTTGCGAGCCATGGATGAAGGGCAACAGGCGGATTGTGTTTTTCTCGACTTCAAAAAGGCGTTCGACGCGGTGCCACACTGGTGAATGCTAACGAAGATACGAGCTTATGGAAAAGGTTCACAGATTTGTGACTGGCTGGATGACTTCCTAAGTAATTGAACGCAGTACATTGTTAACGACGGCGAGTGTTCATCAGAGACGAGTGTATCGTCAGGCGTTCCCCAGGGGAGTGTGATAGGACCGCTATTATTTTCTATCTATATAAATGATCTGATGGACACAGTAAGTTGTAATTTGCGGCTGTTTGCTGATGACGCTGTGGTGTATGGAGGGTGTCGTCTGTAACTGACTGTAATAGCATATAGGATGACTTAGACAAAATTTCTAGTTGGTGCGAAGAATGGCAGCTAGCTCTCAATGTAGAAAAATGTAAGGTGATGCACGTGACTAGAAAAAACAATCCCATAATGTTCGAATACAGCATTAGTAGTGAACTTCTTGATGCAGTCGCGTCGTTCAAATATCTAGGCGTAACATTGCAGAGCGATATGAAATGGAACGAGCATGTAAGGACAGTTGTGAGTAAGGCGGACAGCCGACTTCGGTTTATTGGGAGAATTTTGGGTAGATGTACTTCACCTGTAAAGGAGACCGCGTATAAAACGCTTGTACGATCACGTCTTGAGTATTGCTCAAGTGTTTGGGACCCGCAGCAGATCAGTTTAAAGGAAGACATAGAGGCGGTTCAGAGGCGAGCAGCTAGATTTGTTACCGGTAGGTTCGACCAACGCGCGAGTGTCACGGAAATGCTCCGGCAACTCAATTGGGGATCGCTGGAAGAAAGACGACGTTCTGTTCGTGAATTTCTGTTAAGTAAATTTAGAGGGCCAGAATTTGAAGCTGAGTGTAGTACGATCTTGCTGCCGCCTACTTACATTTCGCGTAAAGATCACAAAGACAAGATAAGAGAAATTAGGGCTCGTACCGAGGCATATAGGCATTCTTTTCTTCCTCGTTCTATTTGGGAGTGGAATAGGAAAGGAAATGCCTAGTAGTGGTACAGTGTACCCACGCACCTTACGGTGAATTACGGAGTATGTATGTAGATGTAGATGTACTCCAGAAATTGAACAGCTTACGTAAACAGCGTCTAGAATGGACCTTCGCTGTGCCAGTTACCACACACGGATGAAACATCACGTTGCAAGACCGCAGGTGTTTGACGAAAGAATGTCACGCCGACGGGTCACTGCAGTTCTGTGTTATTGCTGGAGGTTCAGTTCTCCTTCGAGCATGTGTGTGTGTGTGTGTGTGTGTGTGTGTGTGTGTGTGTGTGTGTGCGTGTTGTCCTTAGTATAAGTTCATTGAAGTAGTTTGTAACTCTATGGTCTGGAGAGCTCATCAGTATGGTCTCTTAGGTTTACAAACATTTGAACATTTTCTTTTATTTGAAAACGTTTTATTCACTTCTGTGTCCGCCATTAAAATGGATACACCCTTCGTCAATCTCTATCGAGACATCGATATTGTCGTTTTATTTTAGTTAGGGGAAGGTCGGGTAGCCCCGGACACAAAAATGAATTGCTAATAAAACAACAATAAACAATTTTTCTATGTTAACTTTCATCGTAAAATGAAACCAGTAACTTATTTAGTCATATCACTTAGATAAGCATAGATAATAATTTTATTTATGAACTACCTTAAATACACTTTTGAATCAGTTTATTAGCACTAAAAAATTTGGAGGGTAGCCCCGGACACAGCATTCAGTGGTACTCCACTTGTTTCTTGGCCTTGAAAACATACAATTGTAATAAATAACTCAAGCAGCTAAATAAAATCAGTTTTCATGGTACCAGTCCTTGCAGTTATAGCACTGAATACAGTCTTCTTCGAAGATTTCTCCACATGTGATGCATTCTGACTCTTTTCTTTGACCTCTACGGCTAACAAAGTTTTACGTTTTATCCGCGCTGCTGGTTTTTATGACTCGATCTAACGGTAGGTGCTGTGGCCTGACATCTTAGGCTGCCACCAACCCAGCTTTTTAACTTTTCACGTCCTTTGGAGTTCTTAGTGTCTGCACTGTGGCTGGCTCATCCTGTTTTTTCTTTGTGATCAGCCAGCCAATGACCTCTGCTATGCAGTTTTATTCGTGACATTCTTTTACTAATTGTGTGTCTCCGTTTTGTATTGTCAGTGACTTGTCTATTATTAACTTGCCCTTTTGTGCAGTGTCATTTTCAGGGCGTTGTTTTATCTTTGACAGTTGACTCTCAGCTAGGAACAGGGGACTGATAACCTAGCTGTTTAGTCCCCTTAAAACAACCAACAACAACAACAACATCTTTTCTTTGATCCTCTTCGGGGAGACTGAATATTTGTCTTTGCCATGAACGTTTCTTTAGTGCATTTGCGTTTTTTGTTTTTTTCGGATTGTCCTTTTTATTGAATTTCCTTTTCTGTCTCTCTTCTAAACCTTTTTCTTATATGGAGATGACCTCTCTTTATTAAATCTATGAGGTATTTTCAGAGCTTCTGCAAGATCAAATGCTAATTTCAAAAACTCTTGTTATGGGTGAAAACCGCCAACGAAGTTAAACAGGAACGACGAAAAATTTTTGCGCGAACAAAATTCACCGCTGCGAGTAGCTCGCTCGGTGCCTGTGCCACAACTGACTTGCATGTGTTTTTACTCCACAGGGCGCGCATTTCAAATGCAGTCTTACCAGCGCAACGTGCTTGGTTTATTAGAAATTGAAATGTTCGCGGTTACCCGCCGTCCGGGGCTACACGACCTTCCCCTACGAGTGTGTCATAGTATGGCCGTTGGCTCAACAGATGTTAGTACTTTCATTTCGGTATTGGCAAAAAGCGATGGCTGAAGCACGTTTGACATCTGATCAACGCAGAAGTATTGTGAAGTGAATCTTCAAGTTCGATAATGCTGTTGAAATGAAACGTCAGAGGAGGCGGGAGTTTGAATCAGAACTGCCAAGTGCTTTTGAAGATGACAGTCTGAACGAATACTAGGACAATGTTGTCCATATGTTGATATCCCAACATTGCTTTATGAGAAACTCATACGATAGGAGAAAATGTAATATTATAGTCAAAGTGCCTTGTGCAGTTATATGTCTTGGGTGGGGAAGTAAGAAACATGCACACACGAAAAGCATTAATATGGATTGAAAGATACAGTAGGTTCGGGAAGTTCGCCGAGTCCATCGCGCAGGCATCATCCACGATTTCTGCTATCTTGTAGGTACTGCACGATTAGTGACCTGCATATTTTCCCGAGATGAATCTAAATGAACGTGTTGGGATTCCGTAGAAGAAAGAGCACACTTCGTTACTATGATCTCTATGTTGGTCATATATCCTGAATAATCGATTTCGGCAAACAATATTTCCATTAGCCTTTTTTTTTTACATTCTTTAAAAATAGACTAGGGCCTATAAAAGTTTTTTTCAATGAGCAAGGTTTATCAGTCTCAATAAAAACACGGACAAAATATTTTATCATGTTTTCATTGAGAGTGATAAACGTATGCCATGCACCCTTCTTATGTAAAAATTTGTACAGCCCCTGACTATTTTTAGTGGATGTATAGAAAAACCTGTAATGTCACAACCTCAGGCTGTGCATGCCACGCAGGTGTGCAACTGTACTGGCCGTTCGAGGTGGTCACACACCATGCTAGAGAGCAACGAAAATGACGTTTTTACTATTATGATAGCCCCATGGTTCCTCGCTCTACGTTAACACCATGTGAACCTCCAGTATAGGCTTGAGACCGAAAATTTAGTACCGTATCACACACAAATTACAATTGTAACCAATATTTGACTATTGTATTGTGTGTGATATCGCAGTTGATCCAAATGTTTCAATGTTTGCAAATCTACGGGACTTAACACTGAGGTAATCAGTCTCTAGGCTTACACGCTACTTAACGTAAGGTAAACTACACACACCCCATGCCTGAGGGAGGATTGGAACGTCCGATGGGGAGCAACTGTGCGCCCCACAGCAGGGCGCCTTATTGCGCTCGGCCAATCCACGGCGCTCACCCGACCCCCTATTAGTTTTGACCAGTGTATAGCTAAAAAAAAACCGACCAACAATCCGAAGATTGGTTTGAACACCACAGTGCTTTACCAGGCTGTTTGGAGGTGGTATGCCCTTGCCTTCCTCCGACCTTTGAACTGACTTACCCAGCCAGTTATAGGGGGACCTACAGTTTAACGTGGGTTCCGAACCACGGTGCTACTCGGTATTTTTCACATGAGCAATACTGCCAGAGGTGAAAGAAGTGGAATGTGACAGATAAAAATCCTAGGACCTGGCGAGGATAGAACCCGCAACCTTTGGATTTGTAGTCTAACTCTCTACCACTGTGCAACCAGGCGCATTTGTGTGTAACTGTAGCTATGTAAAGGAATTTACAAACTTTCTTCGTTGTCTGTTCTGACTTCTACATGTATGGCTAAACTGTAAACCAGTTAGGGATTATGAAGATGAAGACGAATCACTGCCAGCCATTGTCCTTGTGCCAATCCTCCGTGAGAGAAGTGGAGGAACAGTGACGTAGAACGGAACGTCTATATTTTATTCATCATGCGTAGAATCGACACAGAAGGAATCAGCTTTCTAAATTACAAGGCGACCGAATGAAACCGACGAATGCCCCTTAAAAAGCTTCTTCCGAGCTGCACACAGCGATACCTGAGATCGACGTCATTACACTGTGCAGCCACCCACACGCCGCCGCGAAGCGAAGCAGGTATATTCGAATCGACCGGCGCTTCTGCCCAAGATGAAGGGAAAATAAAAATTACGGCCGTTGCACAGTGAGGAGCGGTATAGGCGCCTCTCGGTCTGGGAGAAAGCTGCGCCACAGGCTAGAAAGTAATGCGACAGAATACGCAGGCCCATGAGAGCGGACAGCTTCAGTATGCTGTTTAACTGCGGAGTACTGGCATTAATTCCCATTTTATAATTGCCAAGAAAATAAACGAAATCTTACTAAACATTATATAACATACAGGGTGTTTCACTAGGTGTGTTTGCCTCTGTAACTTATAAAATAATAGGTGACGGGAAAATTTAATGCGGTAGATCAACACAAGAAATGTTACACATTCTGCGGAGCTATGAACATAGTTTATTGTATCATTTTCCAAAGCGTTACACCAAAAAGATATAATTTTTTAAATGGAACAATACTTTTTTCTATCGTGTATTGGATTCGTTTAAACCACCTGCGTCCAAATCAATTTAAACTACATTCCTATCACTGTTAGCTTGGGAGCTACAACCCTTCAAAGATCCGGGGGCGGAGGCTGCGATAGCGTAGCTGACTGGCCTAGTGGCTATCCCCTGGGGCACGGCCCACTGTCTCATGACCACCAGCCAGTTAGCTACGCTGTCATAGCCGTCGCCCCCTAAACTTTGAAGGGTTGTAGCTCCCAAACTAACAGTGATAGGAATGTAGTTTAAATTGATTTGGACGCAGCTGGTTTTAACGCATCCAATTCACGATAGAAAAAACTATTGTTCCATTTAATAAATTATATCTTTGTGGTGTAACTCTCCGCAGAAAGTGTAACATTTCTTGTGTTGACCTACCGCATTAAAATTTCCCGTCACCTATTATTTTATAAGTTACAGAGGCAAACACACTTAGTGAAACACCCTGTATAAAAGGATGCAAAATAGTAATGAGTAGGCCTATTAGCTATATGACGTTCATTTAATATTGACAATGATGTCGTTCCAATAATGAGGCTCAAAAGGGAGGAAGATTTAAAAATGATTAAGAAATATTAATGACACTTGTACAGTAGAAGCGCCGGAAAATATAAAAAAGTCTAAAACTAAAATATTTAATTTATAGTTGGTAGCATAGGTAAAATCGAATAAGCTATAATATAAAAGGGTAATGTATATATTTGACATTTTTCAAGTGAGGGGGCGAGCTAAATCGTTCATTAAGAATATATATGCTAAGATTGCTTTTTGTATACTTAATTTTATTTTAGATGACTGGTTTCGAAAATCTTGATCTTCAGATATGCAACTCTAAATTTTTACAAAACAGCCCCTCATGTAATATGATGCTTCATGTCGAAATTACTTTTTAAGTTAGATATTAAGCACCATATCACATGAGGCGCTAATTTAAAAATAGTTTAAAGCTGCAGACCTGAAGGTGATAACAAAGATCATCGAAACTGGTCATCTAAAATAATATACTGACATTACCTGAAACCGCTGTGGAGGCGATCTGATAGGTTAATAATCTTCAAAAGTGAAAAGTCAACATCGCAAAATACTCATTTAATTAATGGCGACCGGTTTCAGTGGGCTATGCTATCATCATCTGCTCATGTCAAATTTTACAAGTTGGTCATCTGATTTTAAAATGGAGATTAAATAATATGTGCAACACAGCAACATATGTAAATATAAAAAGACATAAGTTAAAACCTCACAGCTTGTGAGATACTGACCAGTACTGCCCGTATTATGAAACCTGTGAAGTTTTAATTTATGTACGTCTATATTTAGTCTAAGTGCTATGTTGCTTATGTATTTTTATATTTAGACTAAGAGCTATATTTCATGTATTATTTAAACTCAATTTTAAATAAGATGACCAATTTGTGAAATCTGATATGACTATATCATGGTAGCGTAGCCCACTAAAATAGGTCGTCATCCAATAACAAATATTTTGCGATCTTGGCATATATATTCTTAACCAATAAGAGGGTAAAATGTTTGAGACCATTCGGCATAATGAAAGTAGTCACTGTCTTCTACTTTTTAACCTATATTACCAAAACCAATGGTGAAAACACAAGAATTAGAAAAAGAAGGATTTATGCATGCGATCAAACTTTTAACTGTCACTTTCAACTTCTTTCGCCTCTGGCAATGTTGTTGATGTGAAAAGTATCTACTAGCATCGTGGTTCGTAACTCACGTTAAACTGTAGGTCCCAGTATTACTTGCTGGGTAAGTCAGTTCGAAGGTCGGAGGGAGGTAACGGTATACCACCTCCAAATTGTACTGTGCCTAGTAAAGCACTGTGAAGTTCAAACCAATCTTCGGATTGTTAATTGCTTTACTCTCACCTTCAAATATTTTATTCAGAAATTGGATACAGGTGCAATTTGTATGTAATACAGTATGATACTCAGCGCCTCAGTCCCCTCGGCCACCGCGTTCGGCACCATAATAGTGAAAAGGTCATTCTCGTTCCCTCTAATATGGTGTGTGATCACGTCGAACGGGCAGTACAGCTCCAAACCAGCGTGGCATGGACATTATGAAGTTATCAATCAGCTCTTGCGGGATATTTGCCCATTCTTCCATGAGTGCAATATCCAAATCTGCGACCGTTGTGGAAGGTGATGGTCTCGCTTCAGTGCGTCTGCCAAGTGCATCCCAGACATGTTCCATTGGGTTTAATTCCGGAGAACAAGCTAGTAACTGCACTGGTTCAAATCCCTCAATTCATGTCAACCAGTGCAGCTCTGTAGAACCCATGTCCTACGGCACAAGCGTAGGGCAAAAGCTCGAAGGATCTCGTGCTTATACCAGTGACCACTCAAAGCGCCATCCTGAACTTCATACAGGTCCGTACGTCCAACAATACCGACCCCTGCCCACACCATCCTTCCACCTTCTTGATACGCCGATGTTTCCTCCACACAAACAGGACTTTCCAGAGCTCCACGTTTCCTTCAGATGAGGGAAAAACGATTGTCCGGCTGAACACAAAATGTTGACTCAACTGTAAACAGAACCCGGTGCCACTCGTAACGACTCTAATCCTGTTGTTTCTCCGCACAGTTACAGCGGACTAAACTGTGCAGTGGTTTTAATTGGACTCACACAGTCGGCCTCCGTGCGTAGACGCCACATTCACAGTCGCGATTTCGGACTTTTGTGTTGATTTTGCTCGTCCCGCTACTGACTGGAGGGTGCGTTGATATCTCCTATTTCGACAGACTGTTAACCGGTATTAGCTGTCATTTATTGCTGATATTACCCATGGACGACCTTGGCCTTGCCTTGTTTTGACGGTTCCTGTTGTCTGAAATCGCGTCCAGGTCCTGGAAATTACATTTAGAAACATTCCAATTGTTGCAACCACCTCAAATGTTCAAATGTTTGTAGAGCCTAAGGGACTTAACTACGGGGTCATCAGTCCCTAAACCTACAAACTACTTATGAACTAACTTATACTAAAGAAGGCATAAACATCCAAGCCCGAGATGCATTCGAACCCCCGACCGCAGCGGCCGTGCAGACTGTGACTGACACGCCGCAGACCGCTCGGCCATTGCGGCCGGCGCAACCGCCTCCCTCTGAGCCTCTCAGCCTTCCAACCTCCCTATGGCTTTCCGTGCAATAGCTTTGAGTAAGTCACGTTGTTGTTGCATTGCACTAGTTACTCGCTACACTATCTCAACCCAACTGCTTGTGTACTTCGTTTGGAAGAGTAAACAAGTCAAAACCAAGATCCTCTGCAGCAGCCTTCTGTTATTACCACTATCTCGGCTTCTGTAATGTTTTTGTCTCCACTATGTACGACCGACAGAAAGACGTGGAGCAATTTTATTACATTCTGCCGATGACGGTACTTCCGAACCTAGATATCTCGGCTAAACCCCTAACTGTTTAGTCTGGTGTATTTACTGGTATAATGTGAGCTACATAAAATTACTATAAAAATTAGTGAAATATACTAGTGTTTTAGTAATCAGATAATCATATCTCCGCTACATAGCCATCGTATTTTACCACTGAATAGCTTTCTGATTGACTAGCTGGAGTTCGGTCATGCCTCCTGAAAAAGATTGTGACGGACAAATGTTCAAATGTTTTTAGAGCTTATGGGACTTAACTACGGGGTCAACAATCCCTAAACTTACAAACTACTTATGAACTAGCTGCTACGGACACTTATTAAATATGTGGGCTATTGTTTCCAATATTTGCACCGCAACACAGTACGGCTGTGGTTGGTCAAAGACCATTCCATCCTGAGAAGGTCCATTCCTTGAAGTTCCTTCGAGGGATCGTTATGCAGACATTTTTGTCCATTAAGCGAAACCCAAGTTCTTGCCCAGTTGGATTTAGCGACAAGCTATTCTTGTGTGATTGGAGTGCTGTTTTGAAAGGCGATTAACACTATTTCTACCGACTTACCTGTGGCGGAAGATATTACAAAGTAGGATGCTTAGGAGTGAAGAAGATTTTATAATACTCCCTGATTAAGGCTTCCCTCCACCATATTAACAGGATGGACGATAATGCGTAGTACTGGGTGTAAAGGTGTGTAGCCATCAGTGTCTCTGATCAACCTCATTACCTATATAATTGTACGTCAATTTCTCTCACGTGAACGCTTTTGAGCCAGACAAGAACACAGTATTCAGCTGCTGGGTAAAGTAGAGGCAAAGCTGTTGTACGCAAAACCCTACCACCTGCTCCTCTAGTTGATTCTACTAAGTGCTGTGATATGTTATCCCTAGTTTTAAAGTTGTCTGCTGTTTTCTCAAAGTAGTACTTGAAAGTGAGAGATCTATCCAAGATGACTCCTATGTATTGTGGATAATCACTAAGTTGAAAACTATCCAACGAGATATTGCCTCAAAATGGTTCTCAACGGACAACAATCTCTGGTAGCTTATCCTGTCAGTCCGGTGATCTCCCATCTGTCAGCTACCAAGACACCACACACTAACTATTGACATGGCCCAAAAATAATAAAATTAAAAGTACAAAGGTCGTAATACTTACCAACTGTAGCACTGCGTTCCCGCCAGGTGCAATGGTAAAAATAGCACTGAAGTAACAATGTTTCGTAAAATCTATTTATTGGGACGTACATGTTGAATTTGTTTGCAGAACACACTCGCACGCTGAAAGTAACAAAGTAATAACTGCCGATTATGTTGTCAGCTGTGGAAATCGAAACAGTGCACTGACAAATTTTGTGAGTAGCTTTTTCGTTTCGTTAATTCGTTTACTTCTCTGAAAGAGTAACTTTGTATTCATTTTGCTCCGCTGCCACAAAATTGCAATCACTTCCTAATTTTTAATTCATTCGGTTTGAATTAATTTTAGGAGGTAAAAAGGAAACGGACACAGATATGGAGTGGAGGCAGCAGGACGTGGAAGGCAAAACATAGGGATGAGAAAGACGAAACGTGCTGGGGCATAGATAAAGGAAGAGGAAAAGGAGGGAGGAGAGGGCAAGAAGGAGATGGACAGAATGCTGTCATCGGTTGTTTTTCCCAAGGCGAATTTTACGTCGCATGCTGCAATGTCGGTAAACCATATAATATGTGTGTTTATGCAGTAAACTGAAAAACAAGCAAACTCTGCCAATCCAGTGCCATTACAAGAAATATTGATCTTTGAGGAAAGAAAAGAAAAGAGGTTCAAATGTTTGTAAATCTAAGAGACTTAACTACGTTGGGCATCAATTACTAAGCTTAAAAAATACTTACACAGACTTAAAGTAACTTACGCTAAGGACAAGCACACATGCCCGAAGGATGACTCGAACCCCGACAGCGAACAGCCGCGCGCACCGAGCTGGGCGTCTTAGAGCGCACGGCTGTTCTGCAGAGGCTCTAAGTTTCCCTTCGTTCAACGTACTCACTTATTTCATTGGGCTACTTAAAAAAAAATATTCTTTACATTCCCCACTTCGAGATCCGCCCCATAGAGAGTCGCGGTTCTAATGGGACGAAGAAGGATCCCAATTGGTAATAAATGGGAGGGGCTTCGACGTGTATTCTTAAATTTACTGCACGACAGTGAAGCGTGGCAATGATTAGTTAGTCCCTCTATATAAAAATGTTATGTTACTTTGTGGACGCTTCAAAAATTCAAAATGATTTCTGCATCAGTCGATCTCAAAGTGTGACAAAACGTTGTATTCTAATACACAAAAGTTATTATGTACCTATTTCATTAATATACAGGGTGTCCCACTCAGTGTTTTCACCCCAGATATTTCTGGAACAACGACAGTTATTGAAAAACAACTTTCACCGTCATTACTTGAATGAAGTTACTATGACATAGTCTAAAACGTAAACAAATATGACTTTTAACACAAACTTAGTCTTTTAATGGATATCCCACATTATTTCATACGTAATCAATACTATAAAAATGGCGTTGGTTGCATTGCAAAGCGAAGTTGACGTTTGAAATCCACGAATCTCGCCGCTAGCGCGTCTCAAGACTCAAGCGAGGCTCACGGTTGAGTCTATAGACATGCGCTTAAGCGCGCTTCAGAATTGCAAACATCGACTTCGCTTCGCAATTTCTCTGGATGTAATTGACGCATTGCGATGAAACCAACGCCTTGCTATTTGCGATTTTTCGTGCTATTGATTGCGTAAAAAACATTATGGGCGTTAAAAAACATAAGTTTGTGTTGCAAATATTACTTGTTATTTGTTTACTGTTAGGCTGACGCAGTGTACTCACATTCATAAACCCCTGCCGTACGTTCATTACAGTGAAATACATTTTTCAACATCTGTTATAGTTCCAGAGATATCCGGAGTGTGAAAGTTGAGCGGTAGATCCTGCATGCAGGGGAGGCACTTAAAACTCATTTCCAGTCGCCGAAATACAAATCGGATAAAAAAAAAAAAAAAAAAAAAAAAAAAAAAAGGTTGAATTAAAAGTTGTTTACCTTCAACATAAAGCTCGACCACCGTGCACCACCTTCGGGGGCGGGAGTGGAGGTGACATGGTAATCTTAAATAGCTTTTGATTCTCCGTGAAAAAATATGTGAATTTTGTATCAGACAATTGACGCAACTCGTGCAACTTGTGTGGCAGTTCTCCGAGAATACCACTCCGCCAGTTGACAAGCCAATTCACTGCATAAAGCAAGAGTGCGTCTCCGACGCAAAATACCTGTTTCCTCCACACGTTGATATCACACTGACTAGAGTTGGCCACTGTTTCATTGTTTCGAAACAATGTTTCGATTCGCGAAAGTGTCAGTGTTTCAAACCATCGTGTATATACGGTTTAGAAACCGTCGAGTTTCATTCAGCTACATTTCGGATCACATACGCGGTCGACGTGGTACTGAAACTGTTCCGTTCTATCTATGACATCAACAGTTGTGAGTAAGGCGGACAGCCGACTTCGGTTTATTGCGAGAATTTTGGGAAGATGTACTTCACCTGTAAAGGAGACCACGTATAAAACGCTTCTACGACCACGTCTTGGGTATTGCTCAAGTGTTTGGGAACCGCAGCAGATCAGTTTCAAGTAAGACACAGGCAGTTCTGATGCGAACAGCTAGGTCTGTTACTGGTAGGATCGACCAATGCGCGAGTGTCACGGAAATGCTCCGCAACTCAATTGGGGATCGCTGGAGGAAAGACGTTCTTTTCCTGAATTTCTGTTGAGGAAATTTAGAGGGCCGCAATTTAAAGCTGAGTGTAGTACGATCTTGCTGCCGCCTACTTACATTTCGCGTGGTGATCACAAAGACAAGATAAGAGAAATTAGGGCTCTTACGGAGGCATATACGCATTCTCTTTTTCCTCGTTCTATTTTGGAGTGGAATAGGAAAGGAAATGCCGGCCGCGGTGGCCGAGGGAACTGAGGCGCTCCAGTCACGGTCTGCACGGCCACTACGGTCGGGGGTTCGAATCCCCCTCGGGCATGGATATTTGTGCCGTCCTTAGTATTAGTTAATTCATAAGTAGTTTGTAAGTTTAGGGACTGATGACACCGTAGTTAAGTCCCATAAGCTATACAAACATTTGAAACTTTTGAGGAAAGGAAATGCCTAGTAGTGGTACAGTGTACCCTTCGCCACGCACCTTACGGTGAATTGCGGAGTATGTATGTAGATGTAGCTGTAATCACATTAAAAACACACGACTAAACATACAACTTACTTTTCTAAAATAAGAAACAGCATAGGGCAAAAGCCGATCTGACATGACAAATCTAACAAAATGTGCACTATTTCGATTTTATACTTAGAAATTTGAACGGTAAATGAAACAGCGAATTAAAGATATTTCGAAAACTCGAATTTTAAACTAAGGCTTACTTTAGTAAAGTATCTAGCAGTGCGATAACGATGTTTAAAAACTTACCCTTGCTAACATGTTAGCTCAATAAATTTGATGTGATTAAATGCCTTTTCAATATCACATGCAGGTTAGCATACAACATCTATCGAAATTAGGCACTAGCTTAGTCAAAAACAAAATGAGTTATAGTTACTGTGATCAAAAACAATATGTTACGCATAAAAACGTCAGTCGTCAGCTAATAAGATAGAAGTAACGTCACTTATTGAGAAAATATTACATATGGGACAGAGGTAAAATATTACTTTATCCCAGCGGCCTCGCTTCATTATATTGGCAATATCTACGAAAGGCAGAAAATCGCTGCCAAGATGTTAATATTCTTTAAATCGACATAGAATGACTTGATTGGTGTTTCGTACAAACCATGGAGTAAATAAAGAATGCTGTTCGTGCTCTACGGTTGACAGGTTTTTGTATGTACCCTTATCCATTCAATAGGAGTAATTCTTCTCGTAAAACGAATATTTTATGACAAAACATTTGCGTTGTCACGCGATTGCCAACATTATCACACGAGGCCGCCAGCACGGTAAGTAAAATTTAACCGGTGTATGAACTATAAAACTGCTGCGGCATTTAAATAAAAGTTTAATTTTTATCCTATAGTTGCTGTCCTCGCACTGTTTGTGTTTCTGTAGCAAAACTTATGCAGTGCATATTGACAATGGTACAATAAACAGGTACACTGTACAACAAAACACACTGTATCATGGTTTCCCATCTACAACACTGAACGTTATGGCTGTAAACATTCCATACTAAATGGTACACACAGACTGGGCTCTGGCAGTTACGTTACAACGCCGTCAAAGAACGACTTTGAAACCACTATCAGTCCTTCTACTCTTCCCCAAGTGGCATCTGCCGTCAAACATCCAGCTACAACCGTAAATATATTTTTCCATGTTCGTTTGTTAATAAATGGCAAAGATGCAATGTATAAAATATAACAGCGCTTTGTCGCAAAAATGTTTTGTTCTTGCAAATCTAGATTTCGATGACGGTGTCGCCATCCCAAGTACATAAAATTTACCTTAAATCATTACATTTGCGAATATGTACACGTATTAAAACTTTAACCCTCAATGTTGAAGGTTGAGTTGACACTGAGGCAGCTGCCTAAGCTGTTAGGAAGTCACTGTCGTCAATCGCATCTTCGTGTTGACCAACACTCGCTTGTGAATTATACACAGACTAATATTAATGGCACTGGAGACATACCAGCGTACAAGGTCGACGCATAGGACACCGTGCCCACGGGTGCGGTTCCTGTAGGGGGATGCTCGTCCACTGTTGGTCGAGCTGATCCCTACGAGATTACGAGAGCAACTCGGGCGTCCGATCTTTGATTGTCGTGAGTGCATTCCTGTTCTCTCGATATTCCATTTTTAGTCCGGGGCAAGTACCGGAGATAAATTAAATTGGTCCCAATCCCCCGGTTCCGACCAAGGTTTTCGGGAGGTTTTCCTTGGTTGTAAGGCGTATGCCGGAACTGGTAAGCCCCTCCCACTTATTCCCAATTGGGATTCCCTCTTTGCCCCACTATCAGCTTGTCTGATAATTGGCTGAATAGAACCGCGACTCTTTATGGGCCGGATCTCAAACAGCCCGCTCCACTCCTCGGAGTGGAGAATGAAAAGAATAACGTTTTTTTTTAATTTTTTATTATTATTATTATTATTTTTTTACCAGCGTCCTCATATAATATTCGTTGTATGCCTGTATTGCTGCTTGCAGAGTCGTAATCTTTCAAGGTTTATTTCGATTTGCATTTCGTCCTATGAGTCTTGCCGCATCGAATAATGTACACAATGTAAACACATCCTCAGGTAACTTGTATAAATGATCCTTCAGCTTCTTCAAACATGACTTCCTTCGTGATTATTCCGACTGCCTGTCTTTACGACTAGGAGTGGATTCTACAAGCTGAGAATGGAGACCAACGAGGAACATCTTGAAGTAACTGTAATGAACTAAAGGATCGTACAAGTGAAAGAACAGAAATACAACCCTTGTCTACAAGAGCATCAAAATACATTCGGGATGACGGTGGATTAGATAATACTGTAACAACAGTCACCTGCATATGTCTTGTACTTCGCTTATTTCATTAGGTTTTCTCTGTTCATGTTCACGTAACACATCTTGTTCACGATAATGCTATAATTTGCACATTTAACGAAAGGAAGGATGAAGGAGAAAAGAATGACTAGCTGCTCCAGGGTATTGAAGTAACTTACTGGCGATATGTGAAAAGCCGGCCGCGGTGGCCGCGGTGACTGAGGCGCTCCAGTCACGGTCAGCACGGTCACTACGGTCGGGGGTTCGAATCCCCCCTCGGGCATGGATATTTGTGCCGTCCTAGTTCGTAAGTAGTTCATAAGTAGTTTGTAAGTTTAGGGACTGATGACCCCGTAGTTAAGTCCCATAAGCTTAACAAACATTTGAACATTTTTTTGATATGTGAAAATATGAGCCTTACCGCATCGAACCAGCATCGCCTTAACCTCTTGGATACCCGAACTCGCTTTCCGTGCGTCTCAACCTCCAACAATTCGTACACTACGGCGGTAGCGTCCGTATCATCCATGCCCTGTTATATTCGCCATTTCAGATTCCAACACGAGGTCTAACGTTATTACCGTCACACACAGAAACACACAAATTTTCACTGAAGAGCCAAACACGACATTTAACAGAGAGGTATATAAACACACAGAAGACGGCACTGCGGTCACTATCGCCTATTTGGCAACCCCACAGAACTTTATTGAATGTGACAATGGCCACAGCAGCCAACGCCTACATTCAGTTTGAACACTATTTCAGAAATTTTAGTCATGTTGCGACACTTCAGCGAGCTCACGGAGGCCCTGCATAGTATTAGGTAGGTGTACCACTGTCTTTGGGTCTTCAGTGTACCAGTTTTTAGATTTTTGATAATAAAGTTTCTTCATCATGAAATCTGTATGGATTCAAATTTCATCTACATCTACATGGGATACTCTGCAAACGACATTTAAGTGCCTGGCAGAGGGTTCATCGAACCATCTTTATACTATTTATCTCCCATTCCATTCTCGAATAGCGCGCGGGAAGAAAGAACACCTGAATCTCTCCGTCCGAGCTCTGATTTCTCGTATTTTATTCTGATGATAATTTCTACCTATGTAAGTGGGAGTCAACAATATATTTTCGCATTCGGAGGAGAATGTTGGCGATTGGAGTTTCGTAAGTAGCCCACGCCGCAACGATAAGCGCCGTTGTAATGATTCCCATCCCAGATCCTGTATCAGTTCCGTAATGCTGTCTCCCCTGTGTCGTGACAATACGCAACTAGCTGCCCTTCTCTGAACTCTTGCGATATCCTCCATCAAACGAACCTGATAAGGATCCCACACTGGGTAACAATACTCCAAAAATGGACAGACAAGCGTAATTTATGCAGTTTCTTTTGTGGTTCTGTTGTATCTTGTAAGGGTTCTGCCAATAAAATGCAGTCTCTGGTTTGCCTTTCCCACGACATTGTCTACGTGTTCTTTCCAGTTTAAGTCTGGAGTAATAGTGATTCCTAGGTATTTTGTGGAGTTTACGGCCTTCACGTTTGATTGATTTATCTTGTAAACAAAGTTTAACGGATTTCTTTTCGTACTCATGTAGACAACTTCACACTTCTCATTATTTAGAGTCAATTGTCAATTTTTACACCATAGTGATATCTTATTCTGATCGTTCTGCAGTTGGTTTTGATCTTCAGATGATTTTACTAGACGGTAAATGACGGCGACATCTGCAAACAACCTGAGAGAGCTACTTAGATTTTCCCCTTATTCGTTTATGTAAATAAGGAACAGCAGAGGACCATTAACACTATCCTGTGGAACTCCCTATATCACTTCTGTTTTAATCGATGCCTTATCATCGATTACTACGAACTGTGTCCTCTGATAGGAAATCCCCTATCCAGCCGCAAATTTGGGGCGAAATTGAACTAAAAGCCGTTTGTGAGGTACGGTGTCAAAAATACGGAATCCATTTGCGAACCCTTGTCGATAGCGCCCATCACTTCGTGTGAATAAAGAGCTATTTGTGTTTCGCATGTTCGATATGTTGACCTTGAGTCAATAGATCATTCTGTTCGAGGTAATTCATAATATTTGAATACAGGATATGTTCCAAAACCCTGATGCAATTTGACGTCAATGAAATAGGTCTGTAGTTTAGTGGGTTACTCCTACTGCCTTTCTTGTATATAGGTGTGACCTGTGCAACTTTCCAATCTTTTGGTACAGATCCTTCTATGAGAGAGCGGTTGTATATGACTGTTAAGTAAGGAGCTATCGCTTCAGCATAATCAGATAGAAATCTAATGGGTATACAATCCGGACCAGAAGACTTGTTCTTATTAAGTGATTTTAGTTGCTGCACTACTCCGATGATATCTACTTCTATGTTACTCATTACGGCATCTGTTCGTAATTAGAAATCTGGAATACTGGTTTAGTCGTCTTTGATGAATGAGTTTCTAAAAGCTGTGTTTAGTAACTCTGCTTTAGTAGCGTTGTCATCGGCAGGATCGCCATTACTATCAGGCAGTGAGGGTATTGTTTGTGTTTTGCCCCTAGTATATTTAACATATGACCAATTTCTCTTTGGGTTTTCAGTTAAATTTCGAGAAAGAGTATCGATGTGATAAGTATTGTAGGCATCTCGCCCTGAGATCCTCGCTAAATTTCGAACTTCTGTGTAGGGTCGCCAATCCTGAGGATTTTGTGTCCGTTTAAATTTAGCATGTCTTTTCCTTTGCTTTTGCATCAGTGTCCTGATCTGTTTTGTGTACCAAAGGGGATCATCTCCTTTTATTAATTCATTTGTATAAAACTGTCAATAGCTGTTGATACCACTTCTTTGAATTTGAGCCACATCTGGTCTAAACCTACGTTTAGTGTTTGAAACGAGTGGAAGCTGTCTTCCAAGAAGCAATATATTTTATTTCTATTTGCTTTCTGAACAAATATATTTTTTGGACTGGGGACTTTATATATTCAATCTCGCTACGACATCTCTGTGTTCACTAATACCTGTATTCGTTTAGATGCTCATTATGAGCTCAGGATTATTTGTTGCTAAGAGATCAAGTGTGCTTTCATATCCATTTACAATTCTAGTTGGCTCATGAACTAATTGTTCGAAGTAATTCTCAGAGAATGCGTCGAGTACAATTTCCCACCATGTTTTATTGGTACCTCCTGATTGGTAAGTATAATTTCAACAACAGATTGAGGGTAAATTAAAAACACCGCCCACTATTATCGTACGAGTCGGATACTTTTTTTAATTTGACTCAGGTTTTCTTTGAATCTTTCTACTATTGTACTGTCAGAGTCGGGAGGCCGGTAAAAGGAACCAATTATTAACTTCTTACGATTTTCAGATACCTCTACCCATAATAGCTCACAGGAACTATCAACTTCAACTTTGCTACACGAAATACGGCGACAAACACGCCTCCACCTATTTTGTTTAATCTATCCTTCCTGAACACTGTTAGATCTTTTGTAAATACTTAGCCGGCCGCGGTGGCCGAGGGGACTGAGGCGCTCCAGTCACGGTCTGCACGGCCATTACGGTTGTGGTTTCGAATTCCCCCTCGGGCATGGATATTTGTGCCGTCCTTAGTCTTAGCTAGTTGATAAGTAGTTTGTAAGTTTATGGACTGATGACCCCGTAGTTAAGTCCCATAAGTTCTACAAACATTTGATTTTGCAAATACTTATGCTGAACTTATTTCCGGCTTGAACCAACTTTCACTGCCTTCATGATGTGTGTTTCGGTGCTTTCTATTAACGCTTGGAGTTCTGGTACTTTCCCGACAAAGCTACCACAATTTACAACTATATTAAAAATTTGGTATATAGAAACGTGCGCGTATTCCCATAGAGCATTGAGTCAAAATTACATAGCATTCTGTCAAGAACTTTAGAAGATTTGAGGTTAGGATTGTTTACGTTTACAGATGCCAATTGTTTTCTCAAATCTGAAATGTTCCACAATTGTTCATAGATTGCGTTGAAATTTTGAAACAATGTCGCCCTTGACTTCGCACATTCATACATTGCGTTGAATCATATTTAGTTGAACATAGAAACCAAAAGAACTATTTTCAGATATACGATAAGCAGAAAGTTGAAAGAGTAGATAATATTTTCAAAAATTATTATCGTTCCGTGCTTCAAGATAAATGAGCTCAAAGTGTGATCCGCTTAAAATAAAATTGGGTGGTTATATGTAATTTTTCATAGACAGGTGAGGCAGGAGATTGGCAGAGAACGGAGAAAGGCAATGACAAGTGGATGGTTGGACGGATATAAAAGGGAGGCCGTGGTGGAGTGTCCGAGCGCTCTAAGGCTACTTGCTGCGGAGCGCATAGTTGCTCACGTCTGAGGTCCGAGTCCTTCCCCGGGCATGGGTGTTTGTGTTGTCCTTAGAATAAGCTACTTTCAGTTAGTTTAAGTATTTTGTAAGTCTATGGACTAATGACCAACATAGTTAAGTCCCCCAGATTTCCAAACATTTAAAAAAAATTATAAAAGGGGAGGAAGTGGAATACGTTGATGCAGAGGTAAACAGCGAAGAGGGAGAGACCATGAGGAACGAAGGATGCACATACAGGAGGAAGAGAAGAGCTTGATAGAGAGTAAGGTAAGACATGTACAGGGAGAGGAGTTAACGAGATAGAGAGAGACAGGGGTGGTGGGGAAGAGATAAAGGGAGGGATGGAGGAACGTGGTAAAGAGAGGCGAGAAGGAGATTAGAACGTATATAAAATTCCCGTACATATTAATAAAGGCGATGCCCTATTAGGTTTTACTAATTGCTTATTAAAGATTTGCTGCTAACATTGCTTTCACAAATTATATGACGAGTAGCGGCAAAGACATCAGTTTTAAACATAATAAAGAAATCAGTTATACTAACTACATTGTTTACAATCGAGACAATATATATAATATAGACGGATGTTAAAACGTCTAAGTAACAGTTTTAATGTTCGTTTTCTAAATTATTTCTTCATTGGAAGCTTAAATATATATCCATTTACCTGCATAGTTTTCGAATAAGTTATTTGTGTAAAAATGATTATTTTCCATTTATTCTTCTATTTTGGTGATATAATAAAGTTTTTGTTAGTAATAGACACAGGTGTCCGGAAGAACCCAATGAATAACTGTCAGTAGACGTACGAGCTTTCGAAAAATGTCAACGATTATTTCAGAATTTGGTAAGTAATATCGTGATTGAAAAATCAAATGATTCACGGTACAAATTATTTTAAAGGCATCAGTAAGTTAACGGTTATTAAGATTTGCAAAGCTACCTCTTCTTTTCTGTAGTTGATGAACGGTAAATTAAATATACCTAATTCATTGACATGAATTCCATGCAGTTTTTCGAGTAAAGTGTAGTCACAAAATGCACATAAATGTCCATAGTGAACCATCTATGCTCAATATCAAACTATCAAGTTTATTTGACAAAGAAACTAGATCAAATATTAATCATTTTTCTTTGACAACGTGACAAAGTGGTTATTAACCTATAATCGATCAAGTCAGCACAGTTCCGTAAAAGTAACCGACGAAGGGTTTTTATAGTACTATGATCTGCAGTGGCATATTGTTACACTGAGTTAACTTTCAAAATGGGAGACAATACGATCTTGGGTATAGCTGAGAGTTTCACGCAAAGATTATAAATGCATGAAATAAAATTTATTACGGTAGATGGAAGTCAAGGGCATACAGTCGTAGGCTTATTAGCGAAAACAACATCACAATCGGAAAACGGTATTGATGACTGTCTGTCAGTTATCTCATTTCTAACGTTAATTACAATCAAGATTGTCTAGTGCATTAATTAACTGTTTTCTCGTGGTCGCATATAAGTTACTTGCGCAAAACATGGATAAAAACCATCCTTTGTGCAGTTTAACATTGAGCTCATATAACGTGAAAAACGGGATAATAATTACTCTGTTAAAATACTATTTACTCTTAGATTTTTCTACCTTACCGCATATATATGAAAATTGTCCTTTTATTTCCCATGTTCGACGAAATATGATTCGGCACAATGAATGACAAACACCACGTGCAAAATTGAAGGCAACGTTGTGTCAAAATTTCAATGCAGTTTCAATGTAATTTCAAAGCAGTTTTCGAAGAATTCGGATACTGAAGAAACGACCATTTACATTTGTAAATGTAAATGTCCCTAACGGCAAATATCTGAAAGTTCTTGGTCGAATGCTATTAAATATTGACAGAACACTCAACTAAAAACGCATATATGTTTATGTGCCTAATATTTAAAATATATCAAATTGGAATCTATACAGACTTGATGAAGGAGAAACGTTGTTACCAAAAGTCGATAAATTGATATACTCACGTGGGCCGTTGCTGACTGCAGGACACAAAGCTTTACACCTCACCTGGGCTCTTCAACACCGACATCGGACTGTTGATTACTGGAGAATATAGGGGGGAAGGCGAACCAAAGGTTACGTATCAATGGCAGAATGCTTCGAAGATGCAACAGCTTCACCAAAGAGACTGCCTACATCACACTTGTGCGTCCTCTCCTGGATTTCTGGGGACCCTCACCAGGTGGGACTGACAGAAGACATTGAAAAGGTTAAGAGAAGGGCAGCTCGTTTTGTTTTATAACGTTACAGAAGGGGAAGCGTCACGGAAATGTTGCACGATTTGAGGTGAAAATCATTAAAAGAAAGACGTTATTCGTTGCGGCGAATTGTAGTTGCGAAATTTCAATTACCGACTTTTATTTCTGAATGTGTAAATATTTTGCTAGCAACCTCCTACATAGGGACACATGACCATTCCAATAAAATGAGAGATCGAAAACGGAAAGATTTAGGTGTTCTTTCTTCCTGCGCGGAACGACAGAAACTTGTCAAAAAGGTTGTCATGATACTGCTGGCCCTCTCATCCCAATGTTATCGTACGATACCGTCTGCGTGTGGTCTAATAGTGATATATATTGCGTGTGAAGTTAGTTACAAACGTAATAGCCAGCCTAGGAATCACTGTAGGACAGTGTCTCGGTGATACTGTGATTAGTTAACAAGTGATAGATTTCATTAATTAAGAGATTCATATATTTTCTTTCCAGACAGTTCTACAAACAATAGTTTCGTCATTGTATGTTATTTCAAGACATAGACAGACAAATCGTAGAAAAGACATGAAAATCCAAATTACATGAAATAAATAGCATAGTATATATATGTTAGGCTCATAAACAAGTTGTGTTGACCAGCTAATTGTGTTAATTAATGTAATAGTAAAATGTCAAAATTGTGTGTGTTTTTTTATATATATTTGACAGACGTGAGATTTTGAACCTATTTTCAGATTTGCCAAGATATTTGATAGCTCAATATATGTTAGGGACATGTATGATGTACTCATTAACAAATTAATTGACATTTAACACTACTCTTTGTTGTCAAACAGAAAGAACCGAAATTACGACTTAAAAAGATATGCGCCATCTAAAATTATTGTATGTATAGTTTTCATTTTATATTGTGATTATTTTTGTGTACATGAAATTTTTTACTGTTGTGTTCGTTAATTGTAAATTAGTATATTCAATTGTTATGAAAATACATAATGTAATGTCATTATTGTTGATGTTATATATTTGCCTCACCGCCTTGCGTGGGGGAGTTCGAATTTTGGCTTTCGTTATGTGCTCTGGAATCTATGTCAGTCTTTGTCTTAAAATGGAAGTACTATCATCTAACTTCTGTTGCATTGTGTACGTTATAAAGTTGTAATGTTTTGGTGGAATAAGAAACATTATTGATAGATCTGAAGCATTGAATTAAAATTTGTGGTGCGGCCGGGAATCGAACCCGAACCTCCATGCTTACTAGGCAGACGTCTTAACGTTTTTTTTTTTTTTTTTTTTTTTTTTTTGTTTTTTTTTTTTTTTTTTTTTTTTTTTTTCAGGTAGATCTATGATCTGCGGTCGTTTTTATTGTTCATACTTGGTCGTTCGTTGATCATCTGGCTCAGCTTTTTTATTACAGAGGACGTTCAGCACTCTGACCGGGCGCGCTGAGCCACGGCGCCCGGCAACCGTTAGACTACCACACCACTAACGATTAAGGCGCCTTGGAATAGTCTATGTACGATTCCCTCCACAACACGAACTTTAATTCAGCTTCTTTGTTCCAAAGATAATAGATCAAATACTAATTTTTTTTCTTTTGACAAAGTGAAAAAGGGGGTTTTACCCTATAATCGATCAAGTCAGCACAGTTCCGTAAAAGTGACTGACGAAGGCTTTTTATAGTTCTATGATCTGCAGTGGCATAAACTATTGTTGTTTATGTTGTTTGTGTTGTGGAGGGAAATCGTACATAGACTATTCCAAGGCGCCTTAATCGTTAGTGGTTTGATAGTCTAACAGATGGCAGTCCGCGTCAGGCAGCGCAGCGGTGCGGTTGGCGTGTTTACGTCCCGCCGCTGTGTCTCGCGCCTGAGGTTGTTTACGTAACTCAGCCGCCTCTACGCGACTTACTTGATAGAGCAAGCATGGCTCAATCCTGGAGACATTCGACCTTGAAGATCAGTTTTTCGAAAGCATATCCACGACCGAAGGCACTGGACATCGAACAGTTTATTAGAGACGAAGTGAAAGTTGCCTGCAGCGAAGTTGTAGGTATTCACTTTTCGATAGTGAGCAGTGTCGTGTACTTAAAGCTCATCAACGACGCGGTCTGTGAGAGAATTCTGAACGCGACCAGAAGTGGACTGAAGTTCCGTCACTCGGACGGACATATTGGTGAAGTGACAATTGAACACACGGGTCTCTGCACGATAAGGATATTTGAACTTCCATTTGAGGTGCCAGAAGAAACAGTGATTTCCGCGCTTCGCCCTTATGGGCATGTGATCAGTCACGAAGCTGAAAAATGGGCGCAGTTTACCACATTCCCCGTGCTCAATGGGGTGCGGCAAATACGTATTGAACTGAAAAAACATGTTCCATCTTATCTGACCATCGGTGGATGCCGTGCAATAATAATTTATGACGGCCAGCCGAAGACGTGTTCAGGCTGTGGACAAGAAGGACACCTACGTTCCCAGTGCATGCAGCGCAGGATCACACAGTTGCCACCTGGGAATGAACAGCTCCCGCCTGCACCGACGACTCTTCCGGTGACGTATGTTCAGGCTCTCCAGCATCCTGTGCCGACGTACGTTAAGGAACCCTCACTGAACGCTGTAGCGCACGAAGGAAACGAGGACAAACTGGAAACTACGTCCACGACCGATCGTATACCACCAACGAATAATGAGGTGTCTCAGGTTGAGGAGATGGACGCCACATCACCGGTAGTGCCTAATGACGTTCTTGCAAAAGACCAAACAGCAGTGCACCAATCGACAACAGACGACAAGACGACGGCCAACGTACAGTCGTCGCTCTTACACCCGGCCGAAAATCCTGAAGGCACCGACCTACCACACCACCAGACTGACACTATTGAGAAGATGGATGTCGAAACTGAAGTAGTACCGACGTCTGCCTTCATCACTACGGAGACGGCGTCAGATGACTGCCGACCGACCTCCGATACAGAACACCACGTCCGCAAACAGCGCACCCCGCGGAAACGCAAGAAGAGGCGCCATTCGCCTTCTGATGATCAGATGCAAGATAAGGACGAGGAACCGACGTCGGATGAAGCAACTGACTCTGCCTCTCAGGTGTCCGGTGTCATCACTCCCCGTCTGGCACGTCACGATACAGCAGCGACAACACCTGCTCCTGTCTCAGATTCACCTTCACCTGCTACTGAACACCAACATGAGACTCAGGATGACACATCCCCTCTACAACTACGAAGTTTCACGTCTGACGCTTGGGCAGACGATATCGAGAATGAAGCGGAAGATCTTGAGGGAGTCGAGGGTAGAAGTGCTCCCTCGGCTGCATCCAGCACTCCCCTATCACAATGACTGCGGCTGCACCAACAGCTTCCATGGCGCCGCCGGATCCGCCTGCTGACGATGTACTGAACAACTCAATAGAAGGTCTAGGCGCACAGACATACCGGCTCGCTACCGTTAACATCAATAACATACGTGCACGCCACAAATTGGCCATGCTACAGGATATGCTCAATGCAGCGGACATCGACATTGCCCTCCTTCAAGAGGTGCATGTAGAAGACTTCACAGAACCCTACGGATACACGACCTGCATCTCCCATGCGTCTGCCACTGGCAGTGGAGTGGCGATCATCCTCCGTGAAGGTCTTCTTGCTGAAGATGTCGAGTATCTTCCTGACGCCAGAGGGATGGCTATCACTGTCCAAGGAGTTCGAATAATTAACGTCTATGCGCCGTCGGGATCGGGACGCCGACGTGAACGATCCACCTTCTTCGCAGAAGCGATCACACCCCTCTTTGTGGGACAACAAGACGCCTTGATAGTAGGAGGGGATTTCAACTGTACTCAAGCTCCGAAGGATCAATTACCTCGTCACTCTCCGTGCATGGAACTCGGAGCACTCGTCCACAACCTTCGGTTGGTGGACTCATGGGAACATGTTCATGGCGACCGGCCTGGCTTTACGCATTTTACCAGCCATTCGTCTAGCCGCATTGATAGGATTTACATCTCGTGTTCCATTGTCAGAGGGACGAGAGCAGCCGAAGTATGGCCTGTAGCGTTTTCTGACCACGAAGCCTATATTTGCGACCTTACCCTCAGACGTCAGAAAGTATGGCACAGCCGTGGTCCATGGAAGCTGAATGTGTCCCATCTCGCCTCTCCAGAATGTCGGCAGCTCGTAGAGAACACTTGGAACAACTGCAAACGCCGACGCGGCGCCTACCAGTCTGCCCTTGCTTGGTGGTTATTCTGTGCTAAGCCTGCCCTGCGGAAGACTTTGATAGGGTATGGGAGAGACGTAGCGGCATGGAGGCGACAAACAAAGGACTTTTACTTCAATATTTTAAGGGAATGTACCAGAATGCCATATTCAGCTGCGAGGCAGACTACGGTGAATCACGCCAAAGCCCAAATCATCAGACTTACACGCCAGCATCTTGAAGGAACGATAGTCAGAGCCCGTACTGAAGACAGAGTAGCTCAAGAGAGTCCCTCCATGTACCATATCATCAGAGAACGACGGCGTCGACGAAGGGCCTTGATACATGTGCTGACTACAGATAAAGGACGATACGACACCCAGAGAGATATAGGACATGTCCTTCACGCTCACTATACGCAGCTGTACTCAGAGCTCCGCCACCCCCCAGAAGTAATCGAAGCGGTATCCCAGTTCACATACGGCAAAATTCCACAAGCTGCGGCTACTGAACTAACAGCCGATATAACAGAGGAGGAAGTCACTGAAGCGATACAGATGGGACCCACCAATAAGTCGCCAGGCCCTGACGGCCTCCCTCTGGAGTTCTACAGGGCCTTTCAACAACTGCTAGTACCAGTCTGGACGGAAATCTGCCGCGATCTCATGTCCCCCACGGTGCAGATCCCTGAGACGTTTTGCGAAGGGCTTATCATACCTATACACAAACCACGAGGTGGGACCAACATCAGCGACTACCGCCCCTTGACCTTACTGAACAGCGACATGAAGATCTTCACTCGACTGTTGGCAGCACGACTCAAGCACACGGTCCGATACGTTGTTTCACACGATCAGGCATCTTTAGGTGGCAGTCATAACATTCGCACTGCCCTCTGCCGCTATCGCGATATGATCGCACTTTCCAAGACAAATAAAATGCCTGGAGTTTTGGCTTGCCTCGATTTCAGCCAAGCTTTTGACAGAGTCGACCACACATTTTTAAAGGCAGTAATGCAACAGATGGGTTATCCCGAGACCATCGTAGACTTATTGGTACGTCTCCTTCACGGTGCGACATCAAGAGTACTGTACAACGGACGCCTCACACCGCCGATCCTCATCCAGAGATCGGTGCGACAGGGGTGCCCCCTATCAACGATATTGTACGCCCTCGGTTTGGAACCGCTGCTCTGTGGCTTTCGACAACGCTTGACAGGGATCACACTCGGTGGACATACTTTTTGCTGCACTGCCTATGCCGACGATCTGGTTCTCTTTCTTCGTGGTGAAGACGACGTCCGCGCAGCTTTGGCGTGGGTGGCGACCTACGGCGCAGCATCGGGCAGTGAACTGAATGTACACAAATCGCACGCTCTATCTATAGGTGACGGGCTGCCCGATAGGTGCGTGGCCCCATTGAGAATAACAGACACAATGCGCTGTTTGGGCATTGATTTTACAACTGACCTGCGGCGGACGATTGCCCTCAACAGTAGGCGCCTATTGCAACAGATTAGGGCAGGGATAGGCGACCACCGTCTTAGAACACTAGACATTCTGCAACGGGTGCGATATGCTAACGTCTATTTGGCGTCGCGCATCCCCCATGTTGCGCAGACACTGCCGATCCCGCCATATCTGGCCCGCAGCATGCTGGCGGCTATGGGGTCTTTTGTAAGTACCGGTATGCTCTTCAAGATTCGTTACGACTCCCTCACACTACCGAGGAATAGAGGTGGTTTAGGACTTTTTCACGTTCCGGACAGAGCACGGGCCTTATTTGTAAGCTCTCACATGAAGATATGGCGACAGTGTCCGACGAGTCTTACAAGCCTGCTGCTAGAGGCCTTAAGGCCGATCTCCCTCACCCCTCCAATACCACTATCCGACATTCCAGCCCCTTTCTTTTATTTCGAGCAATTCTTCCTCGACCTCAGCTACATGCGTACCGCACTTCCGCCCACACAATTGATATCGGCGAGGGCAATATACAACACCATGGAACTGAGCAGAGCCCCGAACGTGATAGAATCAAAACACCCCCATATTAACTGGCGTGTTGTGTGGCGAGCGGTGAGCGCGCCCACTCTCAACACGGACGTACAGTCTGCGTGGTACATCACAGTCAACGGGAAGCAGGTGTGCCAGTATCGCCTCCACCGAATTCATCTTGCGGACTCTCCTTTGTGTACCAAATGCGGAGTCGTGGATACAGATGAGCATCGCCTTGACTGTGGATCGGCGAAGGATGTTTGGTATTTGGTGCGCCAGGTACTGGCTTTCTTCACACGCACAACCCCCGAAATGATAACTACCAAATCGCTTCTCTTTCCAGAAGACTCGTATTACCCGAGAGCGAAAACTAACTCTGTTAAATGGATATGTGGCCACGCTGTACACTATTTGTTCGGCGATGGAGAGAAGACTGTACTTGATTTTTGGAACTATATGAACGAGCGACATTGTGCAATAGTTAGGAACCCCAAGTACCGCGAATATTTTTCCAATTTTCTTTGGAGTGCGTTCCATAACCCGCCTCGCAGCTGGAATATCGATGAAAGGAGAAGTTGACCCCAGAACGACAGAAGCACTGATTGAACTACAACCGGCAACGAAAGAAATCGAGAAGACGTTCATTGATAATCCGCAGCTAGACCTTCCTTGGAACGCACCATGTCGTAAGGCGACGACCTCTTTATTTTGTTTTTACGCCGGATGTGGAACGGCAGTATTTTCTACATAAAAATGCAGAACTATATATACTAATAAAGAATATACAAAATAAAAAAAACAAAAAAAAACAGTTAAGACGTCTGCCTAGTAAGCATGGAGGTCCGGGTTCGATTCCCGGCCGCACCACAAATTTTAATTCAATGCTTCAGATCTATCAATAATGTCTTTGACATATTTGATACGTAAATCCGTCTCTGGTATTCTATATTTGTATTAACTGAATAAGAAACAGTTTGATTGGAAATTAAATATTAAGAGAAAAATTGTACCTTCCAGTATTTATTTCTACCACGACGCCCGTGGAAAATAATGTTGCAGCGAGCAGAACCCCTATACATCGTAATTTTGGAAAGCTGAGTATTATGTTTGAAATTGGTAGAATGTAATTATTTAATAATTTAGTAAGCGTTGTAAGGTTCACCTAGAATGACTACAGAACGTAAGAACATACAATGAACAGCCAAAGAAATTGGTGCACCTTAATGATATCACGTAGAGTCCCGGCGAATACACAATATTTCCTCAACCCGACGTAGCATGGACTCGAATAATGTATGAAGTAGTGCAGGAGTAACTTGATAAAAATTAATAGTCCTACAGGACTGTGCATAAATCCGTAATAGTAATAGGTGGAAGAGATCTGTTCTGAACAAGACGTTGCAATGTATCCCAGATGTGATCATTAAAGTTCTTGTCTGTGGAATCTGATGGCCAGCGTAGGTGTTTGTTTCTGGAGACATTCTGCAGCAATTCGAGACGTGTTTAATGACTCATTGTCCTGCTGAAATTGTGAAAGTTCCTCGGAATGCTAATGATACTGGTGATTAGCCTGAATGCGTACGTATATGTCACCTGTCAGAGGCCCCCCGCATCAATCCAACGCGCCACACCATTACACAGCCTCCGGCAAACAGCTCCCAGCCGGCACAGTGCATGGGCTGGCTACCCCTCGTCCTACGTGGGCGGTGAGACGCGAACGCTGCGCGCTGTGCCACCGCGCGCATCTGCGGCCGGTGCGAGGCAAAACGATGCGATTCGGCAGCACTCCTACGTGCGCAGCCAAACCGCGCGGCGATTGATTCCAATACATGACGAAACTTACTTTTTCGATTTTATAACTGTGTAAAATAATGTATGTGTATGAAATAAAGCTACATCGCACTCTGGTGTCAGTTAAAAAAAAATTCTCCTTCTCCTGTAAAAAAAAAAAAAACATAAATAAAAAAATAAAAAAAAATAAAATAAAATCATTATCATCATTAGAGACTGATTATGCCTATCAGCGTTCAGTCTGTAGCGTAGTACCTCTAATAAAATTCCTCCATGATCCCCTATTGAATGCTAACATTGATGCCTCGTCTGATGTTATGCCTTTTACTTCAAAATCATTCTGCACCGAATCTAAGTACTTTCTTCTTTGTCTACCTCGACTCCTCTTACCCTCCACTGAAGAGCTCATGAGTCTCTTAGGTAACCTTGCTTCTCCCATACGTGTAACATGACCCCACCATCTCAGTCTGTTCGCTCTAACTGCTTCATCTATGGTGTTCATTTACGGACTGATGACCACGCAGTTTGGTCCGACAGATTTACGAACATTTTAATTTTATGGTGTTCATTCCCAGCTTTTCTTTGATTTCCTCATTATGAACACCCTCCTGCCATTGTTCCCATCTGTTAGTACCTGCAATCATTCTTGCTACTTTCATATCTGTCTACCTTATGAATAAGGTAACCTGTGTCCACCCAACTTTCACTCCCATGCAACAAAGTTGGTCGAAAGATAGAGCGGTGCACTGCTAACTTAGTCTTGGTACTTACTTCCTTCTTGCAGAAGAGAGTAGATCTTAGCTGAGCACTCACTGCATTAGCTTTGCTGCACCTCGATTCCAGTTCTTTCGCTATGTTTCCATCCTGTGAAAAATACATCCCAGGTACTTGAAACTGTCTACCTGTTCTAACTTTGTTCCTCCTATTTGGCACTCAATCTGTTTGAATCTCTTTCCCACAGACATTACTTCCGTTTTGGAGATGCTGATCTTCATATCATAATCCTTGCACCTCTGATCGAGCTCTGAAATATTAGTTTGCAACCTTTCAATTGAATCGGCCATTACAACTAAGTCATCCGCAAATGCGAGACTACTTATTTTGTTTTCACCTACTTTAATCCCGCCCTGCCAGTCTACTGTTTTCAACATATGATCCATGAATAGTATGAAAAACAGTGGTGACAGGTTACAGCCTTGTCTTACCCCTGAAATTACCCTAAACCATTAGCTTAATTTGCCATCTACTCTAACTGCTGCCTGACAGTCTACGTAAAGCCCTTTAATTGTCTGCAGAAGTTTGCCGCTTATACCATAATCTTGAAGAACTGACAGCAGCTTCCTCCTAGGAACACGATCATAAGCCTTTCCCAGATCTATGAAACATAAATACAATTCCCTGTTCCACTCATAGCACTTTTCCATTACCTGCCGTAAGCTGATGATCTGGTCCTGACAGCCTCTAATAGGCCTAAACCCACCCTGACTTTCATCTAACTTGTCCTCAATTAATACTTGCACTCTCCTTTCAAAAATAAAAGAAAAAATAAAATAAAATAAAAACCACTTTCTGGTTTTGTATATGAGGAGCAACTAATCAAAACGTATAATGTCCGTTGATTCAAATTTTTCAGGTGAAGCAAAAAACTGACATCTGCTAAAGTACTCAATAAAATTTTAAGATGTTTTCACAGTTACACCCGTGCTGAGCTACTGAACTAGAATATACCTTGCAAGAGATCAAATTTTTATTTACGTTAGAAAATCCATTTTTATATTTCGGTCAATATACTATTTGATCCGTCATATAAGACAGTACACGTTTTGATACGTTTTTAGTAACATACCTTCATTACTTCACATAAACTTTTATATTTGAAAATATTCCATTATGTTAGACATACGCACTTCACATGAGTTGTATCTTTTATAATAACATAAAATCAATGTTTACTTCAAGGCATGCTACAAAGCTTTACATTACTGTGAAAAACTGGATCAACACAACAATCTGTTACAGGCAGAATATTATAGGGTACAGTAAATTTACTACACCGTGTTCATTCTAGGTTCTTCATGTAAGCAATCACAATCAATATGTTCAGGAGTGAAGCTGCTGTAAGGAACTTCTAAAGCCGACACGAAAAAATTAAGTTGTTTTTTCTTCTTTCCAATGTGTGCCAGTTTCCATGTCTCGTTTTGATTTCTTCTTCATTATTTTTCTTATACCACGATCTATACCATCTTTCCCAACAACCGCACATTCTTTTTCTAAATCCATTGGGATTAAGGCACACAAACCACAACACTCTACTGCCGCTGTGCACTTCTAACAATGATTTTGCTCATGTAGTGTCAAACAGTGCCAGAAGGCGACAATGTCATATAATGCTTTGAAGCGTTGTAACCCCTGACACGTGTTAAACTCAACAGAATTGCCAAATTAGACGAAATGGAAGCAAAATAAAACGTAAATGATGGACATTATACGTTCTGATTCATTCAGTGCTGTGGACAGTATACGATTAGTTTTAACCATTCTTTTTCAACATACTATTTCAGTGGTAATATATACAAATAGATTAAATCTGAATGCAGGAGCTTGTAGAGCACGTAAAATACCTCCGAAAACCGTATCAAACTCAATTTTGTCCGGAAGTGGACAATATACGTTTTGATTAGTTGCTCTTCATATACTTCTCACTAGATTCTGAGGAAAATAGTGAGTTTTGCAAAGCTTACAGAATAGCACAACAGCTTCATGATGGAGCGTCTGTTTTTTCTATATTCGCCATCGATATTACGATACTTAATTTCCAATTAAGCTATCGCATAACATCTGAAGCTTTCGCAGTGAAAAATATAGTCGCTGACTACTTTACGTTTGCTTGACTATAGCTTATATGTTACTGCGTACGACATGTATTCAACATTGTGTAATTGTTCTTAGAGCAGAAAAGAAAGCGATACATCGCTGCAGTATAGCGGACAGGGTGTTGTAACTTGAGGGCGCTAGCGTCGCGCGCTCTGCTTCGGCGACCGAGCGAGGTGGTGCAGAGGTAACACACTGGATTCGTATTCGGGAGGAAGGTGGTTCAAATCCACCTCCGGCCATCGAGATTCAGGTTTTCCGTGATTTCCCTAAATCACTCCAGGCAAATTCCGGGATGGTTCCTTTCAATGGGCACGGCTGATTTCCTTCTCTCATCCTTACCCAAATATCCGAGCGAGAGCTCCGTCTTTAATGACCAGGCTGTCGACGGGATGTTAAACCCTAAGATTCCCTCCTTCTCCTTCGACGCGCCATGTGTACAATTACTGAGCCTATAGCCTGTAGCTAAGTCAGTCAGCTTGGTAATGAAGTATATGCCCGAGCCAACAGAAAATAACTAAAATTAGCACAATTTATCTGAGACATAAGGCAATTCTCTAACTCGTTTTATAATATATATGGCAAACTAGTTCGTATATATAAAAAAAAGTAAATCTAGTTCTATGTACTATAGTTACAAGTATTGGATTGGTAGCTGTCACTGACGGAAATTACACGTTCATAATATTGAGTGTAGGGTTCTATGGAGAAGAGAATGATGCCAGAATTTTTGTTGAATGCCCCTTACAACATGAAATGGGAATGGAAAGACTAAAGTTACCAGAAGAAGTTTTGACAGGATCCAATAAGAAGGATCCATATGTTTTCCTAGACGGTGCAGCATTTTTCCTCTGAAGCGATGTTTAATTAGACTTTCTCCAGAAAGAACAACAGTAGAGGACACTACAGATTTGACAACTGTCGATTATCTTATGCAAGAAGGGCAATAAAATGTTCATTTGGTTTTATAACACCGAAATTTAGATTTTGTATAAACTTACGTAAAGCAACGTAGAAAACGGAGTACACATTGTGAAAGCTATATCTTTATTGCACATCGTCATCCGTGACCTTCAGTCATTTAATGATGGGGTGCAATCATGGAAATGAGAGATAATTTTTATTCGTATTTTGAACAAAATCCCATACGAATAATGTAAACTTTGATGTTTAATAAATGTGTTATATTTTCTTAATTGTAGTAGTAGCTATTTTGAGTAGTGATGAAAACCGTAAACGAGTAATTAAATTTTGCTTAGTAGTAAATGTGTAAAAAGTACCCGTTTTCTAACGAGAGAGAAAAAAAATTAATTTGTAGTATGAATAACATCTTGTACAAAATACGTCAACAATACTACTTTAATATATATGTTTTGTATGAACTAACAGGTAGTAACAATTATTTTGACAACTTCCAAGCATTAACAGAAAGAGTTAAACGGTTTTATAATTTTATTATTGCACCATGACACAGAAACTTCCTAAACGGCATCGATCAAATTTTCAGACATTGTAACTTCAAATGCCAGGCAAAATCCGCTCCTACTTCGCGTGAAAATATCAAACCGATTGATCGCATCCGCTTCGCAAAAGCGCACGATGCACGCGGCCCCGCGTGGGCTCACTTAAGTAGGACAAGTTAACTGTTGGCCATGTGTGTGAAATTGCCGCGTGGTCGCCGCGTCCGCTACATTCGCTCACTTAGGACCCTGCCTATGCATTTACGCGGTTGTCTCCACACCCGTACACGTCCATCCGCTCGATAAAAATTTAAACGAGACTCGTCAGAACAGGCAACATGTGTCCAGTCATCAACAGTCCACTTTCGGTGTTGACGGATCCAGGTGAGGGTTCAAAATGTTTGTAGAACTTACGGGACTTAACTACGGGCTCATCACTCCCTAAGCTTACAAACTACTTATGAACTAACTAATACTAAGGACGGCACAAATATCCATGGCCGAGGGGGATTCGAACCCTCGACCGTAGTGGCCGTGCAGACCGAGACTGGAGCGCCTCAGTCCCCTCGGCCACCGCGGCCGGCCCAGGTGAGGGGTAAGGCTTTATGTGGTGCAGTCAGCAAGGGTACACGAGTGGACCTTGGCTTCCGATAGCCCATATCAATGAAGTTTCTTTGAATGATTCGCACACTTCTTGATGGCCCAGTATTGGGATCTGCAGTAATTTGCTGAAGGTTGCACTTCTGTCTAGTTGAACGTTTCTCTTCCTCGTCGTTGCGGAGGCTCCAACCATTACGATTTAATCGTAATTGTTACGAAAATTGTTTAAAATTACGAGTTTACGATTGGAATGGTTCGAATTCCGATTTTTAAGTTTAAATATTAAAACGGTATCATTTGTTTTCCGTCGGGAAAACTCGGTTCCTTTGGTGTCCGTTCATGTGTCATCGACAAAAATAAAGTGGTTATGTGCGATACCTTATAGTATGTTCTTGGGGAAATCACCAGTATTGGCAGTAATATCTGCGAACACGAAAACTGCCCAACACAGCATAAGGGATTAATCTATAACGGCGCGCCATTGTGGAATCTAGCAACAGCCAATGAAAATGCGGCATGTCACTTGACTCGTATCTGCGCCCCTACAGGAAACTTCGTGCCACGGTGGAGTAGCCGAGCGGTCTAAAGCGACTCGCTGTAGAGCGCGCGGTTGCTCGCCGTGGATGTTCTAGTCCTCCCTGGGGCATGGGTGTGTGTGTTTTTGTCCGTAGGTTAGTTTACCTTAGCTTAAGTAGTTTGTAAGCTACGGACTGATGACCACGTAGTTTGGTCCGATAGAATTACAAACATTTGAACATTTTTTGAAACATCGCGAAGTGTATAGATAATAATAAACAACGTTCATAATATGTCCTAGTTCGTTTTTCTATGGTCAGAAGTTGAAGTTGTGTTCCTCCACAGTCACTTCAGGTTTTCTTTCTCTCTCCCAGAGCGGAAACGTTCACGAATGTTTAAAAAAAAAATAGAGAATTATTTCGTTAGGCCTAGTAAAATTTTGCAAGAAGACTATACACATGGGGAAATTAAAATCTGCCTATTTTCTTTTTAACTTTCTTAACCTGCACACTCACAGAAATATCTTCACCTGCACTCTTACTGTAAATTATTATTTTACGTTATCTTGTGTCCAAGGTAATCTGTTCTGAGCAGGAAAATTATTTGTTATCAAGTTTTCCACCCACTCACAGACATTCCTACTGTACACACCAGAATTATGTATTAATATGCTGCCCCTAACTCGTGTCCACCTTACAGAAACTTTTTCCACAATTTTGATGTTACTTATTAGCCTTGGACCCCTTCCTTCCCGCTCATACATATTATGTCGAATTACTATTTGTCCTATTCAAAAGTTGGAACCTTTGTCGTTGTATAAACTTTTTGCGGCCGCAACGATATCGGAGATTTGATGTTTTATCGAATTCCTGATATTCACGGCGCACTCGTGAAATGATCGTACGAGAAAATCCGCATTTTATCGCTATCCTGGAGATGCTGAGTGCCACATCTCGCACGACGACTGTTACACCACGTGTCGTTGTAGCTGCGGTAATCCATCTAACGCCTGCGGCAGACACCTGTTGTCTTAAGGGTGCGTTTATGCTGCCACCTCGCTGCTCGCCGACATGGCACGGCAATGATGAATCAAACCCATAGAGTCTTACCGGCCCATTTAGCGTGCACCATCGAAGCTCGTCCAGCTCGCTGCTCGCTACAATCCTCGCCAGGCGATGATATCAAACTAGTTGGTAGGTTCGGTCAATGCGAGAGTGTCACAGAAATGCTCCGGCAACTCAGTTGGGGATCGCTGGAGGAAAGACGACGTTCTTTTCGTGAATTTCTGCTGAGGAAATTTAGAGGGCGCGGTGGCCGAGGGGACTGGGGCGCTGCAGTACGGTCTGCACGGCCACTACAGTCGGGGGTTCGAATCCCCCCTCGGACATGGATATTTGTGCCGTCCTTAGTGTTAGCTAGTTCATAAGTAGTTTGTAAGTTTAGGGACTTATGACCCCGTAGTTAAGTCCCATAAGCTATACAAACATTTGAACATTTGAAATGCCTAGTAGTGGTACAGTGTACCCTCCACCACGCACCTTACGGTGAATTGCGGAGTATGTATGTAAATGTAGTTTGTGTTTCGCACCACGACCATCGCCGCCCGGCCTGAAACTTGCACCTAGATTGGCCGCTTCTTGATACACGTGTTCCGCTACAGCCGAATTATCAGTATGTCCGAGGCGGCAGTTCCTTTTGTGTTCGCCCAGACGAGTGTTGACACTTCTTTTAGTTGTACCTATATAAACCTGTCCACAACTGTCGGGGATTTTTGTAGACACTTGGTGTAGCCAGGAGATGTCGCTTATCTTTTGCAGATCTTAATTTTTTTATTTTATTTTCGTGGTTGTTCTGAAAACAGTTTCCTCATCGTACTTGCTTAAAATTTTTCCAATACGATCAGTGACCTTACTCATAAATGGTACTGGAAACGATTAAAATGCTACTTTAGTTCAATTACTAGAAGTAAGTGTACTGTAAGGTGGGGCCGAGGAGGGGATACTAAGAACGATTTGTTAGCGTGCCACATAAGGAAATAATGGACATCGTTTAGTTCCAGTTCTGTCGGCGTAGAGGAATTATGGGTGACATTTAAAAGCATTGTAAATAAAGCGGCGGAGAAATACGTGCCGACAAATTGGATTTAGGAAGGGAAAGACTCACCGTTGGTATAATAGTAATATTCGAAAAATGAGGAGAAAGCAAAGGCAGCTGCACTCTGGGCTCAAAAAAAGGCCAAGCAAATCAAGTCAGACGAAAATTAGCAGCGATTCGGACGTCTGTAAAAAGAGCAATGTGCCAAGCATTCAATTACTATCATCATCATGCCTTAGCAATAGACCTTGTCGTGAACCCGAAAAAATTCTGGTCCTATGTAAAATCGGTAAGCGGGTCTCTATCCAGTAACTCGTTTTTAATTCTGGGGTGGTGATAGAAGACAGCAAACTGAAGGCCGAAGTTTTACATTTATAACATTTAAGAAATCATTCACGCAGGAGGACTATGCAAACATACCTTCATTTGATGGTCACACTAACTCCCAAATGGAGGACCCACGAAATTACAGACCTGTTTCATTAACATCTATTTGCTGTAGAATTCTTCAAAATATTCACAGTACTAATATAGTAAATTATGTTGAGACGGAAGAAACTTGTGTCCATGCATCGGCACGGCTTTAGGAAGCAGCTTGCCCTAACACTCAGGACATCTTGCATGCTGTGGATGAAGGGCAACAGGCAGACTGCATATTTCTCGATTTTTGAAAGGTATTTGACGCGGTACCTCACTACAGACTGCTAACGAAGGTATGACCTTATTGAATAGGTACCATAATGTGTGCGTGACTGGAAGACTATCTGAGTAATTGAACTCAGTAAAATGTCCTCGATGGCGCGTGTTCATCAGAGACTAGGGTATCGCCAGGGATGCCCCAGGAAGTGTGATAGGACCGCTATTATTTCCTATTTACACACGTAATCTGACGGGTGGAGTGAGTTGCTATCTGCGGCTGTTTGCTGATGATGCTATGGTGTACAAGAGGATATCGTAATTGAACGACTGTAGTAGTATGCAGGATGACTTGGATCAAATTTCTAGGTGGTGTGAGGAATCGCAACCAGATCTAAATGTAGAAAAGTGTAAGATGATGCAGATGAATAGGAGAAACAATGTCGTAATGTTCGTATGTAGCATTAGTAGTGTGCTGCTTGACAGAGTCGCGTCATTTAAATACCTAGGGAAAACGTGGCACAGATATATGAAATAGAACGAGAATATAAGGGCAGTCATGGGGTAGGCGAATGGCCGACTTTGGTTTATTGGAAGAATTTTGGGAAGCTGTGTTTCGTTGTAAAGGAGACCACATATAAAACGCTTGTACGCCTCCGTCTTGACCATTGCTCAAGTGTTTTGGATCCCCACCAAATCGGTTTAAAGGAGGACATAGAGGCAGTTCAGCGGCGGTCGACTAGGTTTGTAACTGGTAGATTCGATCAATGCGCGAGTGTTACTGAGATGCTTCGGGAACTCTAAGGGAAGTCGCTGGAGGAAATGTGGCATTCATTTCGAAAAAAGAAATTTAAAGGGCCGGAATTTGAGGCCGACTGCAGAATGGTTCTATTGCCGCCAACCTACATTACGCCTAAAGACTACAAACATAAAATGGGGGAGAGATTAGGACTTGTACGGATGCATACAAATCATTCGCTTTTCCCTCGTTATATATGGGAGTGGAACAGGAAAGCAAGTAACTAGTAGTGATACTGAGTACCCTCCGCCACGCACCTTCGGGATGTGGATTGCGGAGTATCTATATACATGTAGAAGAAATAATGACGACCTCCTTTGTAACAACACAGACTTGTACATTCGTGTTGCAGGAGTTAATATGCAGTATCACGAGGAAGGATGAACTTCAGTCCTTTACGTGTTTATTGAAAAATCAAATGTATTCAACACTAGAAAGCTATTGCACTGTATATAATAGAATTTTAGACGCTGTATTGTACCGAAGGAGCGGTGGTCTTGTTGGCAACATTAACGCACAGCACATATAACAATGAATGCTTAGTCAAGCATTAAGACCAAAACAGGTTTAGTAATTAAATATAGGAGGAGGTATACCTGTAAAGTTCCCCTAATGACCTGCTAATTACCACTGAGATTCTCCTGCCACAGCAGCAGCAATAAGCTTTCTGCCCTAAAGTGGTAAAAGCGAGAATCCGAACGACTGTAGCTTAACATTTAAGCGTTAAAGCGACACAATGTAGGAACAGTTACGTACTTTGGGCCATGAAGCGAGGGTGTGTCCTTTGTTCAAACAAGAATGTTTAGTTCATGGGTAAAGTTCGAAGATACTGTCACCAATTTTCATCTTTTCGTTATAGGTCTTCTGTAGTCCTCGAGATCTGAAGAATTTCTAAGTATACATATTAGTTTACAAATTGTGACATTTTACATCTGATTGTATTCTGAAAAAATTTAATCGTATAAATCATTAATTAACAATACGTGTAAAAATTTGATTACAGCTCTGAGTAGCTCCCCAAGCGTTACACAGAAAAACCTGATGATGTTATTTCAATATAAACAGTCATGATGACTTTGATTATTTATTTCATTTTAAGATGACCGGTTTACATCTACAATGAGATTGTCTTCACTTCTACTGTTCTTTGATGAACGTGGAACCGTTGTGAAGTAGGTTCGTCGGTGATGTGTGGAGCTCACTTGACCAAGGAGACTGTAGTGAAAAAGAAATGGTTTTAAAAAATAATGTGTAACTAAAATATATATGTCTCTATTATTTCTTGAAACGTCCCCGTTGAAAAGAGAAATCCTGTTAATCCGTAAAGACTTGACAATTTATTTAATGCTTCAGCACATTTAAAGTGTATGACGAATAAGAAAATAAGATTAAGTCATTTATCGAAAAAAAGATATTGGAATCTACGATGTCTCAAAGCAAAATTTTCTTTCGCAGAATTATTTTCTTAAAGTGAAATGATATGTATTTCGTAGCGCTAGACAACTCCGCTTCTACCGAAGTAGACCCACAACGCGTGATCATCTGTCGGGTACGACACCAGTAACTCGAGAACGCAATGAGACACTATTGTGCTCTCGATTTTAAATAAACTTTTATAATATCTTCTGTGTTTCATACGCCGCTCTGTATAGCCGAAAATCAAACTTATACAGTATACTTTTACTTCTGTGTACTCTGTATAATGTAAGTTACATATACTCCCAATCCTAGGCCCTTACTCTTACGATTATCAGTTTGAAACAACCGCCAGTTTCAGTAGTAGTGGACACGGTAAAGTTGAGAATTTGTATCTGACGGATGCGAATTAATTACTCTGTGCAGGGTTGATGCTTGCTGTATCCACAGTGGTATAAGGTTTAACGCAACTGTTTGGCAAGCATGAGATCCGGGTTCGAAACCCATCTGCGTACAAATTTTCAACGTTACCCAGTCACCGTTAGTGTCATACATTCCGTGAATATGAATCTGTGAAACATGTTGCAGAACTTCACTTAATTTGATGCTGCATGGTACCTGTGACGAATAAAGAAATAAAATTAATTGTTCCGAGAACGAAAATATCAGACTGAAAGATATGCAAAAATTAATTTTTTTTCGCCACGTACATTTCCTATGATTGGAGAGGACCTATCACAGCGCACGAAACGTCACCTATGAGCACAATTGACACTATTGCTATCGAAATTCCATAAGGGATAAATATTTTCGTGAACGGAAAATTATTGGTATCTCTTGATAAATAACCCCAGAACATATTGGTAAGATTTGTGCTACTTACTGTGCCTGGTTAACTAGATATCAGCAATTCACTTTACAAGACTGGCTAATAATCGGTTTCTGTCATTTTTGTGTGGCACTGTGGCAACCTTGACCTCTGAATTTCGGTAACGGTTATAGATATGGAAAATATTTAAAAATTTGTTTACCTTTAATTTGAAGAATATATAGTAAAAAGTCAACAATTTGGAACGAATAAAAAGTATATGAGTGGCTATCCCCATAATATGGTGTAGTTTTGGTACCCACAATCGTAGCTTTAGTGGTTTTCCCAGAAGCTGCCCATGACCAAATGGTGATTTCATAAGCAGTATAAAGACCACCCTCAACAGCACGTTCGAAAACCAACAGATTAGACGGAATGTAAGACGTTTAAATTTTGACAGCTACAATATGCGAATTGTTGCGACACGTGTAGAAATGTTCACTAGATCAAGGACCGTTAAAAACGACTTACGCCTTATCTTTATGGCGGTTAGAACCGGAGATATGGAACCCTGAAGATTCCCATTTTAGTAAGTGGCATATTGTAATTTATTAATACCGTGAACTTTATGATTGAAACGTAAAACATATAATTTTCTGTTCAGATCTGTCATACATATAAATGTTGTTGTGCAACAGGAATCGCAGCAATGTAGTGTATATTATATGAGCTGCCATTAGAAGGTTCATCGGTATGCCACCCGAACAGAAGAATGGGCCACATAATTTCATGAAAGCTGCAAATTTATTTTTGGCTGCGAAATTGCGCGGAAAGAGTTTATACCTCGCCGAAGTGTAGTCAGAGTCGCCGGGTGTATATACTAACCCGATTTATAGGACAAAGCGACCTCAATTCGGTCCACGTTCCCAGCGAAAAGTTCAATTTTCGGAGTAATTACGCACTGTCAAATCCTGTGCTCTCAATCGAAGCAATTAACGGGGTCAAAAGAAGGCGCTCATTGTTCACTCTTCAATTGCCATTTCCGGCCAGCCCACACGCTCTGTGCAATACTTACCATTCAATCAGGAAGTTCTGTGTTCGCCTCTCCACAGATAAACCGCAAATTATGGCGAGGCGCACAAACTTACACACAGGCAGATGATGAACAAATTAACATAACATGTGACAACAAATCTTAGATGTTTTTGTTGCGTAATTGTGGCATTTTATTGTACTTTACAGGGTGTTTTAAAAGTATTCCTCTGATTTCACAACCCGAAATTATCTCCTAAACGAAAGGAGATAGAACCCAGGATAAATCTTTTAACTTACGAAACGAAATGGAAGTTAAACGTGAAGCCTATAGTCGATAACGATCTTCCTATTCCTGTAATTTTGTTTTCTCAATGGATTTAGTGACAAAGAGTCTTGTTTCACAGTTCCGAGTACATAGCGTAAATTTAATTTTTGAAGTGGACGCACTGTACCGTTATCTCAATGTGACAGTTTTTGGCCGGCCGCGGTGGCCGAAGGGACTGAGGCGCTCCAGTCACGGTCTGCACGGCAACTACGGTCGGGGGCTTGAATCCCCCCCTCGGGCATGGATATTTGTGCCGTCCTTAGTCGTAGCTAGTTCATAAGTAGTTTGTAAGTTTAGGGACTGATTACCCCGTAGTTAAGTCCCATAAGCTAAACAAACATTTGAACAATTTTTTTAAACTGTTTTTGTTCGACTAGAGCAAGAAGAAATGTGTCCTGACGTACAAATATTTAAGCTTTTTACGCCCAATCGCTACAGTTCTATACCTGAACGTAGCCGCAACAGAAATATTTTGTCTGAATTGAAACCACATTTACACTATAGCAAGTATTGCGACTTGTTTGACATCTCTAAAAGCAGTGGATTTTATATTGCATTCTTTGTGAACTACATAATACAAGGAAGTCGTGGCTTGGTTATAATTCGCTGTATTCTGTATTATGTACCACTGCATGGTAATTATTGAATGATCAGTTTATTTACTAAAACAACAGAGATTTGAAAGTTACATATTTTAGTCCATAAAACGCATGTAATAACTGCATGTTATGAACACAGGCGCACATTACTGTACACGTATTGCTTCTTAAATCGTGATTAAAGTTCCTTAAGTGTATATGATCATAAAGAATTCCTCCTCACAAAAAAGGCGTTTAAACGTATCGTATATCGGAGGAGACTGTACGTGATAGCCGGCCGCGGTGGCCGAGGGGACTGAGGAGCTCCAGTCACGGTCTGCGCGGCCACTACGGTCGGGGGTTCGAATCCCCCCTCGGGCATGGATATTTGAGCCTTCCTTAGTTGCAAGTAGTTCATAAGTAGTTTATAAGTTTAGGGACTGATGACCCCGTAGTTAAGTCCCACAGACTCTACAAACACTTGATTTTGATTTTTACGTGATATTCATGTAGTGATCAAACGATGCAGTAACAGCCTAAAACAGCCTGGGCTATTTACTGCTCTGATAAAGAAATTTGGCTCGATGTAGTCTCAAGGTCGTTCAGTAAACGTCGTTTTCCCTGCCTAGCAACTACAATAGCTACAAATAGTACATTCTATGCGTACGCTAACATTTGAGATACAATAATGAAATATAAAAGGAAGATAAATCTACGTCTATAAATGTAAATGTCTGTTCGGTGTACGTTTATCACGTCTGAACCACAAGACATGATGAGCTAAAAATTTGTACAATTACTAAATTCTACCCGGGAAAGGCTTTAGGCACGGTTTTATGGCGATCGGATATATTAATGTGAATGTCTGTTCGGTGTACGCTTATTACGTCCGAACGACAAGACGCAAAGACTTAAATATTTGTACAGTTACTAATTTATACCTGAGGAAGGTTTTAGTCACAATTTTATAGCGATCTGATAGATATTTAGTAATTTGAAGAATATAAAGCGAAATGCGGAACAGTAATTACTCTTTGAAAATTATATTCACTCTTTGAAAATGGTTTTAGTGGTTGCATTGTTGCTTGAGGGTTGATAAAGATAAAAGGGTGGAGTATATTGGGATGGAAAGTTTTTGGTGTATATAAAATTCTGCGTGTCTGTGTGTGTGTGTGTGTGTTAATATTTCGCTCTGCAGCGAAAACTACAGAACGCAAACGAATGGTCTGTGTGTAATTGTTATCGCAAGTCTCCCGTTGTACACCATAGAAGTTCCATGCCGATAGCTATAAGGGGGTGGAAGATACGGTGGTTGTAGTTCATCAAATTATAAAAAAATTCGAACTGAAGTTTAGCGATGACGTTTGCGACTCTATAGTAAGGAGGTTACATAAGCGAAACATGATGTCACAGACCATATCTTTGGTCTATGCGTGCTACAATGTCTTAAGTTCTTTCTCTGTAGGGATAAGCATACGAATAAGGAAACATAACAATAAATAAATAAATACCCGGGCAACTCCGGGTTTTCAGCTAGTAATTAATAAAAGAGGTTTTATTCCAGGGTTTGTTGATGATGTAGGCAACGCCAGACAACTCAGTTAAAATTATGTTTACTCAAACACGTCTATTGTTCTATATCAAGTGGTCGTAACAAACAAGAGTAATAAGTAAGAAAAAACGTTAGAAAATTATCACAACAGGTGTACTAAATGCGTTGTGAGAATGGTAGCAAAATCCCCAACCAACTAATCATTGACGATACAAAGATACTAAGTACATTTTTCGATCACACTACACGAAATAGTCGTCAGTTCAAAATACTTCAAATTTTAGTCTCACAACATACCAAGACTCACTAATTCTGTGCAGAATCACATATACTATTCAGTTACCATTCCGTAATAAAATCGGGAAAAGTTGAAATTCTTCAATAGGCCCTCATCAGCCGCTGCCAACGTTAATGTCCCGAGAAAGCGGCCGCTTGCCGTGCAAATTCTAACACTGACGCAAACGAAGCATTTCAGCTCTGCTGGTAGGTTCTCCTTACAAGACGAGACATTAAGGAGATCTCCATATGAACCGGGCAAGTATTTTACTTGAGCACAGAAGATATCCATCTCCTCCAAAAGCAGCAGAGTTCCTAACATAGAAGATTTCTAATGACATAACTAAGTTATAAACATTGAGTCATCTTGGTACTATTTAGCAGCAGTGCAAATAACATATGGAATAAATAAAGAAACAAGGCAGCTACCATGAGCTATCATAATCTATACCTATAAATGTGAACATCTGTTCGGTGTACTTTTATCACGTCTGAACCACAAGACATAAAGAGCTAAACGTTTCTACAGTTACTAATGACTAGCCGGGGAAGGCTTTAAGCACGGTTTTATGGCGATCGGATAGCTATTTATCTATATATATATTAATGTGAATGTCTGTTCGGTGTACGCTTCTCACGTCCGAATGACAAGACGCAGAGACTTAAATATTGGTACAGTTACTAATTCATACCTGAAGAAGGTTTTAGGCACAGCGATCTGATAGATATTTAGCAATTTGAAGAATATAACGCGAAATGCGGAACAATAATTACTCTTTGAAAATTATATTTACTCTTTGAAAATGGTTCTATTGGTTGCATTGTTGCTTCAGGGTTGATATTGATAAAAGGGTGGCGTATATTGAAATGGAAAGTTATCAGTGTATATACAATTCTACGCGTGTGTATGTAGTTTCTGCGGCGAAAACTACAGAACGCTAACGAATGATCTGTGTGCAATTGTTGTACGAAGTCTCCCGTTGTACCATAGCAGTTCCATGCCGATAGCTATAATGGGGTGGAAGATATGGTGGTTGAAAGTCGTCAATTTATAAAAAAAAAATCGGACAGAAAGCCATCGATGACGTTTGTGACTATAGCAAGGGGGTTACATACAGCGAAACGTGATGCCACGGACCATATCTTTGGTCTGTGTGTGATACAATGTCTTCAGCTCTTTCTCTGTAAGGATAAGTATACGAATAAGGAAATATAAGAGTAAATAAATAAAACTGTAAAAAAGATTTTTTTAATATATCTCTTTAAAAATCGATTTTTAACGTTTCGCGCATTATCTTGATCAACCAACACGCGAGTGGAGCCGCGGGTTTACGCTATTACGCAATATTTACGTAAAGTCAATGCAAAATTAGACAAGCATTCATTATATGGTTATATGAACAAGAGGTCAAGTGGAGCATATCATGCTGAAATATTGTGAAGGATACGATGATCTGACTATTTCATAATCAATTAATAAGTGTAATAAATCCTTAAATAGATAGATACAAGTATGTTGATTTCAAGATGATAGCTTGAGGTAAGAAGCTATCATCTAAGACATGACATCGGCTGATACATCCACGTAAATTCTTGTATCTATCCCCACAGGAAAAAGTCGGCAGAAGCGAATTCGGGTGAACGAAGACCTCCTCGTCCATTCCATCGACCCGGTGAGTTTCAATAAAAACTTTTCGAGATATCCGTGAATAACGCGCTGAGTATCCATAATACTGAAACCACATATCCATTCTTGTTTGAAAAAGTATCTTTGTAATGAAATTATCATTGACTGTCAGTTGTTCCTGTATACAGTTGCGTAAAAATTCAAGCGATTCTGAAAATCGTCACCGTGCAGTACTTGAGGCAGTGATAAATGAAACGGATGCCATTTGTGTTCATGCAGAACGTGTAGAACAAGTCCGTGAGCCTCGGTGGAGTGGCCGAGCGCTCTAAGGCGTCTTGCTGTGGGGCGCGCGGTTTCTCATCGTCGGAGGTTCGACTACTCCTTCACGCATGTGTGTGTGTGTGTGTGTGTGTGTGTATGTGTTAGCAGCAGTTAAGTCCCTTATATTTACAAACATTTGAACATTACATTATTGTGAAAAGTCGTTGCAGAAGACACATTCCTATCAGGAAACCGATTAACATGGCTTTAACGAGCTTCTAAAACATTTCTATGAACCTCGATGTTCGAGAAAATAGAGTCTCTCTGCAATCGTTTACACCGTGGAGCCATTGTACAGAGTTGTACAGAGATTTCAGAATGTTTTGATACTTATGATACGTGAAGTTACGAACTAAAATAACAACCAGCCAAAGACATTCGACGCAATTCTCAAATATTATCGAGAAAATCGATTTTGACGTTTTGCAAGTACAGATAAGTACCGATAATTTAAACACACACCATGTGTCGGTGTAGCTCAGGCTTGTGGAGCTTCCTGCAGACAGCGCTGCTCCTTTGCGAGTAACTACATCTATCTGATGCTTAGGACTCGACTTCACAGGGGACATGCGGCGTACGATCGTCCTCAAAATTCAAATGTTTCAAATGTTTGTATAGCTTATGGGACTTAACTACGGGGTCATCAGTCCCTCAACTTACAAACTACTTACGAACTAGCTAATACTAAGGACGGACAAATATCCATGCCCGAGGGGGGATTCGAACCCCCGACCGTAGTGGCCCTGCAGACCGTGACTGGAGGATCGCCAACTGCCGACGCGTACTAAACCAGTTACGCGCTGGTCTTTTCGATCATCGTCTCAGGGCTCTCGACCTTCTACAGCGAACACAGTATGTTTATATATATTTGGCGTCACGTATCCCTCACATTTCACAAACCCTACCCATTCCGCCATCAATGTTAGCTGCACTGGGTTCATATGTTTGCCATGGCTTGCTATTCAAGATAAAGATACGAGACTCTCACTCTCCCGAGAAACAGACTAGGCCTGTACCATGTGCCTGACAGAGCGACAGCCCTTTTCCTCAGCTCTCACATGGTGCTGTGGCGCCGTAATCCCACATGCCTTACTAGCCTGTTGCTGGAGGCCTTTGCTCCGCGCTCTCTCTCGGCTCCTATCATGCTGTCAGATGTTCCGGCGTCATTCTTTTACTTCCGCCGCTTTTTCCTCGAACTGAGCTATGTCCACACTGCGGCACTGCCGACACGCTTGATGTCTACGAAGGCGATCTACGGCTTTCTTCAGAAGAACCGACCACCAAATGTGATTGAAAGGAAGCATCCCATCGCCAACTGGGGTGTCGTTTGGCGCTCGGTGAATGCGCCTTACCTTGCCACTGACGTCCAGTCGACATAGTACCTGACGGTCAACGGAAAAAGAAGTGTGCCAATCACGAATTCACAGAATTCACCTCGCAGACACACCAATGTGTGTCGCCTGTGATGTAATGGACACGGACGAGCATCGACTAGTATGCGGATCGGCGGAAGGCGTCTGGGTCTCGGTGCGACAGATGCTGGCTCTGATTACCCGTACGACCCCTCATCACACACTTCCCCATTTGCTCCTCTTTCCAGACTCGGGACATTACCCACAGACGAAGACAAACGCTGTGAAATGGATATGTGGACATGCGGTTCACTACTTGTTTGTACATGGAGAGAAAAACGAACTTGATTTTTGGAACTTTCTGAACGAACAACATTGCGCAGTTGTCCGCAATCCAAAATACGGGCAATATTTCTCAAATTTTCTTTATATTGTTTTTCGTAATCCACCCATACGTTAGGGTGTTCTTGCCATGGAGTTGTTGATCCTAACATTTTCTTTTGAAGGTTAAAAAATTTAAAATGAATTAATACACTTCATTTTTGTAGCAACACTGAATGTCCTTCTTACCCTTTTCTATTTTGTTCCCCCTATTTGAAATAGGTTAGTTGTACTGGGCCTAGGATAAGATAGGACCACCGCCTGAAGTGGTGTAATTTGACAGTTATTTTATCTTATTTTCTAGGGTAAAAGTGGCGGTGACAAGTAATTCTTTTCATAAGTTAAAGAAAAAACTTAAGGCTACCGCTGTCCCGAAGCAGGAAACCTGGGTTCGATTCCAGGCCCGTCTCAAATTCTCACTTGCTGCAATATATATATATATATATATATATATATATATATATATATATATATATATATATATATATATATATATATAAAGAAAAAAAGTGTTTGCACTCTAACCTCACAATCATAGATTCGCTCGTTCGAATCTCGCAATTTTTTTTCTTTTTTTTTTACATTTCTTCATTGTGTTCGAATACTTACAGAATTTTAATATCTGATGGTAACTAATACGAAAAATGCACGTGTTTTTGTATAATCGTAATTTTCTACACTTTATAAAAGATTGTTAATAACAGTGGCTTCAACCCCCCCCCCCCTCCACACACACACACACCCACAAAACACTTGACGACGGTAGTCTTTCATTGTTCAGTTTGTGAAGGGCTACGACGCTGTTCTTCGAAAGTCATCACCATAGCTACTAATGGCTTTCCAAGCAACTAACCTACTCAATCATCGTTTAAAGGAACAAGATGTTCAGCTCGTCTACGTACACATAAACAGAAATTGACAAAACACGTGGGGTTTTCGATCCCAAAATGTTTTTAATAACTGAATTCGAAAACGAATAAACAAATAAATAACTAAAAAATCTGCCACGGCGAGATTCATTCGAATCACTGACTCTATGGTTGTCAGGACGGGACGCTACTACCTTTTTTTTTATCAGTGTATCTATGGTTGGCGGTCGGTGGTTCATTCGTTCTTGGTTATTCGTTCCATATTTGGCTCACCTTTTTTCCCGGCAAAGTAAAGAAAATTATGAATGTACGAAAACACGTCCATTTTTCGTAAAAATTGCTTTTAAATTGTGTAAGTATTCAAACACAACGAAAAATATAAAAAATTGACAACAGCCAGATTCGAACCATCGACTATATGGTTTTGAAGTCAGAACGCTACTACCAGAGCTACACCGACAGATTCTAAAACTGGAAAAATATTGGTACTTATATGTTCTTGCAAAACTTCAAAGTCGATTTTCTCGACAATTTTTTAGAGTTGCGTCGAATGGGTTTGGCTGATTGTTATAAGTTCTGAACTTCACGTACCATAAATATGAAGGAATTCTAAGATCCGACACCCATGTGGTCTCCTTATGAGTGAGCGCCTTAAAACGGCAATCATCATCAACATCCTTGTGAGTCACTGAAGTACAATGACCAGTCTGACCACGGACTGATAGCATCATCACAGTCTGCGCTGGTCTAATGCATCACTCTACAGACTGGGCGGCCGCTCCCGCCAGACGTACGAGTCCTTCCTCGAGCATTGGCGTGTGTGTTGCCCTTAGTGTAAGTTATTTTAACTAGGGGCTAATGATCATAGCAGTTTGGTCCTATAGGTTTACAAACATTTGAAAGTCTGTGCTTAATTCTATAGAGGGAAGTGTCACAGGATAGTATTATCAGAAATACTGTACTTTGATTTTGCTGATCTGATGTGTATCTTACACTATTTTCTACTCATTTAAAATTTTTACCGATTTTTGTTCATCATTCTCAGACTGCCACATCATGAAAAGTAAAAAATTATTGTACCATGAATTACATAATTTTTTCCTCCAGAATAGAAATCTGCAATAAGAAGTTGGGGTTCTTATTTAAGATTCCCATGACTACCATCCCCAAAATACCCACGAAGGGGTCGAGCTTTTGCTGATGGATGTCCCTCATTTTTATCCGATTTGTATTTTTCCGTATTTTTCAATAATGTTTGAACTGCCTTAACTTGTGTATTGATTAGTAACAGCAAACCTGAAGCTATAGTAAAAGAGAAAGGTATGACTTATTATGGAGTGACGTTGTTTATATCATTCACCAGAAATACCTTTCCATTGTTATGAAAAAGTCTACGTATATTTTGGTATAGTAAGTTACGAAGCTTGTAAAGTACGAGGGGTGTTCATATGAAAAGGTAAGAAACAACACTGTGGGTATAACTGGAGTTATTATTCAAAATTAATCAACAGAGGGCTGAGCACAACTATACCACTGTTCGAGACGAAGGACTTCCTGTTGAGTCTTTCTGTGGCTGAGACAAGTGCCTTTAAGTTTTTTATTTTTATTTATTTATTTACTTTTGATCTAACCAAACAGTTGGAAGTGACAGGACGACGACCAGGCTGTAGGGTGGCTGCTGAGGCTGCTCCCACTCTAACTTGGACAGTACACTTTGTGTGACGATGGAGACGTGTGGACGCGCGTTATCATGGAGCGGAATCACTCCCTCGGTGAGCAGCCCAGGCCGTTTGCTCCTGATGGACTTGCGTAGGTTACGAAGTGTCTCACAGTACTCGACGCTGTTAACTTCGCTCCGTACTCGAGGAATTCTATAAGTATCAGACCTCCGACGTCGAGAAAGATGGTGGGCATAACCGTGCCTGCTGAGGATACAGCCTTGAATTGTTTTAGGAGGAGGTGACGGCACATGCTTCGCATCCCTAGATGTCACACTACCTTATCGCAAAGCGGCATATTCATTTTAAGCCGGTTTGGTTGTGAAGACGTTTCGTAGCTTTTCATTTGAACACCCTTCGCGGAAGGAGTGCTTTGTACGACAAGGCAGCACCGCGGGATATAATCTGCTTCTGGAGTTCTCGGTTTTCTGGAGCGGCGGAGCCGCAAGTGTCGCAGAGGAATCGCTTAAATACCTCCTGCGCCAAAGCATCCTAATTGGCAACAGCGGTCGCACCGGCACGACCTGGGCAAAGGCGCCTGTCGGTGTCTTCGGTAGCCTGTGAACTAGTCTAGGGGAGCTGCAGACGCTGCTGCGTCCCTGCGCTACCTTTCAACTCGCACCACTAGCTATTCCGCTAATAATGGTCTTACCGAAGCTGCGCACTGCAGCTCTCAAGCTTTTGCTTCAGACGGGTAGCTCGTTCAACCAAAAACCAAACTAAAAGAAAAAATGCTCCTATCGCTTTACAAGAAAGGGCAGTATGTCTTCCCCAGTCCAATATTTAAGGCTGCATTTCCACAACTTGTTATACTCTTACTCTTGATCTATAATGTGGAGGAAGTTGCGACTGTGTACCAGCAATGAATGATAGCTGTAATAAGAAATTTATTGAAATATCTGTTATACTTTAAGAATTACAATATTTTACCTAAAAGATGGTTTTATAATACATTCCCATTCTGGAACCATTTTCTGGTGCATCGTCAGTCTAACAGCATTTAGACTGTGGCAGGCTCCTGTCAAGATTCGCAGTAACACGTTATGCCTCTTATTTGCAGTTTTGAGTATATCTAAGGAAATAGAGAAACTTTATTACACTTCATTACTACTTTGTCTGAAAATTATATACAGAATGAGAAACATAGATCATTTCTTCAATGTATTAGGCATAATACAAAGATACTACCCATTCTTCAAATTGGGAGAAATTTGCTGAACATACCTAAAACCATTATCAGGATATATGTACCTAAGGTCCTGAAAATGTAGTTTCGAAAAAATCAGAAAATCATATTCACAGTGTCTTTGACTCACCGTCTGCCTCTTTCAGAACCTTCCAGTGGCATAATATTGCTGGCCAGTTGCCTCTTTATCCTCTTCAGACTGCTTCAGCAGTCTTTTCCTTACTCTGAACTCATGAGTGGTGGCTTCCGCAGCCCTTTCAGCTTCAACTTGTCGCTGACGGTCTATGGCAGGCAGAACTTCCTGGTTGGATGCTTAATGTGTTCATTACTTTCGTCCTGCTAATACACCATCATTGAAAGAGATAATAGAATCATCTATTTTCAGTGCTGTCCAGCCAACAAACACTGCTTTCTGTGCCCATCTTCATCTCTAGGAGCGAAATCTACAAGCCCATAATGAACACTATGCAGAAACAGCTCCCTGTCTTAATTATTTTCCCACTGAAACTTCATTTTCATGAAACATTTCTTGTTAAGAATAACTATAACTTGCACAGTTAATGAAATGTTGGAAGAAGAAAGATGAAGATACACATGACTTTAGGTGCTCAAGGCACTGAAACAATTCAATGGCGACAAGTGAAAATTTGAGCCGAACAGGAATTCGACCGCGAATCTCCACTTAGTACAAACGGTCGTCTTCACCTCTTGCCTACCCGCGATCGCATTCCACCCGTCTCAAACTCTTACAATTCGTACAGTACGGCTGCAGTGCCCCTATCGTCCATGTCATCTTATATTCACTATTTCAGATTCCCACACTGGGTCAAACGAAATTACCGTATCTACGCTGAAAAGAAAAGCACCGTCCGTATAGATGTTGTTCTGGTCTTCAGTACGCAGACTGGTTTGATGCAGCTCTCCACACTACGCTGTCCTGAGCAAGCCTCTGCATCCGCGAATACGAACGGCACCCTACATCCTCAACGAATTTAACCCCCACACTTCCTTCTAATGCTGCCGATTCCTTGATCTCTCAGAAACTGTCCCACCTACCTATCTCTTCTGTTGAGCACCTCATTACTAATCGTTTCATTATCTTGATGGTAAACCTCTCTTGGTCTGTGTTTGCTTTATAAGTGTTTAGTTGTTTCTGTATAAGGACCGGCCTTGAGCAAAACACAGGTTTTTGTTTTATTATGCCTATACATGTTTCGCTACAGATGTGGCATCTTCAGTCGGTCCGTTTCATTGCTTGAAAATGGAACAGTAGAAACATTTTCAGTTTTTACAGGTTACTACAAGTTCATACAGTTACGCAAAATCATGTACAAGAATGTCATATAAATATATATACTACTGCCCATTACAATTGCTACACCACCAAGAACGCCGGCCGCGGTGGCCGAGGAGACTAAGGCGCTCCAGTCACGGTCTGCACGGCCACTACGGTCGGGGGTTCGAATACCCCCTCGGGCATGGATATTTGTGCCGTCCTAGTTCGTAAGTAGTTCATAAGTAGCTTGTAAGTTTAGGGACTGATAACCCCGTAGTTAAGTCCCATAGACTATACAAACATTTGAACATTTGAACCACCAAGAACTACTATACACTATACTATTAACTGCAATCGCGATAGGCTTCAATCCGACCTTCATCAAAGTCGGAAACGTGATAGTACGCATTCCTCCTCCTTACACGAGGCATCACAACAACGTTTCACCAGGCAACGCCGGTCAACTGCTGTTTGTGTATGAGAAATCGGTTGGAAACTTTCCTCATTTGAACACGTTGTAGGTGTCGACACCGGCACCAACCTTGCGTGAATGCTCTGAAAAGCTAATCATTTGCATATCACAGCATCTTCTTCCTGTCGGTTAAATTTCGCGTCTGTAGCACGTCATCTTCGTGGTGTAGCAATTTTAATGGGCAGGACGTATACCTCGTTTTACATGTGGGACTAGTTACTTGTCCTACATCATCCCGGTAGATTTTCGTTTACAGTTTGTCATCTGCAAGCATTTGACACGTATACGTAACTGGTTTTTGTCGAAATATTTGACCTGCTTTCTTATGTTATTTTTATGGTTTAGTCTACTGCTTAATTTTATTTGAATGGCATCTGTGAGTGTGTGTGTTATTTGTTTACTAATGAACTATGTGAACTTTATCAATCACTGTCACTGTTTGTAAAAGTTAAATTACAACTGTCTGCTCCACCGATGAAGACACCAACAAATGCAAGTCGAACATCATTAGCAAAAATAAATAAATAAATAAAAAAGAAGGTCAAATAACAGTTTCGTTTATAAGTACCACATGGTTGCAGATGACAAACTATAAAAGAAGACATACAGGGATCATGTAGGAAAACTATCCAATCCAACACGTACAATAATATGAAACATATATGAAATTCTTGTTCATAATTCTAATTAACAGTATGAACTTTTAAAAAACTGTAAAAACTCAAAATATTTCTGTTGTTCAATTTAATAGCAATAAAAAGGACGCATTAAAGTAGGTGCAACTGTAGCAAAACATGTATGGACATATAGAAACAAAAACCATTTACCCAAGGCAGATTCTTATTCAGAATGAACCGAAAAGTAATCATTTCATGCACTCGATATACAGTGTTTCAACAATGAAACTTATTTAGTTGGAAAACTCTAAGTGTTATTTCTGTTAGTGTATATATCTTTGCAGGTGATTTTCGCAATTTTACTTCATTGCTTCGTTAATGGGTAAGATAATCGCCTTTGGGTTTTAATTTTGCCGTTTTTTCCATATGATCGCAGTTCCATGCCGCACAGTTGTTCCACTTACGTAATTTGTGCCCGTTTGGGAAAAATAAATTTCAGCAAGAGAGTGATGTTTCCATTTCCAGAAACAAATACTTCGACGCTTGCTACCGAAGAGGGCGACACAAGCAAAATTGTTAATCACGAAAGTTATTTTCATTCTGCAGCGGAGTGTTCGCTGATATGAAACTTCCTGGCAGCACCGGGATTAGAACCTGTATCCTACGTCTATCGCGGTCAAGAGCTCTACCGTGTGAGCAGCCTTGGAACATTTTACTTCTACTCGTACCTAGCCTTCTACTTACCAAATTTTCTGCACACCTTGCAAGACTAACACTTGCTATTCCCGACGTTCCATGCATTTCAATGCGTACATGTTGAAAAATAGAAACAAAAATCGACAAAAGTTACTTAAGTGGAACAAATGTGTGCAAACAGTGACCGTACTGTGAGAGAGGAACCACGATATGCAAACCTAAAAGTCTATAACGTTATCCGAAGAGATTATCAACTTGCAGACAAACAACACCGAACTAGTTGCTGTATAAACGGTTTTATTAAACCTTGAGTTGGTTTCGGAAAAAAATTAATTTTGCATTCTTTAGATGAGGTCTTGAAATTACATTAAAATTGTTATAAAGTAGAACAAAGACAAAATGCCATTGTCAAAGGGGAACTTTTATTCCATGTCTCGCGGCGGCGCTATGCCGTCGTCTAGAGGGGGATCAACCCGCGCCTACTCTGAGGGGTGCCTTTCGACTCGCACCATTGGTTATTCCGCAAATAATGACCAAGGTAACACACCGCATCTTACAAGCTTCTAGTTGCTCGTTGGAGCAAAAACTAAATTAGAATACAAAATGACCCTATAGCAGCAAAAGAGAGGGGAATATGTCTTCTGCACTCAAATATTTAAATAAAAAAAGTTTGACATAAACCCACATTTTTTAGAGTTCAGTCTGATTCTCGAGCTCAATGACCACTCGAAGTCATATTACATCAAAATGGTGGATATGACATTTATACACTGAGCAGCCAACGAAACTTGTACGCTTCCTTCATATCGTGCAGAATCCGCCAAGGACTCAGAAGTGCCACAACACGGCATGACATGGACCCGAGTAATGTCTTAACTAGTGCTGGACTTAATTGACACCAACCATCCTACAGGGCTGTCCATAACACTGTAAGAGTACAATCAGCACGTTGCAAGATATGTGCAAGAACCTACATGTCTGCGAAGATTCGTGTCCAGCGAAGGTGCTTAAACCCAAAGGGGTGTTATTACATACAGCCTCTCTGAAGCAATTTTGGAAGTGGGGGTGTCGCATTGTCGACTGCAATTGCCCAAGTCCTTCGGAATGCACAATGTACATAAAAAGTGCAAGTGGTCAGCCAGCATGCGTAGGCATACGTCACCTGTCAGAGACGTATGTAGACGTATGAGGGGTCCCCTCACTCCAACAGCACACGCCCACACCACTACAGAGCCTACACCAGCTAGAGCAGTTCCCTGCAAGGGCCATGGATTCATCAGGTCGCCTCAATACACGTGCATGTTCTTTCACCTGATACAACTGGAAATTCCGTTGAACCCAGTAACCAATCAACCAACAATTGCACACGACACGCTTAGATCAGGCAACATATTTCCAGGCAGCAATAGTGCAGTCAGGTATAATACTGTGCCTTCGGCTACTAAAGCCTATGTGGATGATGTTTGGTTGAATGTTGCCACGCTGACCCTTGTTGATCACCCCGCATTGATATCCCCAGCAGTTGACGGCATGAATGAACTTCTGCGGTTGAACTATCCTCTGCGGACGACATTGGTCCAGTGGTTGTATAATGTTTTTCCGGCTGTAGCGATGTCAGAGATTTCATGTTTTACCGGATTGCCGGCCGCGGTGGGCGAGGGGACTGAGGCGCTTCAGTCACTGTCTGCACGGCCACTACGGTCGGGGTTTCGAATCCCCCCTCGGGCATGGATATTTGTGCCGTCCTATTTCGTAAGTAGTTCATAAGTAGTTTGTAAGTTTAGGGACTGATGACCCCGTAGTTGAGTCCCATAGGCCTTACAAACATTTTTACCGGATTCCCGATATTCACAGTGCACTCTAGTAATGGTCGTACACTGTTTCCCCTCGCATGTTAAACCTTGCATTAATCGTGATAACCTGCCATTGTTGCAGCAATAACCGATCTAACGACTGCGCCAGATGCCAGTCGCAACACATGCGATGCGCAGTGCCGTCCTCTGGGTGTTTACATATCTCTGTCTCTACATATGCGTGCCTATAGAGGATTCTTGAGCTCTTCTTTGTATGTGTGAGTGATGACGGGGGGGTTCGGTCCATTTTTTCACCGTAGTTGCAAGAATATAGTTTTACCTAGTATGGGAATCTGAAATGGCGAATATAAGAGGGCATGGACGATAGGGGCGCCACAGCCGTAGTGTGGGAATTGTAGGAGTTTAAAGCGGACGGAATGCTATCTGGAGTACCTATTAGGTTAAGGCAACCGGTGGGCCGAAGTGGGATATTCGGAGTCGATAACCGGTACACTTAAAATTTTCACATGTCGCCATTGAGTTATTTCAATGCAGAGTTGCAATGTTCAAATGTTTGTATAGTCTAAGGGACTTAACTACGGGGTCATCAGTCCCTAAACTTACAAACTACTTACAACAAAGGACGGCACAAATATCCATGCCCGAGGGGGGATTCGAACCCCCGACCGTAGCGGCCGTGAAGACCGTGACTGGAGCGCCTTAGTCCCCTCGGCCACCGCGGCCGCCGCAGAGTTGCAGCTTAAGTCATTCGCTTCTTCCTCTTTCATCCTATCATTTAATGTGCAAGTGATTGTATTAGTTATTCTGAACGAGAAATGTAACATGAACATGAATTTTCAGATGGAAACTAATGAAGTCAGTGGAAAACAAGACATCTGAAGGAGACAGGAAGCGAAAAACTGTGGTTGTTGTTTTGTTCAATTGATATATATTTGTTCAGATGTTTACTGTACACTCCTATCTATTTCGCTGCTCTTGTAGACTCGTGTTGTGCCTTTGACCTTACATTTGTACTGCATTTTAGTTTAGCACACCCACGTAATTCTAGTTATTCCTCCATAGTGTCCATTCTGCGTTTGTACAATTCACTCCTGTTGGTGAAGTTGCCAATGGAGTCGGAAAAATCATGAATAACGGCTATTCGAAAGAACTGAAGGACGGTGTGTACAAGCAAATAGCTTATAAAGTTAACAGCGGATACTCTTCGACATCGCTCCCGAGCATCTAACGGCATGAGTTGTAAACTACACCTAGGAGAGAACAGCCGATTAACTCTGTGAGACTCATTCGTCGGCGTACTTTATGTAAGTAGGAAATGGTTGGATGAGGGGGTATATGTGCTACATACGGCTGTAACAGCTAACTACAAACAGCGATGCACTCCGAAATCATTCTGCATGTTCCCGAAAAATCCAGCATTCTAAATCTGATAGTTTAAGAAGGCTACTATTACGCCTGCTGAGAAGATTTAATAAACAGTGTCTTTAACGGTTTGATTTACCCTTTTCTTTATAATTTCTTTTTAGATACAGGCAGTGGGTTATAAAGGCAAGTTTTATTTGAATCCCTTTATTTAAAGCATACACGAGGTGGTAGAAACATCAGTACATTACCTTTACTGTCAGCAGTTTGTATTTAAGCAAATATTTTATTTTATGAAACACAAAGCTAAACAGAAATTTAAAATAATGTCTTACATTTTCGATGTCATTTATAGTATTTGGCTTGATGCACTGCCTTACGTTCTGTTGCCTAACTGCTAATGGAAACTGCGTTCCTGTTTATGGTTTAAACTTACGAGATGTACTGCGTTATTTTCATATCGAATTTTATCCAAATAAGCTGTACACATTATGAAGGGTATATGCCCATCTACGTAACTACAATATGTGCGATCTTTCAGTGATCTGAAAGGAGAGCTATCTACAATTTCATTTGTTTTCATAAATCGAAAGAGTTATTAACAAAAAATTTGTAATCTTTTTTTCCTCGTGGCAGAGACGATCGCTATTGTTTCTTCTCCCCTACACTTACAAAAAAGTCTTCTAACAAAAATGTTCAAATGTTTGTTAAGCTTGTGGGACTTAACTACGGGGTCATCAGTCCCTAAACTTAAAAAATACCTATGAACTACTTACGAACTAGGACGGCACAAATATCCATGCCTGAGGGGGGATTCGAACCCCCCACCGTAGTGGCCGTGCTGACCGTGACTGGAGCGCCTCAGTCACCTTTTTTTTTTTTTTTTTTTTTTTTTTATGTGTAGTTCTGTTCGTTGCGGACGTTGATCAAGTTTGTTCGTTTTTGTTCGATGTGTTCTTGGCTCAGCTTTTTTATTACAGAGGCCGTTCAGCCCTCTGACCGGGCGCGCTGAGCCACGGCGCCCGGCTGTCACCTCGGCCACCGCGGCCGGCAGTCTTCTAACGTAACATCTTATATAGCGTAACAAATGTAAAGCTTCCAAAGTAATTTTGGTACGCGTTACAGTAAAATACGGAATCACAGCTGTTAAGGCAAGTATAGCCAACTCGAACCAAAGGATTGCACTGCTACCAGTGTCGTGTGACAAACGCATGTAAATGCTATTGTGTTGCCTCTAGAATCTTTATAAGTCATTTGTTAGACGATGCCTAGGGATATATTGTTCACATTGTCCAATACAATGATCCTACTAGGATTAAGTGTAACGAAAGAGCAATAGGAACTGATTTTGTAGACTTACAGCTAGATACACATCTTATGTGAAGGCTGATACACAGGGGCTGCAGAAGGAATCAGCAAAGAGCCGCATTGAAAGAGACTAGAGCGAAAGAGTTAAATGCCGTGGTAAGTTTAAACATCGATTGTCTTAATCTCTTCATTATCCACTCCGAGGAATGGAGCGGGCTGTTTGAGATCCGACCCATAAAGAGTCGCGGTTCTTTTCAGCCAATTATCAGACAGGTTGATAGTGGGACAAAGGGGGATCCCATTTGGAAATAAGTGGGTGGGGCTTACCAGTTCCGGCATACGTCTTACTATCAAGGAAAACCTCACGAAAATCTTGGTGGGAACCGGGGAATTGCGTCTCCCTAGAGAAGCCGCACCCAGGAGCACGGCATTCTTTGCTTCGAAACATCGATTGCCGCCAGTGTCCCACATATTAGCCTGTTTGTAATTCAGATGCGAGTGTTGGTGAACATGGAAAGGCGACTGACGACAGTGACTTTCGAATAGCGTAGTCAACTTCCTTAGTATCAACTCAAATTTGAACAGTGAAGGTCAAATCTTTAATACGTATACATATTCGCAAATGTATTGTCATTTGTAGATACATGAACATGGTAAAAATGTATTTACAGGTTCAGCTAATGTGTGACAATTTATACGGTACATTTTACGTGATTTACGGTTTATAGAAGTATTTTCACGTACACTGCAAGAAAAAGGTAGATCTGAAAAAAAATTAGAATACCTGGAAAGACGATATCGATTCTAATCCGATAGCGGCAGGTGGCACCTGTGAGAGAGTAGACAGACTGATAGCGGTTTCAACGTCGTCCACCGACATATAGCATAGTAACATTGCTTCCAGAGCCCAATCCGTGTGTACCATTTAATATGGAATGTGTACCGACATGAGGCACAGTGTGGTATCAGCTGTGAAGCGAAAAGGAATTGTGCCACGGGGAAGCACTCTTGCTTCAAACAGCCAACTGGGCGAATTTGAAAGGGGCCGAGTGGTGACCTGTCAAGTGGCGGGTAGGTATTTTCGGAAAATTGCCACATAAGTGGACGTGTTATGTCAGTTGTGTAGCAAAGCTGGTTGGCATGGTCACATAAACATTCTGACAGCTTTGATGACCTCTTGCTCGTCCCCGCAGCACTCACGTCCGCCATGATCGTCGCAATGTACGGGCAGCCGTGGCAGATCGTACAGATACCACGGTGCTGCACAGGTAAGATGGTTTGTGTACAATATCCACGGGACTCCGGCCATACACACCCCTAGTCAGTCTTCCACTCCACAGTTTCGACGTCACGGCTTGGCCGAAATGGCGACCGTCATCTTCAGCGATGACAGCAGATTCTGTCTCTGTGCAAGTGATCGACGTTTTCATGTACAATGTTATGCGAGCGCTGTCTCGTTGATTGGAATCGTCCATGTCACAGCGCCCCACACCTAAAGCCATATGGTCTGGGGTGAAGTTACAACTCAAGTATGGCTTTTGTCTTTTGAAGAGGGAACGCTGATCAGCGCTCAGCACGTGCGAAATGTTTAAGACCCTACTTTCGCCATTTTTTGCAACAGAAAGGTGATTTGTTGTTCCAACAATATAATGCCCACCCACAAATTTCGCGTGATACTCAACGTTCTCTGCAATACATGAAGCACCTTCCTCGTCAACAAGTTCTTCGGATTAGTCTCCAATCGAGCACGTCGGGGATATAGTGGGATGACAACGGCCACTTGTGACTTTTCAACCCTTAACTCTTGCATATTTACATGACCTTGCGGAGCAGGAGTGGAAAAATGTGTCTCAAGACAGTATTCGTCATCACCGTGATCGTATCGATGCCACAATCAGAGCATCCATTGCCGCCAGTGTAGGCTTGACCTATCGATCTGTAAAAGCAATCATTTCCTATAATCCACACACGCCGTTTCATGAATAAAACTTGAGTGAATTAGGAAATAATGAGAGTGTACTAATTTCTACTCTCTGCAATGAGGACAACTTCCTTCCCAATATCGACTCCAAGTAGCCTATGAGTCGTGTGTTGACAATCCACGATACTTTTGGACGTGATCTACACCAGCAATGGAAAGGCATACAACATTTGTAGTAAGCTCAACGTAAAACGGGAGAATGCTGGTTGTTTAATCGCGTGGTGGACGCCTCCGATTTCGCCACCATCTGGCAGTTGACCCCGTGATTCAGCGATTGGGTACGGGATTGATCCGTGTGCCTGAATCACTCTGTGAGGGCCAGCTGCTTAAAGATTTTTGATGAACAAGTGGTTCTTTCTGGTGTGATAATGAAACAACATAAATCGAAGCATAGTGTGAGTGCAATTATAATAAAAATTTATAATTAGCAACGTGTATTTCTTTGTTGTCTACTAGTTAGGTGCCCGGATTTGTATTGGTAGCATTAACAAGGGGAAGTCCCTAGACACGGCCAACCGATTACGTTCATATTTGGCAGGTTACTTGTGTAATACCTAAAACGAAGGACTCTAAAACATTTTCGCTCAAAACGCCCTCCCCCATGTCGTCCTTGAGAAAACCACCCCTAAAGGTTACGACGAGCAATCGATTCAAAATTGTAACCATCATGTATGAGGTCAGAAAAGGCATACTTTTCCAGAAATCGAGGAAGAATACTTTTACAACTGCCACTTATATACTCACGTTATTCGTTTGGAATCGCTGATACTGCAACGGCCAAGGTTACTGCCCGGGATGTAGAGAAAACGGGTGCGCTTCTCAATAAAACTTAGTGGATGTAATCTTCTCGTTTGTATTTTACCATATCTCGTAGAGGTTCACAACTATGATACGACGAACAGGCAACAGGGACAACATAATTATCCCCGCGAGAATTCCGTCTCTTGCTTCACTGTAATCAAGCGTCCCGCGATTGGGTAACTGAGGTCCCTCGTGACGAAATCGCAGCTCTCTTATTCGGAATTGTTTTCATGTTACGAGGCTGAAAACTTTAATTCTATATTAATTGACGTCGTTTGGGAAATTTCGCCTTTCTTATTATTATTTAGTGTTTTGTTGCGTCTTAATTAAGCCTCATATTACTATGAATTATGATAGGAAAAACTACAATTTATAGAAATGAAACAGTACAGTTTCCTCTAGATTCGAACCCGTGTTCTCCATTCTCCACCCAGTTACCCTGGCCGATGAGCTGTCGTATATCTTGCCGAAAAGATAATGTCATTTGTTTGCATTAGCTGCAGTTGTAGATTTTCTTGTCTAGTTATATGGAAAAGTGTTTTTTTCACCATACGTGACGAAGTAAAATGCTCTATTGATAGTTATATATGGATCCCGTCAATTTTGAGTTGAATGCTAATCATAAACTTTAGCGGCGAATTTCTCAAAAACTGGGAAGGGGTGTCTGGAGCCAGAATATATGAGTCCTTTCAAGCTGTACACAAAAAACCTGCGACATTTGATCCGATCGGTTATCCGTCTCTGAAGCCTACCCTTGTATTGTAAGTATCATAGGTCAAACGACTTGCCTGACATAGCGCTGATAAAATGTATACACTCTAGACCGTTGAAATTACTACACCACGAAGATGACGTGCTACAGACGGGAAATTTAACCGACAGGAAGAAGATGCTGTGATTTGCAAAAGATTAGGTTTTCGGGGCATTCATGCAAGGTTGGCGCCAGGGGCTAGACCTTCAACGTGCTGACATGGTGGAAATTTCCAACCGATTTCTCGTACACAAACAGCAGTTGACCGGCGTTGCCTGGTGAACCTTTGTTGTGATGCCTCGTGTAATGAGGACAAATGCGTACCATCACGTTTCCGACTTTGATAAATGTCGGATTGTAGCCTATCATTTTATCGTATCGCGACGTTGCTGCTCGAGTTGGTCGCGATCCAATGACTGTTAGCATAATAAGGAATCGGTGTGTTCAGGAGGGCAATACGGAACGCCCTGCTCGATTCCAACGGCCTCGTATCACCAGCAGTTGAGATGACAGGCATCTTATCCGCATGGCTGTAACGGATCGTGCAGGCACGTTTCGATCCCTGAGTCAACAGATGGGAACGTTTGCAAGACAACAACCATCTGCACCAACAGTTCGACGACGTTTGCAGCAGCATGGACTATCAGCTCTGAGACCATGGCTGCGGTTACCATTGACGCTGCATCACAGTCAGCAGCGTCTGCGATGGTGTACGCTACGAAGAACCTGGGTGCACGAATGACAAAACGTCATTTTTCGGATGAATCCAGGTTCTGTTTACAGCATCATGATGGTCGCATTCGTGTTCGGCGACATCGCGGTGAACGCATATTGGACGCGTGTATTCGTCATCGCCATACTGGCGTATCACCCGGCGTGATAGCATGGGTTGCCATTGGTTACACGTCTCGGTAACCTCTTGTTCTCATCGACGGCACTTTGAACAGTGGCTCTACCCTTCATTCGATCTCTGCGAAACCATACATGTCAGTAGGATAATGCACGACCCCTGATCTATCACCAATTGAAAACGTCTGGTCAATGGTGGCCGATCAACTGACTCGTCTCAATACGTCTCTTGATAAACTGTGGTATGGTGTTGAAGCTGCTTGGGCATCTATACCTGTGCACGCCATCCAAGCTCTGTTCGACACAATGCCCAGACGTATAAAGGCCGTTAAGGTGTTTGTTCTGGGTACTGTTTGCATAGATCCTGAGAACCCAAATTGCGTGAAAATGTAATCACATGACATTGCTAGTATAATATATTTGTTCAATGAATACCCGTTTATCATCTGCACATCCTCTTGGTTTAGCAATTTTAATGGCCAGTAGTGTGCATAAACTTTCCTAGTGAATCATTCTATTCGTGAAAACCGATCCAAAGAGTTACATTACTTCCGGACAATGTTTACAGACACTGAGAGAAACGTTGCTTTGGCAGATTATACAGCTACGACAGCACAGACAAGGCAGCTTGTGTGCCGACAGTGCACGTACACCTCTAGCTCGCATCCCACACACGCCACAGTTTTGACGTGCGCGGCTCGACTGGTGGCGTCAGATGGTCAACTGGAATGCAGGCCGTGGTCATCAACGATGGAAGCTGATTCTGCCTGCGCGCAAGTGATTGCTGTTTGCATATACTACGTAGGCCTGGGAAGGGGTGTCTCGTACAGTGATTTCGTCCAATACACACTGGTCCAACGTCAGGACTTATGGTGTGATGTGTGACAAGCTACATCTCTCGTTCACATTACCGGACTTGTCTCCAATGGAGTACGTATGGTATGTGATGGGACTACAACTCCCATTTGCGACTCAACAACCCACAAGTCGTTTCAGAACTACGTGAACAGGTCGAGCAGGCATGGAATACTGTACCCCGAGACGCTATTCACCATCTGTGTGATGGAATGGATGCCAGAATCAGCTTTTGCAGTGCGTCCTGTAGCAACGTAGCTGACTCTTTCTGTCGGAACAATCCACATTAGCACTGTAACAGATGTACAGTGTTGTTCTACACGAAAAAAATTTGTATTGAAAAACTGGCCGCAGTGCACACATTCCTCAGGTTGCGTTGAAATGTTAAATTTTTGTAACAGTTCTTCGAAATATACGAAATAATGAAGGAGTTTTTGAAAATGTATTATCATTCAACGTAATACGCAGATCACAAGGATTACTGATCAGCACACACATGCGCATTCATGCCGTCTGTTTAAGGGAGGTAAAGACATCAACCGCTAGGAGAATACAGATTAAAACAGAATCGTATATATCTTATTATAATGTTCTCAAAAAATAATGCCAGAACTATGAAAATTGGCGCACATGGAGATGGGATCTCAGGTGTTTACCACTAGTAAAATCGAAGATTTGATAACTATACTTCACATTTATTAATTAAACTTTTGAATGATTTCCAATCAAAAAAAAAATTCCATTATATGCCTCGGTACAATTTCCTTTGAACTATTCATCAGATTTCAATGTAATTTGCAGAGAACATGTAGGACATCCGTATCTAACTTAAACTCCAGACGTTTTTCAATTAACATGTAAATGAGTGTGTAACAGCATTTTCAACTTACTCTACACTCAGCTATTTTATCTGTTATAATCATGTGCATCTATCAAAACACTGCGTGAAAACAAATAATTCTAGAGTTTTGTATTCACCTCCTTATACATAACAACTGCTGAAATTTTCACACTGATAGGAATATGCTTTCAGTTTTTATGTGTACATAAAGATAAAAAAAAGTATTTGGGGAAATCACTTTAAAGTAAAATGCAATGTTTACACACAACTAAAATGCACCAGGGTCATAATCCTTTGCCTTCTCTGCATCCTCATCTTGTTTCCTCTTCTTATTTACTTTTTTAGACACTCTTGCTGCTTTAGATATCTGCAGAAGGCCTCTTTCAGACTTCAGGATACGTTCTTGGTCTAAGAGTAGCAATGCCGAAGATCAATTATTTCCTGGTTTTATACCCATTCTACTGATATCTAAGTTCCTAGCTTGAACTCCATCGCTGCGGTAGAGTAGCCGAGCGATCTAAAACGTCTCGCTGCGGAGCATGCGGTTGCTCGCATTGGAGGTTCGAGTCCTCCCTGGGGCATGGGTGTGTGTGTTTGTCCGTATGTTAGTTTACCTAGGTTTAAGTAGTTTGTAAGCTACGGAATGATGACCACGCAATTTGGTCCGATAGATTTACAGACATTTGAATATTTTTTGAACTCCATCATTGAAGCAAATAACAGCATCAAGCACACCAATTTGAAATGTCTTTCCACCAACAAACATTGTTTTTGGCAGCCTTTTCCAAATGCACTGGTTGAAACGTTCATCCGGGTTTTGCGTACAACCATGTAGGCACTTGTAAAGTTTAATTTGCAACGTCTCTGTATATTGGTTTTATTACATCCATCACACCTGCAGGTAAGGAATGTTTGTGAAATACTTTACTCGCATGACGTGATGAGTGCTATTGACAAGGAAACTCAAATCGGTTCCATAATTTCTAGACTTTCGGAATGCGTTTGACACTGTACCTCACAATCAAATTTCGTGCTTATCGAATATCGCCACAGTTGTGCCATTGGATTCATGATTTCCTGTCAGAAATGACATAGTACGTTGTAAATGACGTAAAGTCATCGAGTTAAACAGTAGTAATATCTGGCGTTACCCACGGAAGTGTTATTGGGCCCCCACTATTCCTCATCTTTATAAACGATTTAGGAGACAATGTGACCAGTTCTCTTAAAGTGTTGCGGAAGATTCTGTCGTTCATCGATTAGTATAGTCAACCTAAGATAAAAAAAACTACAAAATGATTCAGATAAGATATCACATAATCTGCTGTAGGACAGTAAAGTCTGTTGCGAATACAGTTAGTAGTAAACAAGTGATAGATTAAAACCTCATGCATGATGGAGCGGTTTTCAAAGAACGTTACTGTTTACGTCATATCTCATGAACTGGCGTACTGTGATACAATTTCGAAGGTACTTTCAGCTAGGTGTGTGTCTATTGTCCGAAAAGTTTTCTGGGAGAACAATTTGTATTGTAGAAATTACAATTTTTAACGTCATAGCGAATGCCATAGTTTTGCACCATGAACAACAGAAAGGTAGGAAGCGAGAAACTAGTTTCCTTTCATCATTTTGTTTTGGTTGTCAGTGACAAAAATATAACGAAGGTCTGAAATTGTGTTTAAAGTTTGCTGCAAATCGCTAAGTACTCTCATTCTCAAACAGTGTATGAATGGAGTCACGTGGCATTATGTGTCTGTCTTTGGAACTCCTAGTGTTAATGGTGTTATACCTCCTTAACCATGTGTCCTATGCTGTTATTACCCTTACAGCAATTGTTACCTCACAATAAGAAATGTGACGCCAAATTTGGTTAAAATGGGTCCAGTAGTTTAGGAGGAAATGTGCAGCATTGTTGCGCGATGCAACGTTTCGCACATTTCATTTATAATGACGTCATACCTCCAGAAATATGTATTGTACGTGATTCTTACACTTATGGCGACGGTCCTCATGGTTGGAATGTCAACGGTGTCAAATTTCATAAAGACTGGCACAAAACTGTAGATTTATATGTAATAGAAACAGACGGACACTCTGCTTTATATATAAAGAAGATCTCTGACACTTCCAGTAATTCAGACCATTCAGACACAGAAGTATCATGCGCCTCCTGTAACCAGTCGTGTTATAAAATCTTTTAAACGTTCCTCTTGCATCGCCACAGCATAGTTTACGTCTGAAACCGCTTTTCGTTGCTGAAACCTCGCAACTGCTCTCAAGTTACCGGTGTAAACTTACGCCGGCGCAACTATAGAGTATCCCACTTATGCGTTAAACAAGTATGATACGAAACGTACGTAACCGGCACGGAAAATGACGCTCCATTCCACAGGGTCATTTTAGAGTCATATGATGCCACGTCATTTTCTTCATGATCCGATGCATGTCTGCCGGTGTTGTCCTTCTGAAAGTCGTCTTACTTAGCTTATAAATGCCTTTTTCTTATAAAATAGTATTTTGTGAAAAAAAAAAAAAAAAAAGAAATCAAATATACTGAAGGCCACTAAACGCCCCATTTGAGTCAAGTAACGCCTGTGACGTTAAGAGAACGTGATATTATGCTTGATATTGTAGAATTAGAATCCATTAACAGCGATATATTATTTGGACATTGACGTCTCTGAAAACTGTCTACACATAATACGTATTGCCGCACTGAACTAACACATCTTAAAAACTACAGAAAATAGTTATTTACATTTCAAGCACTAAGAAATGCGTAAAATCTGGTTGAAAATCGCTACAACAGATCAAAATTAGATAGCGGTCAGTTCGTTTATTATTGTAGCATTTTGATGCAAGTAAACCGTAAGATAATTATTACCCTATTATTTCACAACTAAGTATGATTGATGCTCTGCACTTCCAAAGGTATAACGTATTATAAAGTGAGATGATGTTTACGTTTGCGAAATAGCCGTTCACGATACTACGCGCTAACGATTTGTATTTAAAGTCGTTTTCTAATGTCAGTGGCGACCATACAATTTTCATGTTGGTTGTGAGTTTTAATAATTAAATCCGTGATGCATTATTTCAATGCAACGTCGATGAAGCAACAATTTATGTTTCAGAAACGCCTTTTAAGCGCATCTGGTAAATGAAAAAAATTTTGAAATGAATTCTAATTTCGTCAATAATTCTATTCTTTTTTACACTATCACATTCTTCCGAACCAACTAAAATAGAGAAATAATAGAGGGTCGGAATTAAACAGAAAACGCAAAATTTGTAGTCTAATACGCTATCCGTTACGCTACCAAACAGCTCGATAACTGTTGCCTGGGAATGTAAGCTTTCTCTCCACAGATACAGACAACGCAAAATTTCGATCGTTATTTTCAATCGAAAATATTTAATTTTGGCACCTACGACAGAATATTTGTTCTCTTACTTTCACCCTTCTTCAGCATCCTTAGTTCCATTTAACCTGACAGGTTTCTTTGTAATCAGTCAGCACGAGAAAACTGCAAATTAAAATGAGGAAACTGCTAAGTGTGCGTTTACATATGAATTAATCTGAATTCGAAACGGAATTACATAGTTGCATACTTACCAAGTAATTTCTACGCTGGTCACTAATAATAGTGTTAATTTAAAAGTGAAATGTTTGTGGTAGAAAAACGAAGACTGAGTGCACGTTTATCGTGTATAATATTTCGTATTTTTAGAGGCAACTTGTTGAAACAAACAAGCAACATTTTGGTTTAAATGTAGGTATATTTTGCTTTAAATGCAGTTTCAAACTTTTTATTTTCAGGACGTAAATATCTGGTTTATTTTTCGATAAAATTAGATACCGTAAACGCGTCTTCTTCCAGAAGGTTTTCACTATTACACTTCAGAAAATTCTTTTCTATTCTTAGATAAATGTCGTAAATGCGGTTCGCACTACAAACAAATTATACGCAGAAAAGGTGAGGAAATTCTAGTAACTTTCGCTACTGCTGTAACACACATATAGCTTCGTCTCCCTCTTGTCATGTAACGTCACCAGAGCTTCAGCCCACGACAGAGGGTGCTCCATCAAGTGATTTAATAATGGAATTTAATGGTTTTTAGGCTTTAATTTCAGAAACATTACAGATTTTTCTTATAACTGAGACCGAAAATTCTACTTGAATGTTATAATAATTCAGCATAACAATTCGAACCATATCCTTAACTCACATCATATTCATGTTTTATAGCTACCAGAATGCGCACTTTAAGTAGATACTCCTGGAAGAGTAAAGCAATTTGAATCACGTAACAGAAGTTAGTCTCCCGGTCCCTACTGTATACAATTCCGGTTCCTTTCACAGTATGCTGATGCAATAGCCCCATACCTCGCTACCATGTACAACCGCTCGCTCAGACAAAGATCCGTACCCATAGAATGGAAAGTTGCACAGGTCACTGCGATGTATAAGAAAGGCAATAGGAGTTATCCGCAAAATTACAGGCCTATATCATTGATGTCGGTTCGCAGAGCGGTTTTAGAACATGTACTTCAATCGAACATCATTAATTCCCTCGAAGAGCACGATCAATTGTCCCACAGTCAACGCGTATTCACAAAGTATCGTTATTGTGAACCACAGTTAGCTCTTTACACACATGATGTGATGAGTGCTATCGACAAGGGATCTCGAATGGATTCCGTATTTCTACATTTCCGGAAGGATTTTGACACTGTACCTCACAGACTTATGGACTATCGCCACAGCTGTGGATTCGTGATTTCCTGTCAGAAAGGACACAGTAGCCTACGTTGTAACTGACGGAAACTCATCGAGTAGAACAGAAAGTGATATATGGCGTTCCTTAGGGAAGTGTTATAGGCCTAATACTGTTCTAATCTTTTTAAACGATTTAGAAGATAATACAGGGTATCCAGAAAAGGACTCCCTGATTTCAAAATTAAATATCTCGAAAACAAATATCGATAGAGGAATGCAGTAAACAGTATGTTTATTGTGAAAGCTGTAAGAAGTTTATACAGCATTTTGAAATAATAGTTACAAAAGCTGCTAACAGATGGCGCTGTAATCGCAATACGTAATGCCTAATATAAATAGTGATCCGAAGCCCAGAGCGATCAGTTCCACTATTGAAACATGAAAGGAGGTTAGCGAACCGAAGGAAGAGATTAAAACCATGTACTCCATTGAACAACGCGTTTTTCTAGTGCTGGAGTACTACAGGTTAGAAGAGAGTCCTACGGTAATAAGGCGAAGTTTTCAAGCACGATTTAATGTTCCAAAAGGACCCGGTGTGAAAACCATTCGTACGCTCTTCGCAAAAATTCAATGAACAGGCAGCGTAACTGATGATCTTGTGGGGCATATTGGCCGCAAGCAAACCGCAGTTAGGCCTGAAAATATCGCCACAGTTTCTGGACTTATTGAGCGAAATCCAATGTCATCCGTCCGTAGAATTGCATCTGAGACTGGTTTGAAGCGTTCCAACACGCAGAAAATACTGAGAAAGAGCCTACACATGTTTCCATTCAAAATTCAAACGCACCAGGCCATACCCGTACGAGCTTTGCAACAAAGGGTTGCCTTTGCTAATCAGATGCTCACAATGATTGATAGTAAAGGATTTGATGTCGGCTGCATCTGGTTTACAGATGAAGCACACTTCCACCTGAATGGATACGTGAATAATCAGAACTGGCGATTTTTGGGTTCCGAAAAGCCATATTGGTGTGAAGCGAAACCCCCTGTATTCTCCTAAAGTTACTGTGTGGGCTGCAGTATGCAGAAAAGGCATTATTGGCCCTTTTTTCATTCGAGAAACGGTCACTGGTGCACGTTACGTTGCAATTTTGAAACAATTTGTCGCCACACAGCAAGCGTTAGAGGATCGACCAGGTACTGAATGGTTTATGCAAGATGAAGCCTGATCACATCGGACCGAACAAATGTTTCGCTTTCTTGAGGAATACTTCGGGAATCGCGTCATTGGTTTGGAATATTCCAAATTTACTGGTGCAGGCATGGATTGACCTCCATATTCGCCGTATTTGAGTCCCTGTGACTTTTTTTGTGGAGCACAGTGAAAGACATGGTCTACCCGAAGCATCACGCCACGCTGGACGAGCTCGAATCGGCGATCTCTGTGGCATGTGAATCCATTTCGGTTGAGACACTACGAAATGTGATGGCGAATTTCATTCTTCGTTTGCGCTACCTCTGTAATCCGAATGGTGAACATTTTGAAAACATTGTGATGTGTTTGTTTCAAAGAGTGTTTTCATACGATTATTTCACTTATGTATGCTGATATGAGCTGTACAGTCTACAGCGCCATCTGTTAGCAGCTTTTGTAACTATTATTTCAAACTGCTTTATAAACTTCTTACAGCTATCACAATAAACATACCGTTTACTGCATTCCTCCGTCGATCTTTTGTTTTCGAGATATTTAATTTTGAAATCAGGGAGCCCTTTTCTGGACACCCTGTATGAGCATCTATCTTAGAGTGTTTGCGGACGAAGTTGTCATTTATCAATTTGTAAAGTCAAAAGAAACTGAAAAACGATTTAGATAAAATATCTGAATGGTGGAAAAATTGGGAAAGAACCACTTAATTGTGATAAATGGGAAGTCATCTATATGAGCACTAAAAGAAATCCGTTAAACTAATCTACAGGTCTTATATTCAATTAAATACCTAGTAATAACAATCAGGAACAAATTACATGGGAAAGAACACATAGAAAATATTATAGAGAAGGCGAACGGAAGGCTATGTCAAATTGTCAGAACACTTAAAAAATGCAACAGTTCTGCTAAAGAAACTGTCTACGCTACATTTGTGCGTCCTATTTTGGAGTATTGCTGCACATTCTAGGGTCCACGCCATTTGGGACTAACTGACGATTGAAAGAAAGTTCAGAGATGGGCAGCTCGTTTTGTATTATTACAATATAGGGGGGAGAGTGTCACAGAAATGATGTACGAGTTGGGGTGGAAAATCATTGAAAGAAAGGCGTCATTTGCTGCGGCGAGATTTAGTAAAATAGTAAATGTTTGTAGAGCTATGGGACTTAACTACGGGTCATCGCCGGCCGCGGTGGCCGAGGTGACTGAGGCGCTCCAGTCACGGTCAGCACGGCAACTACGGTCGGGGGTTCGAATCCCCCCTCGGGCATGGATATTTGTGCCGTCCTAGTTTGTAAGTAGTTCATAAGTAGTTTGTAAGTTTAGGGACTGATGACCCCGTAGTTAAGTCCCATAAGCTTAACAAACATTTGAACATTTGAACTACGGGTCATCAGTCCCTAAACTTACAAACTACTTACAAACTCGCTAATACTAAGGACGGCACAAATATCCATGCCCGAGGGGGATTCGAACCCCTGACCGTAGTGGCCGAGCAGACCGTGACTGGAGCGCCTCAGTCCCCTCGGCCACCGCGGCTGCGCGGCGAGATTTATATGCGGAATTTCTTTCACCGACTTTCTCCTCCGAATGGGATCATATTTTGTTGGCACCGACCTACATAGGTATATATTAGTATCAAAATAAAATCAGATCAAAAACTGTTTGATTTAGGTGTTGCTTTTTCCCGTGCGCTATTAGAGAATGGAACTGTAGAGACATAATATCTACATCTAAATACATACTCCGAAATTCAGCCAAGGGTGCATGGCGGAGTGTACTCAGCACCACTACCGTTACTTGATTTTCGCCGGCCGCGGTGGCCGAGGAGACTAAGGCGCTCCAGTCACGGTCTGCACGGCTACTACGGTCGGGGGTTCGAATCCCCCTCGCGCATGGATATTTGTGCCGTCCTAGTTCGTAAGTAGTTCATAAGTAGTTTGTAAGTTTAGGGACTGATGACCCCGTAGTTAAGTCCCATAGACTACACAAACATTTGAACATTTGAAGTTGATTTTCCGTTCCCCTCATATACAGAAAAAGAGAAAAACAATGCTTTTATGCATGTGTACAAGCTCTAATCTCTCTGATATTATCCTTGTGGTCTTTAAGCGAAATGTAATTTGGCGGCAATAGCGTCATTCTGCAATCTACTTCAAATTACGGCCATCAATATTTTTTCAACAGTTTGTATCCAAAAGAACGTCCTCTTTCCTCCAGCGACTCCCATTTGAATCCCCGAAGCATTTCAATAACACTCGCGCATTGATCGAATCTTCTAGTAACAAACCTAGCCGCCAACCTCTGAATTGCTTCTAGTCTTCCTTAAAATGATCTGGTGGGGAACCCAAACCTTGAGCAATACTCAAGACGGGGGGTATTACACTTGTTTTATACACACGAATCACATCTTCCCAAAATTCTCCCAATAAACCGAAGTGAAGTCGACCATCAGCGTTCCCCACACGTGTCCTCGTTCCATTACATCTCGTTGTGCACCGTTACTCCAAGATATTTAATTGACGCGACTCTCTCAAGCATCACAGTACTAATGCTGTATTCGATCATTACGGGACTGTTCTTCCTACTCATCTGCATCACCTTTTATTTTTCTACATTTCCTCAGACTACCTACAAACTTGGTCCATGTCATCCTGCATCCTACTAGTCATTCAGCGACGACATCTTCCTGTAAACCACGGTATGGTCAGCATACAACCGCAGATTGCAACTCACTCTGTCTGTCAGATCAACTATGTAGCTAGAAAATAATAGCGGTCCTATCACACTTCCATGACGATACCCTAGCCCCTGATGAACACTTGCCATCGAGGACAAGGAGTTTTAAAAGCGTTTGATGAAACCTCTACCAGGCATTTCAGAGTCTTTTTTCAGACTATTTATGTAGGTATCCCCCCTCTCTCACAGTTAATCACCTCCTATTGTATTTCAGTCCACCTCGTCCTCCCTAGTATGGTAAATAATTAAATATACCTCACACTTTCGGTCAAACGGTGTCCGAATCCACTGAAATATACCCACCACTATGCAATATATGTTGATTTCAGGGTATAAAAACCATGAATAGATACATAAAAGAGCAAATTTTAATGGTGAACCATCAAACGGTTTCCAGACTATAGTAAGATACCCCCCAACATGTGCCTGCCGTACGACTGTTTTCTAACTGTAAAGTATGAAATCAAATATATATGCCATTTTGATGGTGATTGAGAAAATTAAGTATTTGGCCAGTTAAGGTTAAGAGTGCGTACAAAAATTGAGTAATACAATTAGTTTTTACACAGTTCTTCAATTTTGCGGACTACTTCTTTTAATTTTTTCCTTAAAATCATTAGCGGAAGTATTACCATCGTTTCAAGAAAAAAGGAAACATAGCCGTTCCTTATTAATGCCTGCTTGCCTGCTTTTTCTATTTATACAGGAATATATGTGTACGGTAACGATAATGCAAATAACACCGAATCATTCACCTATCACTTACACGGGAGAGGCTTCATTTCTACTCTAATCTGAATGCTCTTTATCGGAAAGAAGTTGTAACACTTAATAGCAATAATATGCAATAATTGCAAAAATTGAACATACAACAATCAACATGAATACGATCTAACGTAGCGAGAGCCGGCGCCAAAGAAAGACGGGAAAAACGCACTCTATTTCGCCGTTTCTAGTGTTGCGTCCTGCGTCCGTCCGCTGATGCATTATTCTGCAATACAGCGGACTTCACTCCCGCGGACGCTGCCATACACGTGACGTCACAGTGCGCGGCCGTCGCACTAATTAAAATGTGAAGGATGACGTCTCTGCGGCAATAATTAGTGCATTCTCCGTCCCATAAAATAGTCTTTGCCAAAGATAGTAGGTATTACATGAAAGTAAAACCAAGTTCATGGTAGTACGAAGAAGAGCTCATTTAGGATAAAACCATCTAAAAATCGGAAATATGACAATAAAGAAAACAGACACATTCACGTACCTTGGTGTCAAAATGAACCAAAAAACCTTAAAGAGCAAGAGATAGAATTCAAGTTGGGGGAAGATGTCTAGGACCTATGCACAACATCGTAAGATCAAAGATCCTACCTAGGCAGACAAAAATTAGAATATATCAGACCACCTTCAAAACAGTAGTGTGCTATGCACTTGAGACATGGACCCTGACAAAGAAAACAGATAAAAAACTGATTACGTTTGGAAATAAAGTACTGAGAGATATGTATGGTGGACCAATGAAAGAAAATTAACAGCGGAGAACAAGGAAAAAGTGATGATTTGAAAATTACTGATGGACTGTGATAGATCGAGAAATGTTTATGTTTGTGTTAGAAAAATTGGGTTCTCTAACTTTTATCTGCGGAAATTTATTTTATTGCATGAAATATTTCAATTATTGTGAGTAATCACTGATCGTAAGCATATGTGCAAAGATCTGTTGCACTTTACACGCCAATACGTTTTGACAGAGCAAAGGAAATAACCAGTATTTAAATTAAATGCTGCCCTTTACCATAAACTGTTACGTAACTGAGTATATGGTTGGTTATGTTAACCTGCATGATATTATGATCACTGAGTAATATATGTTTCTCCTAACAAGAGAGAAAATAATTTGCTCACTTCAAATGCACTGGCTAACATCGCTCGTATAAGTATGTTTGGGCACTATAATCTAAATAGCTGCACTGTAGATGCTCCATGCGATTTATCCTAGTTAACTTGAGTGATACAATAAAAACACTATAAATGACCACTACAAGAAATAAACCTAAACATAAATCCTTAGCAATAGTCACTTTTAACTGTAATATTTGGAAATATTGACTTGTAATTTGTCTAGGTCCATGGACCTATTACGTGTAAATAAATTCAAATCCTATTCAGAAACGTCGTCCAAACTGAAACTAAAATTATCAGTACTCTTTGTTTTTATCTTCCTTTCCCATACCGTCAAACATTACGTGGTTTGAAGCTGCCACGGAATGGCGGCCGGCAGTTGCAGTCCAGCGACATTATTGTAGAAACTGCTGCGAGAGCTGAATATCCTGAAAATCTCGCTAAAAGTTGCATTGTTGCACTGTACCACAAAAAGAAAAACACATTAAATCCTTTTAATATATCTATTTGAAATCATATATAGATATATAGACAAGTCTTACAGTCTTTAAAATCAATTCTTCACGCGATGTTGAGAAAACAATCTAATGTTGATCAACGTTATTTCGCATACCCTCCGTATTTCCATACTTTCTAGACAACAGTGTATATCAGAGAATAACGAAACAGGTTTACACAATTGTTATTATCTGTTAATACAGAGCGCTGAGATAAAATTACATCCCGTTTTTAAATGCTCCCTACTATCATGTATAGTTAATGTCTCTGCATTTTAAAATAATGGCAGCAGTCTTTAAACGTAATGATTATACTTGATTGCTATAGACATCGGCGGTTTCGATACTGTTAATGTTTTCGGACCAGGTCACGTTACAGAACAGAAACAATGCGGTTGAATTGTACGACGCTTCTCGCTGGGCTGCAGTGGTTATGTTGGCACCAATGGTAATGACGGCAACTCAGATGATCAATAATGTTTTTTCGTGACAACTTCAATTAAAACGAGAATTATTTATTTTCTGAAAGATCAAGGGTACATACAAGAACCTGTCAACCATAGAGCACGTACAGTATTAATTTTGCTGCGAGTGAAACGAGCAGCAATAACATTTACTCTGTAGCTCGTGAAAAATATTAACGCAATTCTACACTTCATTGTTTATCTGTTGCCAACATAAGCATTGGGGCCTGGCGAGAAGCATCGTAAAATTATACCAACAATGCTATACAGACTGTGGCTATTCTGTATACGTGTAGTAGGCAGGAAGGTTTGAATCTATAGAGGTCCCCTAGTACTGGAAAAGTAGAGCCAGCAAAATACGCACTCCGGCATTTGTTTGTGCCCAAAACATTTATCGTAGTGCATGTGTATAGTAGTTGTAGTCGTTAAAATGTACGTCATATCTAAGTAAATACTCTGATGTGACTGTTGTTTTAGTGAGTGTAAGTGAAGAGGGCAGTATTTTAAGCGAGAGGTCTTTGTTTTGAGGACAAAAGCAAGGCCCATCTGGCTTCAACCAATGTGTGTTCTCAGCATAGGTAACACCACCTCCCTTTATTCCAACCTCCTTGTTAATAACAGTGTAAATCGTACGTACCTCAGACTCTGTTTTACCAAGCGAGGATGGCCACGCAGTTTGAGGACCCATGTCATGGATTGCGCAGCCACTCCTTTGAGCACGGGTGTGTGCATTGTTCTTGGCATAAATTAAGTAGCGAAATAATAATTAAAAAATAATAATAAATAAATAAAAAAAATTAAATCTCTGTTTTGTGAAAGTAAGTTGTCTCCTGACGATGGATTAATCGAAACCCAGTTAATAACCAACTAAATACTATTTTCCAAAATGAAAGAAAAATTATTCATATTTACAATTGCTACTTTCTGCCAATAACTGACAGTAAATTCAGTTAACCAAAATTTGCTTTTGAGTTACATTATTATGAATCAGCACATCATACTGAAATCATTGGTGGTTCATAAGTACACTTTTGCAATTATGTCGCAAACAGTCCATGTTTGCAGGGGCCCATCACAGCTTGGGATAAGTTGCCAGCCGATCCTATTTCAGTGACGGCGCATCGGCTTAGATAAAGCGAGAAGCGACCATTCAGTTGCGAAAGGATTATTATGCACTTTGATAAATACACACAGCTGCTATTCGTATACAGATACCAATCTCTTCGACAACGGTCAATAATGAGCGCCATAGCTGCCATAGCTGGGACGCCTCCCTCTTCTCATTTCCCCCTGGTAGGCAATAACAATGAAAAACAATGTTGTAGCAATGCTTGAATTAAGCCTGCAGTTTTGTCTGCTGGGGAGCTAGGGTTCCGAGCTAATGAATTGTTCTGTGTCGATTTGTGCAGTACTTCTGGGGTCAACTGAATTCCGCGATACGACCCGTCGGCTTTGACCAATGACGTCATATCTGAGCTACAGACAATTGTTTACAAGCAGAACATTGATATTATAGACTACGATATTGTGTTTAAAAAGTGATCCGTATCTTGTCTCTGATAGTTCGGAACGGGTTAACAGATATTTCTTTTTTCCGTAAGTGATCGCCGACGGCACGAATTTTTGGGCTGAGACATGTGATCGATGGTACATTTACGAGGATAATTAGAGATCATTTATTATCTACAATACATGCGTATTACGATATTATCCCGTATGTTTATATTCGCTGATAGTGTTTGCTTTGCTAGTTGGTATACCTACTTAGCGTATCTTGTGAGATTCAGATATGACGCCATTAGTCAAAACTGACGGGTTGTATCTCGGTCTTCAATTATGCCTACTTTTGTGATGTGACTGTATTTTTTCAGTGTTAGGAACAACGAATAAACTGGAGAAAATTTATCTGAAAACTAGACACCACCTGGCACTTATTATCGAATAAGATAAACACAAGGAAGGAAAGAAAGAGAAATATAAGCGATGGGTATAACAAAACACTTTATGTCGCACTCTACAAGCAGCGAAAATTCTTCCAAAAACGACTTTTCTCCAAATAGAAATACTACTGTGAGATTAGCTAATGACTTCATGACAACTACAGCTGCATCTTCAACAGCAGAACCACTGCTAGTGCAAGTAAGAACTTATTTCATTGTTGCGAAACCCAATTTCTTGTTTCTAAATTATTACCCGAATTGTAAATAAAACTTAAATTTTATGAGAATCAGCAAGTGGTTTGTAATCAAATAAGTGTTATTATCTTTAAAAACTATGAATACAATAGTCTTGACTACCTAGCTCGCGACTATCCAGGCCTCCATACTTTAAAGACTTTATAAAACTGCAGATTAATGCACTGCGACCCGGCGACTTTCATGAGACGGGCGTATATAAGGGGTCGTCAAGCTGCAAGAGGACCACTCAGTCACTACGTTTACATGGAACACGTCTTCCGGAAGACGAAAACCGATTTTCGTAAACCGTTTTTCGCTGTAGTGTTTACATGGCATAGCCTGAATCGGATTTCGTACCTCACTTAAAATGGCGGCTGGAAAACAGCTGATTCAGTTCCTTATTTAGTCTGCACAATCGCTATTTTTCTTTATTTAAATACGCAGATTTATGTTCACTCTAATATTTATACTTTTATTTCACATTAGAAAATATCACTCTTTCCATATGTGCCGAAAATTCTTAACAAGAAAACACAATCTGACAAGCCAAGAACGCTTCAAAACCGGTTGCGTTTACATGGGCACGAAAATCGATTGTGGAACTGGAAAACCGCTTTAGAGAAGCGGATTTCCAGAATCGATTTTGGAGTGTTTACATGACCAACCAAAAGCGGAATTGGGAAATCGGTTTACGAAATCCGGTTTTGGGAGCCCATGTAAAGGGGGTGAGTTAAAGTGCAGTTTATGCGGCAGCGGCTAGCATTCGCGCTCGCTAGGTTGGCAACGGCAGAGAGGCCAATCAGAAGTCGCGATGCCGCGGCCAATGAGATTGCGTGTTTCATGACGAGTAAATTTGGCGTCAATTTCGAAGTTAATTCGAGGATATCGGTTTGGCGTTTGGGTGATTGAGATTTTTAGATAATTGTCGTATTATGGACATAAGTGACCTATTATTAATACACCACAGCAGTCATACATGTTTTATTTCTTTTATGACCAGTACGAAACATTGATCATTTTAAGTGAAAGTTAGGTATAGGTTAAACGATAATTTTTTTTTCTTAGTATGTGAGGGCGCTTAGCGCCCGAATCTCCGGTTCAAAAACAATCAATTTACAGTTGTACGCTCGATATATATATCATTTCAGTCCGAGCTACCTCGATTGCAAGCATTCTTGGAAATTATCGCAATTACTATTACTGACCAGACAAGGGTACATACAAGAACCTGTCAACCATAGAGCAGGTATAGCATGTTTATTTATTTTATGATATATTCGTAACAGTGATCAAGTGACATCCATACTGATAGCAACTGTAACTTGTTGATCGTCAGAAACTTTTTCATACATCGCTTCGATTTGTTTACATAGTACAATTGTAACGCTCTTTCTTATTGGCCGCGGCATCGCGACTCCTGATTGGCTGCTCTGCCGTTGCCAACCTAGCGAGCGCGACGGCTAGCCGCTGCCGCATAAACTGCACTTTTTACCGGACCACTCTTCTTCTAAATGTTCCTGTGCTATTTAATTTTCTTTAGTCGTGTGCCAGCTGTTCAGTCGCGGATACCAAACGCGGGATAAGACTTCTCCGTCGAAATCGCTTTCATTTTAGGACTTGTAATTCTTGCAGAGACATTATTGGTAGTAGCCTTTAAATAATGCGCTATGCGTGCTGTCAAAATATCCTCCGTTTCGAGTGAGCAAAGATCGTCGATGTGAAGCAATTGACAGTCGGCCAGAGATGGTGTCTACCGCGTGCGACAATTGACGAGCAATTTAAGTTAAATAAAAACAATGCTGTTTTCCCTTCTGGCAAGCCCATGAACTTCCTAGTGTTTTATTATAGCAACGGTAGATCTTCGGACTGTAATAATTACTCTTTCAGCCACAAGAGCTAATGGAGAGTGTTAATCTTCCGTGTAGGGGCTACGCTACAGATAACGAACGTGACATACCTTTTGATGATTCAGTGGCTCCGTTCCACGTTAATGGCAAGAAACAGGCAGAGTGTCGTTCAATAACAGTCAAAAAATCCACATCCTTTCCGGATTCCAGCACCAGAAACTGTCACCTAAGGATCCAGAAAACAAGGAATCACAAGAGATGTCCACCATAACAGATTTTATTAACATCCATAACAACAACTGAAACATGACAGTCAAAGATAATATGTAAGAACAAAGATGAAATACTCAAGCCAACGGTGTAGAATCATCCACTGACGTACATTTAATATCAATAATAAGAAAGCACGACCTAAGTGAAGTGAAACAAAAATGAACAGCAAACCCGAATAAGATATAACGGTGTCTAGTTAAAATTACTTAACTGAGCGTTACATTAGTCTTGCCTCCTCCCCCCCCCCCCGTCCCCTCCGCAAATCTATATTCGCTACTGTGTTACGATTCCAGAAGTACTGCATGGAAATCTCTTACATAATGGAAAGGTAATTGGCGAATTTTCTGTGTATAACGTGCGTCATACCACGTTCCTGTAATTTAGTTAACTTCAAAACATTTATCTTGCAATATGTACTATTATTCTTGGATATTTTATACCCTGATCAAAACAGTTATGTGATCGGTTTAAAAATCTATATTTTGAAGTACTGTCATCGGCCGAATGAACTAAAAAGATTCGACGTCTTTCTGTCGATTCTAAGGAGTGGAGAAAACAACATTACGACAACCGAGATAGTGATAATAACAGGAAGTTGTTGCAGAGGGGGTTAGTGTTCAATAACACAATCAGCTGGTTTCAGATAGTGCAATGCAACATCAACTGTGGCAAGGACATCCATATGAAGTTGGAAGCGGGACAGACGTAGAGGGAGGTGGCTGCAGCTATTAAATTGTATTGTCCCAATATATATAATTTCCAAGGCCTGGACGCGTTTCAGACAACAGAAACCGTTAAAAGAAGGCACGGCCAAGATCAGCTACGGGTATCATCAGCAAAAGATGATCGTTATCTCCGATTAACAGCCCGACGAGACAGAAGGCTGAACGTAACTCAGTCGCAACGCTCCCTCCAGGCAGCAACAGAACACGCAGTATCAACACAAACAGTCCGAAACTGCCTTCGGGAATATGGCGTCTGTGCATGGAGGCCTGTGGTGTGTGTCATTAAAACCAAAACATCGTTTAGCCCGCAGAAACTTGGCGGAGAAACATCAGGATTAGGAGTCGTAACGAAAGGCGCCTGTTCTGTTCACAGATGAGTCAAGATTTTGTGTATCAGCAATCGTCGTTCCCTTATCTGGAGACCACGTGGAACTCGTATCAACACTGCTCATGTGCAGGAATGGTGTGGGTAGGAGTCAGTATTGGCAGACGTACGGACCTCCATGTCGTTTAGACTGGCTCTTTGACTGCTCACAGGTATAGAGACGAGAACCTACGACCTTTGTTGTACACTAAGCTGATGGCATGTTTCAGAATCGGTGTATTTTCTCCTTGCAAACACTGTTGAGAAACCTGCTTTTAATGTTAATGTGTTCAAATGTTTGTAAACTTATTGGACCAAACTACTGTGATCATCAGCCCCTAGGCTTCAAACTACTTAAACTTACACTAAGAACAACACACACATCCATGAACGAGGGAGGACTCGAACATCTGTCGGGAACTGTATTAGACCACACGGTCATTCCGTGCGGCTGCTTTTATTGTTCTCAGTCTTTTGATTTCATAATTATTATTCTGTGGATGCAAATAGCAAGTTATAGATCTTAATTGCAGTAGTGTTACAAAAAGTTGGCACCAGATGTTCAGCATATTAACATATTCTGTGATGGATGTGGAGGGCAGAATGTTAATTGTACCATTTTCACATTCTTACTTTATATTGTTAAGAACATATGATGACACAGCTCGGTTACAATAACGTTTTCCGTCAGAAGTCCCTCATATTCGATTTGTGACGGTAATACGGCCATCATGAATGATAAGGCACCTGCTGAAATCCTTCACCATTAGCTGAGCCATATCTCTGATAATTTTTCTTATCATGTCCTTGCAGTTGATCAAGCACTTCTTAGATCTAAGACCAGTTTTTATTATTTACGAAGATGAAGAAGTGTCCTTTTGTCGTTCACCCAACGTACAATCTCTTGTTACAACAAGAAAAGTGGATTTTTTTTTTTTTTTTTTCAATTCCTAAGGTCTTACAACTGTGCATATGAGAGTTCATGCGTAAACAATCTCTCTGTGAACGGTGTCTTTATTATGCTGATGATACAGCAAGTCAGCAAACATCCGGAGAATTCTTTCTTCCGACTTTGTACAAAAGTAATATAGTTGCTTTGATTTCACACTCCTAAAGAAAAAATATCTGACAATGTGATTTAAATACGTATATTTAATTGCAAGAAATCTATTTGTACAATCACAAATAAAATAATGTCTTTTACGCTATACTGAAGAGCTTATCTCACATTAACTTGGTCACAAATGTATTATTATTTCAGTGTAAGATATATGACTTTCATTGTTGTTCCCAATTAATACGTGAAATGACAACATAAGATTGGATAAAATGAGCATGATAATTAACTAAATTATCTATTGTATCAATAGTCAAGAAAATTTTCTAATTACTATCACACAGAGCTGCACACAACCTACACAAAGCGTTTCAAACTTTAAATTTATTCTCCTGAAAAACTTATCCAAGCGATGAACATTGTTTTCCCATAGGTTATTCACTTGGATTAGTGTCAAACTACAAAACGCTGCAACATCAGGAGACGATGAAATAAATGCTTGTTAGTTTTGCTAGCTCCGAAGGAACTATTTCTGGCCAATTTAGAAAAGTCGAAAGAAGCCATTGATATATGAAGGTGATTCCGTGGTGATGTTACACTCTCTTAGGGATGACTGGGAATGGTAACTTCATCATATTTGAGGTAAGGGACCCCAAACACAAAAACATCAAACAACAGTAGGAAGACAGTGCATTGTAGATTTTACAGTAATTAATGTTTTTCCTATGCGAGAAGTAATATAGATAACTACTGTTCCTCTTCAGTAGAAGTTTTTTTTTCTTTTATGCATAAAACAATTTTCTGTAACTACTATAAATGTATTCTCAATTGCGAATATTAATCAGCATTAGATGTATGGTTTAATGGTGACATATGAAAGTTTGTGCCGGGCCGGGACTCGAACCCGGATTTTACCGCTTATCGCGAGCGGTCGCGTTACCATTACGCTATCCGCGCACGCTTCCCGGAACGACCCAAACCTTCATATGCCACACATTGTCTACTGCCCATGAGTGCTCGTTCATTCTATGATGTAATCCTCGCACAGGGTGAGACTTTTTAGTACATTTGTCGCAAGCCTTGCTACGACTGATTTTTAAATACGATGTGCAGTGTCCGTGTTTATTGATAGAACTAAGCAAATGTCCTTCAGACATGCATGCATGTCTGAAGTCTTACCCTGTGCGGGAATTACATCATAAAATGTACGAGCACTCATGGGCAGTAGACAATGTGTGGCATATGGGGGTTTGGGTCGTTCGGGGAAGCGTGCGAGGGTAGCGTAAAGGTAACGCTTCCGCTCGCGATAAGCGGGAAATCCGGGTTCGAGTCCCGGCCCGGCACAAATTTTTATATGTCACCATTACACCATACAGCTGATGCTGATTAATATTCGCAGTTGTGAATACATTTCTTGTATTTACATTAGCAGCTGTAGTCGCCGCAGTGTCCGTTCCTTCAGACACGCATGCATGTCTGAAGGACATTTGCATAGTTCTATCAATAAAAACGGACATTGTACATCGTATTTAATTTTCTGTACGTTCGTCGTTTTAAGTTATTTATTGTGTGCAACTGTGTGGAAGTGGGCTATGGATTGGTGTAACAAGAGGAAGAATGTTTCAGAGTACGGCACACAGTGACGGCACTTCAGGAAGAATACCGTGGAAACAACAATCCACTGAATTCCAACAGTCTCTCGATTGGGTTCCCCATTACATAATCTACTAAGCGTTCCGAAAAATTTGTAGTGCACAACTACCTCTTTAATTGAGTATGCATATTGTATGTCAGGCCGAAGGTGTTGTCGGGGGGGGGGGGGGTGCATTGTGTACCACTGTTATTTCCTCATCCTACTCCAGTCTCGTATGGTTCCCGATTGTCGGTATGCTTCCGTGCGGCCTCTAATTTATCTAGTATTATCCTCGAGGACTTTCCGCGAGATATGAGGAAGCAAGAAATTGGTTGATATCTAGAGGAACCTATGCTCTCGGAACTGTAACCGTTCCACGATATAGAACGTCTCTCTTGCAGCGCCTGCCACTGATCATCTCTGTGACACTTTCGGCCTTATAAATGAACCCATAATGAAGTCCTCCTTTGGATCTGCTCCACGTCTTTTATCAACCCTATCTGGTACGGACACGACACTGATGATCAAGACTCAAGCTGTGGCCGAACGAGTGTTTTGTAACTAACCTGCTTCTTTTGTTGATGTAATCTGCCATCTGCCTTACCCACGATTAATTTGATATGGGCGTTACGTTTAAAATGGCCCCTTTGTCTACTCCCAGATATTTTATAGAATTAATTGCTTCCCGTAGTTGCCCTGTTATTGCATGTTGAAGATCAGTTGCCATTCAGTGCACCATCTCTCGATATAATACAGAATCATCCATCTCGTTAATTTTATAAAGTTTCCAATGAGGGTATTTACATTAATCATGAATAGCAACGGTCTTACTTCCCTCCCTCCCTTGGGGCACGCCAGAAACCTGCTTGGCGTCTGATTTCTCTCCGTCGAGAAAGACATGCTACGTTGTGTTAGTTGGATACGCCTCAGTCAAGGCAGACAGTGAGTCTGATATTCCACATGCTCGCACTTTGTTCATTAGGCGTTAGTGCGCAACCTTACCCAACGCCTGGCGCACGTTATTTCATTCACCTGGAAGCCGCCGCGCGGAATGGCCACCTGGCTTAAGGCTTCATGCTAGTGACAGCATGACCGTTCCTGTCTGAGGTTCGAGCCCTCCTTCGGGCAAATGTGTGTGTCTGTGGTGTGTGTGTGTGTGTGTGTGTGTGTGTGTGTGTGTGTGTGTGTGTGCGTGTGTGTGTTGCTCTTAGTGTAAGTTAGTTTAAGTAGTTTATAAGTCTAGAGGGTGATGACCACACCAGTGTGGTTCAATAGGTTTACAAACGTTTTCCATTACCTGAATGCCTGTATCTCCTAACATTTGGGTCTCGTGGTTGAATATCGCTACCTGTGTTTTACACGGTCGTTGCATTCGTAAACTATATCGAATCCTACAGAGCAGTATTCCGGTCTCCAAGAAAGACACAACATTCCAACATAGAACCTGTTTGAGAATTCGACAAATGATAGACTTCGGAAATATAGGCCTGCAGTTTTGCGCATTTGATCGTTGTTACCTCTTGAAAGTGGAAATGGCCTGCGCTTTTTTTTCCAATCCTTAGGAACGTTTAACTCTTCTAGATGGTACTTCCGGAGTCGCCTTTATTTCAATGTTCTTCATTCTTGTGGACATTGAGTCGTCAGACTGCCGTAGACATCTCTTTATGCTGATGATTTCGTACTGGCTGCAGTACGGATTTACGATGACTCCCAACCCCCTCCCCCCCTTTCATTTCGAGACCTTGCAGAACACATCACTTCAAAAAATCTTCAAATGTTTGTAGGCTTAAGGGACTTACCTGGGGGTCATCAGTCCCTAAATTTTCAAACTACCTTATGCTAAAGACCACATAAACGTCCATGCCCGAGGGGGGATTCGAACCCCCGACGGCGGACTGCCGCGCGCACCGCAACACGGTGCTCCAGCACGCGCGGCTAATCCGCCGCGGCACACATCACTTGACATTAATGGTATGCTCCTCTGCGAGTCGTTGGATGTTCAAAATGTTCAAATATTTGTAAAACAATTGGACCAAACTGCTATGTTTATCTGTTGCTGGACTTAAAAACTACTCAAACTTACACTAACGACAACACAAACACACATAACCGAGGGAGGAATGGAACCTCCGACGGTGAATAACCGCGCACTCGTCATCAAGGCGCTTTAGAACTGGCGGCCACTCCGCCGCGGCTCGTTGGATGTCACTTCCGTAAATGAAGACAACCTCATGGATCTATGGGCGTGTACAGTTGGAGTGATATGGGACCCCTCATTTGCCTAGGTAAGGCTTTGGCAAGTGAAATGTACGTACGCAACCTGGGCGATCACTTGCATTCATTGTGCATTCCGACAAACGGGCGAGTGGCGCAATCTTTCCGATTTTAAACACCTACCTTGTCCACGATACTTCCCAGACGTCAACATTGTTGAGCACATCTTGGATGCCTCTCAAAGAAGGATCTGTACCAAAAGATTGGAAAGTTGCACAGGTCACACCTATATTCAAGGAAGGGAGTAGGAGTAACCCACTAAACTACAGGCCTATTTCATTAACGTCAATTTGCGGAAGGGTTTTGGAACATATCATGTATTCAAATATTATGTATTATCTCGAACAGAATGATATATTGACCCAAGGTCAACACGGATTTAGAAAATATCGTTCATTCGAAACACAACTAGCTCTTTATTCACACGAAGTGATGGTTTCTATCGACAAGGTTCGCAAATCGATTCTGTATTTCCTGATTTCCAGAAGGCTTTTGACACCGTACCTCACAAAAGGCTTTTAATCAAATTTCGTGGTTATGGTATATCGCCACAAATTTGCGATTGGATAGGGGATTTCCCGTCAGAGAGGACACAGTTCGTAGTAATTGATGGTAAGGCATCGACTAAAAGAGACGTGATATCTGGCGTTCCACAGGGTAGTGTTATTGGTCCTCTTCTGCTGTTCCTTATTTACATAAACGATTTAGGGTAAAATCTAAGTAGCTCTCTTAGGTTGTTTGCAGATGACGCCGTCATTTACCGTATAGTAAAATCATCTGAAGATCAAAACCAACTGCAGAACGATCTGAATAAGATATCAGTATGGTGTAAAAATTGGCAATTGACTCTAAATAATGAGAAGTGTGAAGTCGTCCACATGAGTACGAAAAGAAATCGGTTAAACTTTGTTAACAAGATAAATCTATCAAAAGTGGAGGCCGTAAACTCACAAAATACTTAGGAATTATTATTATGTATTTCAAACATAAACTGGAAAGAACACGTAGATAATGTCGTGGGAAAGGTGAACCAGAGACTGCGTTTTATTGGCAGACCCCTTAAAAGATGCAACAGAACTAGTGATGGGAACAATCGAATGAAAACAATCGATTCATTCGGTTGTTGGAAAAAAATCGATCATTCGGTTGTAGTTTTTCGTATCGGTTGAATTATTCACTCCTTCTTTTGAGTGAAACCAGTCAGTGGGAGCAACCGAATGAAAGAGTCAGTCGGTGTAGTTTTACTATGTTGGATTAATATTCGTTTATTTTTTCGACTGAAAGTAGTGTGTGGGAACAACCGAATGAAAACCTGCGACACTTTTGCAGTTTTGTACATTGACTGAATTACTCATTCTTTCTTTTCAAGTGAAAAGAGGCAGTACGTTTTTCGGTTGTAGAAGATAAGTGGCCAATGACCACGAGGTACCGCGGGGAGCGGGGACACGAGAGGGGGTGCTGCCTCGCTTGTGTTTCCACTGCAGACAGCGCCAGCAGGCGCGCGCCAAACTCCACACCACAGTGTCTGGCGGCGTCGCGGGGTGTGCCATCGCCGATTGTTGTCAGTTTCTTACTGTCTCAATAAACAAGCGTGCAAACTACAGGGTGTTCCAAAATGATCGCTACAAGTTTAATCTCGCATACTGTATCTCCGAAGTGAGAACAGGTAGAAACGTGCGGTTTGCGGCTCATTGTTCATACATATCTCAGGTACTAGTAGGACAAAGTTAAGTATTTTAACTTTGAGCATATTTCCTAGATAGAAATTCGAAGATCACTAAAACATTAGGTATTGCAAAAAATATAAATAAAAAATAAAAAACCGTTTATTAAAGTATTTTGTATAAAAATATCTTTGTTAACTCCATATAATTTGTAGGAGTACGAGAAGACATACAACATTTATCAGTGCTGTAAATTTTCTTCAGCGCGTCTGTACTCTTCAACAGTGTATGAAAACTTTTTTTTTTTTCTTATAGTCTATGGGACTGAACTACGGGGTCATCAGTCCCTAAACTTACAAACTACTTATGAACTAACTAAGACTAAGCACGGCACAAATATCCATGCCCGAGAGGGGATTCGAACCCCCGACCGTATTGGCCGTGCAGACCGTGACTGAAGCGCCTCAGTCCCCTGGGCCACCGCGGCCGGCGTGTATGAAAACATTCACCTCAAGTTTCATAATTATTCACTCTTGTCACAGATATTTCTGTGGTTATCGGTGAAACGGTGTGGAGGTTTATTCCATCCCTCCATGTACCACACAAAATCTTAGATGAACAATGAACTGGCACTTGTTCTGAAAGTCAAGTGTACAAAATTTCATCAAGATCGGAATAAAACTCTATATTGGCGTCGAAGTCTGGAATACCTTCTGTCATGCATCAAACTAAAGTAGATGTAGACGGTGATCATTCTCTTTCTTTGAAGGTGAAATATATCATTAAAATTCGAATACAAACGGAATTTGTCGAAGTTAGTAGGTAAAGTACCCTCCGGCATGCACCTACGAAATTTATTGTACACATTTGCCTTCACCTTGTTTTAAAGGTCAAGTGTGCAAAATTTCATCAAGATCGCAGCCAAATTGTGGTTTTTGTCGAAGTTAGTATGTAAAGTACCCTCCGCCATGCACCGAATGAAATTTGATGTAGACAGTGACGTTCCTCTTGCTTTGAAGATCAAGTGTGCAAAATTTCATCAAGATTGGCACAAAACTGTAGATTCGCATGCAATAGAAACACACACACGGACGCACTGCGATATTTTTAAGATTCGTCTCTAACAATGTTTCATGCTGAATCACGGTTCATTTATACCCGAAAAGGCTGAAGGGGTATGCAAGTAAAGTCACACAAAGTCGATGAATTAATAAAACATCCATATAACTGCAGAAACCGACAAAGACTTTTTCCAGGCGGTTGTATCGCATCAAGTGAAACCACTCAATGCCGAGAACATTCACATAATGGACAGAGACTTTTTTCATTCGGTGCTCGCGCATCGATTGAAACCACTCAAACCCACTGAATGAGTGAAAACATTCATATAGCGGCTGCAACCGACAGACACTGGTTTCATTCGATTGTTTCGCATCGACTGAAACCACTCAAACCCCGCCAGTGAGTGAAAACATTCATACGGCCACAGAGACTAATTTCATTCGGTTGTTTCATTCGACTGAAAAAACCGATTGAACGAAAAACAACCGATTGACCAATCGGTTGTTAAAAACAGTCGGTTGTCTCATCACTAAACAGAACTACAAAGGAAACTGCATACACTAAGCTTGTCCGTCCATGTTTGGAGTATTGGTGCCCAGTGTGGGATCCTTATCAGGTGGGTTTGACAGAGGACATCGAAAGAGTCCAAAGAAGGGCTAGAGGGGAGACAGCGTTACGGAAATGATACAGGATCTGGGAAGGGAATCATTACAACAACGGCGCTTATCGCTGCGACGTGGGCTACTTACGAAACTCCAATCGCGAAAATATATTGTTGACTCCCACTTACATAGGTAGAAATGATCATCAGAATAAGATACGATAAATCAGAGTGCGAAAGGAGCGATTCAGGTGTTCTTTCTTCCCGCACGCTATTCGAGAATGGAATGAGAGATAAATAGTATAACGGTGGTTCGATGAACCCTTTGCCAGGCACTTAAATGTGATTTGCAGAGTATCCGATGTAGATGTAGATGTAGAAACTAATGTGTGACTCCTATATCGGGTCAGTCCGGCATAGGTACTCTTAAACGCGGAAGGGATCCATCTTCGATAAAACGTCGTGTCAGGAGGGACTCTGATTAATGGAGTTTTCCAAACGTCTCGCTGTGAACGAAAGCTGTTGTTCGGACTAGATGGTACAGAGCTACAAAATCTGTAAATGACGTGCCTCGCTTTGGCATCCGCAGCAGCTGATGGATACTACATACGGATTTCAGCTCGGAGAAACCCTGACAGGAACGCCATAATGTTCGTGCAGTCTCAGTGTTCATAATATGTTGCACGGCATGGCGAGGTCCAGCTTTAACACCATGCAGCTTGCTGCAGGTGGGCCCAACAGTACGCTTAACGGCCTTATCAGAAATGGCGTCAACTGCTATTCACAGATGATAGTTGCATCTGAATTCATTCACACTATCGTCAAAGGCGTTTCTGGAGGAATCTTAGCCGGCCTTTACGTGTGTGACACTTCGTCCAGCTAGAGCAGCAAGGTGCTGGTGTCCTGATGTTTCGAGGTGGCATTTCGTGGTGCAACCATATGCCACTGGCAATACAACCTGCTGTACGGTACAGGGATGACACCCTCCGACCTATAGCGGAAACATATCGTCAGCATTTCGGTGAGGGATTTGATTCAATGGACGACAATTCTTGCGCTCATCCTGTACATCTTATGATTTTGTTATTTCATGATAAAGATATCGCAAGATCAGAATGGTCAACATCTGCTCCAGACGTGAACCCTATCGAATATGCGTGGGGTACATTGAAAAGGCCTGTTTTTAGAAGAGACGCCCCATCAACCAACCTGAGAGATCTACGTGATCTGGATCAGCTGTCCCTTGATGCTCTAGTGGACAGTATGCCACGAAGAATAAAGTCACGCGTCAGTGCAAGAGGACGCGTTATCAGACATTAGGGGTGTATTGCACAACTTGACAGTCTCTGAAATGTTGTTTCTCCATTTCGTTTTTATGTAAATGTTGATTATACTTTAGAATCGTGTCGATTTAACATTGCAAGAATACTGTTTTTCAATACGCATATTATTCGTCTTGCAGAGTATCCCATGTAGATGTAGATGTAGGGCTGTTCAGAAGAGATGTGCACCTCGTTGTACCCTTACGGATTTATGGACAACCTTTCAGGATGCACGTTGTAAGTTTCCTCGAGCGCAATTCAGCCATTACTCGAGTCCGTGCAACGTCGTCTTGCGCCACTTCTGGATGCTCGCAGAGGCCAAACACGATTCATCTACATCTACGTAGATACTCTGCAAATCAAATTCAAGTGCCTGGCAGAGGGTTCATTAACCACTTTCATAACTTTTCTCTACCTTTCCATTCTCTAATAGCGCGCGGGAAGAAAGAACACCTTGATCGTTCCGTTTTCGATCTGATTTCTGTTATTTTATTGGGATGGTCAAGTCTCCCTAAGTAGGTGGGTGCTAGAAAAATATTTTTACATTCAGAACTAAAAGTCGGTGATTGAAACTTAGATTACGCCGCAATGAACAACGTCTTTCTTTTAATGATTTCCACCCCAATTCGTGCAACATTTCCGTGACGCTCCCCCCCCCCCCCCGTAACGTGATAGAACAAAACGACCTGACCTTCTCTGAACCTTCTCAATGTCTTCCGTCAATCCCACCTGGTGATGGTCCCACAAGGGGCAACAGAACTCCAGGGGAGGACGCACAAGTGTGATGTAGCCAGTCTCTTTGGTGGAGCTGGTGCATCTTCGAAGCGTTCTGCCGATGAAACGTAACCTTTGGTTCGCCTTCCGCACAATATTTTCCGTGTGTTCTCTCCAGTCAAAGTTGTTCGTAATTGTTGTAACTCGTAGGTATTTGGTAGAATCTACGACCATAAGGTTTGACTGATTTATCGCGTAAAAAACATGGCGACGCAGAGGATACCCTGCTCTAGGGTGCGGTTCCTCTAGGGGAAAGCTTGTCCACTGTTGGCTGAGCTGATCTCTACGAGTTTACGAGAGTAACTCGGGCGTCCGATCCTTGATTTTCGTGAGCACTCGTGCATCCGATAATCCATTTTTAGTCTGGGGCAATGTCCCAGAAATAAATTAAATTGGTCCCAATCACCCGGTTCCGACCAAGGTTTTCGAGAGGTTTTCCTTGGTAGTAAGGCGTATGCCGGAACTGTCAAGCCCCTCCCACTTATTCCCAATTGGGATACCCCCTTTGCCCCACTATCAGCTTGTCTGATAATTGGCTGAATAGAACCGCGACTCTTTATGGGCCGGATCTCAAACAGCCCGCTCCACTCCTCGGAGTGGAGAATGAAAAGAATAAGTTTTTTTTTTTTTTTTTTTTTCGCGTAATTGAAGTTCAACGGATTTCTTTTAGTGGTCATGTGTATTACTTCAAACTTTTCTTTATTTAGTAGGCAGCTGTGTTTAGTAGGCAGGTGTGCCATTGGCGTTTGCTCTTCAGTGCAGTTTTAACCGTGTGAAATTCGTACAACGTGGCACCTCGCAAATACATTTGGATGTGACACGCCCGATCCATCTCGGTGTTAGTGTCGGGATGGCCAGCATTGCAAATGTAGGTCGCACACGTGCGATACAATGCGACGGCGTGTTTGCGGCGAGAGCGACGGACGGTCGGCTGGTGCTGAGTGAAGGGCCGTGGGTGGCAGCAAACCGTCAGACCGGAAGGAAGCTGGCGGGCGATGACAAGTGGCAGGGTGCGGCCGCGGTGTCGCGCGCAGGCAGGCAGGTGGTTTTTGGGCGGCAGAGAGCGCGCCAGGGCCGCTTTGTTTGGCCGCGGCATCCATCAGCGCGCCAGCCGCAGGCGCACCTCCCACAATTAACAGCGCAGACGCAGCCGCAGCCGGCAGGCGGCGGCAGGTGTGCCGAGGACACCGACCGCAGCAGCAGTCTTATGGAAGAGGAGGTGAGCACTCCCTGGTCTCGAACCGTGCCCCACGTAACGAAAGGATCAGGAAAAGAATGAGCCGGTTTTTTACTCACGTGCACATAATTTATGGACGAAGGTATTGAATATGAATAGAGAATACTGGGATCCGTACCAGGTGGGATTGATAGAGGAGGTAGAAAAGATCCAACGGAGAGCAGCGCGCTTCGTTACAGGATCATTTGGTAATCGTGAAAGCGTTACGGAGATGATCGATAAAGTCCAGTGGAAGACTGTGCAGGGGAGACGCTCTGTCGCTCGGCACGGGCTTTTGTTGAAGTTTCGAGAACATACCTTTACCGAGGAATCTAGCAGTATATTGCTCCCTCCTACGTATATCTCGCGAAGAGACCGTGAGGATAAAATCAGAGAGATTAGAGCCCACACAGAGCTATACCGACAATCCTTCTTTCCGCGAACAATACGAGACTGGAATAGGAGGGAGAACCGATAGTGGTACTCAAAGTACCCTCCACCACACACCGTCAGGCGGCTTGCGGAGTATGGTTGTAAAGGTAGAGGGCAAATTAAAATTTGTTACGTCGCCGGGATTCGAACCCCGTACCTTTTTTTACTTGTACATATTTTTATTTACTTCGAAGTTATCACTATGTCCCAATGACGCAGCAGGAATCTTACGGAAGAGAAGGTGACGCAGCAGGAATCTTACGGAAGAGAAGGTGAATACTCCCTGGTCTCGAACCGTGCCCCACGTAACGAAAGGATCAGGAAAGGAATGAGCCGGTTTTCTTATTCACGTGGACGTAATTTATGAACGAAGGTATTGAATATAATCAGAGAAGGCGAATTAAATTTTGTGACGTCGCCGGGATTCGAACTCCGTACCTTTTTTTTTACTTGTACATATTTTTATTTACTTCGAATTTATCACTATGTCCCAATGACGCAGCAGAATCTTACGGAAGAGAAGGTGAGCACTCCCTGGTCTCGAACCCTGCCCCACGTAACTTAAGGATCAGGAAAGGAATGAGCCGGTTTTTTATTCACGTGTACATAATTTATGGACGAAGGTATTGAATATAAACAGAGAATACTGCTCACCGGTGTGGGATCCGTACCAGGTGGGATTGATAGAGGAGATAGAAAAGATCCAACGGAGAGCAGCGCGCTTCGTTACAGGATCATTTGGTAATCGTGAAAGCGTTACGGAGATGGTCGATAAACTCCAGTGGAAGACTCTCCAGGAGAGACTCTCTGTCGCTCGGTACGGGCTTTTGTCGAAGTTTCGAGAGCATACCTTTACCGAGGAGTCTAGCAGTATATTGCTCCCTCCTACGTATATCTCGCGAAGAGTCCGTGAGGATAAAATCAGAGAGATTAGAGCCCACACAGAGGTATACCGACAATCCTTCTTTCAGCGAACAATACGTGAATAGGAGGGAAAATCGATAGTGGTACTCAAGGTACCCTCCGCCACACACCGTCAGGTGGCTTGCGGAATATGGTTGAATATGTAGATGTAGAAGGCGAATTAAAAATTGTGACGTCGCCGGGATTCGAACCCCGTAACTTTTTTTACATGTACATATTTTTATTTACCTTCGAAGTTATCACTATGTCCCAATGACGCAGCAGGAATCTTACGGAAGAGAAGGTGAGCACTCCCTGGTCTCGAACCCTGCCCCACGTAACTTACGGTTAAGGAAAGGAATGAGCCGGTTTTTTTATCCACGTGCACATAAAATATGAACGAAGGTATTGAATATAAACAAAGAGGGCGAATTAAAATATGTGATGTCGCCGGGATTCGAACCCCGTACCTTTTTTTACACGTACATATTTTTCTTTACTTCGAAGTTATCACTATGTTAGGGTGGTACAATTTCGATCATTTCGGGCAAATGTTATTATAACTGGCACTTGTTCTTGATTGTTTAATGAACATGTAACACAAATATTATACAGTTACAAATGTTGGCATAAACACAAAAAAGGTTACAGAATTGAGAAAAATCGATCGAAAATGTACCACACTAGGTACAATTGTGATCACTTCCTCGTACAATTTTGATTACGAGCAACTTCCATATACAAAGCACTTTTTCTGTCACGCACCAACGCATACTTCGTGGTACCAAACATTGCATTTTTAGTAGCGAATCCAGTCACCCTTAACTAGATGATTTATAAGAGCGCGTTAGATTAAGTAGCTTCACTTACCTCTTTAAAGGGAAAAAAAATTGTATCTCCTTACCGCAAAGCGGTGTATTCTTGGAAAAGACAGGTGGAGCTGTAGAAACCTGCTACTCTATAACGCGACACAACGAGACACTACGAGACAGAAAAATGGCGCGAAAACTTACGTTGATCGGAATTGTACCTATATCGAAATTGTACCACCTTACCCTATGTCCCAATGACAGGAACAAATAAAACATATTTCCAAACGATTCTAATATTAATTGTACTGTATACAACATCATAAACTTCCAATTACTGAGCACAGTGATGTTACCTTGCAAGGTCTTTCTTGGGAAAGCTCACGACGTCTGGAACTAATCATGAATGCCTGCGTTCGATATATATGTAACATCCATCTCTTTGATCACATTTCACCATCTTATAAGCAACAATCCTGGCTCCGTGCTGACAAACGCAGAGATTTTCATACACTCTGTTTCCTCTACTCTCTTATCAACGTACACTGTCCCTCATATCTTTCCTCGACCTTAACACTCTTATCTGGCAACATAACAGGACTACTCGTTCCTGTCAGAGCAAAACCCTTTCTGTCCCTATCCATCACTCAGCCGGTTTCTCAAAATCCTTTTCAGTAGCAGGAACCAGGCTTTGGAACAATCTACCCCAGTATATCAGAGAACTGAATAACACTGCAATCTTCGAACGACAGTTAATGGATTATCTACTAAAGCAATAATTACGCCAGTCTTTATTACCCTACGACCCAGGTACGTCACATCCATTCCTCCTCCCAGATATTCTCCGACTGCCATTGCTCTCGCCGGGTACAACTTTCTTAACTTCCTTTTGTCAGAATTCGCCATTCCTTAACCAGTCTCGCTATATTCAAAAGTACATCTTGTATCTGCTAATATCAATGTTGCTACTTCTATTATTACACCACCAGCAGCAGAAGGTGTCTCAGTGGTACTGCTAGTATTAATCCTATTAGAGTTAAGTCAATACCTTTTATTTACATCCTTTTACATGTAATCAATCTGTATAAATTATGTTATTAAGAGTTTATCTGTAAAAATCATTATTATGTTATAGGTAACTCACATATAAGAAATACTGTATGTGTAAATCCCTGGTCCGATGTAAGAGAGGGCCTGATGGCCCTAATCTGATCAGGCTAAATAAACAAATAAATAAATGAAATAAATAAATTAGAGACTGATTATGCATTTCAGCGTTCAGTCTGGAGCATAGTATCTCTAATAAAATTCCTCCATGATCCCTTACTCAATGCTAACATTGATGCCTCGTCTGATGTAATGCCTTTTACTTCAAAATCATTCTTCACCGAATCTAAGTACTTTCTTCTTGGTCTACCTCGACTCCTCTTACCCTCCGCTTCCGAGCTCATGAGTCTCTTAGGTAACCTTGCTTCTCCCATGCGTGTAACATGACCCCACCATCTCAATCTGTTCGCTCTAACTGCTTCATCTATGGTGTTCATTCCCAGTTTTTCTTTGATTTCCTCATTATGGACACCCTCCTGCCATTGTTCCCATCTATGAGTACCTGCAATCATTCTTGCTACTTCCATATCTGTAACCTCTACCTTGTGAATAAGGTAACCTGTATCAACCCAACTTGCACTCCCATACAACAAAGTTGGTCGAAAGATAGAGCGGTGCACTGCTAACTTAGTCTTGGTACTTATTTCCTTCTTGCAGAAGAGAGTAGATCTTAGCTGAGCACTCACTGCATTAGCTTTCCTGCGCCTCGATTCCAGTTCTTTCACTATGTTGCCATCCTGTGAGAAAATACATTCCAGGTACTTCCTCCTATTTGGCACTCAATCTGTTTAAATCTCTTTCCCACTGACATTAATTCCGTTTTGGAGATGCTGATCTTCATATCATAATCCTTGCACCTCTGATCGAGCTCTGAAATATTAGTTTGGAACCTTTCAATTGAATCGACCATCACAACTTTGTCATCCGCATATGCAAGACTGCTCAGACCTTTGTACTGTATATTGAAAACAAAAAGCTGCTGTACTGAAGACATATGTGTTGTGTTCATTTATGCTGGGCACACGACCAGAATCACACGGACTTCTCTGACATTTATGTCTTCAGTGTCTGCAATAAGTAGTTTGCCATAAATCTGTGCTACTTCAATAACTAACAGTAATGTATTTTTGTTTTGTTTTGTTAAGAAGGTAAACAGCAAAAACTTTTACATTTCTGCTACTTACAGAATTTCTTTTGCTCGTTTATATATTATGAATGAGTTTGAGAAGGAAATTATTTACCTACAGTGACCACCAAGTAATATTTTGCTAAGTTTAATACACAAATTTAATAACTCGTCTTTGAACAATATTTTGTTATTACTTTATGAGAAAAATCATACAAATATGAAAATACTTGTACAAACAGTTCCTGTATCCTGATTACTAGGCAGGCGCTTTAACCGCTGAGCTAACACGGCGATATGGATAAAGCACCTGCCGGACACTCTTAAAGCATGTCTTCCTCCACAAAGCATCCTTTAATTCTGCCTCAATGTGCCCTTACGAAATATGTATCAAAGTTACCAAGGCTCTCCAGTGTTGGAATAGCACCACAGAAATGAACGTTGATGGGAGCAATTCCGCCTATTTCCTCAGTCAGAGAAGATATAAGTGTCAACAATAAATCAATTCCTTGAGCCATATATTGGCCACTTTGGTATGTATTTCGTAAGAGAAGACTGAGGCAGCATTTAATTGTGGGTTGTGGAGGGAGACATGCTTTAAGACTTTTGTGTAGCCAGCCGCGTTATCTGTAACGCTGTTTTATCTGAGCAGTTAAATCATCTGTCTATTAAGGAGGAAGTCCCAGGTTCGAATCCCAGCTGCAGCACAAATTTTAATTCAACGCCTCTCCTAGTATTCACAGTATGACACAATATATGTCCCAAACAATATAATTATTGTTGAACTTTATGAACAATTTACACGCAATCTATTTACTCTGCACCAGTAGTAATAATCGATAAACCTTCTTGCACAGACAATTAGAAACAGAATTCGCTGATTAAATTCACTACTTGCAACTTTAGGTAAAATCCTGAAGGGCTTAGTAACAAAAAAATCACTGTTACTGTATAATTTCAACATCTGAGGGATTAGTTTAAAACAATATTATAATTAAAAAAATTAAATATCATTTAAAAATAACATACCACAATAGCAAGTTTTACAAACAAGTTACTAATTAAATGCCTGAAAGGCTAATTATTTAAATGAAGTTACACGCCTTTTTTTAAACAAACCCAATGCCTGAATGGCAAGTTTTAACAAGTTAATACAAAATATTACGCTTGATGGGCGAACTCAAAATAATTTTACAATTTTAAAAACACGAAATGCCTGAAGGGCAACTTACAAAAATTGCAGTTACGATAATTATAACGCCTGAAGTGGCGGTGTTTAACAGATAATACACCATATACAAATCTTTGGGGTAATTTCAGATAACACAGCCAAAATATAAGTCAACAAGTGTTTCAAAATACTCATCCAAACTGTTTTTGGGGCCCTCACTTACAGTGGGTTTTACTTGAATACATCCCATTAATGCAAGTGTACCAGGCTAAATCTTTTAACAGGTTTTCCTGCGTCAGCATCACCCTCTGGGTGTGCTTTTTGATATTGAAAAGGCCTATGACACTACTAGGCAGCATCTTATCCTAAGCCAGCTCCACAAATGGGGTTTTCGTGGTTGACTTCCCGTTTTATTCAGTTCTTCCTTTCACCACGTTTATTAGATACCGAGTGGGAGCTCTTTCTGATCGCTTTGAGCAGGAGAACGGAGTCCCTTCTTTGCAATAGCTATTAACAGTATTACTTCTGTCGTGAAAAATCCTGTCCAGTATTCTCTTTTTGTGGATGACTTCTCTGTATTTTGCTCTTCTTCCAACCTAGCAGCGACTAGACGTCAGTTACAGTTCACTCTACAACGGTTGGATGAATGGGCAAGGAAGACTAGTTTTAAGTTTTCCACTGATAGTCTGTGTGTGTCCTTTTCAGCCGCTCACCTTCCGTTTTTAATATACCTGAACTGCGAATGAGAGGCTCTGTGCTTACCTTTAAAGATCTTGGACGCGGTTCACCGTGCAGGGATTGGCTGGTAAATGGGGCATTTGGAACAAGCCCCATACCAAGTCTCTGAGCTGAATCAGCAGAGCCACCACTGCACATCAGGCGACGGCTACTCATGGTGCGTTTGGCAGATAAGTCGCTGTCCACACCTTCCACACCAACATACCATACCGTTGCTCGGCCACTATTGTAAAGGCTCTTCCACAGTCGGCAACGAGCGACGAGGCCGTATAGGATTCGTGCGAGTGATTGCGTTCTTGAAATGGAATTGGCTGTTTTCAATGTTCAACGAGTGGCAAGAGTAGGGTTCCCCGTTGGAGTCTCCAGAGGCCCAAACTTGTTTTAGATATGAAGCGTTTCAGGAAATATGAAACTTCTGATTTTACTTTTCAGTCTATGGTTTTTTTTAAAGACAAATATCACGGTTTTACAGTGGTGGATACCGATGGGTCCAAGCAAGGGATCTCCGTCGGTTGTTCCATTGATTTCCCCAACCGTGTTGTTAAGGTTCGCATCTCCGACAATTATTATGTTTCTTTTCCGCAGAGCTTCATGCAATCTTCAAGGTACTTCAGCTGATACGTCGAATACAGGGAAAACGATTTTTGCTCTGTTCTGATTCTCTCAGTGCTCTGCAGTCGTTGCAGGACCTCTATCCATCGGTGACTTTGCTGCAGCAAATCCCTGACGAACTGTTCTTCTTCCATGTCGTGGGAAGGTGGGTGCCGGGGCACGTGGGTATTCAGGGGAATGAGGAAGCTGATCGGGCTGCCAAAGAGGCTTTCAGCGCAATTTGCCCTATTCCCCTGCAGGTCATCTCTTCTTTGTTACGGCAGTGGCCCCTGCAATTGTGGGAGGAAGAATGGCTTTTAGTGGCTAACAACAAAACTGCGATTGCTGAAGCCCACCATCCGCCCCTGGCGATCCTCCTCCCGGCCCCTAAGGAGGGAAGAAGTAGCCCTTACCTGCCTCCGAATCAGGCACTGCCCATTTACACACGGTTTCTCATTCCGACGAGAGGAACCCCCGATCTGTGACACCTGTGGCGTGCAGATTGCTGTCCGCCACATTTTAACTGGGTGTGCTTTATTTGATGCAGAGAGGGTCGCTTATCATCTCGGTGTAGATGTGGGGTCTATTTCAGGAAAAGCGAATGTGAGCAAAGTCTTAAAATTTTGTGACTTGTCTCAACTCTGGCCTAAGCTTTTAGGCTGGCGGTTTTAATATTTTGATGAGTGGCTGGCTGACCCTTTTTTATCGCCGTGGTCAGCTAGCCATGGTCACCTGCTTATTTGCTTTAACTATCCCTCCGACCTTTCCCATGGGGTACTATTTTCATCTGCACTCTAACATTTAATTTTTGTATTTTACGTCAGTTGCTCATGTTACCAGCTGGATTGCTCTCTTTTATTTTGTTTTTAAATTTGTCCTGGCGCTGAAGACCTAGCTGTCGAGTTACGTTTTCATCGTTCTCTGCGTTGTAAAGTGATTCAAACGTTTCAGGAGTTATTTCGCTTAATACACACTGTGTTATTCGACTGCTATACTGGGAGGCTAGATAGTAAGAAACCACAGTGTTACTGTAACCCCGTCTTCTGCAGATATAGCATTGCTCATGCGCGTATTTCGCTTTGTGATGTGAGGAGGCAGTTTATTGAGTAATTCTCAGATTATTTATATGACTTCCCTCAATTGTAGCCCCGCTACAAATTTTTGAATGTTTTTGTTGTCACCATGCGTAACCGCCATCTTCATCCAAGTACGTTTTCTTGTCCCTCCAACTTGTCTTCGTCCAGCATACAAAATGTAATTGTGGGGGTAACAATTGCAGCGCCATCTTGAAATATGACGTAAAATATGATGACAGTGTAATACCCCTTTTTAGGGCAATGTCAAAGTTTTATGTCAAAGAAAGTTCATGAATATTTTTTAATATTTCTTTGACAAAGACTTCATCAAAAATATGATCTAATCCTAGCTCAGATTTTGTTTGTTACGTAGAAATCTTCCTGTTTGCCTGCTTCAAGCCTAGAGCAAGTGGGGTACTCTTCTTTTGTTGTGAGAATAAACTGTACTATTACTGACAATGGATATTCTAGCATTGCACACGTATCAACATCCTTACCAGTGTCTCGGCTGCTATGAGATCCTGCAGTAGTCGACACAACAGTTACAGACACAATTCCCCTTTATCCGGCCAAAACGCACCACATTTCTCCAAATGTATCAAAAATCCCACATATTGTACAGTTACATTTCACACCTTTCATCTTCTTGCGTAACTACAGGTACCTGAATGTTCAAATGTTTGTAGAGCTTATGGGACTTAACTATGGGGTCATCAGTCTCTAAACTTACAAATTACTTATCAACTAGCGTAAACTAAAGACGGCACAAACATCCATGGCCGAGGGAGGATTCGAACCCCCTACGGGGAACGGCCTCGCGCATCGTAGCATAGCGCCTCAAAAACGCACGGCCGCTCCGCCGCGGCCCAGATACTTGAAAACGACCTCATCCAAACAAGCGATAATACTTTCCCATTACCGGAAAAGGCTTCCACGGATGGATTCGCAGTCACAAATTACAGCTGTCACATCTTTTAGTTCAACCTTTCAACCCAACAGAATAAAATTTCATGGCCATACATGGATTTTACGTTAGTAGTCATCACAAAGAAGTGTCACCCATTCTTGTGTTACCTAACACCATTCGGAAAACTGTAAAGTTAGAATTCTATAATACAGAGAAAATCGTTGATTCTTTCCTCCTTCCATCGCTCTTACATTGTTTGTTCTCAAGGAAATCAAATGTTTGTATAGTCTATGGGACTTAGAGACCGTGACTGGAGCGCCTTAGTCCCCTCGCCAACTGAAGGAAATTATGTTGCTTCATTAGCAGGCAGCTATTTTAAAAATTGTGATGTTATTAAAATCTCACTGAGGGGAAAAACGCACCTTCATATGGCATTGCATGACATCGTTTAATACTCACATGATTTCAACGTCGTCCATGAAGGACAACTTTCAGTAATCACCCTATATGTAACATGGCTGCAAGATTTGGCACTAGTATACGACCTCATGAGTGCAACAAGATGAAAGTATGGAAGTAAACATTACTTACATTAATGTGGCACAAATGTAGCAATATATTAGGTGTTAAAATGTTCTAATTTTTGTTAAGCTTAAGGTACTTACTGTGGGGTCATCAGTCCCTAAACTTACAAACTACTTATGAACTACCTTATACTAAAGACGACAAAAACATCCATGCCCAAGGGGGATTCGAATCTCCGATCGTAGCGGCCGTGCAGAATGTGACTGGCGCGCAGCAGAACGTTCGGCAACTGCAGCCGGTTATATTAGGTGTTAAATGACTTAATTCCGTCTTCCACTTGCATTATTCGAATCTGCCTGTCAATTTAGAATGTTCCAGAATGGCCATCCTCAGTGAAAATTTCTTCTTTAGTGAAAATCTTGAAGCAATGATGCTGCCGCTGCAGAATAGCCGTGCGCACTAAGGCGCCCTTCTGCGGTGCGCGCGACCTTTCGCCATCGGGGATTCGAATCCTGCCTCGGGCATGGGTGTTTGTGTTGTCCATAGCATAAGTTACTTTAAATTAGTATAAGTAGTTTTTGAGCTTAGGGACTAATGACCAAAGTAGTTAAGTCCCTTACATTTACAAAGATTTCAACATTTTTGAACAATGACGTTGAAAATGCACCAACGACGGTGATTTACACAGATTAGCAAAAACGTATACATCTTGATAGATTTGAACTTTGTACCCGACCGGGATTCGAATTTAGGACATTTGTCTTTCACGGGCAAGCTCACCAGCGAATTTTATTCGGATATTTTTGCCATTTGCAGACGTGGGATCTTGACTGCTCTATCTCGATAGTTGACTTGTAGACTCAGTTTCTATTACAGACGATGGATATCATTCTGACTAAACGAGCTATCCGAGCACGCTTCACGGCCCATCTTGACAGCTTTATGTATGTAAATACAAATAAATAACCCCTCGGACGGAATTTGGTCTCGAATATGACAAAGACATTAATGATAAATCTGATGCACTGGATTAAAATTTGTAATGCGACCGGGAATCGAACCCGGACCTCATGCTTACAAGACTATTCCGATGCGCCTTAATCCCTTAATCGCTAGTGATGCGGTGATGTAGCGGTAAGACGTCTGCCTAGTAAGCATGGAGATCAGCGTTCGATTCCCGGTCGCATCAGAAATTTTAATTCAATGCTTCAGATTTATCATTAATGTCTTTGACTGCTTTAGTTCCGCCTTTGCTTCGTGAAGCGCTTGCCCACGAAAAGCAAAGGCCAAATGTTCGGGTGTGGTACATAATTTTAAGGTGCCAGTGAGTTTCATTTTAGGACATACTTTGCTGCAGAATGGAAATTTAATTGAAGTAAACTACCTGTTTGACAGTAACTCCGTGGAGATTTGTACGAGAAGCTAATTGCCGATGAAGTGATGAAGTTATCATCACACAAACTACAGAAGCCGTATCGATTTTTTTTATCTACTGCGTTTTTCTGTTTACACCCAAAAGATGTGTACCGAGTACCAAGTTACTACTTATTGACTTTAATTTACCGGTGTTGGATAGTAAAATCTGATAAAACTCCTACTACATAAATATATAATTCAAAATATTCCATTTCTAAAATTTCTTCTCTAGTTTCAACTGACCTAAGTTTCTGACACCTATACAGTTTTAACATTACAGGGAGTTTCATTCTTGCTGCAAAGAGGAAATATTATTCCAGAAAAGAACATATGCTTCGCTAGTGCAAGAAACTAAAAACAATGAACATGAAATAAAGTCACACCTTAATGGACTATGACAGTGCAGGGGTAACAAAAATTATTTGTCTAAATTCGCTAAACTTCTTGAAAGATGAGCAACGCTAATGTACCAAGGAAAGAAATTTTCAAGATAGGCCTACGCACCTGTAACAAAGGTCTAGCGCATAAAACGCCTCTAACGAATCTGTCGCATAATAGAATGAGGATGCTACTTACAACAACTACCAGAACTCACAATGGTAATTACCTCTAAGTCCTGCGTACTAAATGTAGCGCTACTGTTTTCTCGAAATCATTTTAGAACTGCGAAAATTCCGGTCTGTTAAAGAGTCAAGCAGCAATACTGAATAAAAGATAAGTGTCCTGTTTAAGAATGAGGGTAATTTGTTTCCGCGGACGTTCTGTCTATTAATGGGAAGTCGATACAGAGTCCAACGTAAAACTCTTTCCGAGAATTCGCCATCTTCCCATCGCCGAGGAGGTGGAACGCATTTAACTTTAGCAGATTGCTTCTTTGTAATTGCTTACGGTTTCCGGTCTCAGTAGATGCTGCTTCCAGCAAATGGTCGCTTTTTCAGAGGACGTCTCAGAAACCTTGCTTGCATCTGTGACTGTCTTGTAAGAACTGCAGCTGAAAGCTCTGACTGAATATTCTGTAAGTATTATTCTCGCAGTACGTTAGTTTTACGCAAGACATTTATCATATTCGGGAGCATCGTTGCCGTGCCGGACCTTAACGAAGTACAATAAAGTAAATGACACCAAAAAGAAAAGGAAATGAGAGATGAGAGAATACTGATTGTACAAGTTGTTAGCCAGATTCTGCAAATTATGCTAATAAACATGTGTCCATCTGGGTCTTGACTCACTGTATCTCGTTATGTAGGGAACCTCAGTACTTGCCATAGGATGGGATATTATGAAACTGATGAAAGTGACAGAATACATAGGGAGTTTCAGTGGTACGGCCACGGGGAGGGGGGATTATGGGCTAACGTCCCCCCCCCCCTCTTCTCAGCACCTTCCAAAGATTTTTAATCTATACTATAAATGTGAACGTCTGTTCGGTGTACGTTTATCACGTCTGAACCACAAGACATAAAGAGCTAAAAATTTGTACAGTTAATAATGTCTACCCGGGGAAGGCCTTAGGCGCGGTTTTATGGCGATCGGATAACTATTCATCTATATATATATATATATATATATATATATATATATATATATATATATATTAATGTGAATGTATGTTGGGTGTACGCTTATCACGTCCGAACGACAAAAAGCAGAGAAATGTTTCAAATGTTTATATAGCTTAAGGGACTTAACTACGGGGTCATCAGTCTCTAAACTTGCAAACTACTTATGAACTAACTAAGACTAAGGACGGCACAAATATCCATGCCCGAGGGAGATTCGAACCCCCGACCGTGTTGACCGTGCAGACCGTGACTGGAGCGCCTCAGTCCCCTCGGCCACCGCGGCCGGCAGACGCAGAGACTTAAATATTTGTTCAGTTACTAATTTATAACTGAGGAAGGTTTTAGGCACGGTTTTATAGCGATCTGATAGGTATTTAGGAATTTGAAGAATATAACGCGAAATGCGGAACAATAATTACTCTTTGAAAATTATATTTATTCTTTGAAAATGGTTTTATTGGTTGCATTGGTGCTTGAGGGTTGATAATGATTTATCATATTGGGATGGAAAGTTATCGGAGTATATAAAATTCTACGTGTGTGTGTGTGTGTGTGTGTGTGTGTGTGTGTGTTAATATTTCGCTCTGCAGCGAAACCTACAGAACGCAAACGAACGGTCTGTATGTAATTGTTGTCCGAAGTCTCCCGTTGTCCACCATAGCAGTTCCACGCAGATTGCTATAATGGGGTGGAAGATATGGTGGTTGAAAATCGTCAAATTATAACAAAATTTGGACTGAAGACCAGCGATGACGTTTGCGATATGTGTGTGAGTGTGTGTGTGAATGTTCGGCGTACGTTTATCACGCCTGAACCACAAGACATAAGGAGCTAAAAATTTGTACAGTTACTAATGTCTACCCGAGGAAGGCTTTAGGCACGATTTTATGGCGATCGGATAGCTATTTATCTATATATATTAATGTGAGTGTCTGTTCGGTGTACGCTTATCACGTCCGAACGACAAGACGCAGAAACTTAAATATTTGTACAGTTACTAATTTATACCTGAGGAAGGTTTTAGGCACGGTTTTATAGCGATATGGTCTATGTGTATTTGTTGTCCGAAGCCTCCCGTTGTACACCATAGAAGTTCCATGCCGATAGCTATAAGGGCGTTGAAAGTCGTCAAATTATTAAAAAAAAAAAAAAAAAAAAAAAAAACTTCGGACTGAAGGCCAGCGATGTCGTTTGAGACAGTATAGCAAGGATGTTACATACAGCGAAACGTGATGCCACGGACCATATCTTTGGCCTAAGCGTGCTACAATGTCTTCAGCTCTTTCTCTGTAAGGATAAGCACACAAACAAGGAAATACAAGAATAAATAAATAAAGCAGTAAAAAGGAAAATTCTTTTAATACATCTTATTAAAAAATCGATTTGACGTTTCGCGCATCATCTATCATAATATCATAATCAAGCTAGTATATATAACAGACCGATACTGAAATTCGAAATAGTACAAACAGTACACAAGTAATAAATCACATCATAACTATAATTTGCCAAGCGCAACTTCACGTGACAGTGGGTCACCAACGTGATGCCGCCACTGAGAACGTGAGCTGCTGTCACTATGAGCGGTGTTAATGCCGCCGCGACCAGCTTTGATGCTGCCGCCATGATTACTGCTATTTTGAATTTACGAGCCGATTGTTCATATGCGGCGAGCCGCTGCTTAGCAGGTCAGCGGCGCCACGGTGTGGAATCTTATGAAGGCCGCCAAAAAGTACGAACAACAATAGTGTTTCCAGAATGAAACTTTCCCTCTGCAGCGGAGTGTGCCCTGATATGATACTTCCTGGCAGATTAAAATTGTGTGCCGGAACCGGGACTCAAACCTGGGACCTTTGCCTTTCGCGGGCAAGCGCACTACCGACTGTGCTATCCCGACACGACTCACGATGCCGCCTCACAACTTTACTTCCGCCAGTACCTCGCCTCCTACTTTCCAAACTTCACAGAAGCTAGGAAGTTTCATATCAGCGCACACTCCGCTGCAGAGTGAAAGTTTCATTCTGGAAACATCCCTTAGGGTGTGGCTAAGCCATGCCTCCACCATATCCTTTCTTCCTGCAGTTCTAGTCTTGCATGGTTCGCAGGAGAGCTTCTGTGAAGTTTGGAAAGTAGGAGGCGAGGTACTGGCGGAAGTAAAGTTGTGAGGCGGCATCGTGAGTCGTGTCGGGATAGCACAGTTAACAATAGTGTTATTTCAGATCAATACTTAGACATGGTCTCATGTTAACTAGCGAGCTTCTTATATTTCTGATAGCGAATTATAAGAATCCTTTACTAATAATAAATTCAGTAAGCCAGAGGTGCCCACAAGGGGGAGGTGGGGCAAACTGAGTCATTGATTTTTTTTTTTTGGGGGGGGGGAGTGAAAAATTAGTACTTTTGGCCAGCCTGGGGAGGGGGCTTTGTAAAACAATTTACAAAATGTGGCATCCAGGACCTAATATCTCGGGTGTCGGGGGGGGGGGGGGGGGGGGTTCTCTTGGTCGCAGTTTGGTTGCGGGAGCGGGAGGTCATTTTCAAGGTAGGGACAGTTCTGCAGTCGGCTTTTTTTTTTAAATTAAATTAGCCCCTCACCCTTCCCTTTAAAAAACGAAGTCCTGGCTGCGCCACTGGGGAATTCCATGCGGATTGGTCGATATTCTGGAATAAGACAGGAACAATCATAACAGAGAAAATACTTCATATTATTTAGAACGCTTTCCGAGGCAGAAAACACTAGTTAACGTAACCTGTTACCTATGTCCTGTATTATTAAAAACATTCTCAAGTTTATACATGTATAGCATTACCACTCACGTTTTATGAAGTACCTGTCCAAAAAATCTTATGTTTTGAAACTTTTTTATTAGTTGAATAGCAGTGATGCACATTACCGCGGCGGAGCGGCCGAGCGCATTGAGGTGCTATGCTCCGATGCGAGAGGCCGTTCTCCATTGGTGGTTCGAATCCCCCCCCCCCCTCGGGCTTGGATGTTTGTGTCGTCTTTAGTATGACGTAGTTCATAAGTAGTTTGTAAGTTTAGGGACTGACGATCCGCACTTACGTTCCTTACACTTAATAAACATTTGGAGGCACAAAAATTCAAATGTCTGTATAGCTTATGGGACTTAACTACGGGGTCATCGGTCCCTAAACTTACAAACTACTTATGAACTAACTAAGACTAAGGACGGCACAAATATCCATGCCCGAGGGGGGATTCGAACCACCGACCGTAGTGGACGTGCAGACCGTGACTGGAGCGCCTCAGTCCCCTCGGCCATCGCGGCCGGCTTGGAGACACATTCAGCTTTCACGCAATCTGTCTAATTACATCTAGAACAAAAAATATACCTTTCAATATTTCGCATAATTACTGGCAGAATTTAATGATTTAAATTAAAATGCTATCACGTATCATTCAATAAGAGAGAAAAGTTTTACAAAATCGCACTTGTATTGCACCAGTTAACAACACTGTCTTTTTCTTGAGGCAAAGTGACTGACGGCGTAATTTATTGCTCCATAGCACAGAAAGACACTTAGCCACTTCCACGAACCATATACATAACTTCAAACCTTTACGAAACTTTTTCCGCTGCCACCTCCCTCCCCGCACCCTCCCCACGCTTACAAACAAAATAATGGAAGAAAGTTTTTTTATTGCTTACTACGTTTTTGTTGTTCAAGTTGTCACTCTTTTGCATTTATTGGGCTTTACGTTTTAATTTATTATTTGCTAGCGAGACCGGCGAAGCTTCGTGGTTCTTAAATGAGTATGGCAAAGCAGATACTTCTTAAATTTCTTGCCCTCTCTCTCTCTCCGTCACGGTCTGCACGGTCTGCACGGCCACTACGGTCGGGAGTTCGAATCCCCCCTCGGGCATGGATGTTTGTGCCGGCCTTAGTATAAGTTAGTTCGTAAGTAGTTTGTAAGTTTAGGGACTGATGACCCCGTAGTTAAGTCCCATAAGCTTAACAAACATTTGAACATTTTTTTCTCTCTGTCAATGTTATCATCTTTCTTTGTTCTCTCTCTCTCTCTCTCTCTCTCTCTCTCTCTCTCTCTGCCTCTCTGCATATCTCCTCCTCGTCCATAAGCTCCTCCCACCTCCTCCCTTGTCTCTCTGTGTCCGTTTCAGTCTGCATGATTAATAGCTCGTACATCTCCTCTTCCACGCTCTCTTACAAGATGCGTATGGGAATTTTTAGAAACCTTCTCCACGAAAACATATGTACAAGAGCCAACGATCCTTTCAATATCGTCATCATTATCGGACTTAAAACTTAGAATTGTCCCATTACAGTTAAAGTACCCTCCGCCAGGCACCATACAAAATTTTATGCTGACAGTGAGCTTCCTCTTGTTTCGAAGATCAAGTGTACAAAACTTCAGCCATATCTGAGCAAAACTGTATTTTGCCGAACTGCACAAGTAAAGTACTCTCCGCCATGCACCGAACGGGATTTTATGTAGACAGTGACCTTCCTCTTGTTTCGAAGATGAAGTGTGTAAAATTTCATCAAAAGTGGATTTGTATGTAACCGTTACACACAGACACAACCGCGGCTGATTAGACGTGCGAACTGGTGCGCCGTGCTGCGGTGAGAGCGGCCGTTCGCCGTCGGGGTTCGAGTCCCTCCTCGGACATGGGTGTATGTGTTGTCCTTAGGTTACTTTGCCTTAGTTTAAGTACGTATTTGCCGAAATATAAGACGCACCGGCTTATAAGACGCACCCTAATTTTAGGATGTGATCGTTGACGAGAGGCCGGCCGCGGTGGCCGAGGGGACTAAGGCGCTCCAGTCACGGTCTGCACGGCCACTACTGTCGGGGGTTCGAATCCCCCCTCGGGCATGGATATTTGTGCCGTCCTAGTTCGTAAGTAGTTCATAAGTAGTTTGTAAGTTTAGGGACTGATGACCCCGTAGTTAAGTCCCATAGACTATACAAACATTTGAACATTTTTTGTTGACGAGAGCGTCGTAAAACCGTACGTCATTGACACCTTGATGGTTCAGCTTACGATTGCTCCAATCAGACATCGCGCTGAGTAGCAAAGCCGGCCGCGGTGGCCGAGGGGACTGAGGCGCTCCAGTCACGGTCTGCACGGCCACTACGATCGGGGGTTCGAATCCCTCGTCGGGCATGGATATTTGTGCCGTCCTTAGTCTTAGCTAGTTCATAAGTCGTTTGTAAGCTTAAGGACTGATGACCCCGAAGTTAAGTCCCATAAGCTATACAAACATTTGAAAATTTTTTTTGAGTAGCCGATCGCGGATTTCGCGCGACGAGTAGGGAGTTTTCATGCTTCAAATGCCGCCTTTTGAGAATTTATTGTGAAGTGAAAATATTAAGTACTTCTGTGATGTTCGATAAATTGTGATAACGATGGATGGTTTGCGTCTGTGTATTGGTCGGCGTACTGTATGGGGCACATCATGTTGTATCCTCAAAAATGCAACTGTGTGACGCGGAAGCCGTGCAAACACAACAAAAATACTTTTGTCCATATTTGCACTTAAGAATGTGATTAATTCTCAAATATCGTCAGGCGAGACATGGACAAATACGTGATCAGCGTTTGATTGTTCAAATAATGAATGAGACCACTACAGGATTGCCGAAAAAAATCAATTATGATGAATGAAATTATGTCGAAAGTTTCTACTTCCCATAAAGTTACCAGTTTCATTTACGCTTGGCACTAAAAATAGTACAAAATTCAGAAAACCTTTACTACACAATAAAGCTCCTGACGGGTATTTTGGTTCATATTATGTACATACATCAAATAAAAACTACGAAAATATAAAAGAAACTTAAAGTAAATATTCCGGCTTAAAACATTATTTCCCGCATTTTGCACAATTTTTTGGAATCCTTTAAAGACAAATGGAATTTGTGGGTACCTAGATTAACTGGCGTATAAGACGCATCCAGTTTTTGGACCAATTTTTGTAGGAAAATAAGTGCGTCTTTTAAGCCGGCAATTATGGTAGTTTGTAAGCTATTGACTGATAGTCACGCTAATGAGTCCGATAGATTTACAAACATTTGAACACACAGACACATTGAAAAACGCACTTTCAGTTTTCTCAAATTTTCCATTTTATGGTAGATTTCCCAAAAATTTCAATTAATGCAAACCTTGTCATGAGGATTACCAACACAAAAAAGGAAGATCAGCCGAATCGGTCGAGCCGATTTCAAGTTATGGGTGACCAATGGATATAGGGATTCATTTTTATTTGTATAGATTCAATGTAAACTCTATATGTAACGCAGTTTGGAAACAATATCTAAGCATATCACTGTACGAGGCGGTCTCGTGAAAAGATAAAAAAATGTTCAAATGTTTGTGAAGCTCATGGGACCTAACTGCTGGGTCATCGGTCCCTTAACTTACAAACTACTTATGAACTAGCTTATAATAAAGACAGAACGAAAACTCATGCCCGAGGGTGGATTCGAACCCCCGACGGGGAACGACCTCGCGCATCGTAGCATAGCGCCAAAATGCGGCGGCGAAAAGATCAAGACGATAAAAATTAGAGTATTTCGTCTAAACAGTAGTTGTAAACAGTCGTCTTTCCAGCAAGTTCGGCGGGGGGTGGGGGTGAGGACGAAGTGTCGTTCGCCAGCAGCTCTTTTCAGCCTTTCCCCCCCCCCCCCCCCCCCCCCACCTCCGCACTGAGGCTTGAAAAGTGTGATACTTTTGTTGTTTGATTGGACGTGGCCGGTACTAGGGTCTTACTACTGAATCAGAGTTTAGCTGACGATTGACGAGGAGAATTCTTTCACCGCCTTCCCCCCCTCCCCCCCCCCCCAGCAGGCCATCCTGGATCCGCCCCTGGCCTCGTTTCACCGTGGCTCAGTATGACATCAAATGAATGGAAACGGAAATAAAATAATTGTTGTAAACCTTAAATCACAGAGAAACTGCTTGTCTAATAAATATCCAGCTGTAGGTTGTTGTGGCTATGTGGAATGAAAGGCGAGTTAGATAAAATGTTGTCCCAGAAAATCATTGTTCTACTGCCGGTGGATTTATTAAATACTTTGTTTGTTCGTTTTGTGCACAAACATACAGAACTGTTGGATAATCGCCTCGGCATCTGACGTACAATAGCCCATGAGAACAGCAATCATTTTCTGCTTTTTGTTCTCTCTCTCTCTCTCTCTCTCTCTTCTTCTTCTTCTTCTTCCGCCTCCCTTTGTTACTTGTTCTCCATCCATCCCTCGTCTCTGTTTCCTCCCAACATTCTTCTGGGTCCTTCTCCCTACTCTTTTAATTATCTCCTCTTCTATCTCTCTGTGTCACTCCTGGTAGATATTGAAAATATATGTAGGGCGCGGTGGTCTCGAGGTAAAGCGCTCGACTGGAAACCGAAGGGTCGCGAGTTTGAAACCCGATAGGATGTCGCTTTTTTTTTTTTTCTTTTTTTTTTAACCCAGCCTTCACCCCTCAACGATGCGAGGAGTCGCCAGAAACGACATGTGGTACCTTGCACGTTAAGCTGTACGTTCCCTTAGCGTGGTTGGATAACTGGGGTAGGCTAGGGACACGCAAGTTCCTGAAGTGGCGTCAAATTAAATGACTTGCACCTGGCCAATGAACCACACGAAATTATTATTATTATCGAAAATATATAAATAAAAAGAAGATATGAACTTACTTATATTTGGCTCTATCGACAGAAAGTTACTCGTTACCACGGTCATTTGATTTCTACTGCTGACAAAATAATCGATGCCCAGATGCTCAGTATGCAACGCCTTTAGAATTTGTTATTGTGGAAAGTTGCTATTTTTGTTTCGCATTTGTACTATATGTAGCACCTGATTTCTACGCAGGACAAAAGTCGGTAGCACTTCACTTTTCAAAGTTTCAACGCGTGATCAGAGGAAAGAGGCTACGTTTCATAGAATGATTATAGTCCACCATGTCTGAGACAAAATGAACACAATATTATTTTTTAGTAAAAGCTATTACTACAGTATTATAAATCATTAAAAGATATGGTCATATATAAAAGCAATATAATCATAATTTTAAATTAGATACCTTATGCTCAAGTGACAACGAAAGTTAGTGGCAATGCGAATTCAAAAGAGTTCAAATGTTTGTAAACCTAAGGGACGAAACTGCTCTGGTCGTTGTTCCCTAGTATTAAAAACTACTTAAACTAAGCTACGCCGAGGACAACACACATACGCAGATGTCCGAGGAAGGACTCGAATCACCCAACTGGGAGCGACCGCGCAGTCTTATTGATCTTTAAGATGAGTTGAGTGGATGTAGCTGGTTGGAGTCGTAAATTACTTTTTCCTCTTTCATATTTGCTACACATCTCTTTGTTATATTATTATCTTTCAAAGGATACCTGTAATTATTGCAAAGCTAATTGTTTTCCCACACTTATTTTAAGGATAATTAAAATGGCCTTGGACTCCTTGCTTGTAAACCTGTTGGACCAAACTGCTTTGAACATCGGTTCCTAGATTTGCTTAAACTAAATTAAACTAAACTAAGGACAATACACACACACACACACACACATATGCCTCAGGGAGGACTCGAAACTCCGACGGTGGGCAACCGCGTGCTCCACTGCATGGCGCACGGCCACTCCTCCGCGGCTTACAGTCTTCTTCGTGTCCGTCTTGCAGTCATTAATATTTAGTGTTTGTCATTTGCACACCAAATTCCAAATGAATGGCGACACTTTAGGCTTGATTAAGTTATATTTTGGTAAATATACTGCAGAAAAAGATGGAAGTGTCTCAGTAAATAAAGTAAGTGGATTTACAAACTTAATCATCATAGCCATGTTATTGTCAGTGATTGTGATCACCGTTAAAATGGCGACAGAGCTTACATTAGTTGCCACAACGGACACTGCAACTCGGTAACTATGAAATTTAAGCTTATTGGATCAGAGTTAACTTTATTTTACCACTCTTAACAGTACCGTAATAATTTTTGTTTTGTGCACATCTGTAGTAAGGTGCTATTCAAATTATATAAGTTTCATCGACCGCCTCATGTAACTAATTTTGGAACTCGGTACATAAGTTCTAGTATTAACTTATTGATATAATAATATTTTACTCGCAAGCAAGGTAATTTTCACATTATCGTATGTATATTTACATTTCGTGGATGGCTACTACATTTACTACTGAAACATGTGAATACTGTAGGCAAGCTGGCCGCGGTGGCCGAAGGGACTGAGGCGCTTCAGTCACGGTCTACACAGCCACTACGGTCGGGGGTTCGAATCCCCCCTCGGGCATGGATATTTGTGCCGTCCTAGTTCGTAAGTAGTTCATAAGTAGTTTGTAAGTTTAGGGACTGATGACCCCGTAGTTAAGTCCCATAAGCTTTACAAACATTTGAATTTGAGTGTAGGCAATTTCGTTTCGCAGTGAGTGGCTCAACAAAGGAAACCACCCAGAAGTCATTAATATTTAACTAGATGACCCGTGGGAATACTTCGCACTGGTAGTGGAATGACAAAAAAGTCGGGAAAAAATTGATATAAAGTTGAATGTTCACGCATAGCTTTCTTCAGAATCAATAAATGCAAGTGTTTAAAAGCACAAATGAAAGATCTTGAGCCACTGAGTGTTGTTAGGTCAGAAAGAGCTGCGAACCATAATTAGAACCGACGTTATCGTAAAACAAACCGATTAAAATATTCAGTGCAAAGACAGACGGATGCCGCGTTTGAATAGAAACAAAGGATGGAGAAACTTATGTTAATTTTGATTATTGATGACAAATCTGCGAATGAAGCAAAAATTAAGGAAATCGGTCGGATAGAACGGCCTGAGCGACTGATTTTACTTTTCCAGCAAGGACATCCCCATAAGAAATATACAGAAGGAAATCGCCTTTGACTATAGAACAAGGAAGGCGAGAGTTATATATAAACTCTGATACTTGATGACAAATCTGAGGATGTTATCGTTTGTTTAAAATGAAAATGAAGGAAATCGGCCGGGTAGTTTGGTCTGGCCGACTGACTAGTTTTCGTAAATTGTATTACTATATAAGATTCCATTGCATATTTACATACATACTATAGCATTAACATATATTTTTCGAAGCACTAATAATTTTATTACTAGGGAAATATTTGATTTTCTGATACACTTCAAATGTGTCGTTGTAGCACCGTGATTTGTGATACGGTCGCGAAACGCAATTACTCAGGGATAACATTAAGGCAGAACGTGCGCAGTGCATTTCAGCCTTAATTAATCACTGCCCTGCCACGGATGACTTATTACTCGGCGAGAAGTCGACCTGGCCTTGAGCACTCGCGACTTCTTTAGTGTACGCTGTACTCCAACTCACGGAAAGTTCGCGTCTACTGCAGGTAAATCAGAAAGGCATTCAGGGGTTCATTATTAGCAGAGGCGCCGACTTTTGAAAATCAGTGTGGGTGCTCTATATCACGGTTCACAAATGTTCGAAACCAACCCTCCTGAAAATCATGTTCATGCATTTTTGAATGAGCAATACTTGACAGAAGTAAATAGGCAGTTGTCTGGCCTTTTAAAGATAGAAGGAAGATGGAGGAGGAAGGAAAGGAAAGCTTGGCTGCATTATGACGCTACAATAAAGCGATCTAATAGGCCGAAGTGGATATTTCGATATAAGTTCAAATGTTCAAATGTTTGTATAGTCTATGGGACTTACCTACGAGGTCGTCAGTCCCTAAACTTACAAACTACTTATGAACTACTTCTTACGAACTAGGACGGCACAAATATCCATGCCAGAGGGGGGATTCGAACCCCCGACCGTAGTGGCCGTGCAGACCGTGACTGAAGCGCCTCAGTCTCCTCGGCCACCGCGGCCGGACACAGCGTTCTTCCACTGTGCGACATGTCTGGCCTATATATGCCGCTCGTCACTGATAAGGGATCTTATTTACTCCACGTTTCTTCAGACCAAGATCATCCTTGACCGATCCTAACAAGTTCATCAGTTTTGGAGATGGTCGAAACACACACTTAATTTCGTATCTTCCAAGGACTCTTCCAATTCTCGACGACATGGCACTAGGTTTTGTTATACTTTAACAACATTTCAGAGTTCAGATAAATAACATTTTAGATACTCACCAAATCGTTCAACGCTTCTTCACATCAGACTTTCAGAAAATTTAGATTTTTAGCGAAGTATAAAGAGAAGAGATATAGAGAGATTACTTTAAAAATTAATGAGTGAAAATACGGAAAATTATTATTAATAGAAAAATAGTCTACGCGACGAGGAATTTGACTACCTTTGGAGAAACAATCTTGTAATCACATATCCGCCAAAATCTATACAGCAAATAATGGGTATCTCAATAGTCAAAGTTGCAATATTCAAACCAAACTACCTGAAATTGTAGAAACCAGTGTGGTGCGAACTGAAAGACAAACTAAAAATTAATACCGAGTCTTCCCATGCACATCTCCACGATTAAGTTAAAAGTGAATCGGAATACTTTAAACGTTTAAAACTTACCCAAAATAATTTTGGCCAGGATTTCGGTACAAATTCTCCACGGAGCGTCAGAGCATCTGCCAGCTTCAGTCGATACTGAATATTACCAGTCACCGAGACAAAATCCACCTATGCATATTTACGATGATGTACTCACTTGACTGCTATGCATCATGTGAGATTTCAGAGACGGACTAAGTGTGTGTGATGTACTGGCGCTGGGGTTGTGCAGTTTCGGACGCTGTAACGTTACGAGCGAAGGGCTGACATAATCGTTGGATTACCGCTTTCCCTCAAAGTTCGTCACTAGTGGAGAACGTTGCAATTTCTTTTATGTGATGTTACTAACTGAAATAAGGTAGCCGTGAAAGGCAAGTGTGAAAAGGAACTATTTATCAAAAGGCAATTCATGCAGTCTTTACGTTTTGCACTTCTCGGCATGACGAAGTGACGTGTAACTTTTAAAGCGTCATTTTTAATATTGAAAAATGCTTACACAAAAAATAGTACCTTCACAGAATTTTTCAATCTTACAACTTAATATACAGTAACTAGTTTGGTCTGTGTACAAGAGACATTTTCTGATCGGTAAAAGCTGTACGTGTTGTTTAATGTTGAATCTATCGTTTAATGAGACAACAAAAGTAGTTTATTTTAAAGTTACTCATTCAAAACCTGATCTGGTATAAGTTGTAGTCCAAATAGTTGTCATATATTTATGTTTAACAGTCAAGATCACAAAGTCATCAGATAACTTCATCGAAATTTATCTGAACACGTACATTGTTCATTAACACAGTAATTTGGTTTAATTATGGCCCTGATATTGATGTATATACTGTTAAATGAGAAACAGTGCACTAAACTAATTATGTGCGCAACGGATCTTTTAACAAAATAACTGTGACATGTAACCTGTATGAAACACACACTGACTATACTCAAAAAATTTGACTGTGAAAAAGATATTAGAAACACATACCACTTTCTTAATGTTCGACTATGAGAATTTTATGCAGATCAGTACCTGATTATCAAAACTCAGTATCATACTCAATTAACTGCAGTGTTGCATAACAATCATTTACTACGATACCAATAAAGAAATCTGTTCAACAAGATTACCAAAATCAATACTGCACTTTAAATCCACAAATAACTAATTAGCAAATAAAGGAAGTAGGTTAATCTTCTAACTTCGTAAATGAAACAGGAAAGAAAGGTCAACTTTGTTACTTATTATTAATAATCACCATTACATTACCTAAATGATACAACCTTTTCATAATTACATGAAATGCTATTACCTTAATTCCAGGGATGGTACAATGTTTTTCACAGTTATAAGAAATACAATATATTCCAAATACTATCACATCAACTTGCTGGCACAGCCGCCTCTGCTCAACATCGGAGGCACATACACAAATGCTCTGTAAGCGAGCTGAACCTTAAGTCTCACTCTGTCTCTCTGCACGAGCTACAATACTATGCGACACATAATCTTTGCCAAAGATGAAACTTCACAGATTTATGTACACATATCGATACATACAGTAGAATCAAAATGTTCAAATGTTTGTTAAGCTTATGGGACTTAACTACGGGGTCATCAGTCCCTAAACTTACAAACTACTTATCAACTACCTTATACTAAAGACGGCACAAATATCCATGCCCGAGGGGGGATTCGAACCCCCGACCGTAGTGGCTGTGCAGACCGTGACTGGAGCGCCACAGTCTCCTCGGCCACCGCGGCCGGCCAGTAGAAGCGATATTATACATTTTCTTGCAAGCAGATTACTCGACACAAAACAGTAGGCACAATATTAGACATTTTCTTACGAATTCAGCAATATACATTTTCTGTGGACACGTTTCGTCGGTCAAACTGCAGCGGAGTTCGGAATAAAAGTCCGCCAGAAAGTCCCAATAGAAAACGTCATGTACAGATATGCGTCGGTTTCATTAATTACAAAGTAAAATACCCAAGAAGAATTGTTTTGAAAGCATCATCATGAACAAAGTAGGATGTAAATCATCGTCTTTCGCAATTCAACTATAATAAAAAATGGGGCCATCTCCATCAGGGAAATAGTGTATCAGACAGACATTACTTCCAATCCTGAAACAGTTGATATAACACTATTACGGTTTCGGAAGCACAATATTTTCGTTTTAACTATAATAAAGGACGCCCTCTAATTATTATTTGCTATACAACTTAAGTGTTGTGTGGAACTTTGTATTCTACTCTGTCCGTCACATCATTTATGTAGATAGATAAGGATGACGGTCCTAATACACTTCCACAGGGAACTCTAGGGTGTCGTCAGGAGTTCCCTGATGAACACTTGTCATCGAGGCGAACGTACTGGGTTCTACTAATTCAGCAGTCTTCGAACAACTCACATATTAGGTACCTATTCGATATGCTCCTTAGCAATCTGCAGTGCGCCACCGTATCAAACGCCATTCGAAAATCGAGAAATAAGCTCGGAAAATGACATAAGATAAAAGGACAAGCTGAGTTTCGCACGATCGATGCTTCCTAAACCCGTGCTGAAACATGGACAGAGGCTTTTCCGTCTAAAGGTAATTTACTATATTAGAACTGATAATTTGTTCAAGAATTCCACCGCAAACTGATGATAATTATATTGGACTGTAAGTATGTAGGTACCATATTTTCCCTTACTTATACACGGGTGTCAACTGTGCCTGTTTCTTGAGCCTGAAACTTTTCGTTTGGTCAAAGATTCGTCAAAAGTGCAAGCTGAGTAAGGGTACTCTTTGTAAAACCGAACTGGTACCCCATCTAGACTTGGTGCCGCGGTGGAGTAGCCGAGCGGTCTAAAGCGTCTCGCTGCGGAGCGCGCGGTTGCTCGCCGTGGAGGTTCGAGTCCTCCCTGGGGCATGGGTGTGTGTGTTTGTCCTTGGGTTAGTTTACCTAGGTTTAAGTAGTTTGATGACCACGCAGTTTGGTCCGACAGATTTACAGACGTTTGAAAATTTCTAGACTTGGCCACTTGCGAGGAGCTGAGCGAAGTGGCGCCGTAGAACTCTGACAAATATGGTGGCGGGGTGGTTTGTATCTTGGTTCCTGTTTGATCCAGGAATACGGAGCAAAGAAGTCTTTTGTTTAGGCTGGATAAGTGCTACGTCTACACAGTAACTTTAACGAATAGTTTAGGAATGTGTAAGTCGTTACTCGGCTATCCTTTCAACTTTTAACCTTAAATGCAGTAACCCTCCAAGTAAATACAGAGCAACAGTCAAAAACACAACGTTTATTAGATTTTTCCTGAGGAAATTTTGAAATTTTAAATCGTTTTCACTGTGTACTAACGAGGTACATTTACGAAGAGCCTCGCGGGCATTGACCCCACGGTAGGTACATAGGCATAACAGATCCGCTAGACTGCAGCAACGCACAATGCAGTTGTCCAGGCTGACTGATGAGGTACTGGACCGCCAGTTACAGGTAATCGTTGCTGGTAGCACGAAGGCGCCTCGACAGTGTTGGACAAGTATATTCTGACTCACCCCTATTTGTGTGACTTATATAGTGACATTTTGTATTTGTGTCTGTATAGTGCACAGTTAAAATTGACGTAAACAACATGTGAAAGGCTTTACACCAGAGTGAATTACCGACTTAATCACGTGAAGTACATGAAGGAGAAATAAATACTGTGACACGTTTTTCATGTACAGTGTGTCCGCAAAGTCTCTCCGCAGTGGCGATCTCCGCGTGTCTCGCGTTGCTGGGTGTGTAAGGTTGGCAGCAACAACCTATATAAACAACATAGACTGGCTAACGTGTTGCCATACTTGAAGCAAATTGAAAGCTCGGTCGCCATGTTTTACAACGTCACGTAGGCGTAACCAGTCGTCTGCTATAGCACTGAATCATATTGCTTTCCCTTTGTGCAATGACTTAACAAACCATTCTCTACCTGCTTATTGTTATTTTTATAGCCAAAGCTATAATGGATAGAGGATAAATAATAGACAACAAGTGTGTGATAGACAGATCGGACAGTTTAATTACAAATGTCACCTGCACTGGATCGGCTAAACATCGTCTCATTCATACAAAAACCATGCCTTTTCACTGTCCTTCAAACAATATTAATTTCGTGGACATTTGCCTAATCTGCTTACCTCTTTCCTCGGCAGATTTGGCTTTATATAAATAATGTGTTCTACAACTATAGTAATGTTTCAATAACAGCTTTATTACGCTGGAGTAATGAGATTCCTCCCAAAATTCCGAGGATAGCATTAAGTGCACGTAGTTGGTAAATGAAGTAGGTCTGTTTCCCAACATTCTAAATACTTCTACATACATTCGTAAAAGAAAATTTGTCTTCCCTAATGATGTTTCATGATTCCTGAGGACCCTTTCTGCCACTTCGAAAAGGTTTACAAGATCTTTATAGGGATTGAATAGACTGTCTTTTACACCTTTTAATCCGATTAATCGTGTTTTACTCTCATTTCTAGGAGTAAGGAGAACTTCCAAGCAATCTAAAAACTGAAGTGTTTTACTCACTTGCCTAATGATAGGCAGAAATATATTCAACTATTTTTTCGGAATATAATGTCAACATTTCGTATTCTGGCACATAGTTATGGTCAAACTGAATAGGCCTACTGCTATCTGAATAAATCATGATTTGCAATAGGTAATAAAAGAGGTTCCATATCTCCGGCTTGGCTTCATGACATGTCTTGTAATGAAGCTGATTCAGCTATTAGCCAGAAGCCGCTTTGTATCATTTGTTGCTTACATGATTTCTCCTCAAAATGCGATGAACAGATGTAACTGTATGCAGTAGGTTTCCACTTATCTTGCCTCATATTGGCTGACCATAGTTTTGTAAGTTCTTCATTTTTCAAAGGAAAACTAAATATAATTACAGCTTACTTTAGTCACACACATACACAGCCCGTAGGTCTATTGTATGCAGAAATGTGGTAAGTACAAAAGACGAGTACATGTTAGAAACGAAAACATACAAATACTAAAAGAAAATGCGATATTCCAATAGTCTCATTACTGCGATTCGTGCTGTTATATGTTGCGCATACACTCGGCATGATTTCAGTAGTAAGCTACGATACATAAAATGTGAAACCAAAACACGCAAATAGCGTCGGTCTAACTTTCGTATTCGGCACACTAGACGTTGAAAAAAATGGCTGCCACAGTTCCTGGTTGCTGCTACAAGGAGTGCTGTTCACCCAGAGATAGCCTCTGCATGTAGTTTATATAGCTCGTTGGTTGGCAGCACAGACAAAGCGCACCTGCACGTGTTCCGTGGACCTGCAGAGGTAGCAGGGTGGGGCTAGTATTGCGCGTGCTCTACAGCTGTTACTTGTGTAATTGTCTCGTTCTTGTATTTGCTGAGTGTAGTGACAATGCTTACTGTTGCAGAGAGAGCCGTTATAGTGGAAGAGGTTTTCCAGTCAGAAGGAAACTTCACGGAGCATATGACACGATAATTTAGATTGCGTTTTCCTACGTCGAGGTGTTCACATCGCAACACCGTCTCGTGTTTATAAATTTATAATTATAATACCAATGAAGTTGTTATTCAAACTTGAGAAACACAAAGATATTTAATCGTTACAAATATTGACAAGAAGCTTTGTCATTACTTCTTAATAAACGTTTTTCGAACAATCATCCACTATTTTCCAATGGTAGTGATATACACAGTGGCGGCTCAAAATTTGACCATATTACAAAAATAAACTGGAAACAAAATATTCTAAAATAAAAAGCGTGACTGACAAGAAATAACGGAGCTTAGCAATATCCCCACCATGTCATCTGCGTTCTACACAAGTGACCAATGAAACTGCTTGGCTGAAAAGCGAAGTTTCACTCGCACGTTGGCTATAAATTACTAATGTTGTTTGTGATTGAAGTTTTATTTACAGAAATTAAAAATTTGGACTCAGAGGTATTTCAATACGAGCCTCACACAAGTAGGTTTGAGAGACAACGCGCAAGACGCATGAGCCAGCGCGCTATTTGACTCTGTATGCAGCAATATTCGTCATATACTATTCTTCCAGAACCCGTACATGCATTGCGAAGAGAAATATTGATCTGGTGCTGCAGTAGGTCTCAGCACACATGAGTCGCCAAGCCTGACGTCACGTCTGCGCATGCGCACTAGCGAACAGACGACTGCGCCGCCTCTCTGCGCACGTACCAGCGCGGCTGAATCCCACTTCAGCACACGGAGCTGGTTTCCAACTGTAGCGGCGAGAGCGCTCCAAAATGCGTTTTCATCCTTATTGCTAGCATTGTAATACGTATTGGAAGGGAATTGGCATAATTTTATTGTGATATCTGGATCGCATTCCAAGAGAAAGGATGTAATTTTACAGCGATTTCTCGCTTGCTTTCGAAGAAAAATGGCATAATTTTAGTAATATATTTACAGTGTGCCGCAGCACATTAGCACATCATCACCAGCCGCCACTGGATATACAGATAGTGAAATATGTTATGAAACTACATTTTAACGATCCCGAATAACCGACTACCCCCCTTTTTCACACAAACACCACGCTTCACTGAGCTTTCAAATAAGTTGACAGCTTTTCTAACACTTTTATTTTTTATTTATAGAGTATCTTTCGACGACCTAAACGGCAGCAAAAATTAATGGCCATATTTTGCCACATGAAATGTAATCCACAATTTTTAATGTGCAAACCTTATATAAAGGATTGTTAGAACTTGATAGCAAGTAATAATTTATTCAAATGGCCGGTTTAGACGATATAAATCGTAAGATAGAGATTTTTTTATAGAAATGTTCTTCATGTGGAAACTTTTGAGACTTGGCGTACAAGGTCTCGAAAGATTTCCCTAAGATGTTCATGTATGCTGAAATCTAAATGAGACGTTTTATATGTTTGAAACCACTCACTAGAATAAATAATTACTGCTAAACAAGGCCCAACAGTCATTTAAATAAGGTTTGCACATTAACAAAAATTAAGATTACAATACGGTGACTGGTTTAGAGTGTTGAATACAATCACCTTCTGAGCGTTATCTTTCATTAAGGAAGTAAAAGTCAGTTGGCATTACGATCCATTGAAGCGTTTGGCAGTTAATATGTAAAATGTTAAAGTTGTTAACATGAAACACTGGTCATTTGCAATAACAATAAAAATTACGAAGTAATCATTTACCTCCATTGAGATATAATTTCGTGTGTTCATAAGTGATAGATACAAAAGTCAGATGTCACATTTAAACTTCGACCGACAATATTGTATTACTGTTAGTCGAAGTGTATTAGTAGTACAGTACTATAGTGGTCGAAGTGTCAATATCAACGTATGACATCTATGAACAAACGTATTATAAAAATTAGTAATGTACGAGATAATGTGCTAACTGAAGTACAATCAAGTTTTCCTTTTGCCATTGCTAATAGGGGCATGTTTTATGCAAGCGGTTAAAAATTTTTACATATTAACTGGTCAAACGTTTTATTAGACGCAACTAGTAACTTAGTTTAAACTTCTTATTGGAATATAATCATCTGAAGATGATTGTATTTCACTCTAAACCAGTCACTCTGCTTTAAATTTTAATGTTTTTACTATCTAGGCCCTTTTAAGATTCCGTATAAATGAATAAAAGTTTAAAGTTTTCAGATCTCAATAAGATCGCCTTTTTTCCCATGAAAATTTTAAAGTTCACAAATTTACAACAGTTGCAGTCTATTCTTATTTGAATCCAATTTATTCTATTGTGAAGCCAAAACCACACTACTCCACTACACCTTCTAGGCGTCTAAAGTGTCCCTACAAGTAAAGTAGAAGCGATTATTTAGCTACTGCTAATCGTTCCTGTATATATCTTTCTACCTGTAGCACTAACGGCAACAAGTCATAGCAAAGAGCGATTATATGTACTGTGAAAAGAAGGATCAACGTATTAATAGACGCAATATTTGTGTCTGACCAAAGCTTTCTACTTCTTAATATATTTAACTAAAACTTCTGAGATTTGTTGCCCGTGTAACATTTGTTTATCTATCAAAATGGAACATTAAACTGGAAGCATTAAAAACTCTCACCATCATATCGGATGCCGGTAACTAGATCTGTGCTGTACTTCATTTAGTCTCCCTGTCATGTAGCAGTTTATTTGAGGTTGAACTGAATTTTTGAATCTAAAATGATTCCTTTCAGTGGTGAATAATTTACGGTCTATAGTACCTTGCTCTCAGTTGCAGCAGTGTTATCGTACGGTCGCCCATTTGGTATTGACAGCTTGCTTACAGCAAATCACACAAAGAGGTCATGAGCATTCGCAGCGAAGCAGTTTTTACGTACGGATGAAAATGTCACCTTTGCTCTTCACACACACAAGTATTTTCTCGCTGAGTGACGTGTGTCACGTACATATCCTTTCTGCTCGCAGGCATCGAACAACTCGGAGAGCACTTGAATGTCACAGGTCGATTGTGTAAGGGTCATGCTGCGAACTCTCATCGCCAAATTAAATTAAATTTAGGAGACATCATGACGCGGGTACTATGGGTGATGAGGCTTGACATATTTCACCATGAAAAACGTCCGCTGCAGACCTTTATGTACATTCATGAATGACAGAAGGACAAAAATGCCTATTTTTCTTTTACAAGCATTCTAGAGAGTAAAAAAAAATTGTTTCCGAGAAACTTGTTTTCCTCGACTTCGTCGAACTTTCACAGATGTATAACCTTTGCTTCTCGAAAGGATTGATTATAAGGGTGAGCTCAGTGACTACATTTCGCGTAAAGATCCCAAAGACAAGATAAGAAAAATTAGGGCTCGTACGGAGGCATATAGGCATTCTTTTTTTCCTCGTCCGATTTGGGAGTGGAATAGGAAAGAAAATACCTAGTAGTGGTACAGTGTACCCTCCGCCACGCACCTTACGGTGAATTGCGGAGTATGTATGTAGATGTTACAAATAATGTCATTGAGAGGATGATTTCAGGAAACAACACAAACAGGTCATGAGCAACTGAATGGACGCGGCCACAACATACGGGTGAGGCTCTGCACTTTGCATGCAATTATTTGAGCGTGTAAATTGCTTTAGTGGAGAGGCACAGCAACTAGTCGAAGAAACGCTAACCGATCATACTACTGTTGCAGTTATGCCTCTAGGAATTTTCCTAATAGTTCGGCACTGTCTTCAATCTTAAACAAACGGCTACACGACAGGGAGACTACATGAAATTTAGTACATGTCTAATTATCCGCATCCGATATGATAGTGAGAGTTTTTAATGCTTCTAAGCTAATTCTCCAGTTTTTAGTTAAATATTGTATGAAATAGAAAGCTGTGGCCAGACACAAATATTCCGTCAATTAATACGTTTATCCTGCTTTTCATAGTACATATAATCGCTTTTTGCTATGACTTATGCAGTTAGTGCTACAGATAGAAAGCTATTGAGAGGAATGATTTGTAGTAGGCAAAAAACCGCTTCTACTTTATTTGTATGAACACTTTAGACGCCTAGAAGGTAGGAGTTAATTAGTATGGTTTTGCCTTCACAATAGAATAAATTTGATTCAATTGAGAATAGATTGCAACTGTTGTAAATTTGTGAAATCTAAAATTCTCATGAGAAAAAGGTGGTGTTATTCACGAACTACTCAATGAAGCAGTTCAGTCTGAAACAGGTGGATTTTGTCTATGTGACGCATCATTCACCTGTGATAACATATTTCTTCTCGGGTGTAGTTTAAAGAGTCACCATAGAACACACTTGCTGTTCACCACTAACGATCTCTACCTATAGTATGTATTGTTGTCAGAAATATGTTTTATTTTATTTTGGGATCAAGAACATCTGAATCTATGTATAGTATCAAAAGGTTTGCTGTCAACATTAGCCACTTTGAGTTGCTTAGAATAAGAAGACGAATATTAGGTATTTCGTTCTTAAATGAAAACATACACTTTGTTCCAAGAACTTGATCAATATATCACGTTGGATTTATCCCATTAAAATTTCTCCGTACACCTGGATTGCCATGAGACATCACAATGAGGCCAGAATTGAAACGACACTAGTAGCCTTTTCTCTTGAGCACGACTTACAACGCCAGGGTAAGTCACTACGTACCATATATTTCATTCGGTCGATTTTCTAGCTTCACTGAAGCAAGCTGAAAATCTGTACCACTAGACAGATCTAAACTGTAGTACAACAATGTGATGTATAATGTAACTATGAAGTATATCGGTGCGTGCTGCATCGTGATTCTAAAATACACTGAAAAACTAGGATGGGTTATAGAGGGGACCTATGAGATCACCTTTTGTTAAAACAATGCAGTAACAGTTGCTAAAATGTTTTTATTATTATTTATAATGTGTTTCGACCTTTTGGGGCATCATCGTATCAAATAAAAGATGAGTTAAAGCACCATTAATCGAAGATGCTGACAATTAAACTCGAAACATTTTAGGAAGATTCCCGTCATTAAATTTCTTCCTAATAGTTTTAGATTCTAATTCCCAAAAGCTTTAAATGATGATGGTTTATCACATCATCTATACACTGAAGAGACAAAGGAACTGATACAGCGATTCGTATAAAACAAGAGGACGGCGAGAGTAGTGCACAGCAACTGATATATAAATATACACCAGAAATAGAATAAAATAAAACATACTGGTAGTTTAAGAAGCATCTTTCTGCATTGTGTGTCTTGAAAAAAGTATGTAGTATAAAATAAATTACATCATGAATGAAACATCCAAAAACGAAATGAAACTAATTTCGTTTGGTTCGGTGATGTAATGCGCCTTTCGAATGGAGGCCACTTCGCCTAACGAATGCTCATATGCAGAATGAAACTATCACTCTGCAGTGGAGTGTGCGCTGATATGGAACTTCCTGGAAGATTAAAATTGTGTGCCGGAACCGGGACTCGAAGCTGTGACCTTTGCCTTTCGTGGGCAAGCGCTCTACCACTGAGCTAACCCGACACGACTCACGGCGAGGTACTGGCAGAAGTAAAGTTGTGAGGACGGTCCGTGAGTCGTGTCGGGATAGCACAGTGGTAGAGCGCTTGTCCGCTAAAGGCAAAGATCGCAGATTCGAGTCCTGGTTGCTGCAGCCATTTTTAAAATGCTCATATGTTTGTAAATCTGTGTGACCAAACTACTGTGGTCATCAGTCCCTAGGATTACAAACTACTTTAAGCAACCTAAGAACAAAACACACACCAATGCTCAAGGAAAGACTCGAAATTCAGACGCGAGCATCCTCTCAGTACATGACAAGGCGCCCAGGACCGCTCGGCTTCACACGCGCGGCCGAAGGCTAACGTGTCCACAGAATGATATTTTCACTCTGCATGAGAGTGTACGCTGATATGGAACTTCAAGACAGATTAAAACTACTTTCAAATCCATGGTGTACAGCAATGAGTGAGAATAAATATACCTTCAAACTGTCTTGATTGCAAATTATTTTATTAATTAATGAGGTGTGGGTATCCTCCTAAACGATCAGTTGGCATGCAAAGATCAAACGTTCCTAGATATTATGATGTCTCTGTTTAACTAAAATTCCTCTCATTTATAAATACCAACATAAATTATAATCTTCTGTCCTGCTTAATAACTCCCTTTCGTTAAATTTGTATTCAGTCATCAGTCCCTAGGATTACAAACTACTTTAAGCAACCTAAGACAAAATACACACCAATGCTCAAGGAAAGACTCGAAATTCAGACGCGAGCATCCTCTCAGTACATGACAAGGCGCCCAGGACCGCTCGGCTTCACACGCGCGGCCGAAGGCTAACGTGTCCACAGAATGATATTTTCACTCTGCATGAGAGTGTACGCTGATATGGAACTTCAAGACAGATTAAAACTACTTTCAAATCCATGGTGTACAGCAATGAGTGAGAATAAATATACCTTCAAACTGTCTTGATTGCAAATTATTTTATTAATTAATGAGGTGTGGGTATCCTCCTAAACGATCAGTTGGCATGCAAAGATCAAACGTTCCTAGATATTATGATGTCTCTGTTTAACTAAAATTCCTCTCATTTATAAATACCAACATAAATTATAATCTTCTGTCCTGCTTAATAACTCCCTTTCGTTAAATTTGTATTCAGTCATCAGTCCTTAGGATTACAAACTACTTTAAGCAACCTAAGACAAAATACACACCAATGCTCAAGGAAAGACTCGAAATTCAGACGCGAGCATCCTCTCAGTACATGACAAGGCGCCCAGGACCGCTCGGCTTCACACGCGCGGCCGAAGGCTAACGTGTCCACAGAATGATATTTTCACTCTGCATGAGAGTGTACGCTGATATGGAACTTCAAGACAGATTAAAACTACTTTCAAATCCATGGTGTACAGCAATGAGTGAGAATAAATATACCTTCAAACTGTCTTGATTGCAAATTATTTTATTAATTAATGAGGTGTGGGTATCCTCCTGAACGATCAGTTGGCATGCAAAGATCAAACATTCCTAGATATTATGATGTCTCTGTTTAACTAAAATTCCTCCCATTTATAAATACCAACATAAATTATAATCTTCTGTCCTGCTTAATAACTGCCTTTCGTTAAATTTGTATTCAGATAGCTAGATTTCACCCGTCCCGTCTTATACATCGGCTTCCTATGTCACTCGCTACCCACATTTCCTTAGTTAGTCTGTACAAGTCGGCGGAGCAGCACACCACGCCCGCCCACCGCTCGTGAGCGCAATTGTAAACATGGGCTTATCTTGTATCGCCAGAGACCATCGCTTCTATTAAGTTAATCTTAAAAATCGGTTTTACCGAGTATGTTCCAACTGTAATTCGTTGTTACCCGATCATTTGTAGGGCGACAAGGAAATCAAAAAATTCCAGAAAATTTGTAACACCGCAATAACAACTTACAGTGTCACACCACGGAGAGCGCATTGTAAGCTTTGTTTACCATTTATACTGCCAACACAAAATAAGTCCATGTACCATTATACCCGTTTGTAATTCCGCCTTGTAATTTTTTGTAAATTCTGTCACGCAGATAATCTGAAGATGCCCTGCTAAAGGGCGAAACGCGTCATTAATTAATAAAATAATTTGCAATCAAGACGGTTTGATGGAATATTGATTAAAATTACGAGACGAACCTGGGATTTAACCAACCCCTGTTACCCAACTGTGAAAATAGGACCTACAGTTTAACGTGGAATCCCAATCACTTGTTGTTTCTGGTGGTGAGAGGTGAAGGCTGGGTTAAAAGTCAAAGTGAAAAACCCTATATAATTTCATTAATTTGGAATGACAAGAATGTTGAAGTTATTAATCGAGATATAAACCATCAAGTACTTTCGAAGTCGTCCTTGTACAATCTATGTGCTGTGTACAACAATGAACTTGATTATGCTCACATGCTAACGTGTCCCAAATTCTCCGCAGTGTTTCGCGATGAACACTTGTTCCACTGAGAGGGCCACTGAAATGAAAACATTAAGCCACTTTGGACCAAGTCTAGATGACGTTCAGTGGACGTATTTCACCGCTTCAGATGTTCATACAAGCCACTAGGAAAGAATTAATCTGGTCGTGTATGCATGTAGCCAATCGTGCCTCAATGTTTTCTGTAATTACTGCCTCCCATTGGATTTCATTCTTTCCTGTTGATTTCATTCTTTAACTTTCCTGCTTTTGGATAGTAATTGGATAAAATGAAACTGGTGAACGATTGGAAAGGAACTAGTTCTCAAAATAGGGCATTTTCCTGTGTTAAAAATATGGTTCGAATTGTTGTTATTCTGAATGATTATAACATTCATACAGCATTTTCGCTCATAATTCTTACAAAACATATGTTATTTTTACGTAATTAAAGCTTAAAAATTATCAAATTTCACGATTAGATCATGTGATCGAAAACGCTCCGTTATTGGCTGAAGTACTGGTGACGTCATAGAACACCTACAGCACGGCAACTATAAGTCGGACCTGTATTATTGTACGCGTTTCCTCCATTTCGCAGCTTTAAGTTCAGTTTTTTCGTGATCTAAACGCGTTTACTGTTTTTATGCCACAATGGAAGATGGTTATGTGAAGGCTGACAGCGGAAACCTCCCTAAAGTTGATGCAATTATGGTGTCTTCATTCTTTAAAAACAATCCAAATTTTTACGTGCCAGAAATAAGAAACGTGAAAACTGCATTGTAAGTAACGCATACCTACATTTTAAAGCTATTATTTCGAGAGATATTTTATGCCATTGGAAAAAAGTACCCTATTTGTTGATGTCAGCTGACTTAATCTGAAGTCACCATATCATGCAATAAAGGGTAAAATTTTATCTTCTATCCAAGCGGCCTTGAGTGATTATGTTGGCAACATCAACAACACGATAGAAAATCTTTGTCCAAATGTTCAGACCACATAGAATGACTAGATTGGTGTATCGCACAGACCGTGTTGGCTGCCTCGCTACCTTCCAAATCCATTCTAGACTAGAAATCCAGTGGTGCAAATGAGATGGATAGTGTAAATCAGTGCACCACTAGTAGAAGTAGTGTAATTTACTTTGTTTTGTAAATTTAACAATCTGATAAATTAATATGAGTTGCAGTGGTTACGTTAGTAAGTAGGCCCCGCCCACGTCCACGTTGTAGGGATGGGTACTGGCCTCCCTTCAGGATGCTTGCTAAGAGGCGGGAATTATACTTAGAGTTGTCATTAAATTATTACTAACAACCAAACAATTTGTAATGTATAATAATTGATTGTAAAGGTCTGTTTTAGTTATCCAGGTAACAGACCTAAATTTTTATTGTAATTGTAAATAATAAATAATAACGGTCCTCGCCTTGTATCGCACAGACCATGAAGTAAATAAATAATGCTGTTCCTGCTCTATGATTCTTGTATGTACCCTTGGCCGGTCAGTAAATCCTCGTAAATCAAAGGTTTCAGGACAAAACATTTGCGCTGTCACGCGTTTGGCTAATGGCGACATCTAATGATTCTCGCTATTCGGCACTTTCAATCGTATTTACACTTGCATATTACGGAAGTTTGAAAGCTAAAAAAATCGGCGCGTTAAAGACATCTCCCATATACGTATATTACGATAGGGTAAGTTGTTGTAAAGTAACCAGAAGCCGTTGTCGATGTATAAAACGGTTGTTTGACTACGATCTATTAGTGATAAAATTGCACTTACTGGAGATAAATAATCAGTGCTATACTTTTATAGTGGGCTGCAACAATATTCATGTGGTTCTTTCACCAAATATATTAGGAAACGGCTTTAATTACACATAAATCGTAGGCGTGTAACATTATGAAGTTTTACTTCGCAAATGTAAACATCAGGTCATTAACCTACAGTTTACACCTTTGCAGTTGAAGAGAATGATACTAAGCAGTTTAGTTTACCAATGGAATAATATTGTTTACTTACATCATAATGATCCTCACAGAAATACACACATGAAGTAGCCGCTATTTCATTTGGATCTCTTCGCGCCATTGTCAATCACTTTTTGCGTATCTTCTCATTTTTTGGTACTTGGAAGAACAATTTTTCTGGAGTCTTGACAGATGTATTGGTACAGTGCGGAACTAAGCAATATTTGTAGGTCATTATGCAAACGTTAACGCCCAAACATGAGGCCTCGGCCCAAGCAACATACAGGTATTTGTTTATCTTACGAGAGCAGCAGCAGCAGCAGCAGCAGCAGCGTGTTGTTTGACGTCACAGGCATCACGTGACTCAAATGTAGCGTTTTAGCGGGCTTTCAAATCAGTTGAAATTCATTTATTTTTTTAAAAGAAAGTACTGTAGTCCACGAGGTAAAAAAGCATGTTCGCACCATGATATGACATAATTAACAATTTAAAACTGTTTCCAGAAAACAGTCAAACACTCTATTGAACTGGTCATCGTTACTCATGAATTAGTAACTAATGTTTCCTGGACGTTTGGCCACACCTCGCTGTCGGACCCTTTAGGAGCAGCGTGAAGTGCTGGGTAGAGGTGTGTGCTTGCGCTGCTCCGCCTTCTGCCCTCGACCGCCGGTGGTGGGTGGGAGAGGTCGCTTACTTAGCGGCGGGCAGCCTCGGCGTGTGTGCCCTGCAGATGCAGGGAGTGGCGCGCAGCGGCGATGACGCCAGCATTTGTTCGGCGCGCCGCCCACGCCCATATCGCTAAGTGCGGCTGCCGGCTGGGAGGGAGCTTCATCACAAGTGGGGGAGCGAGCGGCCGTCGCTGCTGGCCGCTCCCGACACACGGCGTGACCTGCCGCCTCTCACAAGGAAAGTACTTGGGCTCGAACAAACACATATACACCAAAATCGTATGAGAGATAATGTAAATGTCCCTTATTGCACTAGTGATACTCCCGCATTTGCAAAACTCTGCAGTCGTCCGTTAGAGGCCTCTGCGTGTGACATGACGCATTGGACTTTGACCTGTCGGTTCGCCAGTAGGGACGGTGCAAAAAATGTTCAAATGTTTGTAAATCTATCGGACCAAACTGCGTGGTCATCAGTCCGTAGCTTACAAACTACTTAAACCTAGGTAAACTAACCTAAGGACAAACACACACACCCATACCCCAGGGAGGACTCGAACCTCCACGACGAGCAACCGCGCGCTCCGCAGCGAGACGCTTTAGACCGCTCGGCTACTCCACCGCGGCGGACGGTCCAGTGTGCCTCCGAAGTTGCGTTTTGTGATGTTATTTGTGTGGTGATGCGTCAGATGGGGCGGCGATTGGTAATCAATCTTGCTAATATATTGCGATTAGTTGAGGTGAAGTTACGAAGAACCCTTCTTCGTAAAGATGGTATTAGTGTAGAAGATGAATCATTTGCATGCTTTCTCGTATCTGTTATGGTACAGAAATATGAGCATAAGTTAGATAATGTTGTTATAAACTCATAATAATGATAATATGGATGATAATGACGAACAACTCACTGCAAGCGGTAGTGCTATGGTAAGTGCAGGAAGAGGCGATGGAAGCAGTGGCAGTGAATACCAACAGTCTTTCGGGAAGAAGGTTAAAGTTGCAACTATCATCACGGCTTTGAGGACAATTCGCTAGAGAACATGTACGATGATTATTACATAAGTTATAGTTAAGATATCTGCATTACGTATGGCGTCTACAATTACATCTACAGTGCTATCTAGAGCATGGTTGCAAAGCTTTGCAGAAAAAACGACACCCACCAGTGCGCAGAGATCCTGTAACCAAACGTTCATACAGATATATTTGTTCGAGCCAATGTACTTTCCTTGTCAGTCATACCACACTCTGAAATATTATACAGGCATGACAGTCGCACCTATTTTTGTTATACACCACGGCAGCACGACACCACTACAGCAACTCTCCAAGCGGCCGGCGAGGTAAATTTGTGAATACAGTAGAAGTCCGATAGTCCTGCTTCCAATAGTCCGCAACGCCCGATGGTCCGGCAACAGAATGCAAGGGACTTGTTTTTCCTTTGATGCAGCCGCCACTGCTGCAGTTAGGCTGACGTCACAGACCGACTGTTCACATGAGGCGATCCCCTGCTTGGTCGGTCACAACAATGTTCCGCCAGCGCTCGTCAATGACGCAGATGGCATTGTTACAATTGGAAGCATTGAGATCTCGGCTGTTACTATAATGTTACTAGAGATGGGATAATTGAACCATCTGGCGGATTCGAAACCAATGAAACCGTACCATCTGTGGTTTCGAAACACTGTTTCGAAACCATGAAACCGTGAAGCAATGTATGTTTTATCCTGAAATCTTCGTTCTAGGGAGGGCAATATTTTTCGCTATGTGGACAAGGGTACATACAAGAACCTGTCAACCATAGAGTATATATTTACTTCCTGGTCTGTAAGAAACATGTTGATAAAGATTTTCTCCCGTGTTGTTGATGTTGCCAACATAGTCACACAAGGCCACAGGTATGGTAGGTATAAGTTTACCCCGCTAGGAACTCACAAACTGCAATACGGTACGCATATTACAGTGATAGATCATAAATGCTACTTTCTATACATACTAAATAAATTATAGGGAATAAAGGGCACACTAAATAATCACAAATTATGCTATGGAATAACAAAAATAATAAAAGAAAAGACAAGTTCACCACTTCTACGTTTTGACCGTTACACCATCGCCGCTATTCCTTTAACATGACAGTCGAAAAATTATAACGATTGGAGGTAACATCGTCTTCACTCGTAAGAAACAAACTCTTTAACACGAGATTCAATATGCGAATGACCCTTGTTCGTATAAAAAAATGTCATTTCAGGCTTCATGTTGTATCTTTTTTTTTTTTTTTTTTTTTTTTTTTTTTTTTTTTTTTTTTTTAATGTAGTTTCACTCGGGATTTCAATATGGTAGATAAACCAAGAATTTAAGTGGTTATTTCAATGCAAATAGTGAACGTTGTTTTATTGTTCTTTTACATTTATAAAGCAGACATCTCATTTCGGAATACAGCAGTCTCTTGCAAAAAAAAAACTTGAATTCAGTAATCATAAGCTGCAGACTCACGAGTGTCAACTACTATTTGACACACTCTTCAATAAAATGAAACACCACATTTCGATACCATTAGTCTATTCCGCCTTTCTGCATTAGTGGTTTTAAACACCGATGTTGTGAAACCGACACGAAACCGTGAAACCGACACGAAACCTTGAAACCGACAGGAAGAAACGGTTTCAGTGCATCGACAATCGACCGCGAATGTGATCCGAAACAGAACGGAATGAAACCAAATGGTTTCGAAACCGTGAAAGATGCCGGTTTTGCAACACTGAATCTGTTGTGTGTATCGAAACCTTGTTTCGAAACCATGAAACCGTAGCCAACTCTGTTACTATACTGTACAGAGGTTGCTTCATATTGTTTGGATTGCCAGCGTTTTTCGTAGTGGTGAATGTGGTGAATGTCATATCATAGTGATCTGTGGAAGTTTTATCAACATTGAATTAATGAGAATATTCTCGAAACAGAAACCTTCTTCGAACACTAAATCAATGTTTAATTCACTTTATAGTGGATGGTTTGGGACGCAGCTGATTCGATTATATAGATGGCTGAAAATACCAGCAGCTGTATTTAAAATCTTTATTAAATTCTGTGCGACTGGTTTCGGTGTTACATTACACCATCTTCAGGCTTCCGTTGTGTGACTATTATTAAAAGCACATTTGGGTTGGGTAGCCATAAAACTAGGGTTACCAGAAGTCAGCGCTCAAAAAAGAGGACATTTCTAGAGTTATACAAAAATGAGCATAAGATTATAATTTGAAATTATTAGAAGCTAAGTTATCTTGTATTTTTGCATATGTAATTCCTTTATCTGGCCACCTCACAACTTGTATTATAAGCTAATTACAACCGTAATTATTTCATATTCTCTGAAATCGTACGTTGAGCTTGACGCACGGGCGACATCAGATGATGATAATCTAGAAAAAAAAATTACAGTGTTGGAAAACAAGCTAAATACTAGAGAGTTTGCATTTATGAGAGTTCAAAAAAGTGTATTTTTGCACTTTTAAAATAGAAGCAGTTGTAGAACAAAAGGGGACATTTCCCAATTTTGTTAAAAATCCCACCGGCCCATTTTCAGGGTCCAAAAAAGAGGACATGTCCGGGTAATAGAGGACGCCTGGTAACCCTAAATAAAACCAGTAGCCGTGAATTTATGCTTTGTTCATGCTACACTCTCAACGACTGTTGGACTGAGTGTTTAAATTTACAACAGTCGTTGAGAGTGTAGCATGAACAAAGCAAGAAATTTACGGCTACTGGTTTTATGGCTACCCAACCCAAATGTGCTGCTAATAATAATCACACAACGGGAGCCTGAAGATGGTGTAATGTAACACCGAAATCGCTCGTCCAGAATTTAATAAAAATTTTAAATATAACAGCTGGTATTTTCATCCATCTACTAAATCACTGTGGAAGCACGCACTCTGACCATCAACCAGAAACTGGAAATCATCAAACACATGGAGAAAGGTTAGAACAGAAATATTTTGATAAATGAATTTAATATTGGTTCGTCAACCATTTATGAAATAAACAAAAGCAATAACCAATGAAATGTGTTTCTGAAACGTTAAAACTGAAAACTAGGCTTCCAAATAAACTTTAAAAAAACGATACTGTATTAACTAGATAGTTTATTGTTCAAATGGTTCAGTGTACTGTGTCAAAGCTGTTTTCGATATATGGCTTATCCTAAGGCAGCAGTAACAGGTACCGCCCGATAGTCCGGTATTTTCCATAATCCGACACCGGGTCGGTCCCCGATCGTGCCGGAATATTGCACTTTTACTGTACGATATCGGATGAGTGTGAATTAAAAAAAATTGATTTTAACTTACTTCTTACAATAGAGGAGGTATGTAGCGCTACAAAAATCGGTAATAACTACAATATAACACCATATTTGTCTTTGTTACCTTTCCTAAGAATCATTTGAAGGTTTCGAACGGTGCATTACAGGAAAGTTTATTTGAGATTATCTTGATATCTACGACGTTTTAATGAAGAATTGCTGAACGTCCGACAGGCCTCAAGAGGTCCACCGGGTACTGACCGGCCGCCGTGTCATCCTCCGCCCCGAGAGGAGGTCATCCTAGCCCGGTTGCGGATCGGTCACTGCCGTTTTGTAAATGTTTGTAGAGTCTATGGGACTTAACTACGGGGTCATCAGTCCCTAAACTTACAAACTACTTATGAACTACTCACAACTAAGGACGGCACAAATATCCATGCCCGAGGGGGGATTCGAACCCCCGACCGTAGTGGCCGTGCAGACCGTGACTGAAGCGCCTCAGTCTCCTCGGCCACCGCGGCCGTCACTGCCGTTTCAGCCACCGTCATTTGCTAACCGCCGACCCTGCACCGCTGTGCTCCTGCGGTGAATTGCTGACGGTGCGACATGTTTTACTGTCTTGTCCCAATTTCAATCAACTCCGTGTAGCCCTTCACTTTCCGTCTACTCTGGAGGAACTTTTAGCTGATGACACACGAGCAGCTGCTCGAGTTTTGCGTTTTATCAACATAGCCAATCTATCAAAAGATATTTAACCCTTTTAATTGTTTTTATCTTTGTTTTTAGCCTTCTTTTGATACTCTGTCTGGTGGTTTCTAATTTTTTCGAGATCTAGCGAATCTCCGTTCTTATCTGGCCGCTAATGATCTTAGCAGTTGTGCGCCCTAAAACCACAAAAAAAAAAAAAAAAAAAAAAAAAATCCTCCGCCCGAGGACGTCAACAAATGCGGCATGTAGGGAGCGTGGTCAGCGCCCCGCACTCCCGGCCGTTAATCCTTAAATGCGTGATTTTTTTTATTTACTTAAAGAAAAAACAGTATTTTCGTGTTGTATAAGTTGTAAAACAAAGGGAAAAATAGTAAAAAAATTCCTATGTTATATTTTTGGAAACATTTTCGTTTCACTATGTTTGGGTTAACAGCACTCTTATTTAAATATATGAATAAAGAACATTCTAGAGTGCAATAATTTATTTCATTCAAGTAGTTTCAGTCTTATTTATCCCATCTTCAGGAAATTTGACTCCATCGATCGAGTCGAAAATCCTGAAGATGGTATAAATAAGACTGAATCTAGTTGAATGAAATAAATTATTGCACTCTAGACTGTTCTTTATTCATAAATTCCTATGTTGCTAGTTTTCAACATTAAAAGCAAGGCACATATGCAACAAACAAATTTGTTATATATTTTTTAAAGTTGGATAGTATAAACGATTTTTTGTGCTTATTATGTTTCTCCATCCCTGTCTTAGTTGGTGTGATTTTTCTCTCCTTCTAAAACTGGTTCTTGGAAATCAAAAAATCTGCAAAATTATTACACCGCCGATTTCTCCAAACACAAGCAAAGATGTTAACACAAGTTCACACTGCAGCCAACCTCGAAACAACAGACACCACAGACACCTTCCACAAATTCTGCTGCATCTGTTAAACACGTGTTAGTTCACAAAATTCCCACTGAACGCGGGTAAAACAATGTTAAATCGATGTTGCAGATATGCAAGACCATGCATTTAAGAGTTAAGTTACTTTCCGGGACCAGAGCCGCTGATTTTTGATCAAGTTGCTCCTCAGTTAGCCTCAGAAGAGCTGAGTACACTCAGTTTGTCAACGGCGCTCGGCAGGTCCATCCAAATACTACCCAACGCCGACGCTGCTTAATTTTGGTTATTAAACGGGAATCAGTGTCTACACTACGGCAGGGCCGTTGCCTTTAATGAAGAATTACTTTTTCTATTAAGATCGAAAACCGGCTAATAAACAACATATGACGTGCTCTTTTGCAGAAAGACGTCGGTTTTCTACTCGGAAGGATCAAGGTTTCTTCACTAGAATTCTAGTTAAATAATTGAGTGTTTAACTTAATAAAATTACACGCAATCAAATACCTAAATTATTTAATTTACTAAATCAGCCACCACAGCTTTAGCTGAAGAAAAAACCTGACAAACGTGACAATAAAAGGTTCAAAGTTAAATACATATACTAATTCCCAACAAAGCAGTAATTAAGTCACAATTATTGCTACATCTGACCTACAAACGGCACGAAGACAACAAACTCAATAGTATAGTGTTTAAACCAAAATGAATGCATGTAAAAATGTTGGAATCATTAGACTCCATACCAAATTGTTTCACGTCAAAGGAAAACGCCTCTCATGTAAGAACAGACTGTAACAGTGATTTATGTTTCTCGTATGTTTGTATTAGATTACTTTCAACGGAATAAGCTGCAAATATACCTAAATATTGCATCATGAATAAGTTGTTGTTTATAGCATATAATCAGTGAAATTACGGTGTTCTTCCATTCATTTTACTATTATTTCTGTTTCGATGTTTTACTGGTGCATGGACCGCAAATATTACAGAAATTATTTGGTTTAGAAAACCTATTGTAATCAAACTTTTACGGCTCCTTGCCTATCACTAGGATCGCTGTGTCGTTGCAACACTCAATTGAATCCAACTTCCACGGCAGTGAGTGTCGCGACTATCTATGTTAGACTGCCATGATTAATATTCCAACGGTCCGTACAGTCCATACACTCAAACGTTGTCTGATACTGAAGAAACCGCGTAATCAGCAATACAAGCCGAATACCGTTCTTCAGTGTGATAATAACTTCGTGTGGCTTATTGGCCTGCTGCAAGTATTTCAGTTGGATTAACAGCTGCCGTACCAACCTGACTGATGTTCAACCGAATAGTACTATGCACCTCATATCTGGTACCATCAGCTCAGCACCTACGTACACTACATGTAAGCTACGAATAAATAAATAAATAAAGCCTTGGACAGTGTAATGCAAAAACAGTGCCCTGGCCAAATAATTCTGAGTACAAGAATAGAGCATCAGACATATTCGTAAGTTCAAAATTACCAGTCTTTCCAACTCTAACGGTGTGTGCAGCTTTATCTCGATGATTACAATGCCAGACAGAACCAATATCATGGCTACGATACGTCAAGATTCATTCCAGTTTAACTCATCCTATTATTACTTTCAAAATCATTATTCGACCAGGTGTAGCCTATCCGAGCTTCCTTTGTTCACAAGCGTCCCCTTCTTGACTGCTCTCTGCCTTAAACATTCGTCAGTTGCCTCCGAATCATGAATCGCTGGAACTTGGAATCGTCACGGGACAGACGATTCGCTTGTAAGCCGATTCGTTCGCGGCATGATTCTTCATTAGTATTCGTTCAAACGAATTCACAGATACCATTTTTATACGGATATACACCTTTTCGTTACACAACCTCGAATAGGAAGCTTATTTAAGACGCAGATAAAGAAGAAAAGAATTAACAACTGCATGTATGTCTAACGGTAATTTGTAGAAAAAAAAAAAAAAAACTTAACTCTTTTCATTCTCCACTCCGAGGAGTGGAGCGGGCTGTTTGAGATCCGGCCCATAAAGAGTCGCGGTTCTATTCAGCCAATATCAGACAAGCTGATAGTGGGGCAAAGGGGGATCCCAATTGGGAATAAGTGGGAGGGGCTTACCAGCTCCGGCATACGCCTTACAACCAAGGAAAACCTCCCGAAAACCTTGGTCGGAGCCGGGGGGATTGGGACCAATTTAATTTATCTCCGGGACTTGCCCCGGACAAAAATGGATTATCGAGAGAATACGAATGCACTCACGACAATCAAGGATCGGACGCCCGAGTTACTCTCGTAATCTCGTAGAGATCAGCTCGACCAACAGTAGACAAGCATCTCCCTACAGGAACCGCACCCGTGGGCACGGTATCCTGTGCGCCCGATATTGAGGTAATTTGTAGTTAACTTAGTTTTTTATATCGCGTCTAACCGTTCAACCGACTGCGAGAAGCATTAGGACATTTCATCATCGAAACAAAAGGATCGGCATTGTGTGTATGGCAAAGGGTACTTCAAAAATGACACCTATCTTCAGTTTTATTTCGACCTTGATGACATTATGCACTTTTGAGCTTCAAACCAGCTGCATAAGATTTCGTACGGTGCATGGTGGTAAATACCTGACTCCAGACTTTGACACCGTTTGAACGAGAGCCATGGAATTTGGTAGATAAGGGTAATTTTTCATACCCAGTGGAGAGAGGGCATGAACAGGGAACGGCAGGAGGCGAGTTGGGGAAGTTATGAGAGGCAGGAGGAATGTAGGGGTGAATAAAGGGAGGGGGAAGACGAGGAGGAGAAGGGGCAGGCGGAATTAGAAAAGGAAGGGGAGCGAATGTACAGGGAGAGGAGGGATGGCTACATGTACTAAATGAATACAAGTATACATAATTAGCCGCGCGGGGATGGCCGCGCGTTCGAACGCGCCATGTAACGGATTGCACGGCCGCTCCCGCCGGAGGTTCGAGACCTTCCTCTGGCCTGGTTGTGCTTGTTGGCTATAGTGTACGTTAGTTTAAATACGTTGTAAATCTAGAGACCAATTTCACAAATATGTTAGCCGTAAGAGTGGAGTTTGAAACGTCCGTGCAAAAATAAAATCTACTAACGTGTTTCGGAAAAATAATTTTTATTTTTTGACATAGTCTCCTTTTAAACTTACACGCTTCGTCCATCGCTGTTCTAATTTCTTGATCCCTTCCGAATAATAGGAATTGTCCAAGCCTGCAAAATAGCTATTAGTTTCTGCAATCACCTACTCGTTTGAATGAAATCTTCGCCCTGCCAGCCATTTCTTCAAATTAGAGAACAAACAGTCGTCCGAGGGAGCCAATTCTGGAGAATGCGGGGATGCGAAACGATTTGGAATCCTATTTCCAATACTTTTGCAACCACAACTGCTGAGGTGTGTGTTGGTGCATTGCCGTGATGGAAAAGGACTTTTTGTGGGCCAATCGCCGGCGTTTTTCAAGCAGCTCGCTTTTCAAACGGTCCAATAACGATGAATAATACGCACCTGTAATATCTTTACTCTGTTCCAGATAGTGGATGAGCATTATCCCTTGCGAATCCGAAAAGACTGTCGCCATATCTTTCCGGCCGAAGGACCAGTCTTCGCCTTTTTTGGTACAGATTACCCCTGGGTAACCCATTGTTTATATTGTTCTTTTATGTTTTAATAAAACTGCTCCAGACACTTTTTCTTGAAATGATATTTATTCCATGAACCGGTTTTCAAACCTTTTCAGGTTCATCATCAGATGGATCATGTTACAATAACATTTTAAGCGTCATGTTGGATGCTGGCCCTGTGGTGCGAAGAAGGAATTTATTTTTAAAAACTCGAACCTACTTGAACAGCTGCAAACATTCCTTGCACGATTTCGTTTTTGTAAAGGCGTGAGCTATCTCGGCATCCATCTTGCGGATAGCTTTCTCATATCCAAATGTCTATGCAAAATATGCCTCCAGAACGTTGAGCGGCTCTTGTCTCCATATGGTCACTCCGAAAATTTTGAAACCACTTATAAACTGTTATAATCGAAGGTACCGTCACCATAATGTTTATCAAGCTTCTAGTCAGTCTCTTGCGGCATTTTCCTTTCATAAAGTAATGTTTAATCACCACACGAAATGCTTTTTCGTTCATTCTTTGACAATCACTCGACTTACTTGATTTACACGAAAGCTAAACACAATGAAATAGACCAATATGGCTGAAACTTCGTGTGCGTTCTTTCCAAAGATGCTACTAATTAAACATGACTTCGACACGCGCTGGTGGTGCCAATTCTCGGACTTTGCACGGACTATTCAAATCCCCCTCGTAGAACAGGGTGGAAGTGATGTGTCGTAAGATTAAAACAAGAAGAGTAGGATGTAAATCAAATACCCATCACTTTTAGAACTTGCGAGAAATTGTTCAAATGTTCAAATGCTTGTAAATCTATCGGACCAAACTACTTGGTCATCAGTCCGTAGCTTACAAACTTCTCAACCTAAGGTAAACTAACCTAAAGACAAACACAAACACCCATGCCCCAGCGAGGACTCGAATCTCCGACGGCGAGCAACCGCGCGCTCCGCAGCGAGGCGCCTTAGACCACTCGGCTACTCCACCGCGGCCGCGAGAAATTGTCGGGTTTATCACTGTAGTATAAAATTTCGGATATCTTTCCCTGTATTTTACAAAGCACGATACTTTGTAATTTACGTAACTGAATTCTGTTCCTACTGAAGACCGAATTATTGAAGCCACCTGTCTATTACTACAACCCGTAATACACCTGTATCATTAACATAGGTGAACTATAAACTACAGTTACATTACTGCCCTTCGAAATAGTCATGTCCCTTAACTGTGCACCGCTGAGCTCTGTGATACTGCGCTATATGTTCTGGTAACTTTGTACGAAGATTTTGTTTGGGATGGTGTTTAAAAGCCTCGTCACTTTTCATTGGATGTCACGAATGTCGTCAAGTGTCTTTCATTTCAAAACGAGTTTCACTCGGTGGAATAGAAAGAAGTATGGATGATTGATATCAGGAGAGTATGGTGGCTGATGCATGATTGTCGCGTTTTTCGTCTAAAAATCTCACAGGCAGCGAAGAATGACCAAATACATTTTCGTGGTGCAAAAGCCATGATTTTTTTCTGCAATTCTACACGGTTTAATTCGTATTTCTCCTTGCAAATGGTGCATAATTTCAAGGTAATACTCCTTATCGACCGTGCGCCTTGAGGCAAAAATTCATAATGCACTATGCCACAGTGTTTGATACGGAAGCAAACACAAGTTTGACATTTGTACGAACTTGTAGTGCGTTTCCGTTCTTGGCTCTCCGGAATGCTTCCATTGGGTCGACTGGCCTTTGGTTTCGACTTCATAACCGGAAACCCATATATTATCACAAGTTACGACCCTTTCGAGCAAATCAGGATGATCATTGACGTCATTCAAGAGCTCTTGAGCGGTGTTTATACGTCGGCTCTTCTAATCAGGATTGGAAAGTTTTTGAAGAAAATTCGCTGACACACGTCTCATACCCAAAACATCCGGAAGGAATGCATGACACGGTAAGGTAAAGCAGTTGACAATTCGAAGATGGGAATGAATACCACAGTGCTTTACGAGGCTGGAGTCTATTTGGAGGTGGTATGCCGTTGCCTTCCTCCGAACTGATTTACTCAGCAAGTTATGTGGGGACCAACTGTTGAACGTGGATTCCATCGTAATAAAAAATACGATAACCGGATTACGTTGCCCACGCAATTCGAAAATCACCTTACTTTTTGAACGTAATGATGTATGTTCATTAGAAACTTGTTATGGCAGGAAGAGGGCACAAATAAAGATAATATTAAGTATGGAGAAAAAGTTTGAAAAATCTCCGACATTTCTCCTTTCCTCAGCCTCCTCCATGTTGCCATGTTCAAAAATGTTCAAATGTTTGTTAAAATTAATGAACTTAACTGCGGGGACATTAGTCCCCAAACTTACAAACTACTTATAAAGTATCTTATACTAAGAACATCACAAACATTCAGCCCTAGGGGGAATTCGAACCACCGACGGGGAACGGCCTCGCGCGTCGGAGCATAGCGCCTCAATGCGCTCGGCCACTCTGCCGCGGCATGTTGCCATGGATTTCGAGTAACTGAATTCGGTTGTGACGAAAGTTCAATACTCGCGAGTTGGCGTATTTGCTTTCACCCTCCAGTGTGAAATGTCCAGGCTTCCCGCCTTACCATTAGACTATCCGAATACGACTCCAGGACGGACGCAAACTTCCGAATGCCACATTGACTGCACACAGGAGTCAATTACGGGTTCGAATCCCTGCACGGCACACATTTTGTGTCTCAGTTTGGTAATACCAAATACCTTGTAAAATAGACTAGACTTCCTAAAGGCGCTGCTGTCGCGGGATAATTTGAACCTTCGGTCGGCCACCATAATAGTGGCAAGCGTCAGATAAATACGAGTGTTGTTAGCGGATAAATCGTGTATTATACAGCTGCTGCGGTATATATAGTAGTTGGTAGTCACGTCTCTACTGTTTGCAGGCCGGCCGCGGTGGCCGAGGGGACTGAGGCGCGCCAGTGACGGTCTGCACACGGCTACTGCGGTCGGGGGTTCGAATCCCCCCTCGGTCATGGATATTTGTGCCGTCCTTAGTGTTAGCTAGTTCGTAAGTAGTTTGTAAGTTTAGGGACTGATGACCCCGTAGTTAAGTCCCATGAGCTATACAAACATTTGAACATTTGAACTGTTTGCATTGTACATGAAACACGATGGTGAAGAGCGTTTAACTGCACAAATCGATTCAAGAAAGGAATAAAAAGAAGGAATACTGTCTTCCCATTTATATATTTAAAAAAAAAAAGAAGAAAAAAAAAAAAAAAAAAAAAAACACCAACTATATTTCTCAGTAATACAAGTAGCCCTACTAGCTGTGTTCAAAGACAGTTACTCTTGTTTCTCATTCTGTTAGTCAAGACAATATAGGATTGAATGAAATAAATAACAGGGTTTTAGAGTAGTGGTAGCTGTTAAAAACGAGCTACTTTAGGCAGGAAGTTCAAAACGTTTCATTTTATGATTGTGTAAAATAACTATTGGGGACACGAGATCAGTTGCCTCACTGCAGTTCGAATTTTTGCTTGGGAAATTAATATTAGCAACTTGTAACACAGAATTTAAAGGTCACCTGCTTTACAAGTAAGTATAACAACTGAAAGCGGTTTGCAGAACTGTGTATAATTCCATGTAAGAATGACACTGGATGAACATTGTGAAGTTGAAACCCATGTCAATAGTTGCTAACTTTTGAGCAGGTCACACTGCTGTAAGGTATTTCCCTCACAGCATTAAGAATGCTAAGATTCGTGGTAGATAACCTGATGCTAATGTTAGATGTGTTTAGATTAGCAAAAGTTATGGTATAATTCGTGTTCTTAAAAGAATTCGTTAGTGGCTGGTTGCTGTATTCACAAGGCAAGATGCTATTTTACAGTTATGTACCTGATTCTGATTGGGTATTTCATTTTCATAGACAATTTTAACATTAGCTATTTCAGGCAGCTCTGTTTCATTTTTGAGGCTACAAAATATCTAAATATTGGGGAATACAGCAGGCACTCAAGCATAGACGTAAAGTGTTATAAAACTCTTCCGAACTTAATGTTTGTACATAAGGTTCACCATCGTAGAATATATTGAGAAAGTGCCGGAAAGTCGTGTTTGACGATAAATTCCGTTCATATGCTGCACTTAGAACGCTAAAAAACTAAATGTTATAGTCCGGTTTCGTTAGGAAGAAGAAACACTTTTGGCCGAATTCTACACTTATGTGTAATAAATTTAGACATAAACGATAGTTTCTGTATATATTCAAAGAGTCTGAAGCGGTTTCGCAGTTATATATTTAAATGAGACATAGTTTTCGCGACTTAACTCGAATTAAAACACGCTCTAATCAAAAGATTCTTACGCACGTTTAAAGTTCGCGCGGAAGTTTGCCACTGTAATGGCCACCTGGGTGCTCTTCAATTTGCAGGCTGTTCGCGGTCGGCCACTTACGGAATTGTAGGGCCTTGGGTAATACACCCATACCTTAAACAGTGAAGCTGCATAAAATACACCATCACGAACAAATATTGATAAAGTATTTCCTCCCTGTAATTCGTCATCATTCATCATCATCATCATCATAAGTTTCCACCTCCAGTTTCCCGGTTGTGGTGTACAAGCGGCCGGCCGCGGTGGCCGAGGGGACTGAGGTGCTCCAGTCACGGTCTGCACTGCCACCACGGCCGGGGGTTCAAATCCCGCCTCGGGCATGAATATTTGTGCCGTCCATAGTGTTAGCTAGTTCATAAGTAGTTTGTAAGTTTAGGGACTGATGACCCCGTAGTTAAGTCCATAATCTCTACAATATTTGAACATTTGGTGTACAAGCGCTCGCCATCTCCTCCTGTCTTCATACATCTTCTCTTCCAAAATGTCTTCCGATTTGTGTCCTTTCTCCTCCACATCTGATCTTACAGTCTCTATCCATCGTTTCCTTGGTCTTCCCCGTCGACTTCATCTTATGAAGTTGAGAATGAAGTACTTTTTAGCATGTCTTTCACTATTCATTCTCATTAAGTGCCCATACCACTGAAGTCTACGTTACCTTATGATGCTGGTGACAGGAACCTCAATACAAGCTACTTTTCTATTCACCTCATTCCCAATTTTATCGTGTATGGTTGTTTGATTCATAGTTCTAATAAATTTTATTTTTTTATTTCCATTGCCTGAATTCTACTGAGATCTCTGTTTAGTACATGTTTTAAGCCGTGTGTAAGGACTGGAACGAAATAGGTATGGTACATGGTTGGTTTTGCTTTTTGTGGCATTTTATCATCCCAGAGAAGATTTCTAATTTGACTGTAAGAACTGGATGCTTTCTGTGTTCTCCTGAATATTTTCTGCTTAACGGCTGTCTTTAGAGATCATGCTTCCTAGGTATTTGAAATGAGAAACAGATTCTACTTTGGCCCCATCTAGAAATATATTTGAAGTTGTTCCTTTAGACAATGTCGACTGGAATACACTATTTCAAATTCCGAAAGGTATCAGGGGTAAAATATAGGGAGCGAAGAGTTATATTCAGCCGATACAAAAACCAGACAGTGGTTATTAGAGTCAAAGGGCAAGAAAGGGAGGCAGAGGTTGGGAAGTGAGTAAGACAGGTTGCAGCCATTCCCCAATGTTGTTCAATCTATACATTGAGCAGCAGTGAAGGAATGGAAGGTGAAATTTGGAGAGGGCATTAAAGTGCAGGGAGAAGAAATAAAAACATTGCGGTTTGATGATGACATAGTAATTCTGTCAGAGACCGCAAAAGATCTGGAAGAGCAATTGAATGGGATGAACAGTGTCTTGAAAGGAAGATATAAGATGAACATTAACATAAGTAAAACGAAGGTCATGGAATGCAAGGTCAGAAAATCAGGTGATGCTGAAGGAATTAGATTAGACACTAAAAGTAGTAGATGAATTTTGTTATTTGGGTAGCAAGATAACTTCTGATGGCCGAAGTAAAGAAGATATAAAATGTAGAATTGCTATGGGAAGAAAAGGGTTTCTAAAGTAGCGAAACTTGTTAACATCAACATTAATTTAAATGTTAGGAAGTCCTTTCTGAAAGCATTTGTCTGGAGTGTAGCACTGAAGGGGGGGGGGGTGGGGGGTGAAACGTGGACGATTAGGAGTTCAGATAAAAATATGATAGAAGCTTTTGAAATGTGGTGCTACCGACACCGACGTTTTAGATGGGTAGATCACGTTTCTAGGAGGTGCTTAACCAAATCGGGGAGAAAAGGAGTTTCTGGCATATCCTGACGAAGAGAAGGGATAGATTGGATGGACACATTCTGAGACATAAAGGAATTGTCAACTTAGCATTAGAAGGAAGTGTGTGTGGTTAAAATTGTAGAGGGAGCCCGAGGGACGAATATAGTAAGCAGATTCAAAAGGATGTAGGTTGCCGAACGTATTCTCAGATGACTTGCACAGGACAGGGTAGCGTGGAGAGCCGCATCAAACCAGTCTGCGGACTGAAGACTACAACAACAACAACCTTGCCGATTGATGGTGATTTCTACTGTCTTTGTTTTACTTATCTTTAGTCAGAAATTTCTGGATGTGTTGTTCCAATCGTTCAGTTTCCTCTGTGCCTCAGCTTCTGTCTCTCCCCATTCCATCAAATCATCAGCAAAAACAAGGGCATTAGGTTCGCTGCGTCATGAATCGCTTCGCTTCGTCATCATTTAGTAATCCAGAAATATCACACTGTCAGCAGCTTTTATCGTGCGATCTCTGACGCAGGGCCGGCGCAAGCCCAAGTGCCGCCCCGTGCGATCTGCTAAATGCCGACCCACCATTTTTTTTACAGTACGTTCGTGGAATTTCATATAAACATATTTGTAAAAAATGTCAGCAATCAATCGTAATTTTTGTTTTTACTTTTCAGATCTCCCTATGTTTCGGTCACTGAGTGGCCAGTCTCATAGCTTTTAATATGTGCTTCCATCTAAGCCGCCATGTTGACAGTTACGTTTAGCATGACGGTATAGATGTAAACATAACTCAAACCATTTAGAATAGTCACACTGTGCCCGAAAGCTATGTAGATCTGGAAAATAAATACAAAAATTGTGACTGATTGGTGACATTCTCTACAGATTTGTACAAAACAGTCGCTGGACACCAGCTCAAAAATGGAGTCAAACCTTATTGAAGAAATCTAGCTAATTTTAATAAGCCTTGTGAATTTACAAAAAAAGTTCAAATGTGTGTGAAATCTTATGGGACTTAACTGCTAAGGTCATAAGTCCCTAAGCTTACACATTACTCAACCTAAGTTATCCTAAGGACAAACACACACACACACACACACACACACACACACACACACGCCCGAGGGAGGACTCGAACCTCCGCCGGGAACAGCCGCACAGTCCATGACTGCAGCGCCTTAGACCGCTCGACTAATCCGCGCGGCCCGAACTTACACTTAACGTAAATAAACATTTTTCAATTGTTGTTAACAGATAATGTAGTCAACGGAAAACAATATACACTAAATTGGCAAAGTGATAGTGTGCGAGTAGTATTGTCAAACAGAAGTGCCGGTCAGAGTTTAATTGTTGTTCATGCAGGCGGAGACAAGTGTTCAATGGTTCAAAATCAAAACGTCCGACTATAACTCAGAATGAAAAAGCGCTGAAACCCAACTTATACCAGGCTTACTACCAATGTCTTTATCCCTTGTAATTACTCGCAGCGTATTTAGCCATTCGGAATAGATCTAGCCATTGTAGGTGTTGGACTGTGTCAATGTTCAACGATGTTTTTTTTCCATAATGCGGGAAGAATAAAACACTTGTAAACTACCATTGAAGGGCTTAGCGAAGTTGCTTCAGGCTTAACACATAATCTCAGTTTCGAACATTGCATTGGAATTTCCAGATTAGATTTTGTCTTCTGCAACATTAGCTGTGAGTAAACGCACTGCGCGTAACAGGCTGGCAGCGCTCCACTCATAAGAATACTGGCGTGTACGGCAGACTGCTTTCCCCCTCCGTTCCTCCAGCGTAAACACGACGGTGCTGCCACAGTGGCGAGCAAGAAATCAGTCCTCCTCCCTCCCCTTGTTCTAGAGGGGCGACCGGCAGGTAGTCGAGGAACCCTGCCGTAGTTCCCGAAGCCGCTCCCTCCGAGGTTTGGTTTCGAATCCCCTCTTGGCCATGAATGTTGAGTGTGTCCTTAAAAAATAAAAATAGGGGCGGCAGATGTGCCGCCCCTCAGAAAGTGCCGCCCTGTGCGGCCGCAGGTTTCGCACGTGCCTTTTTTTTTTTCTTTCTTTTTTTTTCTTTTTTTGTGTCAATGGTGCCGCAAGACTGACTCCCTTTGGGAGTTTTTTCTTGTTGTGTGAAAGGTAAGCATAGGAATGCCGCTTTATTTATTATTTATTTGCACTTTGAGAGGAAACTGGGGCGCACTTTGGGTCCTTAGTTCCTCAATGGGGATGATTTATTGCATTTCTCAGGCGGTGGCTTGTAGGCTTTGTGACATATTGTTCGTTCATTGTGTTTCGGAGACCGATGGTGTGTTGTTTAAAGCGTGTATTTTCAAGGTGGGTGCCAGCGTTCTTGTGAGCGGGGTACCTTATATTTATGCCAACGCTGCGGGCGTATTGTCCCCACCACGCCGAGTTGTTGTACTTCATCCCGAAGTAAGTCGACCTTAGCAAATAGTTTGGCGGCATCGTCTTCAATCTTATCCTTCAGATAGTGCTCTCGTAGTGTAGCATTAATTTCTCTCGTCCTCGTCCATCTGGGCGCTCCTAATGTCCATCGGAGGCATCTATTTTGTATCGGTTGGAGAGACTTGATATTTGTATCGCAAGTGACACCCCATGCTGCACAGCCGTAGAGGAGCTTCGGCTATACCGTCGACCGATAAAGCTGGTATTTCGTCTTCGCGTTGAGGTTTTTACTCGTGAAGAACGGGATTAGCGCGTTCACCATCTTCAGCGTGTCCTTTTTGCGTTGTTGGGCGTGCAAGGTGAAGGTCAAGGACTTGACTAACGTTATTCCCAAATATTTTGTAGATGTCGACCACGGGATCGGCTGCCCTATGACCCTCAATGGGAAGCGGAAAATCGGCAGTCTCTGTTTGGTGAAGAACACGGCTGCAGTCTTCGTTGGGTTGATGGAGATCTTGTGAAATAGTGCCCATTCTTCCATGGCAATTATCTGCTGTTGTGCTCTGGCGACTACCTGATCAGTGTTGCGGCCAGATGTGATAAAAGCTGTGTCGTCCGCATACAGGCTGCAGGTAACCAATGGGATCGTCGGTAGGGCATTTATGTAACACGTGCCTTGCGCCGGCCCTGATCTGACGACTGTATCTGCCGACAGTTGTCGGAGTCAAGACGGCCACAGGCTGATGTAAAACCGCGACTATTGTGTGTCTGAAAACTCCCGCTGGCATCCCCAGTGCGCCAGATGCGCTCTGCCCGCCACGAGGTCTGATAAACTGCACGGCGCATGCGCGACAGCCGGGTGCTGCCTCGGTCTGTGGACGCGGCTGCGAGGACCCGCCGCGGCGCGAAGAAGGCGCGCAGCAGCTCCTCCGCGGTACGGGTGGGCGCGCTCACGCCCGGGACATTAGCGTAATGGCCGCGGACGGTCGCAGGTGGCGCGCGCGCCGCGGCATGCGTCACGCCGCCGCCGGCGTTTTACGTTCGCTGCCGCTGACTGCGAAGAGGCCGCGCCGCGCAGACGTTGACGTACGGCGGGTGTCGGCGCCGGCAACTGCGGCGCTAGCTCCTTCCCAATTCACGCGACCGCCATCTGTCTTGCTTTACGCCTACTCGCTGATGGCGATGGGACTTTATTTGCGAATATGGAGACGCTCGTAATGCTACCCCCATAATCTCTGTTTGCAAAGGATGATCCACGCAGGGTGTTTCTGGAGGAATCTATATATACAGCAGGCTGTTTCAAGAGGCTGCACCGCGCGCGAGCAGGAGCGCAAACGAGCGCTCACTACCCCAGCTCGGAGCTGCGGTGGTGGAGGAACCTGACGTCACGCAAGCGTAAGTTAACAGACGTGCTCGCTTAGTTCTCGACAATGTGTTGTTGTCACAACAGTAATGACGTGTAGTGGCGAAAGCCAAACGTCCGCTTCCTTACATCTACATCTACATGGGATACTCTGCAAATCTCATTTAAGTGCCTGGCAGAGGGTTCATCGAACCACCGTTATACTATTTATCTCCCATTCCATTCTCGAATAGCGCGCGGAAGAAAGAACATCTGAAACTCTCCGTTCGAGCTCTGATTTCCCGTATTTTATTCTGATGATCATTTCTGCCTATGTAAGTGGGAGTCAACAATATATTTTCGCATTCGGAGGAGAATATTGGCGTTTGGAGTTTCGTAAGTAGCCCACACTGCAGCGATAAGCGTCGTGGCCGAGGGGACTTGGCACGGTCAAATATTTCGAGTAGCTGTCGGAACAGTGACTTTAAATGTGGAAGAGGGGGGACTTGGTTTAACGGATATCCAGAAGAAAACACCCGTTTTATTTATAAAGAGGACCCTGCAACTTTTTAATAAATATCCAAGCAGTATAACGGCAAAATTGTTCAAATTGTTTGAGCCAAAAAGCTTTCAGCCACCTGTCAGCAGCATTAATATGAACTATAAATTCAAATATATTCGAGAATTTTTTTAGAACTAAGCTACTTGCAAGACATTACATGGGATAAACAGAAGCAGAACTGCAAGTATTTTCTCGAAAGAATGAGATCCAAGGACAACCAAAACGAAATGGAGATTAAGAACCCAAATAAAAATTGGAAAAATATCTGAAAGAATATAAGCAATAAAATTCTTACAACGGATATACAGGCTACATGGTACGGAGTTGTAAATAATATTATTAGCACGAATGAGAAATTATATTCAATAGGCCTCAGTTATACAAGCAGATGTTCAAAATGCCATGGAATCGATACATTACACCATTGCTTTACTTGTAAAGGATTGGCAGAAATATGGCAGGATGTTAAAAACCAAGTTGCCTTCCTAAGATGGAGCGATGGGAGATACATTAGTCCAAATGTTATTTTCTTTCCAGAAGAAATTTATTTCCCAGATAAAAAAAAAAAAAAAAAAAAAAAAAAAAAAAGCGATCGTATGGCTACTAGGACATTATGTTACCTTCACCATCAGTATCAAGGGGACCGATTGTCTACAGGAATACAGAGAATATCTACAAAAAGAATATTATAAAATTTACCAGAGGAAAGATCATTTGAAAACTTTGGTAAAATGTTGCGAATTGTGTTCAAGAAGCAGGGAGTAGGATGAATGGATTTCGGCGGTAGGTGCTTGCTAAAGTAGGAGACTGCTGCTGAGGGTGAAGTACGGTGGGGACTTCGTGGGCCTCGTGGCCGCTACGGTAGCCGTGAAGGCCTCAGCAGAACCCTGAAACAGCTGGCCAGTGGCGACAGGGAGATTTATTACGATTTTTTTAAATATATATATATATATATATATATATATAAACGACCATAATAGCATTCTGCAATCCCTATGAATCAAAATACATTCACAATGTTCATACTAAGATAACTTTGATAAATTTAGTATTGATTGAAAGGTGATAAAAATCAGTTATCTCCGCAAGTAGTACCTTTTATTTCTTTTCTACATTTATTTCGTGTGCGAGGTGCTTTGCTCACATTGAGACAAGCATTGTGAGCCTAAATAAGAACTCAGTAGGAGAGGCAATTTGTTTTTGGATTAGCTGGATTTTACAATGTAAGGATATTATTATTATTATTATTATTATTATTATTATTATTATTATGTTTAACTCCTTAGTAAGAAACCCCACAAGAACTACTAATCAACAAATGATTCGAACAACAGGTTTGCTTTTCGAAACCGAAGGCTCTCGAAGTAATGAGAAGACGAAATAAGGTTGATGCTGAAACGCTAAGAAGGAAAAACGGAACAGGACAATCACAAAGATTGTGGAACTATCTGCATTTGGCAGAAAACTATGAGAAGACGAGCATCGGAGCTTCCTTGGACTGGAATAACAACCGAGATAAAAAAATCAGCACAGCATCTGACAGGTTCAAAATCAAGTGTGAAACACAAATCAGTTACAGCGAGAACATACATTTTCTTTATTTTTATTTTCAAGACTCTATTTATAGTTGTGAAGCTTTAAAAAATAGAAAATGAAATGAAAATTAAGAATAATAAAGATAATAAAAAAGGGGGGACTGAGACGCTCCAGTCACGGTCTGCACGGCGACTACGGTCGGGGGTTCGAATCTCCCCTCGGGCATGGATATTTGTGCCGTCCTTAATTTTAGTTAGTTCATAAGTAGTTTGTAAGTTTAGGGACTGATGACCCCGTAGTTAAGTCCCATAAGCTATACAAACATTTGAACATTTTGATAAGCGTCGTTATTGTAATGATTCCCATCCCAAATCCTGTATCATTTCAGTAACGCTGTCTCCCCTGTATTGTGACAGCACTGGGCAGCAATACTTCAAAAATGGGAGGACAAGCGGAGTGTATGCAGTTTTTTTGTAGTTCTGTTGCATCTTTTAAGGGTTCTGCCAATAAAACGCAGTCTCTGGTTCGCCTTTCCCACGACATTATCTACGTGTTCTTTCCAGTAATTCCTAAGTATTTAGTGGAGTTTACCACCTTCACTTTTGATTGATTTATCTTGCAAACAAAGTTAACAGATTTCTTTGCATACTCATGTGGACAACTTCACACTTCTCATTATTTAGAGTCAGTTGCCAATTTTTACACCATACTGATATCTTATTCAGATCGTTTTGCAGTTGAATTTGATCTTCAGATGATTTTACTAGACGGTAAATGACGGCGTCATCTGCAAACAATCTAAGAGAGCTACTTAGATTTTATCCCTAAATCGTTTATGTAAATGAGGAACAGCAGAGAACCAATAACACTGCCCTGTGGAACGCCGGATATCATCTCTGTTTTAGTCAATGCCTTACCATCGATTACTACGAACTGTGTTCTTTCTGACAGGAAATCCCCTATCCAATCGCAAATTTGGGGCGATATACCATAACCACGCAATTTGATTAAAAGCCGTTTGTGAGGTACTTAGATGAACTGTATCTCTTCACCGACAGAGAAGGACGTCCACAGTGGCTAGTGAGACACGATACTATTGTTGCGAAAAAAGACTCCATTCAAAAAAAAAAAAAAAAAAAAAAAAAATTCCAAAAAGATCCTGTTTCTGTTGATTGTTTCACGTCTCTACAATTTTTATGAGAGAACAAATTGATTCTGAATCTTCGAGCACTCTCTTTCTAAATTGAAAGCCCTAGTATTTGTGCGTTTCTTGTGATAATATACTGGATGGGCTGTATGCTACTTATTGTTGGCACTTTTTAGTTGGTTCTGTGAGAGGCGACATTTGGTTAGTCTAGATATTGATAATTACGATGGTGTGTTTCTCATTTTCCTGAAGTAACCTTTCATGCCTAGACGATAATGTGCCGTCTCTTTGTACTTGAAAAACATAGCTTACTTTTCTCAAAGACCGAAATCTTAGTTATGAAGTTGACTGTACAATTCGTATTGGCAAATTTACGTTTACCATGATTGAAAATGGGATGCGGTTCGGCGTGATAAATCAGTCATGAGAGGGCATCTTTTAATCCTCTAGCAATAACTTCTAAAATCAATTATTTCATGAAAATAATGGGAAAATTCTTTATACACTTCATAAGAAGTACTCCTTACGCTGGTTCCGTGAAACATGCATTTAAAAATGTAAAATAATTCCACTATAAACATCATTCATTAAATTCCAATCACGAAATCACATCATTGATCCTCAGGATCAGACAGTTTTTACATTAATTTCATGACGAAAGACCCCCTAGGGGAGTTGACACCTTTACTGGAGGGATGGAATGGGAATTGAAGAAATTCATATGTGCCTGTCATTTTCGAGTGTAATGGAGTGTGCTTCACAATATCAAGTCCCTATTTATAATATCGTAACGACCGCTTTCAGCAAAACTACGTTGCCATTAATTTTGGTCTCATGCCTATGCGTGTCAATAAAAGTCATTGGAAGTTAATCATGTTCAAGTCCACAGATTGATTTGTTAATACTAAAAGGACATTCGATACAGGTAATTACTGTATAGACATGAGACCACATTAGTGGCAACATGGCATATATTTTCAGGGGAGTGGGGAGATTGTATAATTATTTTACTTAGACACCGCATGATATAGTGTACTAGTTTTGCTGTTCACATTCAGAGGATAAATTTTGCTGAGGTCAAGTTTTTTTACTGTTGACATTAAATCGTAAAAAATATGGCAATCTTAAAAACAGAAAGAAAGGGAGAAAACTGGCACGAACCACACAGCTCTAACAGCCCACCCCCGTAACAAAAACAGAGAAGTATGACTGTCTACCACGGCGATGCCTTCACTCATCATTTGTTAAAATAATTCAGATATCGAACTTTTTTTCTTTATTTTCATTATTTCGGGTGGCCGGGGGGGGGGGAAGTTCCCCTTGACAACCCTCCCTTATATACGCCACTGGATCACATTACGGCAACGTAGTTTCGTCGAAACAGATTTCGAATTAATTTCCTTTGTTCAGCACGTTTTTGTATTCATTGCTATGTATAATGAGCACCGCTCTATCCTACTCCATATGTTATATGATTTTCAAGTACAGGTTACTTCTTCTGTTTTAACGTAAGACGAGCAGAGAAACAAAAAATCGTTAGCTGTCTTGATGTTAGACTTCCTTAGGGCAGTGAGCATTGGTTAGACTAGAATCGTGCCAGGAAGTTTCATACCAGCGCATACTCCGCTGCAGAGTGAAAGTTTCATTCTGGAAACATCCCTTAGGCTGTGGCTAAGCCATGTCTCCACCATATCCTTTCTTCCAGGAGTGCTAAAGTTTCGCAGGAGGGCTTGTGTAAAGTTTGTAAAGTAGGAGGCGAGGTACTGGCAGGAGTAAAGTTGTGAGGCGGCATCGTGAGTCGTGTGGGGATAGCTCAGTCGGTAGAGTGCTTGCCCGCGAAAGGCACAGGTCCCAGGTTTGAGTCCCGGTTCCGGCACACAATTTTAATCTGCCAGGAAGTTTCATATCAGCGCACACTGCGCTGCAGCGTGAAAGTTTCGTTCTAGAATCGTGTAGGTTGCAGACTAAACTTCTTTTTATTTATAGTTTATCTTAGTTACTCTTAGTTTTAAGGGCTATTATGACTGAAAGAAAACCTTCTTTAACTAAATGCCTTAATCACTAATGAGAAGAAGGGGAAATGGAAGCTACACCTTGGCTATTGACCAAGCTGTAAGCGTGCCGTACGACTTTCATCAATACTCGGAAAGAAATCTAAAAAGGACGTCCACTTTAACTAAGCTGAGGACAGAAATATTCGTATTCCCACACACGTTTTTATTACCCCTAAATCGCGCCCGTATTCTCTGCAGCGTAATCGCAATTTTTTCGCGAGATGGTAATCGTACAAGATGCGTATTTCTTAATTTTACCATTAGCATTTTTCATCTGTTTCGTCTTTTATCTATCTTGTAGACTGATTTATATTCTGATATGTGGTGTTAAAGACACCTTAGCATACTTAAAAATGGCCGTCTCCTGTGCGATCGTCTTTTGACAGCTCGAAATTTAAATGAAAATAACAGCTTAACTATTCATCTGACACGAAAATTGAATAACCAGATTTTTAGAAGAGAATTTTCTATACAACTTTGCTCTTTTATGTTTTTTTCATATCTCGTAGCGTTTCAATGATATTTGCAAAAATAACGGCGATTTTGGGATGTCTGTCTGTCTGTCCGTCCGTAACGCGTTCCCTGCTTTTAAGGCGAACCGTTCAACCGATCGGCACCAAATTTTACAGACATGATTTTAGGCCGCCAGAGACCAGAACCTCCCTTTTTTCAAATTTTTCGGACAAAAAATACGGTAGTAAAACAAAAAACTGCCGTTTGTAATATGATTTTATATTGCAAACGAACCGTTCATCTGACACGAAAATTGAATAACCTAATCGGTAGAGGAGAAAATTCTCTACAACTTAGCTCCCTTATGTTTTTTTCATATATCGTATCGTTTGAGACATATTTGCAAAAATAACGTATATTTGACACCCTCCGTTGAATTAACGAAAACCAGCCGTTCGGAGAAGTCAGGTGACATTCCTCGTGTATTTGATGATTTTCTTATTGTAACTTACACGTTGTCATTTCAAAGCAATGACACACTGAGGAATTAACAAAAACACATCGTTCTTCGTACGATACATGATAATCTAATGTCTACAAATGCCATATTAATGTCAGTTAACAACGGCCATTAATAGTATGAGATTAAAGAACTCCTGCTTTAATTTACGCCAGCACTGCGGATTGGTCGATACTGCCATCCTCCGTGTAGTAGGCTGCTCCAAAATAGCGGATCTGTGGAAACGGATCAAGTTTAAATCGGCAGGATTGCTGTCTCTGAGTGTCAACGACATCAACACGAAGAAACTGGTTTACAAGGATGTAAAGGCTTTCCCAGTGTCCAAGACCAGAACTCTAACTTGGTTCATATATTATTTCATCAACTACGCCCTTGCAGGAGGTGGATCTGTCAGCGAATTTCGACAATACATCCTCCGTGCAAGAAGAGAAATCCTTAACGATCGATGGAAGAAAGAAAAATTTACGCCGTTCATTCACTTTTTGTAAGACAATAAGACAACTTGTTTCACAAAATTATAAATATTTGTAAACACAATATGTAAACAAAGTTTTTCTAAAAAAAAAAAAAAAAAAAAAAAAAAAAAAAAAACAGCCGTAGCGTAGTGGGCAAGGTGCTGGACTGTTTCGTGAAAGATCGGTGGTTCGAAACCCGCCACTACTTAATTTTTTTTCCTAAAAGTGTTGCAGACACTCTTATTAATTAATTAAATATTATTTAGATTATTATTTTGGTCCAAAATGTTTGCAATAACTAGAAATCTAAAGTGGGCCGTAAAACACGTCAGTGCGTCTTTTTTAGAGGCAGAGGTCAAAATGGTGCGCACGGCAACCGCAGTAGCTATATTTTTTGGCAGATAAATTAATAAGGTTACATTCCACAGCAGCTCCGCTACAAAATCATATTAATAGATTGCGGACAGACTTTCATTCTGGTACACCGCTCGCGGGCACAGGCTGCTACCTCACTGGGCTGAGTGGTACTCCTGGAGCGCACAGTGTACAAGTGGTGGGGACGCCAGCTCCCCACCCTCTCCTCTGTACCCCCTACCACCCCCGCCGCCACAGAGCCCCGTCTCCCTCGGCAGCAGCAGCAGCTGCTGATGTTATAGATTGGAAAATAATAATTCGCGACGCTGCACGGCGCGTATTTGCGAAGCGCTCGTGTGGGCGCTGCCTCGCTGTCTGCGGCGCAGATATTAAACGCCGAAACGCCGTGAGGGCCAATACGAGGCGGCGCAGCCCGGCCGGGGGCGAATGAATATCTCGACCGCGCGCCGAGCCCCGCATGTAGAGGGCGACGGCGGCTCTCCGCCAGGGCTACCGCGAACCGAGGCTACGGGGCGTGTAGCGTCAGCGTGGGATGCTCGTGCGATAATTACGTTGTAAAACAACAGTCTAGGTCACGGCAGGTTATTTTATTTGACCGGTTTCGACCTATTGCATGTCATCATCAGAATCACACGTACAGCCCAATATCGCCGGGGCTGATGTCTGCAACCACGACAGCCCTGCTGACGTCAGCCCCGGCCACATTGGACCGTATGAGTGCTTCTGATGATGACATGCAATAGGTCGAAACCGGTAAAATAAAATAACCTATTACCATGCAGACATTTTTGGCCCACTTTAAGGCTACGAGGCGCGTAGCGTCAGCGTGGGATGTTCGTGCGATAATTACGTTGTAAAACAACAGTCTAGGTCACGGCAGGTTATTTTATTTGACCGGTTTCGACCTATTGCAGGTCATCATCAGAAACACTCACACAGCCCAATATCGCCGGGGCTGATGTCTGCGACCACGACAGCCCTGCTGACGTCAGCCCCGGCCACATTGGACCGTAGGAGTGCTTCTGATGATGACATGCAATAGGTCGAAACCGGTTAAATAAAATAACCTATTACCATGCAGACATTTTTGGCCCACTTTAAGGCTACGAGGCGTGTAGCGTCAGCGTGGGATGTTCGTGCGATAATTACGTTGTAAAACAACAGTCTAGGTCACGGCAGGTTATTTTATTTGACCGGTTTCGACCTATTGCAGGTCATCATCAGAAACACTCACACAGCCCAATATCGCCGGGGCTGATGTCTGCGACCACGACAGCCCTGCTGACGTCAGCCCCGGCCACATTGGACCGTAGGAGTGCTTCTGATGATGACATGCAATAGGTCGAAACCGGTTAAATAAAATAACCTATTACCATGCAGACATTTTTGGCCCACTTTAAGGCTACGAGGCGTGTAGCGTCAGCTTGGGATGTTCGTGCGGTAATTACGTTGTAAAACAACAGTCTAGGTCACGGCAGGTTATTTTATTTGACCGGTTTCGACCTATTGCATGTCATCATCAGAGATACTCATACAGCCCAATATCGCGGAGACTGATGTCTGCAACCACGACAGCCCTGCTGACGTCAGCCCCGGCCACATTGGACCGTATGAGTGCTTCTGATGATGACATGCAATAGGTCGAAACCGGTAAAATAAAATAACCTATTACCATGCAGACATTTTTGGCCCACTTTAAGGCTACGAGGCGTGTAGCGTCAGCGTGGAATGTTCGTGCGATAATTACGTTGTAAAACAACAGTCTAGGTCACGGCAGGTTATTTTATTTGACCGGTTTCGACCTATTGCAGGTCATCATCAGAAACACTCACACAGCCCAATATCGCCGGGGCTGATGTCTGCGACCACGACAGCCCTGCTGAAGTCATCCCCGGCCACATTGGGCCGTATGAGTGGTTCTGATGATGACATGCAATAGGTCGAAACCGGTTAAATAAAATAACCTATTACCATGCAGACTTTTTTGGCCCACTTCAAGGCTACGAGGTGTGTAGCGTCAGTGTGGGATGCTCGTGGGATAATTACGTTGTAAAACAACAGTATAGGTCACGGCAGGTTATTTTATTTCACCGGTTTCGACCTATTGCGTGTCATCATCAGAAACACTCGTACAGCCCAATATCGCCGGGGCTGATGTCTGCAACCACGACAGCTCTGCAGACGCCAGCCCCGGCCACATTGGGCTGTATGAGTGTTTCTGATGATGACATGCAATAGGTCGAAACCGGTTAAATAAAATAACCTGTTGCCATGCAGCTCTTTTATTTTTTTTTTATTTATTTATTTTTTTTTTTTCCCCCAGCATAAGCATATCCAAGTAAGATCACTGTTGCCCCCGTGCCAATTTTGTCGAAATTAAGAGCTCGAACGGAGAGGTTCACGTGTTCTTTCTTCCCGCGTGCTATTCGAGAATGGAATGGGAGATAAATAGTATATCGGTGGTTCGATGAACCCTCTGCCAGGCACTTAAATGTGATTTGCAGAGTATCCCATGTAGATGTAGAACTCTTGCGATAAATTGGTACCACTGTCGTGTACATCTACATCTTCCTACATAGTCCGCAATCCACCGTAAGGTACGTGGCGGAAGGTACACTGTACCACTACTAGGCATTTCCTTTCCTGTTCCACTCCCAAATAAAACGAGGAAAAAAAAAAGAATGCTTATATGCTAATGTCTCTTATCTTGTCTTTGTGATCATTATGCGAAATGTAAGTAGGCGGCAGGAAGCTCGTTCTACATTCCGCTTCAAATTCCGGTCCTCTAAATTTCCTCAACATAATTTATCGAAAAGAACGTCGTCTATGCTCCAGCGATCTCCATTTGAGTTCCCGGAGCGTTTCCGTGACATACGCGCATTAGTCGAACCTACCATAACGAACCTATCTGCTCGCCTCTGAACTGCTTCTACGTATTCCTTTAAAATGATCTGCTGCGGGTCCCAAAGACTTGAGAAATACTCAAGACGTGGTCGTACGAGCGTTTAATACGCGGTTTCCTTTAGAGATGAAGTATATCTTCCCAAAATTCTCTCAATAAACCGAAGTCAGCTGGCCACCTTACTCACGACTGTCCTTACATGTTCATTCGGTTTCATATCTCACAGCAATGTTCCGCCGAGATATTTGAACGATGCGACTGCTTCAAGAAGCTCACTACTAACGCTGTATTCGAAGATTATGGGACTGTTTTTCCTACTCATGCGCATCACCTTACATTTTTCTACATTGAGAGCTAGCTGTCATTCTTCGCTCCAACTAGAAATTTTGTCTAATTCATCCTGTATGCTATTACAGTCAATTAATGACGACACACTCCCATAAACCACAACATCATCAGCAAAGAGCCGCAAATTGCAAGTTACCATGTTCATCGGATCATTTATATACTTAGAAAATACAAGCGGTGCAGCGGGAAGCTAGCGTGAGGAATCAGCATTTCCAACACTTAGTAACTTGTGGTGTCTATCAGCCCTTTTACATGGATTAAATTCACATTTCGTTCGTTAAGATGTTCATGATTCCGGATATGTCAATACCTTCCAGCTTCTCATCCCGTTTCACCCACTGTCAGTCGCTGCAGTACTACGCTATCTTTCGACGTCGCCTTCATAATCCGCTCCAAACCGAAGATAGTTCACTACTGTGCACTATATTTAAATGATAAACTGTGCTCACGTCAGCACTATTCCAAAATTACATCAAACTGTGAACTGTTGGAATTTAAAATTTGTTCCACAATAATGAACATTCTTAAAATGTAGACATGCACTCACATGCCACAGTCGCTATTTTACTTTCAACTTTTGTCATTTATTTTGTACTACTTGTTTCGATGAAACTATGTCACCATTCTTAAGTACTTATGTATCAACTAAAATTATTTTATAATTACGTAGGCTTCCGCGGCCAGAGTCAGATGACATAAAAGTTTTCTGGGTATGGTACCGCGTCATGATGTAAGGCTATTACTTAAATAACCAACATTGGTTATTTAAGTAACAGCCTTACATCATGACGCGGTACCGTACCCAGAAAACTTTTATGTCATAAAATTATTTTATAATAAACAAATTAATTTCTAAATCTTAAATAAACATAATTAGTGAATCTGTACTGCCAAAACAATTACAAAACATCCATATTGATTATGCTAAGGTTGTTACATCATTCCTAAAGAAACAGGTCTGGGCTGAACCACTATTACCTTTTGTTCAAATTGAACACTTGTTTGTTTTCTTGACAAAAATTTGTTCTGATGACTGGACAGTCAAATAAAACCGTAAAAGTTAGTCGTTAAGTTATATACTTATGAATTTTCGGCTCAAATTGATAGAGCGACTTTTCTGTAGTGAAAGAGAATTATAAATATTAGGGTGAGAATGAATGTGTGTATTTAAGTAAGGAGAAATAGTGATAAGTGACTAAATGAAGAACTGAATTAGCTGTTTTTCAGCCGCCATATTGTGTGGGCTAGGATATCGGCTTCAGGCTATAAGATGTAAACACGACAGCGAAAAACTAAATTCGGTTTTCGTCTTGCGGAAGATGTGTTCCATATAAACGTAGCGAATCAGAAACCAGGGTAGCCATAGTGGGCTGTTTAATTTAGAATTTTGCGACATTTTAAAAAGCTGATGGGACTGTCGTCGTTTGGGCAATAATTGTCCCGAAAACGGGAGCCTTTTTGGCGGCGTAAAAATGTTATGTTTTCCGTGCCTTTAGATTGAATTTCAAATAACGTGTTTAACAGTTATTTGTAGAACGAACTGAAGCGACACTATAAAAGTTTGCTACTTGACTTTAATCAATTAATTAATTGTTGCAACAAGTCTTTCAATTTGCGAAAAACAGTCATAGAAAACTAAGGCTTCAAGGAAAGCCGTATCTTATAATGGCCTAAATCAGTAATGTAAACTGAAGGTGGTAATCTTTAATTACAACTAGAAACCTAGTCCTGTTGGGTCCATTTTGTTTACAATATTTACATCTGTACTAAGTCCTTAATGAATTACAAGTTTTTCAAAATTCTTACTTTGTTTCTCAATAAAATTCTTCGGGGTATGAGACCGCGTCATCAGTTTTATAAAATCTACCGACGTTTCGGCCTGTGTTACAGGCGGCCTTCATCAGGGTCTGTGTCTTTTTTGTTTCTCCGGAATTTCTGGATAACTACCGCAGATTAGGTGCATGTTTTATTAGATTCACGAGATCAACGAGAACAAAATTACTGAAAATCGTGCTCTACTGTACTGTAAACCCGAACAGTTTCACGATGGCTTCATATGAGCGAAGTTGTTAAATTTCAGGCAAAGTCGTATATTAGCCGTAACTAAAAATTAGCGGAACTTTATAACAATGTTTTTCTTTAGCTCTATTTGCAGAATAATATATTAAAATATTTACATATCTTCGCAAATCACCCTGTGTGTGTCTAATTGTAAGATTTGAGGTACATGTAATTATTTGGTGCTTGGTCGTCATTTTATAGAATTTCATTAAAGGCGACATTGGGCCTCAGCAGCGTCTGAAATGGCGACTTCGTTTAGCAGTAATCTGGCAACCCTATTAGAAACGAGCGTTCTCATTCGGGCTCCTAGCAAGGGCGAAGTGCGCGCTCTAATCCACTATGCAAATGCCCAGGGCGTGAACGCCGCTGCGGTACCTTGTGAAATTATTTCAGTTTATGGCGAGGACGTAATGCCGAAATGAGTACGGAATTTCAGCTTTGGAAGGGGAGGAATTTCACGATAAAGACAGAAGGGGAAAGTCGCCGGTTGCGATTGATGATATGGTGCAGAAATCTGAAGAACATCATCTCTCTGGTTGGCGTTCCAATGGTTTTATGAACTGTTGTTCATTAAATCGAAACTAATAGACTAAATTACCGCAACTCGTGTGCGCGATGGCTCCCCAGTATGCTTTCTGAAGCACACAAAATGAACAGTCATTGCCAGTAGCGAATTTATTGACAGGTTTGAGATTGAAGGCGAGGATTATCTCAACTCTGTAGGGACAGGAGATTAAGCCAGGGCTGATGCCGTATTGCAGAGAGTCAACGAAAATCAAAGCAGTGGCGTACTCTCTCTTTCAGGCAAAAAGCGCAGAACTCAGCAAACTATGAGGAAAATCACGGTGTCAGAGTTTTGGGTTCTCTTGTTGACATTTTGGGTAGAGGCCAAATAATACGTATTGCAAATATTTTGAGCCCATGAAAACCTTCGTACAATAGTGGCGCAAAACAAAAGGGGTGGTACGGACTCAACGCAGTCTCCCCCATGGTAATGGTCGTCCGCCTACCGCTCGTGCAGCGTTAGAGTTGTTGATGGCTGGGATGTTTTAAGCCACCCTTACCAAAGGCCAGACTCGAACCTAGTGACTATCGACTGGTCACTAAACTCAAGGAACATCGTGGACAGCACATTTCTAATGACGACAAGGTGAAATTAGAAGTGAAGAACTGACTGAGAAAGGTCGCGAGAATCAACAAATCCATCCGACATATAGCAAAATGTATTCAGGTAAATAGTGATTATTAGGACAAATAATGCAAGTTAAAAGAAATTAATTTTTGTAAGTGACAAATTTTTCGTAACACTACTATGTTAGGCTACTTTTTACCCGAGGCTACGCTCTCATTGATATCCTAGCATGTTTGTCAAAGACGACAGAAACAACAGTAATTCCACAACTTTGGTCATAAGTCCTGAACAAAATCTTCTTGATAAACAAAAGCTTCTAATTTTATAGGTTAAACATACGCCTTGCGTAGTAGTAAGTACCCACCTCCTTCATCGTGATGAAAGTAAAGATTATTAAATGCGGAAAGAAATACTTGATTGAAGAACCTATACGGCACACAATAAAATGTGTGCAGTATTCAAACATAATTAAAATTTCAACGGGGATATAAACCCGAGAACGTAATAGCCTATATTAGCGCAATCTCTCACAAACAGTAGCAACACACTTACTTAGTCTTGTTATACAGTACGATGGCAAGACTCCAAGCGGTTAGTAGGCTACACTTCTGAACACGATATTGCGTGAATGTGAATCTTTGAACTCTATCAAAGAGATAGGAGAGGAGCAGGGCAAGATCTTTAGCGCTCCCTAATGTACCACGCTGTAGAATTAGTCTCCATACTTTCTTAAGTGTGGTAGTGGCTTTCTGAAATCAATATAGTGCGTGCGTGAATCTGTGGGAGTATCAGTTACTTTAGAAGTCATGCCAAACGTTCAAATCCTTAAACAACATTTATGTAGTAAGTGAATAAAGTAAGGCTCAACATACTACTGGCCATTAAAATTGTCACACCAAGAAGAAATGCAGTTGATAAACTGGTATTCATCGGACGAATATGTTATATTAGAACTGACGCGAGATTACATTTTCACGCAGTTTGGGTGAATAGATCCTGAGATATCAGTACCCAGAACAACCACCTCTGGCCGTAAAGACGGCCTTGATACGCCTGGGCATTGAGTCAAACAGAGTCCACTCCATACCATCACGCCAGGTGATACGCCAGTATAGCGATGACGAACACACGCTTCCAATGCCCGTTCACCGCGATGTCGTCAAACACGGATGTGACCATCATGAAGCATCATCAGAATCTGGATTCATCCGATAAAATGACGTGCACCCAGGTTCGTCGTTGCGTACACCATCGCAGGCGCTCCTGTCTGTGATGCAGCGTCAAGGGTAACAGCAGCCATGGTCTCCGAGCTGATGACCATGCTGCTGCAAACGTCGTCGAACTGTTCATGCAGATTATTGTTGTATTGCAAACGTCCCCATCTGTTGACTCAGGGATAGAGACGTGGCTGCACGATCCGTTACAGCTATGCGGATAAGATGCCTGTCATCTCAACTGCTAGTGACACGAGACCGTTGGGATCCAGCACGGCGTTCCGTATTGCCCTCCTGAACCCCCAGATTCTATATTCTGCCAACGGTCATTGGATCGCGACCGACGTGAGCAGCAATGTAGCGATACGATAAACCGCAATCGCAATAGGGTACAATCCGACCTTTATCGAAGTCGGAAACGTGATGGTATGCCCGAAGCACCACAACAACGTTTCACCAGGCAACGCCTGTCAACTACTGTTGTGTATGAGAAATCGGTTGGAAACTTTCCTATTTTAGCACGTTGTAGGTTTCGCCGGCGCCAACCTTGTGTGAATGCTCTGGGAAGCTAATCATTTGCATATCACAGCATATTCTTCCTGTTGGTTAAATTTCGCGTCATCTTCGTGGTGCAGCAATTGTAATGGCCAGGAGTGTACTTTCCTCAATGAGAATAGACATCTAAAGTCTAGCTTGTAAAACGTACTATGCCGTTTTCTACGAAAATCTATTATTAGGCCGTATTACACGAAAATCCTGAGGTGAGAGCCGACGTATCTCTCGAAAACGTTTCTACCAATAAAGGTTCGTGTCAGACTGTGGTTTATCTCTGTTGTTGCGTCGCTAGAGGCGCAGGGCGCATGCGTGTGGAGAGAGTGTTGGGGTAGCTGAGAAAGAAAGTGAGGAGAAACAGTGTAGTGAGAGGAACAATGTGCTGCAGTTACAATGAAGTTGTTTCTGGAAGGTGGATACACTGTAAAAAATATGGCGGAGTTACAGAAGTAAGATCGGTGTTGCTATTGGAAACATATGGAATTGTTTACAATTTAAAATTTATATAGATGATTTTTTTTGCCAGGCTTACGGCAGAGGTAAAAATAATTTTATCCATTATTTTTTGTTAGAGAACACCGCAACTGTTTTCGTAGTAATACTGTAATAAATAAATACTGCAACAAGCCACAAGATTTCTATAAATCAATTTATTTCACCGTTACTAGTTTCGGGCTGCTGCCCATCTTTATTTCTTTTATCGTTGTAATATACGCTAGTATCAAACTACAGATAATGTGATCAGTAAATTAATTAAAATGATTCTGATTTCTTAAAATAACATTAATTCTTCTTGTAATAAAACCAAATATTTCTAATGACTATCTCCTCCTTTCTTTTATCACTTAATGGACATTTTTTCCGGAGATTATTAGTTAAAAACGGCTGAAAGCATTTTAAATGACAATGAATAATTTTCAAAGTAGTCTTTCGATAACGCCGTATTGCGCCTCACTGCTCAATGTAGTTTATCTTTTTATAATGCAGCATTTCACATTGCTGCTGCGCGTCAGGTTTATTATTGAAGTGATAGTTTCTTGAGAAGGGAGCGCACATGTGCGGTTCCGGCCGAGTAGCTCCAAATCTTATCCGTAGCAATATAAAAAATATCTTTTCAACCCACTTCATGCGGTCATGATTTATGTTTCTCGTTTTGTGTGTCAGACTAACAGTGCGTCAGTCCCTAAAACATCCTGGTCTTATGTAAAATCGATAATCGGGTCAAAGCTCACTATCCAGTAACTCGTTGATCATTCCGGAGCAGTAATAGAAGAAAACAAACGGAAAGCTGAAGTTCTAAATTTAACCTTAATGAAATCATTAACGCAGGATGACCGCACAAATGTACCATCATTTGATCAACGTACTAATTCTGAAATGGAGGACATAGTAATAGGTATTTTCGGTGTGGAGAAGCAGCTGAGAGAGCTAAATACGAAAAAGTCTGCTGGTCCGGATGGAATACCAGTTCAGTTTTACAAAGAGTATTCTGCGGCATTGGCCCCATACTTGGCTTGCATTTTTCGCGAATCTCTAATTCAGCGCAAAGTTCCTAGTGATTGGAAAAAAGCGCAGGTGACTCCCGTTTATAAGAAAGGAAAGAGAATTGACCCACATAATTACAGGCCAATATCGTTGACATCAGTTTCCTGTAGAATTATGGAGCATATTCTCAGTTCGAATATAGCAAATATCCTTGAAACGGAAAAGCTTCTTTCCATGAATCAGCACGGGTTTAGGAAACATAGTTCATGTGAGACTCAGCTTGCCCTTTTCTCACATGACATCTTGCGAACCAAGGATGAAGGGCAACAGGCGGATTGTGTTTTTCTCGACTTCAAAAAGGCGTTTGATGCGGTGCCACATTGTAAACTGCTAACGAAGATACGAGCTTATGGAATAGGTTCGCAGATTTGTGACTGGCTAGAAGACTTCCTAAGTAATAGAACGCTGTACGTTGTTCTCGACGGCGAGTGTTCATCAGAGACGAGTGTATCGTCTGGCGTGCCCCAGGGGAGTGTGATAGGACCGCTATTATTTTCTACCTATACAAATGATCTGATCGACAGAGTAGCTTGTAATTTGCTGCTGTTTGCTGATGATGCTATGGTGTATGGAAGGGTGTCGTATTTAACTGACTGTAATTGCATATACGATAACTTAGACAAAATCTCTAGTTGGTGCGATGCACATGAGTAGAAAAAACAATCCCATAATGTTCGAATACAGCATCAGTAGTGAGCTTCTTGATGCGGTGGCGTCGTTCAAATATCTAGGCGTAACATTGCAGAGCGATATGAAATGGAACGAACAAGTAAGGACAGTTGTGAGTAAGGCGGACCGCCAGGACCAGTCTTTGTAAACATTTCGTAAATAATATGCAGAAAATGATTTTTCTGTGATGTCATGTATTTGACATTTTGCTTATTTACGTAATTGAGAAGTTTTACATGCGATTTACGGTAAGAATAATTGTTCGTCGAACAGAATTAGAAGTATTTTCAATATGCAGTGTATTGTATTTCTCACATCTAAAAACAACAAATCAAAAAATTGTATTTGCACTTGGAAACATCTACCTTCGGATTGTTTGTCTTATTTAACTGTGGTAGCCATCGCCGTTCAGACACTACACACACATCATTCCACAAAAGATACAATCAGATTTTTCACACGAACCACATTTATTTAAGAATATTATTATTACACACTTGAAGTTGCTAGTATGCAGAGAAAGCCACTGATTTATCTTAACCGCCAATGTAATGCGTTAGCCTTGTTCAATGTTCAAATGTTTGTAGAACTTACGGGACTTAACTACGGGGTCATCAGTCCCTAAGCTTACAAACTACTTACGAACTAGCTAAGACTAAGGACGGCACAAATATTCATGCCCGAGGGGGGATTCGAACCCCCGACCGTAGTCGTTAGGCTTGTTTGAAGAAGAAATGAAGAACAGTAGATCTTGACAGTTAAATGAGGTCAATAAAACGTATCAATAGAGTCTACCTGATATCTACGACAAAGAGACAGTTGTGACTTACAGATTAGTTTTAGGTATGTATTAAGGGAATGTTATAAGGAGCAATTCGGAAAATTCCACGAGAGAGCTGCCATAAGGAAGGTTATTTTTTTTTTTTTTTTATCTAAATATATCTACAACGTGCAAGGGAAGAGTAGCCTTATATAATTTGTACTGGTAACAGACTGAATAGATTTCAGAGGGGAAATAATAGAATGCTTCAAAGGCGAGGCTACTGAAGGCCGCAATCAGATACAGACTGCCTCGCTGCTCACGTTGTGCGGTGAATAAACACGTCTGGAGCGTGTGAGGAACTTTTAGAGCTCTTGTTTTACAGGAAACATTCCGGCTGCAAACGTATTTTAACAGGGCGAACGCACTGTTTGCTTGCTGAAAGTTAACAGCAGGCTGATTTTTCGTTGTGCAGAAACCAGTGTTATCTTCCTTAAAAGGTTTCCGAGTTTAGATTCCGGAAAAAGTACAACGGAAACAATGAACTTTCAGTGTGTGGTCAAACACAGTTATTTTAAATTGTTTTACCGGTAAACAGAAAGATGCTGAAATTGGCTGAATTTTTTCAATGTAATTAAGAAAAACCAGACAGCAGTTATCAGAGTTGAAGGGCATGAAAGGGATGCAGTGCTTGGAAAGGGAGTAAGACAGAGTTGTAGTCTTTCTCCATTGTTATTCAATTTGTACATTGAGCAGGCTATAAAGGAAAGCAAGGAGAAATTTGGAGAAGGAATTAAAGTTCAGGGTGAAGAATTAAAAACATTTCGTTTTGCCGACGACATAGTAATTCGGTCAGATACAGCAAAGGACCTGGAAGAGCAATTGAACGGAATGGACAGTGTGCTGAAAGGTGCATATAGGATGAAAATTAACAAGAGCAAAACTAGGGTAATGGAATGCAGTGTAAGAAAATCAGGTGATGCTGAAGGAATTACATTGGGAAACGAAGCAATAAAGGAGGTAGATGAGTTCTGTTACTTGGGCAGTAAAATAACAAATGATGGTCGCAGTACAGAGGATATAAAATGCAGAATGGCAATGGGTATAAAAACGTTCTCGAAAAAGAGAAATTTGTAAACATCGAATATTGATTTAAGCCTAAGGAAGTCTTTTCTGAAGGCATTTAATGGAGTGTTGCCTTGTATGGGAGTGAGGCATGGACGATAAACAGTGCAGATAGGAAGAGGATTGAGGCTTTTGAAATATGGTGCTACAGAAGAATGCTGAAGATTAGGTGGGTGGATCGCGTAACTAATGAGGAGGTACTGAACAGAATTGGGGAGAAAAGAAATTTCTGGCATACCTTGACTAAAAGAAGGGATATATTGATAGGACACATTCTTAGACATCAAGGAATTGTGAATTTAGTGTTGGAGGGAATTGTGTGGGGAAAAATCGCAGGGGAAGACCAAGAGATGGATACAGTAAGCAGATTCAGACTGATGTAGGTTGCTGTTCTTATGTGGAGATGAAGAGGCTTGCTCAGGATAGGTTATTGTGGAGAGCTGCATCAAACCAGTCTCCGGACTGAAGACCACAACACAACAAGGATTATTTAAACGAACAATTTAACAACACAATACCGAAATTATTGTGAAAGTTATTCGAATAGTATCGTTAAATAAATTACTCCGCCCAACAGTAATACAGCTATAAAGCAGTGGTATATAATACGTTAGTATATCTGTGCTTAAAAATTATGAAAACTATTTAACTGTTTCCTCTTTAAAACAATGTATCGCCTTCTTCGTAAATAGTGGCAATTTTTTTTGTTGCATTACATGTTTCGTGGGGCCTCGGTTGCACAGTGGTAGACTGCCAGACTACAAATCCAAAGGTCGCGGGTTCTACCCCTGCCAGATCCTAGCCTAGTAAAGCACTGTGGTGTTCAAACCAATCTTCGGATTGTTGACTACTTTACATTTTACACATTACACAGGATCCTAATCAAAGTAAGAACTAAATATGTACTACCTAACATCTTTACAATAATTCGACTGTACAATGATTAAAATTTAAATATAACAGAATTATACGTATGCCAACAGGCGAAACTTAGAAGTAGATGTTACTGGAGTAGTAAAACAACTTAAGTCACTAAACAAAAAGAAATCTTCCGGGGCAGATTGTATACCAACTAGATTCCTCTCAGAGTATTCTGATGCAACAGCTCTGTAGTTAGCTATAATTTACAGTCGATCACTCAGCGAAAGATCCGTACCCAAAGACTTGAAAGTAGCCCAAGTTACTCCAGTATTCAAGAAAGGCAATAGGAGTGATCTTCAAAATTACAGGTCTATCTCATTGACGTCGATTTGCAGTAGGATTTTCGAACATATACTTTGTTCGAATATTATGAACTACCTTGAAGAGAACGACCTATTAACCAGTAGTCAACACGGATTCAGAAAGTATCACTCTTGCGAAACTCAGCTTGCCCTTTATTCACATGAGGCGTTAAGTGCCATCGACAAGGGATCTCAAATCGATTCCATATTTCTGGATTTCAGGAAGGCTTTTGATACTGTACCCCACAAACGGATTCTTATAAAATTGCGTGCTTATGGAATATCTCCCCAATTGTGCGATTGGATTCACGATTTCCTATCAGAAAGAACACAGTTCGTTGTAATTGACGGTAAGTCATCGAGTAAAACAGAAGTGGTATCTGGAGTTCCACAGGGAAACGTTATAGGTCCCCTACTCTTCCTCGTGTTTATAAACGATTTAGGAGACAATCTGAATAGCTCCCTTAGGCTGTTCGCGGATGATGCTGTCGTTTATCGGTTAGTGAAGTCAACAGAGGATCAAAAGCAACTGCAAAGCGATTTAGACAAAATTTCTACATGGTGCGAAAATTGTCAATTGACACTAAATAAAGAAAAGTGTGAAGTAATACCTAGGAGTTACAATTACGAACAACTTTGACTGGAGAGAACACATAGAAAATATTGTGGGGAAGGGGAACCAAAGGTTACGTTTCATTGGCAGAACGTTCCAAGATGCACCAGCTCCACCAAAGAGACCGGCTACGTCACACTTGTGCGTCCTCTCCTGGAGTACTGTTGCCCCTTGTGGGACCCTCACCAGGTGGGACTGACGGAATACATTGAGGAGGTTCAGAGAAGGACAGCTCGTTTTGTTTTATCACGTTACGGGGGGGGGGGGTGTCACGGAAATGTTGCACGAATTGAGGTAGAAATCATTAAAAGAAAGACGTCATTCATTGCGGCGTGATTTGTTTGCGAAGTTTCAATCACCGACTTCTACTTCTCGAATGTTGAAAATATTTTGCTAGCACCCACCTAGTTAGGGTGACATGACCATCCCAATACAATAAGAGAAATCAGATCGAAAACGGAACGATTTGTGTGTTCTTTCTTCCCGCGCGCTATTAGAGTATGGAACGGTAGATAAAAGTTATCAAAGTGGTTAATGAACCCTCTGCCAGGCACTTGAATGTGATTTGCAGAGTATCTATGTAGATGTAGAAGTGAAGAGATTCACCTTGTAGTCGCGTTCGCAAACTCCTCTGGACTGCGTTATCACAAGTGTGTCTTTTACAAATGGGATGAAGATTTTTTATGTTGGTTTCAGGTAGTAAGGGGTGGCAAGTGGAGAAAGGAGGGTGGGTCCGGAGCAGCCGGGGTTGATTGGCAGCGGGCGAAGGGAACTGTTATGAGAGTGATTGGAAAGGGGAAAGAAGCAGCGAGTATGGTGGTGGTGGTGGGGGTAAGGGCGGGAATATCACGAGTAATAAGTAAACAGGGTCTTAAATGAACTAGAGAAAAGTTAGTTACAGAAAAGAATATATCCTTCATCTCGAAAAAATGGTCAAATGTTCGAAATCTAAGGGAAAACTTTCTCCGGTCATCAGTCCCTAGGCTTACCTAATTTATGCTAAGGACAACAAATACAGCCATGCCTGAGGGAGGACTCGAACCTTTGACGGTAAGCAGCTGCGCGCTCCGCAATTACGCGCCTTGGAACACATGGACACTCCACCTCAAGAAAAATGGAAAAGAATCCCTGGTGACTGGGTTCATCCACATGTTTTGATGACTGAATTTGTGATTGAAATGACCGTACCTTTCGACTGCATTGACTCACACTACCAAGGGTTGCTAAATATAATTTGGATTTTACATGCGACAGACAGACACATAGCAAAAAAGTAATTCCAAAGGGTTTCCGCTGTTATCGCTGGAGGTACGAAAGTGTAAAACAGTACAAAAATGTATTGCTGTATATTAATCGGCAATTAAACTTCTAGGGAGCTGTACGTGACTTTATATTCATAGAGTAAGAGTAAATCGAGAAATGTACCATATGTGTAGAACATTCCACGTTTGGTACTGAGCAGCGGCGGAGTGGCCGAGCGCATTGAGGCGCTATGCTCCGATACGCGAGGCCGTTCCTCGTCGGGGGTTCGAATCCCCCCTCGGGCATGGATTTTTGTGTTATCTTTAGTATAAGTTAGTTTATAAGCAGTTTGTAAGTTTAGGGACTGATGCCCCCGCAGTTAAGTCCCTAAGCTTAACAAACATTTGAACGTTTTGAACATTGAAGGGCCAAATGGTGCGGAGGCTCGGAATGTTTCGGTACTCCTCGGAAGTATTCATGAGATAAGAGCACATAAACAGTAAGATTCATGGAAAACCGTCCCATCACGCACCAATTTTTAATGTATTACTTCTTTACTACTAATTGCGTTCCCAAGAAATTTTACAGACATACAGCACTTATACAAATGAATATATACCTGAAAAATGTCAGGAATAAATAAATAAATACTCGGGCAACGCCGGGTTTTTAGCTAGTTCTAAATACAGCTGTGTTAAGTACAATTCTATCTAAGCTGTTAGACGTTTAGCATCACGAACAATGTTAGTGTTGAAACTTCCTGGCAGATTAAAATTTTAATCTCCCAGGAAGTTTCATATCAGCGCACACTCCGCTGCAGAGTCTTTCATTCTGGAATGATAGTTTTACAGTAATGATTACACAGTGGAGAGCTGAAGAAACTGGTAAAGACATCAGTATAGATACACAACACTCAGAGGGCAGCGCTGCGGTCGGCACCGCCAATGTAAGACAACAGGCGTCTAACGCAAACGTCAGATCGATTACAGTTGCTATAATGGCAGGTTATCGCGATTTAATTGAGTTTGAAATGAATGTGGTGGTATAGTTGGGACACTGAATCTCCTAGGTACGACCGGTCCACGAGTGCACCTTGACTATCAGGAATCGTGTGAAACAATATATCTCCGACATAGTTGCGGCTAGAGAAAGAACGGGATCGACAACGACTGAAGAGAAATTACTCCTTTCCGCAAATTGCCGTGGATTTCAGTGCTGGGCCATCAATAAGAGATATCTGGACCTGACAACACCGACATTGCACTCTTGATGACTGGAAACATATTGTCTGGTCTGACGAGTCTCGTTTAAAACTGTATCGAGTGGATGGACGTTTACAGGTATGGAAACAATCTCATGAATTCGTGGACTCTGGATGTCAGTAGGCGACTGTCCAAGCTGGTGGAGGCTCTGTAATGGTGTGGGGCGTGCGCCATTGGAGTGGTATTGGACCCTTGACACGTCTAGATACGACTCTGGTGAATGTTACTACGTATCCTGGTTCAACACCTATATCCATTCATGTCTATTGTGCTTTCTCATGGGTTTGGGCAATTGCAGCAGGACCCCACATACACATAAGTGATACAGTCTTCTGAGTTTAAATACTTCCACTGGCAGACTAACTACGTTGGTTATCAGTCCCTAGGCTTACAAACTACTTCAGTTTAAAGCAACTTATGCTAAGGACAACACAAACACCCATGCCCGAGGTAAGACTTGAATCTCCGATGGTGGGCAACCGCGCGATCCGCAGCGAGACGCCTCAGAACGCTCGACCACTCCGGCTCGGCGAATCTCTCCCGACATGAACATTATTGAGCATATCTGGGAAGCCTTCAAACGCGCTGTTTATAACAGGTTTCCACGCTCAAGTACTTTTACGGAGGAGCGCCCTGCATAGTGTCAATACCCTCTAGCATTAATTCAGACATTAATCGACCCAATATCACGTCGTGTTGCGTCAGTTCTGCGTTCTCCCGGGGTAGATGAAACAGTTTGTTTGGTTCTTTAGTGTAATTTGATGCAAGAGATACTTTCTTGTTCATACGAGATTTAAACTTATGTATTTAAGAGGAATTCTTTGACAGCAGGTGATGTGTTACATTTATGTGTGAAAAGTTTCAATGATCCTGAATTTTTTAAAATTTAATGGTTATTTAGAGAATAATGACTGTTTCTCAAGTCTTACAATTCTAGGGACTGATGACCCTTGAGTACCTTAAGCTTTACAGTCTTAAAATTCACATTCAAGCGCCTCGCCTAGAGTTCATCGAACCACCTTTTCCATTCTCGAATAGCGCACGGGAAGAAAGAACACCTGAATCCCTCCGTTCGAGCTCTGATTTCTCGTATTTTATTCTGATGATCATTTCTACCTATGGAAGGTGTCAGTCAACAATATATATATATATTTGCATTCGGAGGAGAATGTTGGCGATTGGAGTTTCGTAAGTAGCCAACGCCGCATATCCTCATTTCTTCAATGTTGTTCAACAGAACATTATTAGCGTTATGCATTTATCAGCCGTTACTGTATCAATTTTTTTCTTTATTGTCATTTCATTTCCTGAGTGGGGTAGACTGGCAGAAACTGAGGCGCTCTTCAGCCTACAGAATTTGTACATGGAAAGTAGAGTAAACAAAACACAAATGGAGAACAAAAGGAGACAACACACAGAACATGGCAACATAATGGAAGATTAGCAACATTTGAAATGAAATGTTGGTGCGGCGTATTACATAGAATCACATGGCGGCGAAAACGGAGAAGCACTACACTGATGCACTTAATCACACAGACAGTCAAAAGACACGGTCGTCGGCTGCGGGTTGGCCGTTCGCAGTTGAATTAGAAAACATTGATTATTTACACACAAAGACGAGGCAAACGCAGATGATGATGAATGTGACGGGTGTAGGTGGGGAGGAGCGAAAATTGGGGCAGGAAGAGAAAGAAGGGGGGAGGGAGCGAGAGAGGGGTGATAGTTGGGGACAGGGTGAGGAGGGGCCACAGGGCTGGGAGAAAGGAAGGGGGTCGGATGTCCCCGGAAGCTTTAAGTAGTGGGAGGTGGGATTCCAGAGGGACTAGCAAGAGGAGGGGGGGGCGAGGAAGGAGGGGAGCACGGCCCTCTTGGCGGGATCAGGGACCGAGGGGGAGGGTAGGAGGGGGTGGATCAGAGCTGGTACGAGGGATAGGTCTGGGCGGAGAGTATCGTCAAGGAGGAGGAGGGTGCGGATATTGCCACGGGAAAGGCGGGTGGGCAAGTGCAGAGCAGGGCGGATACAGTGATAGTGGCGCGGCAACGGACCAAGATTGGTGAGGAGAGGATGGACAATAGGGTGAGGGGGATCCAATTTACTGTAGAGGAAACGGAGACGAAGGTGCTCAATGAAGTGGACAATGCTAGGGAAGGGGATGAGTTCATAAAGAATCCGATTGATGGTTGGGGGGTAGGAAGGGCTACTGAAGGCGAGGCGGAGGGCGAAGCGTTCCAGGATCTCTAGGGACTTGTAGAAGGATGGAGGGGCAGAGATCCAGGCAGGATGGAAGACGCCGGGATGTATTTGGGACTTGTGAGTATAGACGATGGTGAAAGGATTCAGTCCCCAGGATCGGCCAACAAGGAGTTTGAGGAGGTGGAGGCTGGAGTGGGCTTTTTATTGGATGGTGCGTAGGTGGGGGGTCCAGGAGAGGAAATTCTTGGGAATTAGGTGGCTCGTGTGTGAGGACTGGTGGCACCTCCCACCACCGACTTAACAAGACCTCTCAGTGTTGCCACATCAACAAGCGTCACTGGTGTTATCCGTTACAAAGGCGGGCATGCCAGCTTTTAGGCACGTGGGCATTGTAATATGTTCAAAACATAAATCGCCTTTCATGTTCTACATTGCGGTTTACTGAGGGCGCTTGAAACGTCGCAGTACCAGATGCCAACAAAGGACTGTGCTCAAAGAACCTTATACGCACCACATGGAGCACAATTCACGATAGGTTGACCTACTTGCCACAATGCGGTCACATTTTCAATACGGAAGTACACTAGTAAAACATTTACGGGATGAAACTTGTTCTTTTTATTTACGTGTAACTCAAAAGTACTTTTTAATTACAGTATGCATCTCATCATATCATGCACAGTTTGTAAACTCTGTTACGATCGAAATATCTAACAGCACGAATAAGTAAACAACAATACCATCGACGCAGAGGCATCGTTGGACGCCGAGGATACTGCACTCTCCGTTGCGGCTCCCCTTGAGAGACGCTTGTCCACTGTTGGTCCAGCTGATCACCACGAGATTTTCGCTTATTGTCAGGGTCAATGGCTCTGTTTACGCACAGGTTCTATTTTGTTGTCACTGCGTCCTTATTTATGTAAAAATAAATATGTATGTCACTCGAAAGAAAAAGTGAATACAAAAAAGGTTAACGAGAGTAGTTCGGACGCTCAATCCGTGATCGTCGTGAGTGCACTCGTGCTCCCCCGATAATCCGTTTTTAGTCTGAGGCAATGTCCCAGAGATAATTAAATTTGTTCCAATATCCCGGTTCCGACCAAGATTTTCGGGAGGCTTTCCTTGGTTGTAAGGCGTATGCCGGAATTGGCAAGACCCTCCCACTCACTCGCAATTGGGATCCCCTTTGGGCCACAATCAGCTTGTCTGGTAATTGGCTGAATAGAACCGCGACTCTTCATGGGCCGCATCTCAAACAGCCCGCTCCAGTTCTCAGAGTCGAGAATGAAAAGAATAATTTTTTTATACACCGCAGCTTACAACGTACCACATTTTCCTTGTGAAGTATTCGAATACTGTGGATATTCACAGAAAAAAAACTAAAATCTTAGTAACATATTTTAAGATACGATTTTGTAGGCGTCAGGAGCCTCATTATTTTATATATATATATATATATATATATATATATATATATATATATATATATATATATTAAAGAGCTGACCGCCATTTGACTAAAAAAATATTTTAAGATGTCTGCATCAGTTGGAACTCAAATACATAGCTCCGGTTAACATCAGTTGCCAACTGTCAGGTCATATCCGAAAGAATATCACAGCATGTTGATAAAAGTATATGCATCTCGCGCAGTGCATACGAAAACTAATAAATTACTGATTTTTTTTAACTTTACGTAATACTAAATTAAATTTTTCTGTACTTCGGCATACAAATTTACGGGATTGAACCAAAGGAAGTGAAATTCCGCCACAAGTTTGGAATTCCACCGCTACGCAGCGAGGGTCAGAAAACTGCACTGCGCGTACCGGAATTTCGCTGCGGTTGGTAACACTGATCGACTGCTTCTCTCATGCTCGAGCTGTCGCTTACAACGCCGCTATATGATAACGCTAAATTTCTCTCCTTTGGTTTTCCTGTTTACACGCCTAATACTCATGACGCCAAAATAACTCAGGATACCATTATTGCGAAAATAATATTGTCGATACCATGATGCAGCAATCAATTTATTTATCAATTTTCTACATTCGCCTGAAAGAATAAAGCCACGCCGACTTCATCCTGTTTTTTTACTTCTGATTTGACGTCCAGATCACCTAACTCCGAAAAATGTTTTACATACATATATCAGCTCAAATGCAATAGCTTACTGGGAAAATTACGATTATAATAGGCGAATATCGAATAATGTAGACACTTCTTTGAACAGAACGTAAATGAATATTAGTTTTTGTCTTCTTTGCAATTTTCAGTGATTCCTGGTAATACGGTCCATGAGAAATGACTAATATAAAAACCACGGAGGAGTCGCCGAGCGCATTGAGGCGCTGTGCTCCGATGAGCGAGATCGTTCCCCGTCGGCGGTGCGAATCCTCCATTAAGCGTGGATGATTTTTGTTGTTGTTAGTATCAGGTAGTTTATAAGTAGTTCGTAACTTTAGGGACTGATGACTCCGCAGTTAAGTCCCATAAGCTTAACGAACATTTGAATATTTGACTAATGTAATGAAAACTGTGGTGTTAAACATTACAGGGAACATCACGTATTTAATATTTGAATCAACTAAGTTTGTGCAGTGAATAGCGTAGACGGCTTCTCACAATTTTAAATTCTGTCATGTTGTTGAGTATGAAGTAATTCGAGAGGAAACCGTCGTTTTCTGTTTCTTTTATTAGATGTAAATATGGGGAACTTCGGAGCGTAATTTATGAAATAGTTGTATAATCGCTTGAAGTTTACAACCTGGCTCATTTTCGGTTTTGGAAACTGCGACTCCCATTTTTATTTTAGTAGTAAGTCGGATGGCAACATTTTAAACAATCTATTTAATTGCTACGTGATTATTTTTTTGTTTCAGGACTACTGTATCAGATTAAGCACATTGTCAAACAATTCAGCTATGTGTGTAGCCAGTCGCTTTTCTTGTCAGCAAAACATTTCCACTGATTATCTGTAGCACAGTATCCATCGCTCAGAGGCGACCGTTTTGCTTATGAAACATGGTAAACAATGTCATTATCACTGATATGTAAGTCTGCTGGTCCGGATGGAATACCAGTTCGGTTTTACAAAGACTATTCTGTGGCATTGGCACCCTACTTAGCTTGCATTTATCGCGAATCTTTAATTCAGCGCAAAGTTCCTAGTTATTGGAAAAAAGCGCAGGTGACTCCAGTTTATAAGAAAGGAAAGAGAACTGACCAACATAATTACAGGCCAATATCGTTGACATCAGTTTCATGTAGAATTTTAGAACATATTCTCAGTTCGAATATAGTAAATTTCCTTGAAACGGAAAAGCTTCTTTGCATGAATCAGTAAGGGTTTAGGAAACATCGTTCATGTGAAACTCAGCATGCCCTTTTCTCACATGACATCTTGCGAGACATGGATGAAGGGCAACAGGCGGATTGTGTTTTTCTCGACTTCAAAAAGGCGTTCGACGCGGTACCACACTGCAGACTGCTAACGAAGATACGAACTTATGGAATAGGTTCACAGATTTGTGACTGGCTGGAAGACTTCCTAAGTAATATAACGCAGTACGTTTATCTCGACGGCGAGTGTTCATCAGAGACGAGTGTATCGTCAGGCGTGCCCCAGGGGAATGTGATAGGACCGCTATTATTTTCTATCTATATAAATGATCAGAATGACAGAGTAACTTGTAACTTGCGGCTGTTTGCTGATGATGCTGTGGTGTATGGGAGAGTGTCGTCTGTAACTGACTGTAATAGCATACAGGATGACTTGGACAAAATTTCTAGTTGGTGCGAAGAATGGCAGCTAGCTCTGAATGTAGAAAAATGTAAGGTGATACGCGTGAGTAGAAAAAGCAATCTCATAATGTTCTAATACAGCATTAGTAGTGAGCTTCTTGATGCTGTCGCGTCGTTCAAATATCTAGGCGTAATATTGCAGAGCGATATGAAATGGAACGAGCAGGTAAGGACAGTTGTGAGTAAGGCGGACAGCCGACTTCGGTTTATTGGGAGAATTTTGGGAAGATGTGCTTCACCTGTAAAGGAGACTGCGTATAAAACGCTTGTACGACCACGTCTTGAGTATTGCTCAAGTGTTTGGGACTCGCAGCAGATCAGTTTAAAGGAAGACATAGAGGCGGTTCAGAGGCGAGCAGCTAGATTTGTTACCGGTAGGTTCGACCAATGCGCGAGTGTCACAGAAATGCTCCGGCATCTCAATTGGGGATCGCTGGAAGAAAGACGAGTTCTTTTCGTGAATTTCTGTTAAGTAAATTTAGAGGGCCGGAATTTGAAGCTGAATGTAGTACGAACTTCTGCCGCCTACTTACATTTCGTGTAAAGATCACAAAGACAAGATAAGAGAAATTAGGGCTCGTACGGAGGCATATAGGTATTCTTTTTTTCCTCGTTCAATTTGGGAGTGGAATAGGAAAGAAAATGCCTAGTATTGGTACAGTGTACCCTCCGCCACGCACCTTACGGTGAATTGCGGAGTATGTATGTAGATGTAGATGTAAATAAGCGAACACGAGAACTGAAGTACCAGTCTTTAATATTAGTTAAATTAAATTTACGACAATTAATTCGCAAGGGGCTTTTTCTGAGATGTGCTCAATGAAATGTTTGCAGCAGTCGTTAAGAGTGGGTTAAGAGATAACAGAAGTTTTTATCTACATCCACAACTACGTACGCATCTACACCCATACCCCACAAGCCATCCGACGGTGTATGGCGGAGGGTACTTCGCGTTCTATTGTCACTTCCTCGTGTCCCATGGCATAACTAAGGTTTTGTCCCCCTCCCCCCCCCCCCCCCTCACGCAATTACATTTTCGGGGCCCACCTCCAAATAAATTTTTTGTGTCTTATTTACAAATAAATCTACAAAAATGATTCGAAAAGTTAATCAACCACACATCATAATACTTATTAAAAAACAGTAATAAACTCAGCTACTATTGCACTCCTTGTAGAGCTCTCAGCGCTTGCTATTTTGTGAGGTGACGCCGTATTGTAAAGTAAGTTTGTGTTTCCAGTTCTCTTACGTCTAACACTCAAGTATATTTTCAAACCATCATCCAAGTTAAGAGAACGTCATGTTTTGTGATAAATGCTATGGACTGCTAAAGCACTGAACCTGTTCTCCGACATCGTGTTTCTGAGAAATGTTTTGATCAGTTTCAATTTGGAAAATGAACTTTCTGCCATAGAAGAAGTTACTGGCAAAATAAAGTATAGTTGAAGAGCTGTGCATAGATTAGGGAGACTACTTGCTAGAGAACTGTTGTCAACAACCAAAACAATTGCGAAATCTTTGAAATCTTTAATTGGTAATAGGATATCTTTCTTTCCAAATTCTTGCGAAATCAGTGTTTTCAGACTGATGTATTCATTTGAAAGATTTGTTGTTAAATCTGATTCGTACTTAGCCACCAGTTTTTCCGCTCTTTTATGAGTATCTTCGTTTTCTAACTTAAAAAAATTAACAAGGTGTAAGAAGGAAACATAATCATTAATATTCTGTAAGCTCGTAAAACGTTAGCTCAGCTGTTGTATTGAAAAATCAACAGAATCATTAAAGACTGAGACTTTAAACGACTTTAATGAAGCCACAGTTCTCTGATTTGAAGACTTTATGGGGACGTTTTGAGGTTAATTTTGTATCAATGCCCTAAGTTTTCGCTAAAGGTTTCGCTTCTCCCAGTATCTTTTGAAAGCTGTGTCGCAAGCTAACAAGATTGTTTTTAGCAGTTCGAAGAAGTTGAGAAACGTTATCTACATCAGCACTAGGAGACTGCAGTAGTTTTGAAACTAAATTAATATTGTCCAAAACCTTACTCTGAAGTATTTCATATTTGAAACTTCCTCCCTCTCTGATTTCTGCTTGATCTTTAGAATGATACTGGATAGACACTGCAAAATCTGTGTGAAATTCTGCTTGACTGATAGCAATGAATCAAATCTGGGAGAACATCTAGTTGGACACAGTTTCCTTAGAGTCAGTGTTCCACGTTTGTCAGCTGTCATTTATTTCTTGCCATCGAACCACAGAGTCACTGAAGAAAACATACATGCATTGTATTTTATCATAAAATTGTTGCAGTTCTCTTCATGCATTCACCAAATTTAAATTGTGTGTTGAACAATGCATAAATTCAGTATTAGAGAGCTGTGTTTTAATTCTTGACTGTAAACCAGAGTATTTGACACTCGTCCTTGACCTCTGCACTTATCCATCTGGATGCCCATCTTCTCTGAATAATTTTTTTCCCAAAACTGTCAAGAAATCCTAAAAATGATTCTTTTATTTCAAATTCCTTACTATGTGGTTTGCTTAAATCTTATTACAGATATTACAATACTAAGTTAGTTTTTCTTGCCACATTGGATGTTCTGTCTGTAACAAGCAGAAAGAACTACTGGCGTTTAATTTCACTGATGATATGCTATAAAGCACAATCATTTAACACTGTTATCATCTTATTTTGAGTTATTGGACTGAAATATTTAGTTTTATGTTTTCATTTGAAAAATGCGCCTTTAGAAGAGGATCATATCTGAAGATGAGGTGAAGTATATTTAAGAAATTTCCCCTTTGTTCCACTCTTTCGTATTCGCGATGGCCTCGGAAAGAAACTTGACATAGAGATAATGTCCACGTTACATCCAGTATCTTCAAAATTACTGCTTTCATTTGGTCATGCTCTTGATCGAAAAGGATGGCTATTGTTTTCCCTTGTTTCCATGTGCATTTAGATGAGTAGCGCAAGTTTAGTGGACTTTTATTTTCTTGCTTAGACCTTGCCAATCATTAATTTGTCCATCACGCCACGCATTTACTCAATCTACGAACAACTAACACGCTACACAATATACAGCATTTAATGTAGGAGAATACTGTAACCAAAATCGTTGAATTTTCTGACCTGTTTTCGTGTAACTAATAATAATCACAGCGAAACGATTATTTGCTCTTAGTGTCCCTAGGGAAAGGCCCCTGTGGCTTGCATAGGTAGCTATTAATAATTTTTGGTCTGGTTTCGTCATTCATAACTCCTGGAAATAGTCCTCTATCAGTTCTAAAAACTGTGTTTAGTTCGTTGCCTCGGGGCTTGGAAGCATAATATATAGTTGTTAAGTCGGCTTCTGTACATATTTGCATTTTTTTTTTATCATCAGGATTTCCGCGAGATTCATTTTCATAGATTCTATTTTGTACTTTGGAAAACTGTACACCCTCAGAATGTTCCCTCGTTTTGATTTCGCTATTGAATTCGTTTTACACTATCAACTTTTTATATCGTCGAACTTTTGTCCAATTTCACTTTCCATAATAAAGTTAATAAATTTCTGTTCTGGTCTTTTATCTGATCGCTGAAATATTGCGTCTGTTTTCACTGTCTTTTCAGCTTCTTCTACTTGGCATGCTTTTAATATCCTCTTCTGAGCACCACTTAAGTATGATCTGTCTCTAGACATCGCACTTACTCCTTGATGCGAACGTTTAAGAGCAGGGTAAAGAGGCAATATAAGCGAGGCACTTTCTATTGGCAGTTCATTTGGGCAGCTTGGTGTTCTACATGAACGTAGAAACTTAAAGGAGTGTCAATAAAAAATAAAGAAAAGTCACTGTTATTAACAGTTTACACAAATTCAAAGAAATGCATAATGTGCTCACAGGCGAATACAGATAACAAAGACAAACGCGCGGTGCGGCAGTCAACGCCGGTGTCCTGACAAATGCACCCAGTGACATTTGCACCCAGTGACATTAGCACTAGAGATGGGCAAGAAATCACGTACTCGTGAAAAATCACGGTGATTGAAAATTCACTGTTTTCACGGTCGCGGCGATCTGGAATCTGACCGTGATTTCAGTCACGGTCACGGTTGGGTAGCGACGAGCAGGAATAGCAGCGAACCGCAGCACAAACTACAAAGAGCCATCTGGTGGCCGAAATGAGTACTAAATGCAGCAGCAAATAGCAGGTGTAACAGCGAATAGCGAAGAGGAGGTGAGGGAAGAGAAGCAGCAAAGGCTAAAAGAGCCATCTGTGGGTCGAAATCTGTACTAATATCAATGCAGCAAATAGCGGGTATAGCAGCGAATCACCGATAAGCGAAGAACGGGTATAGCAGCGAATCACCGACTAGCGAAGAGCGGGTGTACCGGCTAAAAGCCGATGATGGACAGTGACCAGTACACATACACTTTTTCCTAGAAAATCGCCAGGGCCCGGCAGGGAGAGGTTAAAAACTGAAAAACATATCTTGTCCATTTCGCCGGTCGTCGTCTAAAAGTGTATATCTTGTTTCTGCCGAGATGAAGCGATAGAGGACGAGCGAGATGTGTCATTTCACCGCTCTTAATAGCGACTATGAGAAATGTAATTTTTGCGGTATACAGTTGTCGCATAAATCTTATATCTCCAATTTGAAGAAGCACCGTGAATAGGCGCATGTAACCGTGAACTATGCGACGACTTCTTCGACAGCAATCAAACCTGTTGTGCCAGAGCAATGTATGTTGCAATCACATTGTTTTATAAGTAATTAACTTGTCTGAACTCTATTTTTAAACTGCTGTAAAAATAGTAGGTGGTATGATGTTTTAATACTTTGTTAGTGTGGAAAGGTAGACTCCTTCAGCACTGAGTATTGTTCTAGCAATAAAGAACGCAGTTGCGGCGTGCAGAGCAACAAGTAAGTTCTACGAACATTTGAAATGTGAGCGTTTGCACTTTGCTAAGATGTTGGCAATACCACGTGGTAGTCAATCAGAGTCCGAGTTGTGAGCTCTCTGCAGCCGTTACTAATGCTTGAGCAACTGGAAAACACATGTGCATAAAATCATTACCCATGGGACTTGCGCTGGAATACTGATATCACATTATTTTTTTCAATTATAGTAAAGATCTCAGCTCGTTATTTCATATATATGCATAAATTTTGAGTTAAAAGTTAATGGCACTGGAAATGAAACTGCAGTAACATTTTATTTATTTAAGCATCCAGTTACCTGTGCATGATACATCTTAAAAACATATGGCACCTAACAGTGAAACTGATACTATATTACTGTAAGTAATTGAAGCGTGTAAAGTAATATGATAACTATTATAGCCCAGTGTATTTAAATAACAGCACTCTCTAATAACTGCAGTATCAATTACATTAAAGAAACAAGTTATTAAAATTGAGGGCATATATTCATTGACAATGAAATAACACCTACGTTGCAAATAATTTTTACACTTACTAAGAATATTTACTATGCTTTCATTGTCTTGATGTGGTTAGAAAGTTTATTGTACAGTTATTTTAAACTATACTTACTATTGACTTATTTGTTGAGATTTACTTTTCTCGGTTCACAACATAACTCTCATAACAACAAAGAGACGATAAAGTAGTTACTGGCGGATGAAACATTATAACAAAAGTATCTAACTCAATTTTTGTCAGTTCCACAGTAAATCATACAAGTCGCCGGAATCGTGGCGATTCAATCACGGAAATAGTGAAAAGAGCAGAAATCACGGAATAGCGGAAAGAGCTGAAATCACGGAATAGCGGGAGGAGTAGAAATCGCGGAGGGATATATGTCGTGAAAACCTCAAACAGTGATTCTAAACCGTGATTAATCACGGTTTAGAATCACGGTGATTTAAAAGTAGCAATCACGGAAATCACTGTTAGTGGAAAATCACGGTTTAGCCCATCCCTAATTAGCACCCAGTTCTGGTCGAGGGGCGGTCCGCTTATCACCCCGTCCGATCTCTGCCCGGCAGGTAGAAGAGCCGAGCGCTGAGGGGTCGCATTGACACGGGCCGTACTATACGGCAATGCCTGGCCGCAATAGCATTACTGCAATTTATAATTGGAACGAGACTAAAGAACAACCAAGACATATTTATAAAATTTGTGACCTTGAAAAAGCCATCGATAAAGTAAGGTGCTGTATGATGTTCGTAATTCTAAGCAAAATACGAGTAAGCTGTTGGTATTACATTGTTTGTATAAGAACGAAGTGAATACACTTAGCGTCGAAAGTCAAGAACAAAGTGCTCAGATTAAAAAGGGTGTAAGAAAAGGTTGTGGACTGTCGCCATTACTGTTTAACTTGCGCAATGAAGACGTAATGTCGGAAATAAAGGAGGTTCAAGGCTGAGATAAAAATTCTGGGTAAAAGGATATAAATGATAAGTTTTGCCGATGAATCCCAAATCCTTATCTTGTTAAAGCTTTTATGGATACTATTTGACTTACTACCTGCTGGCGTCTGTCTCCTTTCTTTTATGTCGGAGTTCCATAATTAGATGTTTCGCCCACAGGGGCGGCTGGCGTTGCCGAAATTTCATCTTCCAACAGCAGTGGAATCAAAATTTCAACAGCGTTACCACAATTACTCTGATATCGTGCTGTCGAAATTTCAGTTAAAACATCAAACAAACATTGGCCGAAAAATTCGAGACAGAAGCCAAGAAATTTTAAGTACCATTAACACACAGCTCTCCATATCTGTTACGTACATGTTTTTGTAAACGTCATAGATGAATAGTCCTATTCGTTTTAAAAATACATACATGATTAATTAATAAATGATAGATACATAATGTTTGTTTAATTCTTCTCCTCATCGACGGCTAAGAAAATATGCAATACGTAAGCAAAACGCAAGTAATTTACACGTAATCAACACATCGATTTAAATCGCAATTCAATAAGCACTATACGTTGCGAAACGTCATTCCCAACTTCGTTTTCATTCAAATCTGCCATTTCGCTGTGTATTCGTGGCCTAGACAAAGAACATATTGAAGCAAACATTTCACGTTTTAATACCAAATTACTAACACACCGCCGCTAACGTCATGTGTAGGTCGGGTTGTAAAAAAAAACAAAAACAAACAAACAGGTATTTCAGTTTGTTTGTGTTTCAAAATGTCTTCGACAGCACACCTTACTTTGAGTTATTATGATACCGAAAAAAAAAAATAAACATCAAAAATATCGATAGTGACCTAATCAACAGGTGAGGCAACATTACTTTTATCCCTCTGTTTTTTGACGAGAGACAGTGCCGGATTCCAAGCAGAATTTAAACAAAAACCACCATCTCTGTTTATAAGGTCGCTTGCTAGTTTAATTTCAACAGCTTCCTTAATAACACTATCCCAATAGGTGGAGGTGCATGCCAGGATCTCCGTGTTGTTGTATTCCATAGGATGACCGGTGTCAAGACAGTGTTCTGCAACAGCGGATTTGTTGGGCTGTTGTAAGCGCGTGTAACGTTTATGTTCAATACACCGGTCTTCCACAGTCCTGATTGTCTGACCAATATATGACATGCCACAACTGCAAGGAATACGATATACACCTGCCTTACGCAAACCAAGATCATCCTTTACGGACCACAACAGGGCCTTTATCTTAGAAGGTGGTCGAAAAACACATTTCACATCATATTTCCGTAAAATACGACAAATCTTGTTGGAAATACTTCCTGCGTAAGGCAAAAAGGCCATAGATTTAGGTGCCACTTCATTACTATCGTCACTCACCCGTTGCACAGAAGGCTGATAGCGCAATGCACGTTTTATCTGTCTCTCACTATAACCGTTCTGACGAAAGGTCACCTCGAGATGGGACAACTCAGCTGACAAACTTTCAGGGTCTGAAATGACATGTGCCCTGTGAACCAAAGTACGAAGTACTCCTTCACGCTGAGCTGGAAGGTGACAACTATCAGCTCGCAGATACAAATCTGTGTGAGTAGGCTTCCTATAGACAGAATGTCCCAATGTACCATCAACCTTCCTTCTGACCAACACATCAAGGAAAGGAAGGCAGCCATTCTGTTCCACCTCCATTGTGAACTGAATATTCGGGTGGATTGAATTTAGGTGTTCCAAAAAACCATTTAAATTCTCACTACCATGAGGCCAAACAACAAAAGTGTCGTCTACATATCTGAGAAAACACGCAGGTTTCAGAGTCGCTGACGCTAAAGCACGTTCCTCAAAATCCTCCATAAACAAATTGGCCACAATAGGTGACAAAGGGCTTCCCATTGCAACTCCATCAGTTTGTTCATAGTACTGACCATTGAATAAAAAGTAAGTGGAAGTCAGCACATGTCGAAAAATGTTTGTTAACTCGACACCAAACTTAACCTCAATTAGCTGCAACGAATCTGACAGAGGAACGCGAGTGAAGAGAGACACAACATCAAAACTCACTAAAATATCAGAGTCATTCAAACGCAATCCCTGCAATCGACGTAAGAAATCCGCCAAGTTCTTAATGTGGTGTTCACACCTGCCCACCATTGGAGTCAACAAACTAGCAAGATCCTGGCATGCACCTCCACCTATTGGGATAGTGTTATTAAGGAAGCTGTTGAAATTAAACTAGCAAGCGATCTTATAAACAGAGATGGTGGTTTTTGTTTAAATTCTGCTTGGAATCCGGCACTGTCTCTCGTCAAAAAACAGAGGGATAAAAGTAATGTTGCCTCACCTGTTGATTAGGTCACTATCGATATTTTTGATGTTTGGTCGCCTTTGGTTGTGTTGACTCTGCTGTGACTTGTACTGTGTGTGTTATCTTCCTTGTTTACACTTTGCAAACCGATGTATTAAATACGCTTGCACATTGCTTCCTTAAGTGCAGTTGTGCCTTGAGAATGGCAGGGTGTTCTCCTGCCGAAATATCGGCGGTTGTCGACGACGTCACCCGGCAGCATACCCGTAACTTGTTTGAACATTCCTTACGCCGGGAAAAGTTAAAGTCGGACATCGTTTTGTGTCCCAGCCTCGTCGCCGCTTTCGTGTCTCGTTTCCTCGTAGGTGTCGGTGGTGAGTAGAAAGACCGAGACAGGAATAAAGGATGCACGCTTGTGCAGGTAGGAGGTGACCAGCCAGTGGGACAGCAGAAACTAGAAACACTAGAGTAAATTAGATCAAGATATATATTTCTTAGAGACTTAGTAATACTTAACTTTTACATAGCTCACTACTGCAGAATGCTGATACATAGTTGAGCTAGAGGCCTGCCTATTGCCTATCCGATAGCCAAGTCTTCACTAGTGCCTATCTGATTCCGAAGTATTAGCTGGTTCCTATCTCAGTCCCAAGTGAACGATGTCGTTCAGTGGTGGCCACGAGCGGAGTTATAGCAGAGGGCGCTCGTGGCTGACGCCGCAAGAACGCCGCGCCGTGCGTGCATGGCGGCGCGCGGCGAAAGTAGGTGGCGCGCGGGGTAGACTTGTGCGACACCACACATCGCATTGCGTTTCAGGAAACATCCATAATTACAAGAACGAACAGTTTCCGGGATAGTGTAATAAAAGAGGCGATTGAGATTAAAATAACTCACAAAATTCTTATTAGAGACGGCGGCTTGCAACTGAGCACGGCTTGGAACCCGTCGATCTGAAGGTACGCGACCAAAACGTTGCATTTTATGGTCATGTCACAGAGCACCTGTGACTTCACAGCCCGCAGTGCAGCTATATAAGGACGACAGCAGCAATCACTCGACAGTCAACCACTTGAAAATGGCCGAGGAGATCTCGGCCGAAACGTCGGGGACAGTAAACATAAATCGCCGCGAAACAATGCATTCATATATAAGTCATGTTTCGTTGATAAAGATAGTGTCAATGCCTTTTGCTTCAACGGTGAAGTAAATCTATATCTATAAATGTGAATGTCTGTTCGGTGTGTGTTTATCACGTCTGAACCACAAGACATAAAGAGCTAAAAATTTGTACAGTTACTAATGTCTACCCGGGTCAGGCTTTCGTCACGGTTGTATGGCAATCGGATAGCTATAGTGAGTGAGTGTGTGTGTGTGTGAATGTCTGTTCGGTGTACGCTTATCACGTCCGAACGACAAGACGCAGGGACTTAAATATTTGTACAGTTACTAATTTATACCTGAGGAAGGTTTTAGGCACGGTTTTATAGCGATCTCATAGATATTTAGTAATTAGAAGAATATAACGCGAAATGCAGAACAATAATTACTCTTTGAAAATGGTTTTAATGGTTGCATTGTTGTTTGAGGGTTGATAATGATAATAGAGTGGAGTATATTCGGATGGAAAGTTATGGGTGTATATAAAATTCTACGTGTGTGTGTTAATATTTCGCTCTGCAGCGAAAACTACAGAACGCAACGAATGGTCGGTGTAATTGTTGTCCGAAGTCTCCTGTTTTACACCATAGCAGTTCCATGACGATAGCTATAAGGGAGTGGAAGATATGGTGGTTGAAAGTCGACAGATTATAAAAAAATTCGGACTGAAGGCCAGCGATGACATTTGCGACTCTATACCAAGGAGATTACATTCAGCGGAACATGATGCCACAGACCATATCTTTGGTCTATGCGTGCTACAATGTCTTTAGCTCTTTCTCTGTACGGATAAGCATACGAATAAGGAAATATAAGAATGAATAAATGAAGCAATAAAAAAGAAATTTCTTTTAACACATATCTTTAAAAACATTGATTTGACGTTTCACGCATTGTCTGTCATAATCAACCAACACGCAAGCGGAGCCACGGGTTTAAGCTAGTGTTTTATAAATTACTCCAATCGCAAAAAAATGTTCAAATGCTTGTAGAGTCTATGGGACTTAGCTACGGGGTCATCAATCCCTAAACTTACAAACTACTTAGGAATTACTTACGAACTAGGACGGCACAAATATCCATGCCCGAGGGGGGATTCGAACCCCCGACCGTAGTGGCCGTGCAGACCGTGACTGGAGCGCCTCAGTCCCCCTTTTTTTTATTTTATATGCCTGCATCTATCTAGTCCAGAAAAGCACTACTTTTTAACTTTGCCCCTCCTGCGTCCGCGTCCCAATCCTTTGATGCTTTGCCACTTGTTTTCTTAGTATCAGTCTTGTATTGAGAGTCAGAGTTTTTATTTTTCTTTCGCGCAGCGTTCATTTTCGGCTGTACTTTACTCCTACGCTTCCCACTGCTGGTGAAACCCACATCAGAAGGCGAGGTGGGCGGCTCGCTGCAGACGTCCAGCTCCATATCAGAGTGCGACAGTTGGCGGGCCACCGCGGCGGCAGGCTGCGGCCCCGCCGGCTCGCCACTTCCTGCTTCGCTTTCCATTTCCGCGTCCCTGTTTATGTTTACGTCCGCTCTGTTTTGGACGCTGCTCTGACTTGGCGCAGTTTGTGCATTAACAACAGTATCACAGTCCGGGTTGTCTACTATCACTGGTTCGGTTTGTTGCTCTCCACTAACAACAGTGTCGGGTTTGTCTGGTGTCCCTAGGTCTACGTGCTGTATTTCTTCTACTGATGTTTGCGGCACGGGTGATGGAATTTCTTCCCGTTGCTGCGGCTCGGATCCGATACTAGAACTGTTTGAAATCTCTGTGTCCGTACCGGGTATAGGAACTTTAGTTTCTAACACGGTGTTAACGGTGCTTTTCCTGTTATCCTGCGACGAATATTCGAATTTGTCATCCACAGTACTTTCGTCAGAGGTCCGTCTCCGTTTGTTAGTTATGGACTGGGTTACAACTGGGGTAATAACTTTAGTGGGCACCTGATCTACGTTTACTTTTGGTATCAGTGGTGGAAAGTCTGACGGGTTGACAGGTGGTTGCTCAGAAAAACTGCTACTGGGTGTTGGGTCATCAACTTCCCGAGTGGGTGCTACTAATTCAGCTAACGTTAGTTTTTTGCGTTGCTGCAAGTTGTTTCTTAATATAACCGGTTTTTTCGGGAAATCCTGACGAATATGTCCGCTTTCGTTACAGATGTAACACGTTTCTTCCTGACCAGAATATGTCACATGAGCCCTGTACCCACAGACAGTGATATGAGAGGGAATATTAGTTCTAACGAGCATTTCTACTGATCTTATACCACTGAAACACTGAAGTTTATGTTGCTTTGACCAGCGCTCGTTTCTAATTTGTTTAATATCGCCATAACATGATAACACCTCTCTAAGATAACAATTTTCTACTTCTGGCGGCAAATTGAAAACGCGAACATTCTTATATTCGATACCGGCATTAGATATGGAAACTGTACTCACCGTTGAGTCTCGATGTCGAAATTGAGCAGATGTTCCGTGTTTCATCAGGATTTTGTCTAGTTGAACGGGTTCCAGTAACTTGACGTAAAAGCAGTATTCATCCAAATCGTAATAAGCGGTATGTATTTGTTCAGAAACGATTCCAAAAACGCTGTCGATCCAATCATGAACTTCTACCGAACTCGGTTGCTTATTCCTGGTTGCCTTATCAAATTCGAAACGCAGAGTGCACTTCCTGGGGACCTTCTTTTCCATATTTACGGTTTTAGCGGCCGAGACCGCTAACATTTACACAACACACGCACCAGAACACTAAGTGACGATACTGCACAACAAGTTAACACTTAACACGAAAGAAAGCTGTTCGCGACTTGTGAACGCTTTAAATCCCCTCGGCCACCGCGGCCGGCACTCCAGTCGCATTGTTCAATGACGAGATGTCTCATTACACAGAATAATATTTTGTTTATTGATCAGCGTGCCGTGACTTTTCATTTTTTTCTTTTTCTAATAAAAGGCGTAATGGATGACGTTTCGTGGTATTCAGTGCTTGGTACGTTAATCTCTGAGCCTATATTACGAAACAGATATTTATCTTAAATAATTGTGCTATAAATTTCATTGAGTTACCTTCTTTTAAAACACATAATATATACAAATCTAATTAGCAACTTTTTTTAAATTTCGTTTCAATATTTTTAACAGTATACGTATTTTGTATTAACAGCTATAGTTTGTAATGCAGTGTAGAGTTTCCTGGCGTAATAAGTTTTGATTCTCTTCACGGATTTGTAAGCGGATATTATCGTTCTCAGGATTCGATATTTCAGCGGTCTACCTGACCGCCATCTTCAGATGAGATGCTTGGCGCACAATGACGCCGGATCGAAAGAGACATGAAAAGCGCTGAGGCTGTTTTATATTAAGGGAACTGGCAACTACGCGTGCGCGAGAAGCGAAAGAGCTGCTCACAGCGAAGTTTTGACTGCAGCGCCAACTGCGATAGAAATTTACAACATCAGTTAATCGCAAATTCAGATACAGCGTGTCGAAAACAGGACCGTTGTCGTTTAATAACTGACAGAATGGGATTCCACATCTTGCTTGAAGGAAAAACTTTATTTCTGTTAAAAAGATCATCGGGTAATCGTATTTCAACAGAATGCGTGAGTACATAATCGCAGTAACGGAAAACTGCGTGTCTTTGAACGAAATGTTATCTACATCTACATACATACTTCGCAATCCACCCGAAGGTGCGTGTCGGAAGTGAACTCAGTACCATTAATTGCTTTCCTTTTCCACCCCCACATAAAACGAATACTTGTATGCATCCGTACGAGCCCTAATGCCTCTAATCTTATCCTTGTGGTCTTTACGCGAAATGTACATTAGCGGCAGCAGAATAGATCTGCAGCCCGTCTCAAATTCCACTCCTCTAAATTTCTTCAATAGTGAAACTTCCTGGCAGATTAAAATTGTGTGCCGGAACCGCGACTCGAACCTGGGACCTTTGCCTTTCGCAGGCAAGCGCACTACCGACTGTGCTATCCCGACACGAGTCACGATGCCGCCTCACAACTTTACTTCTGCCAGTACCTCGCCTCCTACTTTTCAAACTTCACAGAAGCTCTCCTGCAAACACGCAAGACTAGCACTCCTGGAAGAAAGGATATGGTGGAGACATGGCTTAGCCACAGCCTAAGGGGTGTTTCCAGAATGAAACTTCACTCTGCAGCGGAGTGTGCGCTGATATGAAACTTCCTGGCAGATTAAAATTGTGTGCCGCAACCGGGACTCGAACCTGGGACCTTTGCCTTTCGCGGGCAAGCGCACTAGGTGTTTCTCGTAAAGAATGTCCCCTACCCACTAGCGACTCCAATTTGAGTTCCCGAAGCATTTTAATAACACTCGCGCATTGATCGGATCTACCAGTTACAAACCTCGCCGCCCGCTTTTGAACTGCCTCTATGTTCTCATTTAAACCGATCTGTTGGGGATCCCAAACACTTGGGCAACACTGAAGAGGGGGACGTACAAGCGTCTTATATGCGGTCTCCTTTAAGACGAATCACAGCTTACCAATATTTTCTCAAAAAAGCGAAGTCGACATTTTGCTTTCCTCAAGACTGTCCTTATATGCTCGTTCCATTTCATATCGCTGTGCAGCGCTACGCCTGGGTTTTTAATTGACGCGACTCTGTCAAGCAGTACACAGCTAATGCTGTATTCGAACATTACGGGATTGATTCTCCTACTCATCTGCATCACCTTAGATTTTCTACGTTTAGCGATAGTTGCCATTCCTCACACTACCTAGAAATTTGGTCTAAGTCATCCTGCACCCTACTACAGTCATTCAATGACGACATCTCTTGTACACCACAGTAGCATCAGCAAAGAGCCGCAGACTGCAACTCACTCAGATCATGTATATAGATAGAAAATAATAGCGGTCCTGTCACACTTTCCTGGGGCACCCCTAACTAGTCTCTGATGAACACTCACCATCGAGGACAACGTGCTGGATTCTATTACTTAAGTAATCTTCGAGCCACTCCAATATTTGTGTACCTATTCCATAAGCTCGTACCTTTGTTAGCAGTCTGTAGTTCTGTACCGCGTCAAACGCCTTTCGAAAATATGCAGTCTTCCCTTTCCTTTCATCCATAGCATGCAAGATGTCATGAGAGAAAAGGGCAAACTGGGTTTCGCACGATCGATGCTTCCTGAAGTCCTGCTGATGCATGGACAGAAGTTTTTCCAAGGATATTTGCTGTATTAGAACTGGGTAATGTGTCCAAGAATTCTACAGAAAGCTGATGTTAATGATCTAGGTCTGTAATTTCGTACGTCCTTTCTCTTACCTTTCTTACCCACGGGAGTCACCAGTGCCTTTACTCAGTCCCTTGGAACTTTTCGCTGGATCAGATTCACGATAAAATCAAGTTAAGTAAGGCGCCAATGCTGTTGAGTACTGTCTGTAAAATAGTATTGGTACCTCATCTGGACTTGGATACTTGTTTGTTTTCAATACCAGCTACTCCCATTACTAAGTCGTCCATTTGAGAGTTAATGCGACCATGAAATGAAGGTACATTTGCATGATCCTCCTGCGTTAATGATTTCTTAAATGTTAATCTTCGACTTTCATTCTGACGTCTTCTATCACCACCCCAGAGTGATCGACGAGTGACTGGATAGAGACCTTTGATACGCTTACTGATGTTACATTGGACCCTTCGATACAGCAATGTTCGGCCAGGGCAGATTTTTCAGGTTGGAGCAGACGTGTGTGCCGTTGATGATCTGCACATCGGTCATTAACCTTACGAATTGTCTGCTCAGTATAAGCCTTTCCTCGATGGCAGGGTGTTTAGTACGAGAAGTGTTCAAATGAAAAGGTACGAAAGGTCTTAACAACAAAACCAGTTGATATTTGAATATTTAGGTTGGGATAACATAGTGAGATATGTATGGATACGAATGTAGCGTCGTCACCTCCCCTAAAAAGGTACGAAAAAAACAACACATTAACAGTGAAGTGTACTGTGAGACACTTCTTAGGCTATGTAAGTCCATGAAGAGCAAACGGCCTCGGATGCTTACGGAGGGAGTGAGTCTGTTCCATGATAACGCGTCTGCACGTCTCCAGGGTCACACAAAGTGTACTGGCCAAGTTCAAGTGGGAGTATCTTGAGAATCCGCTCTTACAGCCGAGACATGTCGCCCTGGAACTTACATTTGTTTGGTCCGCTAAAAAAATCTCAAAACGCTTCAACTCGTACGACGAACTGAAGAACACAGCCACATGAATTCTGCTCGATAAATGAGTGCTCAGGCCTGTTGTGATTACGTTTGAATGAAGACATCAATTATACCCACAGTGTCGTTTCGAACCTATTCATTTGAGCACCCCTCGTAATGAAGTCACAAAATATCAAGTCAATATAATTTACGGTTGTCTTAGAAAACAAGTATTAAGTTCGAAAAGGGGCCGTCTACTGTTAATTCTCTGGTGTCGACTTTCTCCCATTAGTAGAGAAAAGATAGTTACAACACTTGTAAGATGTGTCGGGACGTCATTGCCGTTCGGTATTGGTGTGAACACAGCCTCAGTAACTTCGACGTTGGTTCCGGTCTTCTCCGCGGTACTTAGTTCCGGTGACGACCGACTAGGGTCGACCTTCACCCCCGCAGCGCACGGAAATCTGGTGAATTTGCTCATCAGATGGCTCTGGCATCGCCAGACACCGTCTGCAGAGCTAACGAGAGCAAATGGCGGAACGACCGCAAGAAGACGACGGCTAAAGATGGCGGCGCAGTGTAAGGATGGCGGAGAAAGAAACAAGTGAGGGAGGAGGGAGAGGAAATTCCTGTGAGCAGGAGGGGGGAAAAGACGCCCCGTTGTCGCCATATGCGGGAACGAGACGGCGCTTGCGGGGCTACGCGGGGGGGTGCGGGGTCGGAAATTACCCTCCTGAAAAACTGACCTTATTTCCTTACGAGGGCGACATCTCTTACATCTCACTGCTTAACGCCCTCAGTTTCCTCCCCTCCCGCTGTGTTTTCGGGCAGGCCGCTCTCTAGCTAAGGGACGGAAGTGTCAGACATGTTTTTAAAAAATTCGTATAAGCACACTTTCTTTCTCTTCGTGTACCGGTAAACACGGTAATGAACACCATTTCGGAACTATGATGTATTACGAACCGACTTTCTCATTTCTCGTGGCCTTGAGCTCAACTTGCTCCTCGGAATAACAGGAGAGGAATCATTTCCACACAAGAATATGCCTCATTCGTGCGAAAAACAACAATATGTATTTTTCAAACCTAATCACCACATTCTTACTGTCGCAAATTTTTGTCACGAGACTCATTCATATTATGGTAGTTATGGCTCCTCATTGAAGTTCCATGTAAAGACGTTGATACTAACTCATGTAGAAAAACACGCAACAGCCGTTTACTGAAGCTTTTTACAATGCCATCACTTGCGGCATTTCAATCATACGAACTTCAGGCCGCACCAAGCGGTATGTTGGTACACACCATTTACATTATTCTTATGCGGGACCTTCTGTCACTGGTGTCCTTCGAACTGGCTAGTACGTATCTCCGCACTGATAACACGCGGGGAAGGTTCAAACGGACACACTTGACAGAAAGATCCGACGTACCAATAATGTGAATGGTGCGCACTAACATACCATTTGTGAAGGCTCTGAAGATAACGTGTTTAGAATGCCGAAACTAGTTGCATTGTCACAATGAATTTTTAAGAAACAGCTGTTGGGTGTTTCTCTATAAGAATTCAACTATGCAAACTTCCAATGTCCACACCACAAAATGGATTAACGTCAAATTGATGAGAAGTTATACACATACTTTTGGCATGCTCTCTTGTTGACTTTCCTTCTTCTTCTTCTTCTTCTTCTCACTTCATCTTGTCTGCCATGTAGCAGCATCACTTCTGTGGCATACTTACCTCTTCTCTTCATATGTATGTATCTCCGCCTGTTCCCTCGATTACATAAGGAATCGAATACCCACTTGTAGAACTGCTTCATATTTCTGATAATAGTAAAAATTTATTGTCTTAAATATTTGACTTCAAGTATGTAATCGTCAAAAAGTTTAGAAACCACTTGAAATTGTGTTCAAAGTTCGTTGGGCGTTATTAAGTGCTCTCATTAATGTCCCACAGTAGTTTTGTGCCCTGGACACTCTCTCATTGGCAGATCGCCATTGTCTCCAGACGTCGCAGAGTTGTTATCATAAAAGTTTTCTTTTTACTGAACCATTTCCAAACAAACTCAGCATTTTCACAACATTACTTAGAAAAGTCATAAACGTTCTATCACCTCGAGACTATTTATCAGCAGTAAAAATAATGTATATAATAAATAAAGAAACAAACTAGCCTTCACGAGTTTGACCTCACATGATACACAATATTTACGTAAAGTTACATTTTTATTTAATTAGGCGAACATGAGGATCCTAGGCATATAATGATTACATGTAAATCTACAGACGTACTGCGCAATCCACCCAAAGGTGCGTGCCGGAGGGTACTCCACTACTAGTTATTTGCTTTCTGTTCCACTCCCAAAGAAGGGAAAAACGAATGCTTGTATGCGCCCGTACGAGGCCTAATCTGTCTGATCTTATCTCTGTGGTCTTTAAGCGAAATGTAGGTTGGCGGCAAAAGAAACGTCCGCCTCAAATTCCGGCCCTCTAAATTTCTTCAACAGTGTTTCTCGAAAAGAACGTCGGCTTCCCTCCAACGACTTCCATTTGAGTTACCGCAGCATTTCGGTAATATTCACGCACTGATAGAAACTTCCAGTGCTACCCCTAGATATTGGCGCTACTCTGTCAAGCAGCACACTACTAATGCTGTATTCGAACATTACGGGAATGTTTCTCCTAGTCATCTGCATCATCATCATCATCATCATCATCATCATTAGAGACTGATTATGCCTTTCAGTGTTCAGTCTGGAGCAAAGTACCTCTAATAAAATTCCTCCATGATCCCCTATTCAATGCTAACATTGATGCCTCGTCTGATGTTGTGCCTTTTACTTCAAAATCATTCTGCACCGAATCTAAGTACTTTCTTCTTGGTCTACCTCTACTCCTCTTACCCTCTGCTGCCGAACTCATGAGTCTCCTAGGTAACCTTGCGTCTCCCATGCGTGTAACATGACCTCACCATCTCAGTCTGTTCGCTCTAACTGCTTCATCTATGGTGTTTATTCCCTGTTTTTCTTTGATTTCCTCATTATGGACACCCTCCTGCCATTGTTCCCATCTATTAGTACCTTCAATCACTCTTGCTACTTTCATATCTGTAACCTCTATCTTATGAATAAGGTAACCTGTATCCACCCAACTTTCACTCCCATACAACAAAGTTGCTAACTTAGTCACGGTACTTACATTCTTCTTGCAAAAGAGAGTAGATCTTAGCTGAGCACTCACTGCATTAGCTTTGCTGCACCTCGATTCCAGTTCTTTCGCTATGTTGCCATCCTGTGAGAAAATACATCCCAGGTACTTGAAACTGTCTACCTGTTCTAACTTTGTTCCTCCTATCTGGCACTCAATCTGTTTGAATCTCTTTCCCACAGACATGACTTTCGTTTTGGAGATGCTGATCTTCATATCATAATCCTTGCACCTCTGATCGAGCTCTGAAATATTAGTTTGCAACCTTTCAATCGAATCTGCCGTTACAACTAAGTCATCCGCATATGCGAGACTGCTTATTTTGTTTTCACCTATTTTAATACCGCCCTGCCAGTCTACTGTTTCAACATATGATCCATGAATAGTATGAAAAACAGTGGTGACAGGTTACAGCCTTGTCTTACCCCTGAAACTACCCTGAACCATGAGCTTAATTTGCCATCTACTCTGACTGCTGCCTGACAGTCTACGTAAAGCCCTTTAATTGCCTGCAAAAGTTTGCCTCCTATACCATAATCTTGAAGAACTGACAGTAGCTTCCTCCTAGGAACACGGTCATAAGCATTTTCCAGATCTATGAAACATAGATACAATTCCCTGTTCCACTCATAGCACTTTTCCATTACCTGCGGTAGGCTGAAGATTTGGTACTGACAGCCTCTAAGAGGCTTAAAACCACACTGATTTTCATCTAACTTGTCCTCAATTAATACTCGCAGCCTTCTTTCAACAATACCTGACAATGTTTTGCCTACGACGCTAATTAAGGAGATACCTCGATAGTTGTTGCAATGTTTTCTGTTTCCGTGTTTGAAAATTGGCGTGATTATCGCTTTCGTCCAGTCAGACGAAACCTGTCTCGATTCCCACGCCTTTTCAATTATCCTGTGTAATCATTTGAGACCAGATGTTCCACTGCATTTGACGAGTTCCTGCTTAATTTCATCCGCCCCAGGCCCGCTTTATTGCACTGTAATCTATTGACCATTTTCTCCACTTCCTCAAATGAGACCCTGTTTCCATCGTCGTTCCTATCCCATTCTACCTGAAAATCTGACGCATCATTGAACTTTTCACCTACATTGAGCAATTCTTCAAAATATTCCCTCCATCTGCTCAAGGCATCCACAGGATTGACTAGCAGCTTTCCTGACGTGTCCAAAAAACTTGTTAATTCCTTTTTCCCTCCCTTTCGAAGATTGCTAATTACGCTCCAAAATGGTTTTCCCCGCAGCTTGGCCCAGAGATTCTAGCTTGTTTCTAAAGTCTTCCCATGATTTCTGCTTGGATTCTGCAATTATCCGTTTGGCTTTGTTTCTTTCTTCAACATAACTTTCTCTGTCTGCCTGATTTCTAGTTTGGAGCCATTTTTGATATGCCTTCTTTTTCTTTTTACAGGCTGCCTTGACTGTGTCATTCCACCAGGCTGTCTGCTTCTTCCTACCTTTACACACTACTGTTCCAAGACATTTTGTAGCTGTTTCCAGTAGTGTGTTCCTGTGCCTTGACCATTCCTCTTCCAGTGACTATAAATCATTACATTCAACTAACTGGTACCTTTCTGAGATCATTGTTATGTATTTGTGCCTAATTTCCTTGTCTTGAAGCTTCTCCACTCTTATCCTTCTATACATGTACCTGACTTTCTGCTCTTTTGTCCTCACAAAACCAATTTCACTGCAGATTAAATAATGATCAGTATCATCAAAGAACCCCCTGAAAACACGTGTGTCCTTGACTGTCTTCTTGAATTCCTGGTCTGTTACTATATAGTCAATGATAGATCTGGTTCCCCTTCCTACCCAAGTATAGCGGTGAATGTCCTTATGCTTAAAGAAGGAGTTTGTGATAACTAAGCCCATACTGGAACAGAAATCCAAGAGCTGTTTTCCGTTCCTGTTGGCCTCCATATCCTCTCCAAACTTACCCATAACCTTCTGTTAGATTTCCTATCCTGGAGTTGAAATCACCAATGAGTAAAACACTATCCATATCCTTCACTCTAACAACTACATCACTAAGTGCGTTGTAAAATCTGTCCATCTCATCTTGATCTGTCCCTTCTCAGGGTGAATACACTGCCACAATCCTAATTTTCTTGCTGGTGATGGCCAAATCTATCCACATCAGTCGTTCATTTACGTACCTTATTGCAATTCTGCTGTGTTCAATTGCTTTCCAGATGTAAAATCCTACACCCCACTGTGCCCTTCCTACTTTGACTCCTGACAGGTAGACCTTGTATTCTCCGACTTCGTCCTCTTTCTCTCCCCTTACTCTAATGTCACTAACAGCTAAAACATCTAACCGCATCTTACTTGAAGCCTCCGCCAGTTATACCTATTTCCCATTGCAATCCCCATTGATATAAATAGCTCCCCATCTCATTCCAGATCGTTTGCCAAGTCGTATCTGAGGAGTCCCTGGTCTGTCAATTAGAGGTGTGACTCCATCACCTCCAAAGGTACGAGGCATTTTGCTCTGATTCTTGCCAGCATGATATTGAAGTACCTGGGAAGCACCTGGGAAGCAGGTTGCTAGCCTTACTTGCCCAGGGCCCCACTGGGCTTTACCCCTAACGGTTGAGGGACTAACCGGTGGCTTTGGTAGTCTTTGCCGTCTGAGCGTAAAGGTGGCCACGACTCAGAATATGTCCGAGATGCACAACCATATTCCAAAGTAATTGGTATCCCAACTGTCAGGAACACTTACTTGGCCACTCATGACCAGAGGAACCCACACCATGAACCATCTGCATCACCTTATAATTTTTTACATTAAGTGCTAGTTGCCATTCCTCTCACTAACTAGAAATTAGGTCGAAGTCATCCCGCATCCTACTACAGTCATTCAATGCTGCTTGCAATTGCTGAATTACTATGGAGTATACAATGTTATGACTATATGTTCTCTGGAGCTTCCATCTCGCCTGGATTTCTGCCTCTCCCACCTATTACAAGTCCCTCCAAATCCTGGAGCGCCACACCCTCTGTTTTATTACGCATCCGTCCCCCTTCCACCACGCAGATCGTTTACGATCTCATCCCTTTTCCGCACCTCCTCAAGTTGCTGGAACACATCCGCATCCTATACGTCTCCCAAACGACAGAATCCCGTCATGCTTTGGTGTCTCCTCTTAAATCCGAGGCCTCTGCCACACCTCTATCAATATGTCTCCCCTATCTCCAACTCCACGTCCTTTCCGAGGGTAACTTCCGCCACCTTCCTCTCCGGGATAACGCCGTCTGCCCTGATATCTGTCCTTCCTACCAACCCTTCCCCGTATTCGCTGCTCCCCCTCCATACCACACTCCCTCCTCTTCCCTCCCATGGCTGGTCTCGCCCTCCTTCATCCTACGCCCCCTCCCCTCTTTTTGCCTTCCCTCCGCGCTTCCGCTCCCTTCCCTATACCCTGTGGCGTCTCTGTACCCATCATACTCTGCGCCGATTTTATCGTATATCTGTCAGTGTTGTGAGCTCAATGGATTTTAGTACTCGCAATGGTAATTGTGAAAGACACTTGCACAGGCGCCCGTTTCGATAAATCTGGTACACGCGACCGCATTTATGGTGCATTTCGATATTTTCTAAGATGGCGGAAAAGTCTGATCTGCTGCTGCAGTTCGTAAACGATATTTGTATATATATATAAAAAAAAAGAACTGTTCCTGCTTCTTCTTGTATTTACCCTTGTCCGATGAGTACTAGAACCTGTAAACCATACAACCATAGAGCAGGAACAGTTTTAATTATTTACGTTATTATTATTAACACATAGAAATCCATCATATATCGAAATATGTTTGCATGTTCGAAATTTATCGAAACTGGCGCCCATGCAATTGTCCTTTACAATTACCCTTGTAACCACCGTTACTGGCAGAAATAGCCATGCTTGTGAATTCTAGCTAGTGTCTCTGGTTCTCGTCGCCGTCTCAGTGTTGGTTTTAGTGTATTTTAGCCACTGTGGCGTCCGTTTTAACGTGACTCATTACACCATATGTCACCGTTTTGTCTGTTAATCTCACAAATTTAATTATTTATTTATCTCCTCGGCAAATGTAAACTTCGCTCGGCTGTAGAGCGACCCGAGGCTGCTGCCAGCCTGTACCATCAAGGGCTTTGAAACACAAGAAAGAAGAAGGTAAAAGAACGGCTTTTTCCCATTTTGTGTCATAGACTTTTCCGATGATTGTCTCAATGCAGGATCGCGCTCTGCTTGTAAAACTGTTTTACAAGAATGATGACTGGTCACAAGTCACTCTGCTGACGTTCCTGACAGTGAAGGGTTTGAAAAAGAGCGTTGCCTTGGGTCTGGAGAAAATGACTCTGAAATTTGAAACGTCGGAATCCTTTAGTGCACAACCTGGGAGGGAGGAAACGATTTTTTTTAAATCTATCGGACCAAACTGCGTGGTCATCAGTCCGTAGCTTACAAACTACTTAAACCTAGGTAAACTAACCTAAGGACAAACACACACACCCAGGCCCAGGGAGGACTCGAACCTCCACGGAAACGAATTGATTTGACGTGGAAGAAGTGGCCACAGCAATGCAGGGGGAGTCGAGTGGCGGTGTTCAAACATGTAGTGCACGAAGTACTGCCCGAACACTGGACAAATCTGTAAGCACGGTTGGGTAAAATTCTAGAAAAAAGCCTTCTTTGTAATTAAATCAAATTTTTAAATGTTTGTAGAGCTTATGGGACTCAACTACGAGGTCATCAGTCCCTAAACTTTCAAACTACTTATGAACTAGCTTATATTAAAGACGGCACAAACATCCACGCCCGAGGGGGATTCGAACCCGGCCGCAGCGGCTGTGCGGACCTTGACTGTCACATCGCAGACCGCTCGGCCTTTTTGTAATCCATTCGAAATTACCCATGTGCTCGAGGTGCTTCCTGTTGACCAGCCAGCAAGAGAATTTCTTGCTCGCGTGGGTGTAGGAGACGAATGGCCGTGGAATAATAATAATAATAATAATCATTATAAAACAATTATTGTCACTTCGTGCTTACTATACAGCAGGACGCGAGTGGAGTGAGCGTGTGCGTCGTATCGCGCTGAGCAGGCGTCCAGCTGACGCCACGAGTCCGGAAGCGAGTGACGCTGCCCTATCGCCCGCGCAGCTGTCGGTCGGCCGCTCCTGCCTCAGCGTTGCGCAAGGCGAGGCGTCGCTCCCACGTCCGTCTGCCGCCGACGTCCTCTCGCTCGCCCGTGTCACTCTCTTCCCCGCGCCTCCGGTGTCTTGCTGGCTTTCCAATGCTGCCTGTATCGCGACCGGCGATGGTCGTACAGTGCTCGGTGCGTCCCGGGAGTTGAACCCGGGTCCTCCTTCAGCCACTGCTGCTGCTGCTTCGCCCTCCAGACGGTCACAGGAGCGCTTTAGGTGTGGCCGCGTCCTTTCGTCCTCACCACGCCCCTCGGTGAGTATCTCGCCCCTTGCTGCAGCCGTACCGCGCCATGCGTTGGTTCGATGCTCCGTCGCGCCGTTGTTGAGGCCAGGAACCCACTGCCCGCTTCCCCAGGCTGTGCTTCCGCTATTCCGCAGGCTGCATCTCACGTTGGAGATGCCGTGTTGACCATGATGATCAGCTGCTGACCGCACTGCGTCGAAGAGCTTCCAGCCTGCGACTGAGTCAGTTTTGCAATTAACAATTCAACTGTTGTCGACGATTAGCACAGTCCAGGCAGCAGGGACTGCCCAGCCGTGGCTGACACCCGAACCTGTCTTTTCCAAATTTTAAAATGTTTGTAGACCTTATCGGACTTAACTACGTGATCATCAGTCCCTAAACTTACAAACTACTTATGAACTAGCTTAGCCGGGCGCGGTGGCCGAGGGGACTGAGGCGCTCCAGTCACGGTCTGCACGGCCACTACGGTCGGGGGTTCGAATCCCCCCTCGGGCATGGATATTTGTGCCGTCCTTAGGATTAGCTAGTTCATAAGTAGTTTGTAAGTATAGGGATTGATGACCCCGTAGTTAAGTCCCATAAGCTATACAAACATTTGAACATTTGAACTAGCTTATACTAAAGATGGCACAAACATTCATGCCCGTGGGGGGGGGGGGATTCGAACCCCCAACTGCAGCGGCCGTGCAGACCGTGACTGGCACGCTGCAGACCGCTCGGCCACTGTGGCCGGCCCCTGTCTTTTCTGCCTGTATTTTTATGACAAGGTTGACCCTGTTGACCTTCACAAATGTGGCGTAACTGATCGTCGCTACATGTGACGAGTTCCCTACTTCCGATCATGTATGCACCAGTCACTTGTTCCTTTAACCCTCTAACCGGAATATCTCTTACATACAGTGTGGAGGAACACAGGTTTCCTAGACCCCTACGGCCTTTAAACTGTATTTTTCTCCACCTTCTTGACTCTTTGCCGCTTCTGCGTTGTTTTGTCACTCATTGACATATAATGTGTTTTGAACTACATTGAAGAGCCAAAGAAACTACCTTGCTAGCGTCCACTATGATGGTATCTCAGACCGATGTTTCGTTCACAAGGTTCACCAATACTGTTGTTTTGTTGTTATGCAGTACTGCATCCTCGCCGAACCACTTGCGTCACCCGAAGCTTGCTGCGCCGCTCCATTTACTGGCTGAAATCATAAACGTCCCACTCTACTTTAAGTCACACGCCTACTTTCAACACAGCACCACTTCCATGTTCAACTTCTGCGTCGAAGTTCACTCGCCATTTGCCAACTTATCTCATATCAAATATCTATATTCTCCCTGCCTCCTACATAAGTATGTGACATACAGAGTTTGTATCCGTAATACCTCACCATCTTTTCATACTTGGTGATTATGCAAACTGAGCCGGCCGCGGTGGCCGAGGGGACTCAGGCGCACCAGTCACGGTCTGCACGGCCACTACGGTCGGCGGTTCGAATCCCCCCTCGGGCATGGATATTTGTGCCGTGCTTAGCCTTAGCTAGTTCATAAGTAGTTTGTGAGTTTAGGGACTGATGACCCCGTAGTTAAGTCCCGTAAGCTATACAAACATTTGAACATTTTATGCAAACTGACACCACCATACATTGTGAACCGTGCGTCATCGGTAGATAAAGTGTTGGACACAAATGGGGCGCTGCAGCGCACTTTAGTAGGAACCCTTGGCAGAACCTGAACGTATCACACGCTCATTGAAGCATGTGGTCCGATCGGGTGTTCCACTCTCAGTCTTCTGTGTTGCTAGTCTACCTGTATCTGTAAGACACTGAAAAATTCTGCCGAACGTTGATCAGAGGTCACTGACTCGTAGGCTATGTCCATTTCCTGAGTCATAGCAGAATATCATAACCATCATTTCACCTACCTTCTTACTGTATTCGTCTCCCTTTCTCTCTTCACTTCCCTCCAGTGCTGAACTGACTAGTCCCTCGTATCTTAGAATGTATACCTCCAATCGATCCTTTCTTTTAGACAAGATATGCCAGAAATTTCTTTTCTCCCCCGTTATATTCTGCACTTCCTGATAAGTTACCCCACCTACCCATCTGATCTTCAGCATTCGACTGTAGCACTCCATTTCAAATGCTTCATTCATCTTTTCATCTGAACTGCTTATTGTCCATGTCTTACTACCGTATATTGCTGCACTCCAGACACATACCTTCTAAAAGAACTTTTTAACATTTAAATGAATACTGGATGTCAACAAATTTCTCTTCTTCAGAAATGCTTTTCTTCCCATATCCTTCTACATTCTATATCATCCTTAATTCGGTCATCAGAAGTTATTTTTCTATCCAAATAATATCACTTATCTACTACTTTTATTGTCTCATTACCTTATCTAATTCCTTCTGCGTCTCCCGAATTTCTAGCACTACATGCCATTAGCATTCATTTGCTGTTGTTAATGTTTATCTTATAACCTGCTTTGAAGATAATGCCCATTCCCTTCAACATTTTTAGGGCCATTGCTATCTCTGACGGAATAAAAATATCAAAGTTTTCATTTCGTCTCCCTGAACTTCAATTCTTCCTTCTTTCACTACTTGCTCAATATACGAATTGAATAACAGTGGGGAAATGCTTCAATCCTGTCTTACTGCCTCCCAAACCACTGCGTCCCTTTCATGCACCTCGACTCGAATAACTGCTTTCTCCTCTTTGTACATATTGTACATAGCTCTTTGGTCCCTATATTTTACCCCTGCTACCTTCAGAATCTGAAGGACTGTATTCAAGTCAACGTTGTGAAAAGCTTTCTTTAAATCTAAAAATGCTAATAACGTTAATTTGCCTCTCCTTAACACATCATCTAAGACAATTCGTAATGTATTGCCTCTATAAGTACTTCAACATTTGAACATAAAAATAATGTAAATATACTACACTATTTGTTCCTACAAACAGCACAATTAGGGTTAACACCAAAGTGAATCGGTTTTCCCTTAGATACATAACCATGATACATAACCATGGTTGATAGTACACTATAATAATGCACATAAACACGACGAAATCCAGAGCAGGTGAGCACACTTCTCGAACAACACAGCTTACCAGAGATTGCCTAATGGTGCTTAGAGTATTGTAAGATGATATATGACATTGGTAGCATATTTTACGGAGCACTAATGCAACAACAATGCCAATATCCGAGTGAAGTGCTGGCCTTCTTACGAACAATTGGTTAAGACAGAAAAATGCAATTTCGGACCACTGATTATCGAAGTTACTTTCTTTGTTTCGATGAGTACCTCCCCGAAAGTATTCGTCACTTTCATCGGAACATACTGTTATGATATATTAGAATTTTAAAGCATGGTCGTTGTACATATATCTGAGACAGAGTGAAAACTAACACAGCTACGTTGTTTAAGTAGTTGGCCATGAAAGCTTTTATTGCCAATAAAACATATATCTGCGAACCGCAAGCAAGTGCGAATATGTGATTATGCTGCGAACTGAAAATCACTTATTTTTTACAAAAAGTGGAGTAATAAAGAAAGTGTTTGTTAAATGTTGGCGGGATAAGAGGGTTACCAAGTATGTGTTATCTGCACTGGGTTTTAGTTGGTAATTCTTTTGTAAACTACTCCCTAAAATTCAGGAATTGATATCATGGTCCACCTGGTGAGGTGCATACCGACTGAAAAGAACGGCAACAGAATTTTGCATGCCAGGCTGATGAATTTCGCGAGTGAGATAGTTCACACCGCATCTCGCGTGTCGGCTATTCGGAACGTTCCAGACGCGATGTGTCTTCTGCAAGAGGATTACCTTCACGGTTAATCGGATTACACTGCATTAGCTTAGAGCGATGTATAGCCGTGGACGTGTTTAAGTCTCCAGGACACGGGGAGGAAAAGAATAGGGCTTTCAATTCTGGAGCATTATCATCGCCCTCAGAGTTCGTTCGCCAACAGTACTAGGGAGCATAGCTTCTGAGGCAAGTAATCTTTACAAATATTCTTTCCTGGCAGAAACAGTAAATCAACAGTAAATGTTGTTCATAGCAGCAGTAATTAGAATAGAGAAATACGTGATCTCCTATAGGTAATGAGTAGAAGATTCATTAGTCTTTCTTTCTTTCTTTACTTTTTTTTATTTATTTGTTTTTTAGAGCGTTGAACAGTCATTTTATACGTGCATATTTAACCTTTTACACTAAAAATAAATTAATGGTTTTAATGTTTTATTATAATGCTTTCGCAGCGAATATAAGGAAAAGTGTAGACCTAATACAATCAATCAGGGTAACTTTGTACCAGTCAGGGTATCTTTGTACCACGTAATATTTGGGTTTCTAATGGCTTCTGTTCCACCTATTGGCCATATTTTTTTTCTAACGGTAATTTTTACTACTATTATCAATAATGAAAGGAGCAGCATTAGCCGTAAAATCTTTTGCTTTATTTATGCAAATCGATTTCGATATGCTGTTTTGAACTTACTGACAGCACTGAAGATGGTTTCTTGGCAAACCGAAATCGAAAAAATGTTCAAATGTTTGTTAAGCTTATGGGACTTAACTACGGGGTCATCAGTGCCTAACTTACAAACTAGTTATAAACTACCTTATACTAAAGACGGCACAAATATCCATGCCCGAGGGGGGATTCGAACCCCTGACCGTAGTGGCCGTGCAGACCGTGACTGGAGCGCCTCAGTCTCCTCGGCCACCGCGGCCGGCAAAACCGAAATCGATTTGCATAAATAAATCAAAAGATTTTACGGCTAATGCTGCTCCTTTCATTATTGATAAAAGTGCTTTTGTGGCCGTTGAGCACACCCACCCAGATAATGGAATCCAATTTTAATTTTTACTACCTCTGTTATACACAAATCCCCCGTAGGTGGAACATCAGCCGTTTGAAAGCCAAATATTAAGTGGTACAAAGATACACTGACTGGTAAAAAGTTACCCTTATTGACTGTAATGTTTGTTGACAATATCCGGTGTACATATTCACACCTCTTTAAAACTTGTTTCAATATTGATACATCTTTACTGTAAATGTAAACAAGCAGCCTCAGATGTTGCTTTGTTCTACACACACTTCATCCATTTTTCGACACCATCTAAGGGTGTCTTCATCAGAAGTATGAAATATGACATGAGACGTAAGAAATTAGAAAATGTAGTGCTAAATTCCTATAAGAAAATGTTCAAATGTTTGTAGAGCTTATGGGACTTAACTACGGGGTCATCAGTCCCTAAACTTACAATCTACTTATGAACCAGCTTATACTAAAGACGACACTAACATCCATGCCCGAGGGGGGGGGGGGGGGGCGCAGCCGCGGTGGGCGAGGGGACTGAGCGCTCCAGTCACGGTCTGCACGGCCACTACGGTCGGGGGTTGGAATCCCCCCTCGGGCATGGATATTTGTGCCGTCCTAGTTCGTAAGTAGTTCATAAGTAGTTTGTAAGTTTAGGGACTGATGACCCCGTAGTTAAGTCCCATAGACTATACAAACATTTATAAACCGAGGGGGGGATTCGAATTCCCGACCGCAGCGGCCGTGCAGACCGTGACTGAAACACCGCAGACCACTCGGCCAACGCGGCCAGCATCGTATAAGAAATAAAGTCAGTTTTGTTCGTAATAAAAAATACATTCCAGGTGAAAAGTGCGTTTTTTAAAAGTTAAAACAACTTTTCAAGGTTTTTTTTACTGATATCCTCTCAGGTCACGTCTTTTATACCGCTGCGGCGGAATAGCTGTGCCCATTTAAGCACCGTGCTGCGGATCGCGCGGCCGTTCGTCCTCGGAGGTTCGAGTCCATCCGCGGGCATGGGTGCATGGCGTCTCCTTAGGTTAACTTATCTTAGTTTAAGTAGTTTGTAAACTAGGGACTAATAACCAAGTAGTAAATTCCAGAGATTTACAAACATTTGCTTTCACACCCTCCTCCATTCTGCGAAGCGTCTTCCTCATTGCCTGTACGAAGATAGAATTTCTTACTAATGTACCTATATTATTAATAAAAGTATCATGGAAGAAGTGTACAAACGACGTTTAAAACGGTATGGGCATGTGGTGAGGTTATGACCAGTGACACAAAAAAATTTATTGTTGCTCCCACATAAAATTCAGGAGAGGAAAATCACAATGAAATGTGAAAGAAACAAGCACCTTTTCCCTCCACGCACTCAGCGACTACTTCTCAATTCATGATGCTGTCGAGTGATGTGTATCAACAACAACTAAGGTGTAGCAGTGTTGTTTTCTCTTAGCTCTCAGTGAGAGAAATTTCGTTTCTGACATTTTCGTATCTTCTGCTGTTAGAAACAGATCCCTGCGCACGTCACTTCAGTGAAAGTTACGAAGTTCCAGCCGCGCGGGAGTAGCCGAGCGGTCTGGAGCGCCACGTTATGGTGCCCCGGCCTCCCGCGTTGGAGGTTCGAATCTTCCCTCGCCATGGATGTTTGTGTTGTCCTTAGGTTAGTTTACCTTAGTTTAAGTAGTCTGTAAGCTAGGGTCTGATAACCAAGCAGTTAAGTCCTATACCATTACGAACATTTGAACATTTGAACGAAGTTCCAACTGCATTTCAGAAACTGCACTTGGAACGCCCACTACACAAATGATATGTCAGTTTCTTATGTTTTATCATAAACATAAAAAACTGCCGACTTTTTGCAGATGAAATGGTACTGAAGTATTAAAAATTTCATTTGCGATTACGGTAATTCCCTTCCAGAATACTGAAGAATAACAATGTAAATTGAAAAGTCGCTTATTTCTTATCTCTACGATAAGACATACACAGGTGAATGAATAACTGAGCAAAATGGCTTCTAATCTTTAAAACATTATGTTAAATCAGTATTAGATCGACGAAGATCGCAAAATCCAGGATCAGAATTTTCTAACTAAGCGTGGAAGTCTACAACGCGGATGACGTTACTCAAAAATGAAAATGTTCAAATGTTTGTAGAACTTATGGGACTTAACTACGGGGTCATCAGTCCCTAAGCTTACAAACTACTTATGAACTAGCTAAGACTAAGGACGCCACAAATATCCATGCCCGAGGGGGGATTCGAATCCCCGACCGTAGTGGCCGTGCAGACCGTGACCGAAGCGCCTCAGTCTCCTCGGCCACCGCGGCCGGCATTACGTTACTAAAAGTTACTCTATACACAACAGCAATTTCCGTTTCAGGCCAAACACAGTATCAGAAAGGATTGGCAACAGTTGATGAGAACCTAGCGAAATTGTACTAAAGACCTTTTCGTCCAAACTTCACAGCGTCACTTGTTGTCAAACGACATCAAACAGGTGTACGTGTGCGATTCTTGAGTTTCTGCCGGCGTATTTGATAATAAAAATATCCACGTGTGTACTGCCGGTCTGCAGTGTCCAACGGACAGTGTCCAGGTGTCACCACCCTTCACAGAGGAATGGGGAACTTAAAACTCTAGTACATAGGGCGCGCACTATCTCCGACGCAGAGAGTCTACCTCAGGAATTGGAACACCTGAGAACTGTATTCCGAAAAAATGGGTACTCAGAGTGGCAGATTCAGCTGGCTCTCCGCCCAACCACTACATCACAACCTGTGGAAACGGATGAAATCATGAGGGAGGAGATAGGCACTGCGTTTATTCCATATACCGGCACACTCTCGTGGAAGGTCGCACGCATTTTGAAGAAACACCAGGTTGGAACTGTCTTTTGTCCGCCGAATAAAATTCGTGCACTGGTGGGGAGCGGCAAAGACGATCTCGGTTTGAGGAAGGCCGGCGTGTACCAGATTCCGAGTCAGTGTGGAAAGTCATATATTGGACAGACGATGCGTACCGTCGAGGATCGATGCCTTGAACACCAGATGCATACACGATTGATGTATCCGAGCAAGTCGGCGGTCGCTGAACATTGTCTGTCGGAGAATCACGCGATGGAGTATGAATGCACTAGGATTCTGGTACAGACGTCGAGATACTGGGACAGTGTCGTAAGAGAGGCCATTGAAATTTTCAATTCTGCCGACCTCATAAATCGTGACTGTGGCTATAATCTTATCAAAGCTTGGGAACCAGTGATTGGGTTAATTCAGAGTAAATCTAGCAAACGTAACGTAGTGACGACCACGGTGGACAGAGCCCTCACACCGACGTCATCTCAGACGCCGTCGTAATCGGTTCCACTGCGCGGCCGCGGCGCGGAGCGCGGACCGCGGAGGGGGCGCGCCGCGGGCGAAGGGTATTTAAATCGCCCGCCACCGGGCTAGAACCCAGTTCCCTTCGAGCCGCCGTAGCGGGCGGATCTCCGTGCCGGCGCGTTTCCTGGAGCTCAGTCCGTCAGTTCACCTGATGATGGTGACATGTATGATCGCCGAAACACTGTGCCCGTCGGACACTGTAGACCGGCAGTACACCCGTAGATATTTTGATTAGGTGTACGTGTGATTCGCTGCCGTGTCAAACTGACGCTCCGACGCCTAATGTGCCATCGACGACGACGTCGGCAACGACGAAGCAGAACGTCACACTATGCAAAGGAATAAGGCTAGTACACTTGGAACGTGATCAGGGTGAACGTAAACCTGAGATGCCCACTCCAAAGTCATAATCACTGCTGCACCTCCTCCGTTCTGCGTGGTTAAATACCGACATGTTGAAAGTATCTGACACGTTCCAAAAATTACGTTAAAGTCATATCCACTGCTGATTTTCCTCCGTTCGGCCTGGTTAAGCACCGACATATTGAAAGTATCTGACACGTTCCAAAAATTACGTTAACGTCATATCCACTGCAGAACGTACTCTGTTCGGCCTGGTTAAGTACCGACATGTTGAAGGTAACTTACACATTCCAAAAATTACGTTCCGACTTGCCCGTCCAGCTGTGCCCGGAAGATTCCTAGATGACCTCAAAACCGCAATGCGGGCAGCTGCTTCGATTCCTCGGGAGTGGGTGTCTCTACCCGGCCCTTACGTCAGCAGCAGTGGAGAGCGGTGATTTACATTAAGCCGGCTGACTGAGTGTAAACAGCGGCGTTGTTTTACCTAGCGTGGCCCCAGACCGCCGGCCCATCCCTACTGCGAGATGTTCGGAAACAAGCGGCAAGTGCGTCGAGTAATCCGAGGCGAGAGACGCCCTTTTTAAACAGCACGCGGCTGAAGTTACAGAGCGTAGCGGCGCAAGCGGAAAGGCAGACGTCTTAAGTAACTGAGTGGTGCAACTCTTATTCGTGCGTGGCGATGCTCTTCACGGGAGTGATTTGAAACTTTGCGGGCACAAGAACCTCCAAGAAATCTACTGGAGCCACAACCACAGGAATTTGTTTATCTTGTGGTCTGTCAGAGAGGACACAGTTCGTAGTAATCGATGGTAAGGCATCGACTAAAACAGAGGTGATATCGGGCGTTCCACAGGGTAGTGTTATTGGTCCTCTGCTGTTCCTTATTTACATAAAGGATTTAGGGGAAAATCTGAGTAGCTCTCTTAGGTTGTTTGCAGATGACGCCGTCATTTACCGTCTAGTAAAATAATAAAAAAAAATGTTCAAATGTTTGTAGAACTTATGGGACTTAACTACGGGATCACCAGTCCATAAGCTTACAAACTACTTATGAACTAGCTAAGACTAAGGACGCCACAAATATCAATGCCCAAGGGGGGATTCGAACCCCCGACCGTAATGGCCGTGCAGACAGTGACTGGAGCGCCTCAGTCCCCTCGGCCACCGAGGCCGGCTAGTAAAATCATCTGAAGATCAAAACCAACTGCAGAACGATCTGAATAAGATATCAGTACGGTGTAAACATTGGCAATTGACTCTAAATAATGAGAAGTGTGAAGTCGTCCACATGAGTACGAAAAGAAATCCGTTAAACCTTGTTTACAAGATAAATCAATCAAAAGTGTAGGCCGTAAGATCCACAAAATACCTAGGAATTACTATTACTTCAGTCTTAAATTGGAAAGGTCACGTAGATAATGCCGTGGGAAAGGCGAACCAGAGACTGCGTTTTATTGGCAGAACCCTTAAAACATGCAACAGAACTACAAAAGAAACTGCATACACTACGCTTGTCCGTCCATTTTTTGAGTATTTCTGCCCAGTGTGGGATCCTTATCAGGTGGGTTTGACGGAGGACACCGAAAGAGTCCAAAGAAGGGCAGCTCGTTTCGTATTGTCACGATAGAGGAGGGACAGCGTTACGAAAATGATACAGGATCTGGGATGGGAATCATTACAACAACGACGCTTATCGCAGCGGCGTGGGCTACTTACGAAACTCAAATCGCCAACATTCTCCTCTGAATGTGGAAATATATTGTTGACTCCCACTTACATTGGTAGAAATGAACATCAGAATAAAATACAAGAAATCAAATCTCGAACGGAGAGATTCAGATGCCGGCCGCGGTGGCCGAGGTGACTGAGGCGCTCCAGTCACGGTCAGCACGGCCACTACGGTCGGGGGTTCGAATCCCCCCTCGGGCATGGATATTTGTGCCGTCCTAGTTCGTAAGTAGTTCATAAGTAGTTTGTAAGTTTAGGGACTGATGACGCCGTAGTTAAGTCCCATAAGCTTAACAAAAAAAAAAAAAAAAAAAAAAAAAAAAAAAAAAAAAAAAAAAAAAAAAAATAATAATAATAATAATAAAAAAAAAAATTCAGGTGTTCTTTCTTCCCGCGCGCTATTCGAGAATGGAATGGGAGATAAATAGTATAATTGTGGTTCGATGAACCCTCTGCCAGGCACTTAAATGTTATTTGCAAAGTATCCCATGTATATGTAGATGTCTGAATCTTTGATTTAATTGACATGACAAAAATAAACAAAAGCGGCATATTTAACTTTCACGTTACGAACACGAGTTACATTCAATTATAAGTAAAGTGCTTGATATAGGCCTAGCTATATATTCTGTGAATCAGTGGGATTTTATTACAAAATAGAAACATAATTATGCACACGTATACTACGATCTCTCATTTCGGTCAGTGAGAGCTTGTAGGTTTAAAGAGATTCTGGCGCCCATTCGAATATATAGATGCCCAATACTGTCTTGGGATACTTTAGCCCTTTTAGTCACTACTTTTTCTTCACCTGTGAGAAAAAAAAATTATATGTTTAAGTTTTTCTTGATCAAGTGGTTTATCTCACCATCTTTGCAAACAAACAGAGGAAATTTCGAAAATGGTTTGACACCGTTGTATCGCTACGGGTACATATAACTAAAGAATACTATCAACAACTTCTTGGTACATAAATAATTGGTAATACACCATTCTACTGACAAAATTTATTGAAACAAATTATACAATGTAAATTTAACAAAACAGTTGTTATAATTACGCAGGCATCCGCGGCCAGAGTCAGATGACATAAAAGTTTTCTGGGTGTTGTACCACGTCATGATGTAAGAAGGCTATTACTTAAAGAACCGTTAAATAACAGTTGTTATTTTTATTCAAACCAAGTGTTCCATGACATTTGGAACATTGAACTCGTTTTTTGCTACAGCATTTTTTAATATGCATCTTTGCTATACCTTCAACGTAATGTGGCCAATGAGGAAACCCGTCATATCTGGCATCTAAAACTGTCCTTACCTCTCTCTGCAATTTTTTTTTTTTTTACCTCACCCGATGTGGGTTCTTCTTCTTCAAACTCATCGTCAGTCAATCGCAGACTTCCTCTTTTACTCGAAGTGGAGCTGTTTTCCTTCTCCATTAAAAGTGAAGCTTCAGCTACCTGGTTTCTGACCTTCAGCAGATCAATTTCGTCTTTACGTCCTTTTCCTTCGGCACCTAGATCTCTCAAATATTGCAGCAAGTCTTTTTACTTCTTCATCAGCTGTAACATATGACAACTGAAAATAGTGTCAACGCACGTGAAACTTTTTTCCATTTGAAGTTACCTTGCAGCTGTACATTATTAAAAAAATGAGAATAACAATCACGTTCGCATGATGTTTTTACAATTTATTTGATAGTAAGACAGGTTTCGAGCTCCTCTGAGGCGATGAGCGTGTGACGACTGCGTCTGTACAGATTAAATACTTCAGTTCCTTATTATAGCATGTATGTGATGTGTTATATACTTCTGAATGAATTTTAAGATGAGCGTTGTCTAGGAGGTTTAATTTGACTCTGCTCAATGGCGTCGTTTGTTGACTCAAGAAAAGTGTAATATTTTGTTACTTTACGTGACAGGAAAAGTACATGTATGTTATTATTGGTGTATTGTTTTAGAGAGTTTATTTTATTTTATTCGTTTGTGACTGGATTTTTAAAAGAAATTGTAATGTGCCGTTATATATAATTAATTGTTCGGTTTTTATCGTGTGTTATGCATTATTTGCGTTTGAGTTTGATTCATTATTAGTGCTTAAATATGCAAATAAGACATTAGGCCTTCAGCTTCCCCTAGTCTATCAATGGGTGGAGGAGCACTTCGTTAGTAGTCAAAAAAAGTTCAAATGTTTGTAATGATATTGTAGCAAACTGCTATGGTCATGAGTCGCTAGACTCACAAACTACGTAAAGTAACTTACACTTGCAACAAACACAACCATGTCCGAGGGAGGACTGGAACATTTGGCGGAAATGACCGCCCAGTCTGTATCATGACGCCTTTGACAACGATTAGATTAGATTAGATGAATACTTGTTCCGTATATCATAAATACGACATTTAGCAATGCTGTGGAACGTACCAGTTTAATAAAAAATGTCTATACATGAGAGTCATTGTTTTAAGGATTTTTTAAATTATTTTATTTATTTAGCATATATAAGAATTCGTGTAATATGTAGAAGGAATTGTTATTATAAATTTGCTTATAATATGCTTAAAATTTAAATTTGCTTATAAATACTTGTTGACTAACTGCCAAACTTTTGATGTTGGTAAGTGATCAAAGCCTTTTGTAGCAGCAAAATTCACCCATTCCGCGCGGTCTGTAACTTGATTCATATTGGCTCCAGGAAAACGCACGTTTTATTCAGAGGGTCCAAAAAAAGCGTGGAATACGTTTAGAGGTGGTAGTACTCTTCAAAACCAGAAAAGTAAGTCCAACACACACGGGACCAGGCATGCTTACATTCAGAGATAGACGTATGTGTCAGCAGGTTAGTGCTGACTACTGTGAATTTCCATTACCGGCATGTACGGGCAGATGTAAATCACGAAGCAATCCAATAAAGAGGACAGAAAAATCGATTCTCAGTCAAGCTATGTGCAGGCCTACTTCGCAATATATTAATCAGGTCATATATGCTACTACAAAGGTTAAATGAGATGCATTATTTGGACTTTCTGGCATCCACTGTTCATGCATGTGGTTCATGCATGATGAGGCAAAGCACACTTCCTACATATCCATACTTCATAAGCCACTTCACGGTGAGTGGTGGAGATTACTTTGCGTAGCATTGTCATTCCTTCACAGTCGCGTATGTTCCGCGGAAAAAATTATTGTATATTTCCGAATGGGTCATGATTAATTTGCCGGCCGCGGTGGCCAAGCTGTCTGCGGCACGCAAGTCACAGTGTGCACGGCTACTCTTCATGAAACTTTCGCTCTCGGAATTTTGACAGAAGGTCATTCCGCGATACAGACTTCCTCTGTTGCAGCGTCTGCCACTGGGTCACTGTAGTTTTCGTGACGCTTTCGCACTTACTAAACGAGCCCGTTAACGAAGCGTACTGCGTTACCTTGAATCTTCTCTGTGTCTTCTATCTACCACATCTGGTACGGATCCCAAACCGATGTGGAATACTCAAGCGCTGGCTGAACGAGAGTTTTTTAACCTACTTCCTTAGCTGACGGACTACACTTCCCGATGACTCTTCCAGTGAACTTCAGTCTAGCATCTACGCTACCCACGATCGCTTTAATATTGCCGTTCCATTATTTCAAATATCCCATATGTCTACTGCCAGATATTTTACGTAAGTAACTGCTTTCAGTGTTTGTCGTGCTATTGCATAGTTACAGGATATTCCTTTCTGTGTTAACGCAGCAATGTACACTTATTAATCTCAAGCGTCAATTGCCATTCCCTGCACAAATCGCAAATGAGGAGTCTAGTGAGAGAGGGAGCTATGCCACTTTGAGGAGAAATGGAGATAAATCGAGTTTTCTAAACCGTTGTATTAAGGCATTATTTCTACAGCAAAGGGATCCGGTTTTTTTCGTCTTAAGGTATTGTTATGTAACTTATGCATTCGTAAAATGATTAATTTCAATGTAAACAGCAATGATTATGGCCTTGTAGGCTTTAATTAATTCAACAACATTACAAAAACACGAATTTTATACATATATCAAGAAGTTTTATCCTGATTGAAATCCTATTACCCAACTGGAAAACATGTTATCAGGCTTACACACCAACTCCAAATAATATACCCATAAACAACTTCAGGTATCTTCTGCACTATCCACTGTTTCTGTGAAGTTTAGTTGTTGGTAAACACCGTGAAAAATTAGAGGAATATGTGACATAAGTGTCGTGAAATATTTTAACTTCAAGGCTGATATAAGAGTGTAGTCATATAAGGATAATCAACCACGGTGACTTTCCACTTTTTGGAGCGACAAAAATGTTCAAATGTTTGTAAAGCTTATGGGACTTAACTGCAGGGTCATCAGTCTTTAATTTTTTTTTCTTTATTGTTAATTTCACTCCGACTTTCGTCGGCGGGCTGGCAGCAGCATCAGCGCTGCTCTTCAGCCGAGAGAATAGACATATGACAAGCGAGATAAAAGGAACAAAGACATGAAGTTAAAAACAATGAGTATAAAAACATGGTACGGAGGAAAAATGGAAGACTTACAAACTGGACATCGGAGACAATACTGCAGACTTAAGACACATGAACAAGAGAGACTGACACACATAAGCAGATTAAAAACAGTCTGTGCCACGGTGTCGATAAAATCACATGGAGAGACAACACTGGACACACGAAGTCACACGATGATACAGGTGGTGACGACATGAGTTGCGACGCACTGGACATGAACACACGGCGATGATGATGCACTTGACACGAGAATACACTGATGTTAAAAGGCGACGCTGCAGCCCCCGCGGGGCAAGGAGAGGGAGGAAGCGAGGAAGCGCGGGGGAGGGTCGAAAAGAGAGAGAGGGGGGGAGAAGGTGGGGAGAAGGAAAGACAGGCGCGATTGAGACTCCAGGTGGGGAGAGGAGGGGGGGAAATCCAAGCGGGGAGGGGGAGAAGGAGGGGATGGGGAGAGGGGGCCGCTAAGTCTACGGGGAAGGGATCAAAGCTGATAGGAGGGGTATACTTCGGGACGAAGGGCGTCATCCGGTAGGGGAAGGGAGCGGAAGTTGCCTTGGGAGAGGATATGTAGGGTGTGCAGGTGGAGAGAGGGAGGAATGCAGTGGTGGAGGCGTGGCAGAGGGCCAGGGGCGGTGAGGAGAGGGTAAACTATCGGGTTGCGGGAATCGAGTTTTCGGGTGACATACAGGAGGCGGAGGCGTTCAAGGTGTTGAAGGAGGTGAGGGAAGGGGATGAGATCGTAGAGGATCCGCGTGGGGGAAGGAAGGCGGATACGGTAGGCGAGGCGGAGGGCGTGGCGTTCAAGGACTTGGAGGGTGTGATAAAAGGTGGGAGGAGCAGATACCCAGGCAGGGTGGAAGGAACAGAGGATGGGGCGCATGATGGATTTGTATGTGTGGAGGACGGTGGAAGGGCGTAATCCCCACGTCCGGCCTGTGAGCAGTTTAAGGAGGTTGAGGCGGGACAAGGCTTTTTCACGGATGGATTTCAGATGGGGGGTCCAGGTAAGGTGTCGGTCGAGGGTGAGGCCCAGATACTTAATGGTGTTAGTGTGGCGGATGGGACGGTCGTGGAGGGTGATGTAGAGATCGGGGATGCGGAAGGTGCGGGTGGTACGACCTATAATGATCGCCTGGGATTTGTCAGGGTTGACGGAGAGGAGCCACCGGTTGCACCATGCGGCGAACGCGGTGAGGTGAGACTGGAGCAAAACCTGGGATCGGGCAAGGGAGGGGGCAAGGGCTAGGAAGGCGGTGTCATCAGCATACTGTAGGAGATGGACGGGAGGCTGAGGTTGGGGCATGTCGGCGGAGTAGATAAGGTACAGGAGAGGGGAGAGGACAGATCCTTGGGGCACCCCGGCAGAGGGGTAAAACAAACGGGAGTTGGAATTGCAAACAGTGACATAGGACGGGCGATTGGTGAGAAAGGATGCAATGAGGCGGACATCCAGTCTTTAAATTTACAAACTACTTATGAACTAACTTATGCGAAAGACAGCACAAACATCCTACGGTAACGTAGCGCTCCAGACCGTTCGGATAGTCCCGTGCGGCTTGGATCGACAATCTGGTATCTTTTTCAAGAATGATATAGAAGCAACAATTACAGTTTTGAACAATATGTTCTTCGATTATCACTGATCAGTCAATCTGCAACACTTCTGTGTTGGTAAGTCATCAACTGAAATACGGGACAACATCAAAATGATCACAGGGCGCATTCTAGAACTTACAACACGATTCTAGTTCACAGGGTTGACGCAAGATGGCAAAAGCATACTGAAAATGACCAAAGCTCAATTATTCATGTTGTGTGGCATACCCCCTCTCTCACTAGACCCCTCAAATGTGCTCGAGCAAATGACGCACACACTTCAGGACCGCTGGATTCGTCGTTTCCAATACATCAACCCATCAGAATTAAGTAACAGAAGTGGCCTACACAACTTGAATCAATTTGCGCAGACAGTACAAGTTCGCGTCGTTAATGTTTGGCAGCAAATACGAAGCGCGTCCAGAAAGTAAGTTCCGTTTGGTTACATAAAACGAACGGGTACAGATACAGGAACAATATTGATTGTACAAAAACTTACAACTGTTAAACTACTTTTATACATAGCTTCCGAAATTTTGTAGGCAATTGTCATAGCATGGCACAAGGTTTTGTGTGCCTTTTTTTTTTAGAATGTTGCCGCCTGTGTATTCAACCATGTGGTAACATGTTCTTTCATCTCGTCATCATCGTTGATGTGTTGTCCACCAAGGACAGATTTTAGGTGGAAGAAGAGGATTACTGTCAAAAGATTTTTTTTTTTCACGATAATGCCTGACGTCACACACCGAATGTGACCAAACAATTCTTACGGAAATTTCAATGTGACCTGTTTGATCATCCTCCATACAGTCGGATCTCTCTCCTACCGACTTTCATCTCTTCTTACACCTAAAATCTGCCCTTTGTGGTCAACACTTCAACGATGATAAAGAGGTGTTACCACATGGTTGAATACACAGGCGGCAACCTTCTGTGAAGGATGCATGCAAAAACTTGTGGCACGCTATGACAAATGCCTACAAAATTTCGGCAGTTGTGTGGAAAAGTAGTTTAAGAGTTGTAGAATTTTGTGTAATAAAAATTTCTTCTGTATCTGTGTACAATTTCATTTTATTACTAAACGGAACTTACTTTCTGGACGCGCCTCGTACTACAACAACCTGGTCTACTTAAAAGGCTGCGTCATTGTCAAGCTATCTCAGTGAATGGATAACTGGCTCATGGAACCTATTTGTGAACCAGCGCTGCGTTTTGAAAATCGTGAGCATCGACAATCTACGTACCTACTTGGAAACGATTTGTTGCTTTCACCGCGAGAAAACTGGTTGCAAGCGTGTCACTTCTTTAATTTTCTGATGTGTTAGGAACATATTTAGCCTAATGTTTTGACACCTTCATGTACTCCATGCGCAGAATTACAGATTGTGAATAATTTTAGTGTCCTTTGAAGTAGCATGGCCAAGGCCCAGACTGCTTTAATGATCTGTTATTAATTTATACGATATTCTGGCTCATTTAATTCACTTCTGTATCTAAGCGCCATTTGTTTCAGAACAGAGCATCCAACATTTAGCGAGACTATTTACAATTCTAGATCCGTTCCGTTAATTTTAATTGCTGTTCTCGCTAGTTTTCGCTTAAAGTTTCATTGGTATTATAGATAATTCTGCTTAAGCTGCTGTTAATCTCCGCACGTTTTGCAAAGCTATGTGTTTCATTCCGTTTAAGCGATGTTATTCATTTATACGCATATTGTCCCGAGCTCGGGGAGTTTCCTTTGATGGCGCATAGTTTTAACTCGGTGGTTTATTGATATATTTAATACGTGGTAATTACTTCATTTTATGTAGTTATTATAAATTTCTGTCCCGACTTAATAAACTGTTGTGTAAATCTGATCTCTGGCAGCCGGAGTCAAAGTTCAGTGAGACCGAATAGATGGTTGAATCTGCAACTAGTATCGGTTACTGAATGCCGTGTTACAATGATTTAATTTCATGATTTTCTACTTCATTAATTTTGTAAATTTTTAATGTATTAAAATTTTAAATTGAAGCTTCTCTTCCTCTGGATTATCTATTTAAGCATTCATGGAGTCACAGCGTTCATTTCGGTGGTAATTTTGTAATTTATTCCGTGTTTTTGTTAATGTATTTGCTGTCTGCATTAAGTAATTTCGTTGTGCTTGTAAATAATTGTATAGAGTAACCGGAGTGATATTTTCACTATGCGGCGGATTAAAACTCTGTGAGCTAACCGGGATTAGAACTTGGACCTTTGCCTTTCGCGGGATCTATAATAAAAACAAAATGTCATATTATTCTAAAGCTTGAAATAAATTCACGATAGTTCAGACTAATCGGAATGAAGTTGGTGAAGCTGCGAGTCCTATTTTGACATTGAGTCCTTGTTAAACAAACGACATTATTCAGAAGTAGAGCATGATTCTTCACAATCCTAAACATCCGAAAATGTGACGGACGCTACATATTCAAAGCCTCTATTCTCATAATTTCAAACGAATTCAAAATCTTCGAAAAGACGTTGAAAGTGGATAATTGGAATTTAAAGTCGGCTACAGGCAGACTGTCGTATAATCCATACTTGCATTGTGTACTGAATATACACTCTTACTTCGTACAAAAATCCGCGTAGCGTGAAGGGGGCACATTTTCAGCACCTTTCCTAATTGTAGACGATCATTCTATGGGACCAGTTGAATTACGCCTCGTTTTATAGAGCGATTTTTTGTAGACTTTCTTCTAACCGAACTACCAACTTTAATGGATGATGCGTGCATTGCAGCGCATTTCGGTTACAGCTAAACTGGCTTGTCCACTGAATGTGGCAGCGCCAAATATCTCCTGAAATAAGCATCAAACGATAAAACTACAAAGAACAAAACTTCTCTAGCTTGAAGGGGGAAAACAGATGGCGTTATTGTTGGCCCGCTAGATGGCGCTGCCATATGTCAAACGGATATAAACTGCATTTTTAAATAGGTACCCCCATTGTCATTACATATTCGTCTAGTACGTAAATAAATATGAATGTTTTATTTGGAACACATATTTCGCTTTTTGATAGATGGCGCTGTAATAGTCACAAACGTATAAGTACGTGGTATCGCGTAGCATTTCGCCAGTGCGGTGGTATTTGCTTCGTGATACATTACTCGTGTTAAAATGGACCGCTTATCAATTGCAGAAAGGACGATTTATGTGAGGCTATTGTGATCAAAATGCCCAACGGGCCTGTGCTATGCTATGCATGTTGATACTTATCCTGGAAGACATTATCCAAGTTTCCGGACCTTTCGTCGGATAGTTACGTTATTTAATGAGGCTAGTGAAACGTCAACAACGACCTGCAACAAATGATTATGCTCAAGTAAGTGTTTTAGCTGCAGTTGCGGCAAATCCGCACATCAGTAGGAGACAACCTGAGCGAGACTCGGGAATCTCAAAAACGTCTGTGATGAGAATTCTACATCAACATAAATTTCACCCGTACCATATTTCTATACACCAGGAATAGCATGGCGAATACTTTGAACGTCGTGTACAGTTTTGCCCCTGGGACAATAACAGAATTTTTTTCACGCGTTCAGTTTAGTGATGAAGCGTCATTCACAAACAGAGGTAACGCAAACCGGAATAATATGCACTATTGGGCAACGGAAAATACACGATGGCTGCGACAAGTGGAACGTCAGTGACCTAGGTGGCATTATGGGAGGAAGGATAATTGGTCCCTATTTTATCGATGGCAATCTAAATGGTGCAATGTATGCTGATTTCTTACGTAACGTTCTATCTATTTTACTACAAGATGTTTCACTGCGTGACAGAATGGCGATGTACTTTCAACATGATGGATGTCCGGCACATTCCTCGCGTGGAGTTGAAGCGGTCTTAAGTGGAATATTTAACGACAGGTGGGTTAGTCGTAGAAGCACCACACAAAGGCCCGCACGTTCACCGGATCTTACATCCCCGGATTTCTTTCTGTGGAAAAAACGCCTGAAAACATGCGTCAGCGCATTGTCAATGAATGTGAGAATATTACTGATGGCGAACTACTCGCTGTTGAGAGGAATTTCGTTACGCGTATTGCCAAATGCATTGAAGGACATCATTTTGAGCATTTATTAAAATCATGAGGTAATTACAGGTAATCACGCAGTAACAGCATGTATTCCCATAACGTATGATAATTTCACGAAAGTACATTTATCACATTGGAAGAACCGAAATAAAGTGCAGAAGTACTTACGTTCTGAGTTTTAATTTTTAAAAAACCTTCCTGTTACCCACTGTTCGTCTAAAATTGTGAGTGATATGTTTGTGAATATTACAGCGCCATCTACCACAAAGCGACAAAAGTGTTCCAAATAAAACATTCATATTTATTTACGTACTAGACGAATATGTAATAATAAACGGGGGTACCTATTTAAAAAGTGCAGTTGATATCCGTTTGACCTATGGCAGCGCCATCTAGCGGCCCAACCATAGCGCCATCTGTTTTCCTCCTTCAAGTTTGAAAAGTTTTGTTCTTTGTAGTTTTTTCGTTTGGTGATTATTTCGTGAGATATTTGGCCCACTCCCTATCAACGAACCACCTGTATATTGTTGAGTCCGAGCGGTAGGTTCCCAGCTTCGAGATGAAGCGTGAAACCTGTTGGAGCACCAGAGGACGCTAGTAAACAATATTAGAGTTTACAAGTTTATTCAACTGAATACAAGATTTCTTGGTGTAGGCGCTAGTTCGGCAAGAGCTGGACCAATAGGTGACGACTCTTTCGGCCGCGTTAGCCCACTTTCTCGCCACGACGTCTGGGTGCTGAAGCAAAAGCTACCAGGTGGAGTGCTCTGTCTCTCCTATTGTCTAGACAACTGCTTGTGGGTCCATGCCCGGAACCTCTGGAGTCGGATGCCGTGTTGCCAGTTGACCTCTTGATACCGCTCGCAGGGTTAGCATAAGGTAGCTAGCGCGTCGGCGGCATCATTGGCCTTGCAGGAAACCAACCAACGCAAACTTAACTGGCCTCAGGCAGCAATCATATTCAGCGTTATGAAGATGGTAGACAGCGATTCACCATCTCCCCGGATGATGGTCCGGTTTGAAGAGTAGTAGCTGTCTCCAGACTCCATCTCCTAGTTGCAACTAGTCTGTACTGCTTTATCTGTGACTCTCCTGAGCATCTTCGATTGCCGTATGGGACGGTTCGTAATGACCGAATGTGTCCTACTTGTGAATGCAGCGTTCATTCCGTGAGCCCTTTAACTGCTGACGTATCCTTGGTCTTATTCACGCTTGTGGCAGAGTTACATATAGTTATGAAATGTTTACAAGCTGACGAGAACACCCTCTCTCTCTGCTGGTCCCCTGTCTCACACAAGTCTGCTGACTGTAGGCTTTCAACTCGCCGACGCAGTGTCTGCTGTCTTCACGAACGGCTGGCGTCGCTTTTACGACAGGGGAGGACCTGTTTCCCCTAGCGTGGCTGGTGATAGCTTGAACAATCTAAGATTTTAACATGTTTCTCTGCCACAATTTTGTGATGTAACAATATTAATCGATATTTCCGTTGATTACACCTTAGCTTGAAAACGGGTCGAGCTATTTGGCTGATCTAATGTTTTGTTCTGTTCGAAATTCTCAGGACTAAATTTGTATGAAGTAAGCGATTGGGAAAATCTTCCGGAAAATTGGAGAATTTGAGATAAACGGAAAGTGAGTTTCTCGACGTGTACTTGAGTTTCTATTGGATACAAATGCATAGTTTCGTCCTGGTCTCGATGAAATTTTGCACACTTTATCTTCAAACAAAGAGGAAGGACACTGACTACATAAAATTTCGTAGCATTCATGGCAGAGGGTCTCTGGTGATACAAGATAGTCTTGCATCACCAGAGACCACTGCTTCTATCAAGGCAATCTTAAAAAAATCGGTTTTACGTTTCTCACATCTTTACCGAGTATGTTCCAACTGTAATTCGTTGTTTCCCGAACATTTGTAGGGCCACAAGGAAATTAAAAAAAAAAACATTCCAGAAAAATAGAAACACCGTAATAACAACTTACGGTGTCACACCAAGGAGAGCGAATTGTAAGCTTTGCTTACCATTTATACTGTCTTCTTAACACAAAATAAGCCGATGTACCATTATAACCGTTTGTAATTCCGCCTTGTAATTTTGTGTAAATTCTGTCACGCAGATAATCTGAAGATTCCCTACTAAAGGGCGAAAGGCGTCATTAACAAAAAAAAAAAAAAAAAAAAAAAAAAAAAAAAAAAAAAAAAAAAAAAAAAAAAAAACCACCTTGTGCTGACATGTGGCTGTTTATCTTATGTGCGCAGCATGACCGGCGCGCCCCTGGTGGCCACTCTTCGAGGCCGCGAGCCGTGATGTGGGCGCTGCTCTGCCTGCTGACCGCCGCCCTCGCCACAGTAGCAGGTGAGTGCTCCGAGCGCGCGGACACACCGTGTGCCTGTACTCACAGCTGGTTCTGTCCGGTAACTGGCGTGTCTTCACTTCCTTGGTGTTCTCCACTTTCGATTCAGGACCTGGGTGCCATATGGGACGTACAAGCAGGAATCATAGCTACAGTGGTGGTTCCTAAACATACTACTGGGTCACGTTATACGAGGCGCGTCAAGAAACTAAGTTCCGTTTGGTTATATAAAACGAACGGGTACAGATACAGGAAAAATATTAAAAATATTGATTGTACAAAAATCTACAACTGTTAAACTACTTTTCTACATAGCTTCCGAAATTTTGTAGGCAATTGTCATAGCATGGCACAACGTTTAGTGTGCCTTTATCATAGAATGTTGCCGCCTGTGTGTTCAACCATGTGCTAACATGTTCTTTCAGTTCGTCATCATCGTTGAAGTGTTGTCCATCAAGGACAGATTTTAGATGTAAGAAGAGGATTACTGTCAAAAGATTTTTTTGCACGATAATGCCTGACCTCACAAACCGAATTTAACCGAACAATTCTTACGGAAATTTCAATGAGATCTCTTTGATTATCCTCCATACAGCTCGGATCTCTCTCCTAGCGACTTTCATCTCTTCTTACACCTAAAATCTGTCCTTGGTGGTCAACACTTTAACGATGATTAAGAGCTATTACCACACGGTTGAATACACAGGCGGCAACCTTCTGTGAAAGATACGTGCAGAAACGTGTGGCACGCTATGACAAGTGCCTACAAAATTTCGGCGGTTATGTGGGAAACTAGTTTAAGAGTTGTAGAATTTTGTGCAATAAAAATTTCATTTTATTACCAAACGGAACTTACTTTCTGAACGCGCCTCGGACTTTCCGGTGGTTCAAAGGGCGGCTTTAAAATATCACTGGAAGACATCATCTCCAGAACATTCGTTTGTACTCCATAAAGAAAAGTATTAGTTCTATCATTGTGGTTGTTGACATTGTCAACTGAGGAGACAGGTATCTGTCGTATTTTATATATAAAGACTTGTAATCTCACAAATCAAGATGACAGAGATATTTATTAAATTTTTTATTATGGTTCCACCCCCATTTGACCCATCTATAGATTTAAAGACTTTTAAAAAATGAAAAAAAATTAAAATTTATATACCAGTACTACGCAAAGAGAGGAAGAGTGAACAGTGGAAGGAATATATAGAGGGTCTATACAAAGGAAATAAACTTGAAGGCAGCATTCTAGAAATGGAAGACGAAGTGGAGGAAGATGAGATAGGAGATATGATACTGCGAGAAGAAATTGACAGAGCGCTGAAGGACTTGAGTCGAAACAAAGCCCCTGGAGTAGATGATATTCCTTCTGAACTGCTGACGTCATTAGGAGAGCCAGTCGTGAAAAAATGGTATCACCTGGTATGCAAGGTGTATGAGACAGGGGAAATACCCTCCGACTTCAAGAAGAATATTGTAATTCCAATTCCAAAGAAAGCAAATGCAGACAAGTGTAAAAATTACAGAACTATCAGTCTAATAATTCACGGTTGCAAAATACTAACACTAATTATTTACAGACGAATGGAAAAACGTGTGGAATCCGACTTCGGGGAAGATCAGTTTGGATTTAGGAGAAATGTTGGAACACGAGAGGCAATACTCACATTACGACTTATTTTAGAAGATAGGCTAAGGAAAGGGAAACCTACGTTTTTAGCGTTTGTTGATTTGGGGAAAGCTTTTGATAATGTCTACTGGAATACACTCTTCCAAATTCTGAAGGCATCAGGGGTAAAATATAGGGAGCGAAGAGTTATATTCAACATATACAAAACTACTGGGTCACGCTATACTTTCCGTTGGTTTCTCAGGACGTCTTTAAAATATCAGTGCAAGACCTCTCCAGAACATTCGTTTGTACTCCAATTGTACTCCAAGAGATAGAAAAATACATAGATAGGCGGTGCCATGGTGTAGAAGATAGGCTAAGGAAAGGGAAACCTACGTTTTTAGCGTTTGTTGATTTGGGGAAAGCTTTTGATAATGTCTACTGGAATACACTCTTTCAAATTCTGAAGGCATCAGGGGTAAAATATAGGGAGCGAAGAGTTATATTCAACATATACAAAACTACTGGGTCACGCTATACTTTCCGTTGGTTTCTCAGGACGTCTTTAAAATATCAGTGGAAGACCTCTCCAGAACATTCGTTTGTACTCCAATTGTACTCCAAGAGATAGAAAAATACATAGATAGGCGGTGCCATGGTGTACTACTGTCCGCCACATTTTGGGAAGTCAGCCAGTGGTTTTCTGCTTGATTACCTGAATTTGGAAGAGTGCGTGTATTAACATTTGAAGAAGCTCAGAGCTACAGCAGCTGCTGAATTTCGTAAAAAAAATCATGCCGAAAGTTTGTGCAGCATATAACTGTAATAACAGAAGCAATAAAACTACGAACATTTCTTATTTCAAGTGAGTACTGCTTAAGATATTTTATGTTTGCTATTTTCGCGTTGGAGTTACACACCAGCAGATTAGAACTTCCACAAGGTGTAACATTATCAAAATACATTATCTTACTCCAGGTTACCACTGAAGAACAAGTTGATTACGAAGAAATGGGTAGTGGCTATGAAAAGAGAGAATTGGTTTCCAACAGCTACCAGTCGTATTTGTTCTTCGCATTTCGAAGATAAATTTATGTATGTAGTGAATGACGTAAGGCGACTGTACTTTTTTCTCGTTCAAGAGAATTTATTTTCTCAAATTCGTTTCGACTTTTAAACGGCAAATATGCTGCAGAGGGAAAACTGCTTTTTTTTTTCTTTTCCTTTTTTTTTTACTTCCAAAAACGAATAATTCGGCGCTTTATGCAGACGATGGCCTCGTAAGCAACCTCGTTTCTGTAGAACATTCGCCTCTTGAAGGCTTTGCCATTGTCAAAAATGTGCACAAAACCAGTGTTCTACATACACTGTACAAAACGGTACACTGAAACACACGTAGATGAGTCGCAACACTTTACAAACCATGTCCTACAATAGCAAATGATACTGATCGTCTGGCTACTGTATTTAAATGAGCTGCTGTCATTTTCTGGAAACGATGTATGTGAAGTGTTACTGACACATTCTCGTGGGTAATATTCTTTCTGGCTAAATCGCTAAACGAAAACAGTTGTATTTTCGTGATATTCTTTCACGGTATCATGCGCCCCGCCCCCCTCTCAGACTTCAGAAAACATGGCGGACGGTTGTTTAATTGGCGTCACTCTGGCTGCGGTGTTGCCCCTCTGTTAGTCTATATCTTTGTTTGTACTCCGTAAAGAAACCTAACAGTTCCACCATTGTGGTTGTTGACATTGTCAACTGAGGAGACAGGGATCTTTCGTATTTTATATATAAAGACTTGTAACCTCACAAGTCAAGATCACAGAGATATTTATTAAATTTTTTATTATGGTTTTACCCCTATTTGAGCCATCTATGGATTAAAAGATTTTAAAAAATAAAAAAAATTAAATATTGAAATTCATCTTTTTTGATATGTGTATTTATAGATTTATGTGTATTTCCAATGGACGTCTAGGCACTTGGATAAATTTTTATGAAATGTTCAGGAAATCTTCATACTAGCCCAGCGGATGATCTTGTGAAGTTTGGCAGCGATCCGATGCATCTATTTATTGACGCATATATAAAAGTTTTTTCTGGCACTTGTAACGACAGTAACCCCTCTATCGGAATAAGTGCAAACGGTTCGTATCGTAGCATTCTTCTGTTACTGCAGTGTTGGCGCTGACAACACTAGCATCGCTTCCGTGACTGTGTTGATAGTGCCAGTACGATTGACCCTTTGTTCTCTGGGGGCGCTTTTGTCTTTCCAAATGCCATAGGTAATACATTACATATATGTTAGGTGTGATATTAGTGTGAATATGTAGATTATACTTGCTGACGGTTGTAGAAGTATGGTACTCGCCGTGTTTAATCATCTTACATAGCAATCATCATAATACATACCGACATATATTGTTATAGGCATAGTACAAATTCCACACTTGCGAATATTTAAATAAATAAACTTACATACGAAGGCTTCAAAACGTCAGACTCAAGATCGCAGATATATTTATTTTATTTTTAATATAGTTTCGATAATTTTTATTATAGTTTCGACTACATTTGAGCTACCTTTGAATCTAAGAAACTTTATCTTCATAACCATATTAGACCTTAAGTAAGAGTCGCTGAAATGTTGGGATTCAAAATGTATAGCGTCAATCGACAATTGATGATACATTCACTTCGAATTCACTTGTATCCGAAATTATAAATAATGTAATTAATGTACTTTTTACCATATTAAACCTACCAAACGCCCATGCAGCCCCTCTGTTTCAATTAGGTTTTGGGTCATTTTTAACTGTTTTTATTTGTTATTGGCAAACAATGTTGGTTTTATGATCTATATATTAGTCAACTCACTCTATATAGCTGAAATTTTTCTCATAATGAACTCTGTAACGATTCATTCTGTACCAAAAGTAGACACGTATGTGACTACTGAATCCTGAGTTTGTATTTACGAAAAGAAACTACGGAAAAAATAACATTTTTATAAACCTCTAAGTTTATTGGATCACTAAATTGTAAAATCTCTATGTCTCTGTCATGCTAATGTATTGCAATACTGTCATTTATTTCAAATATACATAGATATTTTGGCCGCTTAATCAGCAATTAGATTAGCATTATCATCTGGCAATTACTAACTTACTATAACTAAACAAACTTCATGGCTTTCATTGTATCTGTTATTTTTTCTGTATTTTTGTATAGATCCTCATTTATCCTTTTCATCCAAATATTTTTATTGTTTTTCTTGGGACCCAGGATTTTTCTTAGAATGTTCCTTTTTCTAGTTCTTTCCGTTCGCCGTTCTTATTAAATGTGAGGCACTCTCATCTGTATGTTCTTTGTGTCATAATAACTGTATTATGTTGAAGGTCCGCTTGCATGGATACTGATTTCTTTTTGTAGTCGTTTTCTGTTAATTGGTATGCGAATTCTAACTTCTTTACTCTTTCTTTATTTGGCGTTTAATCTACTCTGTTGGCTTGGATCCATTCCCCAAGGTATTTAAATTTATCACTCTGCAACCTTAAAATATATTTTGAATTTAACAAAAGATTCAATGTTGTTAATATTGTTTACATTGCTTCTGAATGGCAACTCCTTCTACACTTTACTAAGATTTATCTAAAAATTCATCTAGTTTCCGAATAAAAAACTTTTAAAATAAGAATTAAAAAATCTTTGAGTCCGATAAATAGACACCATTTATTAAACTGACACGTTCCACATCATTGCGAAATACCGTACATATGATCTATGGAACAAGTATTAATCTAATCTAATCTAATTCTCGTTATTTTAATTTGTGTCTTTCAGTCACGTGACTTTCGTCCCAATAGGGCCATAAATTCAATTTTATTTTGCCATTGTATGAGTGTTATGTAAAAGTACCTTTTAACTATATATCAAAACAATAATGACGACAACTACGATATTTAAATGGTTTCTGTCATGGTGCCATTTATATTATATACAACCTTATATGGATATGAAACTGTAATAACTAAAAATTACGATATCTTTCAATAAGCTGTTGTTCCATGCTACGATATAGTGTATAAATAATTTTTTAGATCCAAAGATGACTCAAATGGAGCTGAAACTAGTCATCATATAAAAATTAAAGAAATATCTCTTTGAACTTTACTGTAAGGAATTAAGCTTCTATATAAAAGTTCTAGAGTTTATTCATTTAAATCTAACGACCAGCCGTGCCAAATACGTATAAAAATCAGTATATATATATATATATATATATATATATATATATATATATATATATATTATTGGTTCTTTTGTCTAATATAATAAAACACAGTGGAAGCCATGCTTATACACTCAGAGCATGTCAAATCTATATTTACATACTAATATCACAGTGTAATATGCAAGTAAGAATTTGCTCCTGGCACTTGGAAAGACAATAGCGCCAATAGCAGAGAAAATGTCATTGTATTGGCACTATCAACACAAACAGTCACGGAAGCGAAACTAGCGCTCCAAGTGGCAGCACTGCAGTAACAGAAGAACGACGTGATGCAAATGGGTGGCTCTTACACCGTTAGAGGGATTACTGTCATAACAAGTGCCAGAAGTAAACTTTTACATATGTGTCAGTAAATATCTTGATCCCATCGCTAACAAACTTCACAGGGTTAACTGCAGGGCTGATATAACGATTTCCTAAAAATTTCATCAACATTGATCCAATTGGAGTCCATAGAGAATATACAGTCACACATATGTTTTTATAGGTATAGGTGATAATATTTACTTATTAATGTGTTACGTTTAAAGTATTCAGGAACTTATAGTCTTATGTTAGGTCCAGTGAAACTTTGTTTATTCGAGAGTATGACTTAAAATTAGTTCTTGTTTTATTACTCACTAGAAACTGATTTATAGATTGTTATTGATAACACATCAGTTGTAGAGGACAACGTTAAAAAGGACTATCAGCATTTGAGGAAGATTCCCTGACACAAATATCGTGTAATTCTTCTTTAAAAATTTCCTTAAAGTCTGCAGAGAAATAGCAATTTCGATTAGAAAAGGCAGAGTGTGGATTACTTCTGAATATACTTTTCAACCACTTCAACCGAAAATTGTATTAATTTATGAACAAAAATATTTATTTGCTAATTACTATACATAATGATTGGAATAATGTTTATATGTTAGAATTCTTAATTTTCATTTTTTAAGTTTTTGAAGGAAAGTTTGATATCACATGGCATTACAGGGCGGGATACTTTATCGTAACTAACATTCAATTTGAAACTGGTTTCTACGGATTTAGACATTTGACATTAGTTTGTAAATGAAATTTTAAATTATTTATTTCCTTTACTTTGATATAATAATTTGCTGCCTGTACTCCAATTTAGATATCATTCAACAACACATATTTTATCAATGCACTGTAGCTTTGTCCTCTCTGTTTCTTCAAAGCGATGGTGTGCAACATACTCATAATGAATGTAGGAAAGTCCTACAGTGTTTTTTACGACATTTGGTCAAATTGTTGTGCCTAGACGAACAGGTACAGATGACATTGTCATATGACAATACTGGAAAGGGGAGGGTTAAGGGTATAATGGGATTGCTAGCTATTATCTTGCAAGGGCGTGAATGTTCCCATGTTTTTATACGAAAGTATAAGAACAATCTTTGGTTCGCAAAAGATTTTTTCCTGAAACCAACAAGTTCCAATCAAGACATGTAAAGTATCACCAACACTTAATTAATCAGAGGTCGCACTTAGCTTACCATTTAAGATCTACAGAGTAAATTTCTAACTGGAGAACACTGTTAATGTCCCTCCACAATGTTCTTTTCATGGTTTTCCAAACTAATAACTCGAATGCATTTGCACATTCAGTAATAACTTCAGTTTCATATCACACACAATTTTCATATTAGTGTTCATTTCTGTGTGCTCGTCGTGAAATATACATTGCTTCAGGACAAATTTTCCACATAGATCATCGTGAATCCAATTACAGAATCAGATAGGGAACCGATGTGTAAGAGTAATACAGTATTCATAACGTCTAGTTAATAAAAATGACAAGAGTAATTCTGCCTAAAATAGACAGTCATGATCACACATTGATATGTGTATCAAAGTAAAGGAACAACTTGCAAATCTAAACATGATGAAGTACGTTTTACTCTTGTATTAGATATTGCCCTTGTACACAGACACAGTAACGTAGACTTTTGGTCAAATTTGATCAGTGACTTTATAAATACAAACATAAGGAAACGTTAGTATGATGTGGGATCCTGGAATATCAGATAATTTAAAATATTTGTTATAATTGAGATGCAATAATTACTGAAATCATGATAATGCACTGAAGTAATAATTGCTAACAACAAATAGTGGGAAATTTCTTTCAAAAAATCGTATTTCCCAAAAGGATGTTATCACCGTTCTACTTGATCTGTTGCAATTGCGATTTAATTTTCTTAGTCGTCACAGACTCACTCTACTTATCTAAGCTGAAATCGTTATTCATTTGATATCGTGCAGCAGGATCCCCGTTGATTTTCATAAGACACAGGCATATAAGTAAGTAACTTGCCCCTTGCAACAGACTGACAACATTATCTGGAGTAAGCTACCTGGACAGGTAAGTGTGGTCTGGGAGTACGTCAAAGCTCCTGCGATTCAAAAGACCGCAATGTCATAGTCGTTATCGTGTCGAATTCCAGAGGTCACCTGGTCAGATCCTCATCTGACCACCCAGATTTAGGTTTCCCGTGATGTTCTTAACAGTCGGAGGTATATTATGGGATGATTCCCTCCGTCTACGACTTACACCCTTAATCTGTGCTATATACTTTCCTGCGGACGTTCCAGTGGACTTTACTATGGACTTTGCTGTGGACTTTGCTATGTTCACAGGGCAGGTCGCAGAGGAGCCAGCCCCGGTGTTCCTGGCACCGCTGGACAACGTGACGGCAACACAGGGCAGGGACGTCAGCTTCACCTGCGTCGTCGACCACCTGGGCGAGTACAAGGCAAGCAGATAGTCACAAACGTCAAGGCAGAACACGCTCTTCGGCGAGTGTAGGAGAGAGGAACAAAACGGACCTGTTGACTTCATTCATTAGCTACACATTTGTGTGCAGTTCGGGATTGCTAGACATCAGAATAGGTGTCATAGTTAATTATGCTGCCAGTTTTGGTGTTCCATAAACACCACCCTCAGACCGCCACTTATGAACTGATGCGACTATCCGAACAGTTTGCTCAGTGATTGGGAGCCTCTGTTGAACCTGGTGTCCGTAGAGCAGTGGGACTTGGAGACAGGACTGAACAGGCAGTCATATTTGTGCAACGTCGCAGGTGGACAGAGATGGGCCAGCAGATGACATGCAGTAGTGTTCACGTAACACTGGCTAGGATGAGACCATGCACAAGAAAGGGGAGGGGGGGGAGAATTATTTAATGCCACCCTGGGGAGGGTGATGAGAAATGCAAATCTTTTAAATATGGGAACGATCTTCTATAAATCAGAGCAGATACTGGCCAACGCGTATGACATAGATATAGTAGCAAGACCCAAAAAAGCAATGGAAGACACATTTACGGCTCTCGAACAGGCCAGTAGGAACATGGGGTTAATTACTAACGAACAAAAAACAAAATATATATCAGCTGAATACGCACATAGAGAAAATATGCCGGATGCTATAATAATGCGCAATTATACACTCGAGAGAGTTGATTTCAAGTAGCTGGGATTGACAGCTACCCATCTAAGTGATACCTCCTACGAAATTAAGCAGAGATTAATACTAGCCAGTAAGCCTATTTTCTCCTAACAAGACTTCTATCCTCAAGGCTCCTGAGTCTACTACTTAATTAACTATATATAACTCACTTATACGACCAGTGCTTACATATGCCTCTGAAACGTGAACATTAACAATTAAAGATACTGAAATACTGGATGCATTTGAAAGAAAGGTACTTCACGTATTATCGGCCCAGTCTATGAAAGAAGAAAATGGAGGAGGAGATACAACCCTGAGTTGTATATCATATACAAAGACTAAAAGTCGACCACTGTATGTAACAAGAGCTTTGTTTTATCACACTCTGAAGCTAGCTCTGGTCTGTCGTGCCTGTTTTGAGATGGTACGTTTGTATAGCAAAGTTAAATTACATCTGAACCGCGAGCAAACACGCTAACGGCGACACACGGCTGCGTTACATGAACGCACTCCACTGAAGGTGAAGTGGTTGAAAATCGGATTCATTATACAAAATCACGGTGGATTTTTAAGTTGCAGTCTGATAGAAATTGATCTAGGTATTGGTTTTATATGAGAAGTGGCGTGAATTCAGGCGACTAGCTGCAAACCCCGGAAGTCGGAACTCGGACCCACGTGGTTCCGAAAACCGATAAAATTGAATAAATTCAGTTCCCGAAAAATAAATAAAATTAACTACAGCATGAAACCCATAGAAATGCTTAGAATTATATAAGGAAGCGAATGAAATACAGCTACACGCGATAGGGGGCGATTACAAAGACAGAATTCGTACTACAAGTCGGAGAAGAAACAGCAAAATTAAAATAGACGGGGAGAGAAGATCGCGAAATATTAGTGGAAATCAGAAGGATACCCGTATAGTTACTTGCCTGATGAGCATGGAACTAACAAGAGTGGAAGCTGAAGACTTTGTTTTATGAACCAACCACGTGGAACACATATCACTCACGGAAGGAAACGATGAGAAGATTTTTAATGCACTGTGAAATCGGGCCCCCACAAAGCTAGAAAGTATTTACACAGAGTTCATACACTGCCATATGATCACAAAAGGTTTTAACATACCAAGCCGTTATCAAGCTGCAACTAGAATCACACACACTGAGTTTATATATTGTAAAACACTGAACCAAAAACGAGAACACATTTCCGCGCACGATCGGAGAAAATATTCCAAAAATTGATTTTAAGTTCACGAGTCTAAGTTGCACGTGCCAGACAATGAAACGCTGCCATCTCCAAACATAAGAGCAGAACCAACCCTATCTCACGAGAAGACCAGCACAGAATGACCAGACCGAGCGGCCACGAGACGCGGGAATCCACCGTAAGCCAGAAAAACCAAGATCAGCGGTGCTCGGGGCGGAGAGACTCGCCCTAGACAAGGCTCGACGACTGGACTGTAACCAAAGGGTGTAAAAACCTCTTTGGTAGCCTCAACATCTATCGACTCTGAGTCAGAGAGAACGATGCAAAGGGAGCTATCACTCTCCATATTCAGACAGCCATAGATTCTCGCAACATCCACTTAAAAGTAAGACAAGTACACATTCTCACAGAGACAGTGGCGTAGCGGAGAAGTCATATTTATGCCACATTAATTAATATAATTATAAATTATTAACATAAAAAAATAAGGAAAACCTAGCAATATTAACTAATATTTTAACACATGAAATAAAAATGCTATTCCTCATGCCTTGAAAAGAGTGGGGTTCAAGTTTTAACAAAATGATAATCTAGCGACATTAAATAAATTATAACTTTATAGAAATATACAAAAAATATATAGAAGACGACAGACGGTCGTCTTTCAAGACCTACCCAACAGAAGGATAGTTAAACCGTTTAGATTGAGGTGATCGGGATATGTGGATAGCATTTTTGATACAGAAGTACAAACAAGAGTATTACAAAGAAAGCTAGGAGGGCAGACCAAGAGCCGACCGAGAACCATATGAGAAGACGGACATCAAAGATCTTAGGAATATGGGCTATAGAAACTGGAGAGTATTGACAAAGTACCGAGAGAAATTGAAGTAAATTGTAGAAGACGCCAATGCTCATCGTGAGCTGTGGAGCCATGAAAGATTATTATAATTAACAAATAATCAACATATACCATAAGTACAAAGATTTTATTCAGTTAAGAAATACATTTCTGTGTATTCACGATTGATGAAATATTGGGTGTCAGTAGTCGAGCTACGGCAAGACGCAGTATACTCATAACTTCTGTTTGCCGACATGATTATCGCTAAGGAGTGCGACTGGAAATTACAAAGAAAGATGAAAAACGCACCATGCGGTAACAACCTCAGTCTCAATGAGGAAATTACTCACAGCGACAATAATATATTCAGACAGATATGTCCCCTGAAATCCCATGTAATTTGGGAAAGTCTTTTGCATAGAGATTGCAAAGTTTCTCTTGTTTTTAACGTAAAGTGGGCAAAATTTCATTAAGCTCGCAGTACAATCGTAGGTTGTTGTCAACGTCTGTTGTGAAATTCCCTACGCCGTGCACTGTACTAATCTATGCTGTGCCATTGCTTTTCATTTGGAGCTCAAGTGTGTTTTTTCCTGATCTGATGAACGGTAGACACGCATAAATTACGAATCTAATCCGAAGTGGCGATGCCTATACATATTACCTTTTTCGATCATTTATCCGTTACTTTGGTCTTTACTTTTTTCGTCCCTTCTAAACCATCCCTGTATTAAAAGGAACAAAAGACTAAAACTATTGAAATCGGTCAATTTTTGCGTTTTAGCGAGGCTGACGCACATCAAACGAGGTGAACATATCTCTACAGATTTACTTGTTACTCAACTTTACCCTTCAGTCTGACAATAGGATGCCATTTTGCGTTACTATCCATCATACTGGCGCGTATGGAGAGATACACACACATACTCAGTGACTCTAAGACCATGTACATTATACTATTTCGTCGTATTCATAACTTTATAACACATTTCCTCAATAAACAGTATCAGTTACCCAAAATTTTATTGAGATGAGGTTCAACAGGCGTAAGATATTTGAGGAAATGCATACTGTAAACCATCAGCTGTTTATTATTTTTCCAAACTTCTACCGGTTTCGGTTATAAACCATCTTCAGGGAAGAGAACTAGACAGACTGATTAAACAGGTGCATTATATGCCTTCTTATGCATACTGGCATGCATATGGAAGCATATAATGCACCTGTTTAATCAGTCTGTCTAGTTCTCTTCCATGAAGATGGTTTATAACCGAAACCGGTAGAAGTTTGGAAAAATAATACAACTGATGGTTTACAGTATGCATTTCCTCAAGTATTAGTTGTTTCCAACTGGGTGGAAATGGAAAGGGGTTGCTTCTGTAACAAATTGTCTACGTACATTACGAAGCACAAGAAGTAACATAAATGCTACGATGCAGATCAGTGACAGACTAGTAATGTCAAGATAAACGTGGTTTAGTTCTTCACATGTATATTGGCCGCATGGCGCAACGAGGTCTACTGAAGGCTCCCTGTGATTAAGTATAACTGACTCGACAGTTGCATAGTTGCACCTGTTCGTAAGTGGGTGCCTGAGGATGTTGTTAATTGGACACCGAAACTGACAGCCTAATAACATAAAACAACGTATAATTACTCATGTGCGAATTTATCTTCTTAAATGTTAACATTATATCATGAAAATCGTTCTGCTAAAATAATTTGTAGAGTGTGGTTACTTACGTTATGTGCATATTAATGGTATATGATATTCATGTATCATGCATTAGTGATAAGTGCATCAATTATTATGATCTTTATTCTCGTGTTTACCAAATGACTGTTTCTCCGCATTGTTGGGGTTAAAAAGATATCCATCTGACATAAAAGTAAAAAAGGTTATTCACAAATTTGTAGAATTAAATTTCTTTCATATAATGTACTGGTGTCTAACTAATATAATAATAAATGAATTTCAAAAGAGATATTTCGTCTCGTTACATGAAATATAAAATATGTGACGCCTGCCCCCTCTTCTATTCAGTAACTACTATATATGGAGACCAAATATGACTCTGGAAATTGATTTACTATTTGATATTTATATCACCTTTGCCTGAGGTACAAGGAAGATTCTTCCCATTAATGTTTATATTTTGGGTGCTGTTCCACTATTTAACAGCCACAGCAACATTGATACATATAGGGAAACCCCGAGGAGGAATTGAAGTTAGTGTTGTGGAGGGAAGACGTGCTCTAAGGCCGTCTGTTCAGTCGCCTTCTCTGTATGGCCAATGTGGGTACAAGGTTAAAGCGTCTGTGTAATAAGCAGAAGGTCCTGGGTTCGAATCCTGAACGCGGCAAAATTTTAAATCAAGGCCTCTCTTTCTATTCAATATCTGTAATAAAATAAACCATATCTTGGTCACAACCACTTTAGCAACTGGACAGCTTGCTGACTATCTAAATGAATCTTTAGGCCTACAGCAAAGATGCGGAAACTAATGAGTCCTGTGAAAGACGATGGTACGCCTTCGAACACCGGACATATACAAAACTCCATGTAAGTGCGAGCAGTTTTATATCGACCAGACTACCCGCACAATAGAACAGCGCCGCACGAAGCTTAAAAGATGTATTCGATTGCGCTGTCCCGAAAAGTCAGCCTTAGTGGAACATGTCTGGAAAAGGGAAATGGAATTGCATAGTTGTGTATTTTTAAACGGCTGAACGGCTTCTGGGATAGCTTAATAAATGAGGAAATAGAGATCACAAAATATCTGATAATCCTTACAATAAAGACGGTGGGTTGCAGTTTAGTACGGCGTGGAAACCTGATACTTGGGAGTTGAAGCAGGTGCAGCGATCGCGCTACCGAAACATTACCATACATAGTCAAGAAATGAGCGTCAGTGGTGAGGTCACAGGCTGTGGCGCTACTGTATAAGCACAGAAACGGCATCGATACGACAGTTAGCCACTTGACAATGGCAGAGGAAACCTCTGCTGAAAGCTCCTGGGTAGTAAACCACCTGAAGATGCTTGAAAACCAACACTGTTTTATTGGGTAAATGAAATTCGGTCGTACCACCTGATAATACCGCAATGAACAAACTGTATGGGATATAGTTTGTTAATCGTTTGAAATTTAAAGGGCTGATCGTCTCCCCGTCTCTGTTTGAAACTGCTGCGACCAAAACCTGTACGAAACCCATTATTCACAGACCATGGATATGCTCGCAGGTCCATTCCTTGAGGCTGTCTAGATGTTATTTCGTGCGTTAAACGAACCACAACTTCTTTCCAAGGTGTATTTACGCGAGAAGTTACTATAGTGTAGTTGGAATTTTTAAGAGGTGGTTTACGCGATTACAACCGGATTATCTGTCTAAGCAGGGGTGGCTAGATTAAAAGTGCAAGACTTCAGAAGACTGTATAAATAAGGGAAAGCTAGATACCGCCAACATGAAAATAAATTAGACGTTTGGAGACAAGAAAAGCAACTGCATGAATATCAACAGCTCAGATCGACAACCAGTACGAAGCAAAGAAGGGAAACCCGAAAGGTGGAAGTAGTATATAGGGAGCATATATAGAAGAAATGAAGGCAGTATTGTAAAAATGTAAGAGGAAATACAAGAAGATTAGATTACTGCGTAAAGAATATGACGGAGTACTGAAAGATTTGAGGCTAAAAAAGGCCTCTGGAGAAGATGACATTCCGTCTGAACTCCTGATGTCGCTGGGAGAGAAATGTTTGTAAATCTATGGGACTTAACTACTTTGTTTATGACTCCCTAGGCTTAAAACTACTTAAACTAACCTAAGGAAAAACAAACATACCCATACCCCAGGGAGGACTCGAATCTTCGAAGGCGAGCAGCTGCGAGATCCGCGGTAAGGGCCTTAGACCGCTCGGCCACTCCACCGCGGCGGAGAGCCAGTCATGAAGAAATTGTTCCACCCGGCGTGCAAAATCTATGAGGCATGCGAAATAACCTCCAAGGATAATGTAATAATTTCAATTCCAAAGAAATCAAGTGCAGACAAGTGTGAAAACTGAAGATGTATCAGTTTAATATGTCATGGTTGCAAAATACTAACACGAATTATTTGCAGACGAATGGAAAATATGGTTAAAATCAGATCTTGGATAAGATCAGTTTCGATTTAGCAAAAATGTACGATCACGGGAGGTAATGTAAACATTACGACTTATTATCGAAGACAGGTTATGGAAAGGCAAACCATGTTTTTCTTTTTTTCTTTTTTTTTTCTTTTTTGGTTTATTTATTAATTTTTTTTTAGATCTGTTTACACTTTTTGAAATTCTGAAGGTATCAGGTGTAAAATACAGGGGGCGAAGAGTTGTATTCAACTTGTACAATAACCAGACAGCAGTTGTGAGAGTCGAAGGGCATGAAAGGGCCGCAGTAGTTGGGAAGGGATTAAGACAGGCTTCTAACCTTTCCCCAATGTTATTCAGTCATTAAGGAAGCTGAGAATAAATTCAAGGAGAATTTTGGAGAAGGAGTTAAAGTTCAAGGAGAAGAAATAAAAAGGTTAGCTGATAACATAATAATTCTGTCAGTGATAGCAAAGGACCTGGAACAATTGAACGAAATAGACATCTTGATATGAGGCTACAAAATGAACAATAGCAAAAGTTAAACAACGGTAATTGAATGCAGTGTAAGAACATCAGGCGATGATGAAGGAATTAAATTAGGCAACGAGACAACAAAAGTAGCAGGTCACTGTTGTTATTTGGGTAACAAAATAGCTTCTGATGGCCAAGTAATGTTGTTGTTGTGGTCTTCAGTCCGGAGACTGTTATGATGCAGCTCTCCACAATACCCTATCCTGAGCAAGCCTCTTCATCTCCACATAAGAACGGCAACCTACATCTGTCTGAATGTGCTTACTGTATCCATCTATTGGTCTTCCTCTGCGGTTTTTACCCCACACACATCCCTCCAACGCTAAATTCACTATTCCTTGATATCTAAGAATGTGCCCTAACAATCTATCCCTTCTTTTAGTCAAGGTATGCCAGAAATTTCTTTTCTCCCCAATTCTGTTCAGTACCTCCTCATTAGTTACACGATCCACACACCTAATCTTCAGCATTCTTCTGTAGCACCACATTTCAAAAGCCTCAATCCTCTTCCTGTCCGCACTGTTTATCGTCCATGTTTCACTCCTATACAAGGCAACACTCCATACAAATGCCTTCAGAAAGGACTTCCTTAGGCTTAAATCAATATTCGATGTTAACAAATTTCTCTTTTTCAAGAACGCTTTTCTACCCATTGCCATTCTGCATTTTATATCCTCTGTACTGCGACCATCATTTGTTATTTTACTGCCCAAGAAACAAAACTCACCTACCTCCTTTATTGTTTCGTTACCTAATATAATTCCTTCAGCATCACCTGATTTTCTTAGACTACACTCCATTACCCTAGTTTTGCTCATGTTAATGTTCATCTTATATGCATTTTCAGCACACTGTCCATTCAGTTCAATTGCTCTTCCAGGTTCTTTGCTGTATCTGACAGAATTACTATGTCGTCGGCAAAACGCAATGTTTTTAATTCTTCCCCCTGAACTTTCATTCCTTCATTACATTTCGCCTTGCTTTCCTTTATAGCTTGCTCGATGTACAAATTGAATAACATTGGAGAAATGCTACAACCCTGTCTTACTCCCTTTCTAACTACTGCATTCCTTTCATGCCCTTCAACTCTGACAACCACTGTCTGGTTTTTGTACAAATTGTAAATAACCTTACGCTCCCTATATGTTACTCCTGCTTGCTTCAAAACTTAAAAGAGTTTATTCCAATCAACATTGTCAAAAGCCTTCTCGAAATCTACAAAAGCTAGAAATGTAGGTTTGCCTTTTCTTAATCTATCTTCTTGGATAAGCCGTAAAGTGAGTATTGCCTCCTGAGTTCCTACATTTCTCCTGAAATCAAACTGATCTTCCCCGAGGTCGGCTTCTACCAGCTTTTTCATCCTTCTGTAAATAATTCGTGTTAATATTTTGCAACCATGACTTATTAAACTGATGGTTCTGTAGTTTTCACACCTGTCTGCACCTGCTTTCTTTGGAATGGGGATTATAACATTCTTCTTAAAGTCAGAGGGTGCTTCACCTGTCCCATACATCTTACACACCAGGTGAAACAATTTTGTCATGGCTGGTTCTCCCTTCACTTTAGTAGATCTGAGGGAATATCATCTACTCCAGGGGCCTTGTTTCGACTTAGGTCTTTCAGTGCTCTGTCAAATTCATCTCTCAGTACAGTATCTCCTATTTCATCCTCATCTACTTCTACTTTCCTATCTACAATATTGCCGTTAAGTTCATTTCCTTCATAGAGCCTCTCTATATACTCTTTCCATCTTTCAGCTTTCCCTTCTTTGCTGAGAACTGGTTTTCCATCAGTGTCCTTGATATTCATAGAACTGTTTTTCTTATCTCCAAATGTTTCTTTCATTGTCCTGTAGGCTGTATCTATTTTCCCCTATTTATACATTCTTCTACATCCTTGCATTTGCATTCCAGCCACTCCTGCTTAGCCATTTTGCACTTCCTGTCAATCTCATTTCTGAGTCGTCTGTACTCCATTTTGCCTGTTTCATTTACTGCATTTTTATGTTTTATCCTTTCATCGATTAAATTTAGTATCTCCTGTGATATCCAAGGATTTTTGTAGGTCTTGCCTTCCTACATATTTTGTCCTCTGCCGCCTTCACTATTTCATCTCTCAATACTATCCATTCCTCCTCTACTGTTTTATTTTCCCCCGTTTCTGTCAATTGTTGCCTAAAACTTCCTCTGAAATTTTTAAGAACTTCAGGTTCCTTCAATTTATCCAGGTCCCATCTCCTTATTTTCCTACCTTTTTGTAGTTTCTTCAGTTTCGGCCTACAGTTCATAACCAACAAGTTATGGCCAGAGTCTATATCTGCCCCTGGGTATGTCTTACAGTTTAAAACCTGGTTCCGAAATCTATGTCTTACCATTATAAATTCTATCTGGTATCTCCTGGTCTCTTCCACCTATACAACCACTTTTGTGATTCTTAAACTAGGTGTTTGTTAAAACTAAATTATATTCTGTGCAAAATTCTACCAGGTGGCTTCCTCGTTCATTCCTTTTGCCCAGACCATATTCACCTACTATCCTCCCTTTCCTTCCTTGTCCTACTACCGAATTCCAGTCTCCCATAACAATTAAGTTTTCCTCTTCCTTAATTGTCTGAATAATTTCCTTTAGCTCCTAATATATTTCTTCGATCTCCTCTCATCGCAGAGCAAGATGTTAGTATTTGCTTGATATTGAGTTGTCATAGTGTTTTTCCATAGGAAACTGGGGAAAGTTGATGAGTTGTCGGATAATATTGCTACTGGCTTGCCTGCATGTGGAATATATTTGTTGAGAATCGCTCTGGTAGTTGCTGTCTTCCATGGATATAATTTAATGTACTTGGTAAAAACATCATAAAATCCTATTAAGTATTTGACCCCTCCTCGTGATCTTGGAATTGGTCCAAAAACATCAGTGGATATTAAAGATATTGGTGCTGTAGGAATAATTGTATAGAGAAAATTCTTTGTGCCTTGATTGTCAGGTTTTGTTTTAAGACAAGTAATACATTTCTTCAGTTGTTGCTATACCTTTCGGCGTACATTCTGAAAGTAGCAATATGATCCTATCTTCTGTGCGGTTTTAATTTCTCCACAATGGCCCCAAGTATTGTGAATATGCCAGATAAACTTTCGTTCATAATCTGCTGGGATGTACACACACCAATTAGTGTTTTGAGTACAATAGCCATTTGCTATTGTATAATACAGTGATATTCTTGATGGTTGGAAATTAGCAAGTTTCTGTCTAATTAATTTATATTTCGGATCCATGTCTTGAAGTTTCGCCATGTCTCTACACAATTTCATATAACATGTTCCATAGTGTTCATCACTGAATAACAACATGGGTAGATCTACCTCTGTATTATGATGACATAATTCTGCTGACAATCCGTCAGGAGATCTGGATAATACGTCTGCTATGATGTTTAGCTTGCCAGGAATATATTTAATTTCGAATTGTTATTGTTGTAAAATAATGGTCCATCTAGAGAGACGTTGATGTAAGAAGAAACCGTAAAGACTGATGGTCTGTATATACTACAGTTTTTGATCCATATAAATAATGATGAAATTTCTTAAAAGCCCATACAATAGCAAGTGCTTCATGTTCCGTTGTTGTATATGCTCTCTCACAGGCAGTCTGCTTGCGAATGCAGTTGGACAGAACTGTTTCTCACTATTAATACTCCTAAAGTGAAATAAACATGCTCCAAGATCCACATTAGATGAGTCTGTTGATAAGCAAAAATCTTCATTCATATCCGGGTGGACAACAGTGGTGCATTAACTAGAGCTGTCTTTATTGCATTGAACGCTTGTTGACTTTCATTTGTCCAATGCCAGGCAAAATTTTTTTCTGAGCAGAGATATTAGTGGTCCAGCATTAAATGCTTGGTTAGACACAAATCGTCTGAAAAATGATGCAACGCCCAAAAATCCTTTCAACTGCTTTCGATTACACGGTGTAGAAAAGTTCTTTATAGCACTAATCTTTGCCTCGTCAGGTAAAATTCCAATTTTGTCAATATTGTGTCCAAGAAACTTCACCTTTTGAAGCACAAACTTTGATTTTTGAAGGTTGGCTGTAATTCCGGACTTTACAAGTACATTTAAGACACGTTGTAACAGCTGATAATGGTCTTCCTGTATAGAACATGTACTACTGTGGTAGGTGTTGGCTTCGAATGTATCTTGACTACGATAATGCGATCACTGTGTTGGTCATAGTAATTTACCCGCATTCCTATTTTCTTATTCATTATCAAACCTACTCCTGTAATATCCCCAACTGATTTTGTATTTATAATCCTGTACTCACCTGACCAGAAATCCTGTTCCTCTTTTCCCCGAACTTCACTAATCCCCACTATATCTAACTTCAACCTATCCATTTCTCTTTTTTAATTTTCTAGCTTCCCTACCAGATTAAGGGATTTAACATTCCACGCTCCGATCCGTAGAATTCCAGTGTTGTCTTTCCTGATGATCACATTCTCCTGAGTAGTCCCCGCCGGGAGATTCGAGAGGGGGGGGGGGGGGCTATTTTACCTCCGGAATATTTTACTCGAGAGGATGCCATCATCATATGTTCATACAGTAGAGCTGCATGTCCTCGGGAAAAGTAACAGCTATTGTTTCCCCTTTCTTTCAGTCGTTGGCAGTAACTGTGTGGCAAAGCCACATTAGCTGATGTTACAAGGCCAGCTCTGTCAATCATCCAGACTGTCGCCCCTGTAACTACTGGAAAGGCTGCTGCCCCTCTTTAGGAACCACACGGTTGTCTGGCCTTTCCACAGATACCCCTCCACTGTGGTTGCACCTACGGTACGGCTATCTGTATCGTTGAGGCGCGCAAGCCACCCCACCTCGGCAATGTCTGTGGTTCATGGGAGTGGGGCCAAGTAAAGGAGATATAAAATGCAGAATGGCTGTGGGAAAAAAAGCAATTCTGAAGAAGCGAAATTTGTTGACATACAATATTAATTTAAATGTTAGGAAGGCCTTTCTGAAAGCGTTTGTTTGGAGTGTGTCATTGTATGGGAGTGTAAACCTAGACGATAAAGAGTTCAGACAAAAATGTGATAAAAGCTTTTCAAATGTGGTGCTACACATGAATGATGAAGAATAGATGGGTATATCATGTAACTAATGAGGAAGTGCTTAACAGAATTGGAAAAAATGGAGTTTTTGGCAGAATGTGATTAAGAGAACGGATAGGGTACATTTTGACACATCAAGGAATCGTCAGCTTAGCATTTGAAGTGAGTGTGTGAAATAAAAATCATAGAGGAGACCGAGGGACGAATTCAGTATGCCGGTTGCCAACTATATATGTTGCAGTTCTTACGGGTAGAGCTGCAACAAACCAGCAAAGCATTTTCCAGACTGAAGATCACAACAATAAAACCCGAAGAAGAAAAGAAAGAAAGAAGGAAGGAAGATTACTGTTTAACGTCCTGTGGACATCGTGGTTAGAAGGGTTAGAAGGCATGAACCACATGCTCTAATATTTTTTTGTCGCAGTTGGCGAAGAAAATCGGCTGTGCCCTTTGAAAGGAGCCATTCCGGCATTACCTGGAGTGATGCAGAAATATTTAGAAAATCTTTATGTGTTTAGCCGGAGACGGTTTTGACCGTCGTTCTCATCCCAATGCGAGTCAAGTGACTCACCACAGTGCCTCAATGTCGATCGGCTTTTCTGAGGTGGAAGGTCTTGCAAAATGGAAAGATCCGGGGTGAACAAGATCTTCAGGCTTCGTTAGTGGAGAGAAGTCGTTCGCATGAAGAAGCAATCGAGAAAGTTTCTCGGGCCCAGCGGGTGTTTCTAAGAGACTACAACCTCTGCTAGCTGGTCTTGTCACCATGGTGATCTCTCAGCTATACCAGGTTCGAGTCCACTCTGCGAATGAGTCTGTGTGTATATGTGTGTGTGTGTGTTTTATCCTTATGTTAGTTTAAGTTGCAATTATTAAAACGGTGTCTCGTCTTTCGGACATGTCCGAGACACTATAGTTGTATACAGGGTATTACAAAAAGGTACGGCCAAACTTTCAGGAAACATTCCTCACACACAAAGAAAGAAAATATGTTAAGTGGACATGTGTCCGGATACGCTTAATTTCCATGTTACAGCTCCTTTTAGTATTTCTCTTTAAATGTAAATTGAAATAAGTCGTGAAGACAATTGTCAAAATACCCAATTGTTTTGTTAGTATGTACTGTATTTCCTCGATTCACGTCACCAACACAGATTTTCTGTGAACGTTTGGGCAGGAATTGTTGGTGATGTCTTGATTGGGCCTCATGTTCTTCCACCTACGCTCACTGGAGCACGTTATCATGATTTCATACGGGATACTCTACCTTTTCTGTTAGAACATGTGCCTTTGCAAGTACGACACAACATGTGGTTGAGGCACGATGGAGCTCCTGCACATTTCAGTCGACGTGTTCGTACGCTTCTCAACAACAGATTCGGTGACCGATGGATTGGTAGAGGCGGACCAATTCCATGGCCTCCACGCTCTCCTGACTTTCATTCATGGGGACATTTGAAAGCTCTATGTCTACGCAACCCCGGCACCAAATGTAGAGACTCTTCGTGCTCGTATTGTGGACGGCTGTGATACGCCATTCTCCAGGGCTACATCAGCGCATCAGGGATTCCATGTGACGGAGGGTATCCTCGCTAACGGATGATATTTTGAACATTTCCTGTAACAAAGTGTCTGAAGTGAAGCTGGTACGTTCTGGTGCTGTGTCATCCCATTCCATGATTAATGTTATTTGAAGAGAAGTAATAAAATGAGCTCTAACATGGAAATTAAGAGTTTCCGGACGTGACCACATAACATATTTTCTTTCATTGTGTGTGAAGAAGTTTCCTGAAAGGCTGGCCGTACGTTTTTGTAATGACCGAACTGACAAATTGACAATTTCTGTGCACATGCAGAAATAAGCTCGATCCTTGCGGGAATCCAGTATAGGCTGCTAGCAAGAGAAAGTAATGCGCAGGGGGCATACGACCGTAGTGTGTACTTGAGACTTTGGGCAGGAAGGGAAGCCTCTTTGGTAAGCCTAATTGTTTAAGGCGGCTGCTAGTCCGAAGCGGGAAATCCGAATTCGGATGTCCAGCACCATTTTTCGACTTTGCCCTGGAATTTATTATAAGGTCTTGAAACTGTCGAAATGTTGGAATATTTCGAATTCATAGTTTATTTTAAGTACTTTGTAAACCTAAGAACTCATGACCACTAAAGTTTGGTCCCATAAACTTACAAGCATTTGAATATATTTTGAGCGTTCGAATACAACTAGAGAGAAAAGCCTTTATTTTTACTGATATATTTAGACCTAAGCAGATTGGTTTGTGAATCCTTATCGCTTCAAAATCTTCAGTTAAAAGCTTTTTTAGATCCCAAGTTCTTTCAAAATATCCCCTTTTATTATATAAATGTGAATGTCTGTTCGGTGTACGTTTATCACGTCTGAACCACAAGACATAAAGAGCTTAAAATTTGTACAGTTACTAATGTCTACCCGGGGAAGGCTTTAGGCACGATTTTATGGCGATCGATAGCTATATATATATATTAATGTGAATGTCTGTTGGGTGTACGCTTATCACGTCCGAACGCCAAGACGCAAAGACTTAAATATGTGTACAGTTACTAATTTATGCCTGAGGAAAGTTTTAGGTACGGTTTTATAGCGATCTGATAGATACTTAGTAATTTGAAGAATATAACGCGAAATGCGGAACAATAATTAGTCTTTGAAATTAATATTTACTATTTGTAAATGGTTTATTGGTTGCATTGTTGCTTGAGAGTTGATAATGATAAAAGGGTGGAGTATATTGGGATGGAAAGTTAACGGTGTACATAAAATTCTACGTGTGGTGTGTTAATATTTCGCTCTGCAGCGAAAACTACAGAACTCAAACGAATAGTCTGTGTGTAATTGTTGTCCTAATTCTACCATTGTACACCATAGCAGTTCCATGCCGATAGCTATGGAAGATATGGTTGTTGAAAGTCCTCAAATTATTAAAAAATTGGGACTGAAGGCCAGCGATGACTTTTGCGACTCAAAAATGAGTGAAATTAATTACATCAATTTAATTTTTTCTTATATGTTCTCCGATAATGATTTTAGACAAAAGGAGATGGACAGAGAAAGAAAGGCTAGGGGATGTACCAACTGAAAGCAGGAATAAATGAATAAATACCCGGGCAAAGCCGGGTTTTCAGCTAGTTACAAATAAATACAATTGATGGGAATATTTATAGCGAAAATAAAGAACATAGGAAAGTCTAAAACTGTACAAATTAGTGCGAATTAAGGTCTCATATATTACCTGCATTGGTCTAAATAAATTGAAAAGAGTCGCGGTGGAGTGGCACAGCGTTCCTAGGCGCCTAGCTGCGGAGCGCGCCGCTGCTTGCCATCGGAGGTTCGAGTCCTCCCTTTTCTTTTTCATAAGTTAATGTAGTTTGTAAGCCTAGGAACTGATAACCAGAGTAGTACTGTCCCGTAGATCCACAAACATTTGAATGTTTTTCTAATGAAATAAAAATTGAGTTCAGTTAAACTGGAACTCATTCTTTTCATTCATAAACTGTCAGCCAGTGCACTCAGCCAGTTCAAACAGATGCGAAAACAATACCGAAATAATTTTTGACAGGATAGAGGAAGCTGTTAAATTACAGAGATTTTGGTTGTCACGCCGTGATGGCTCTAATTTCTCACCATAAAAGTAATACTAGAAATGACAAAGCGAGGCAATGATACGAGATACGAGTAATAACAACGATGTGTAACGCCTCGTTGTTTTCATTCTCCCTGGTGCGGGAATACAGTACAGGTTGCGAGTGCTAAGGGACGACTGTAACGGACTCTCATACACGTAGTCAGTGTGGCATATGGAGGTTGGGGTCGGTCCTGAAGTCATGTTCGGGTAGCCTAGTGGTTAAGGCGACCGCTAGCGAAAAGCGGTAAATCCGGGTTCGAGTCCCGGCGCGGCACAAATTTTCATATGTCACCATTTGGTGAAACATCTATTCCTAATACAGTGGAGCTGTAAGAAACTCGCAATTGAGAATATTTTCGTCAAAAGTATTTAACCGTTACACCAGCCGTCGGCGGAAGTCACTCGACGGTTTGTGACGTCCTCTACATCGCCTATATGTACGGCGCTCCCGCAAATTCTGAACGCAGTTCGCCAGTTTACCTCTGAGGATGTCTTCCGCAACTGGAAACGAATCGTAAGGGGAAAGTTTTAGAAGCCGACCACGACCAATGAGCGAGGATTTTTCAAATGAAACTAACGCCGGCCGTGGAAGGTTGCATAGCACCATCAGACGAGAAACGGGTTATCGTTGTAGATTTTGTCTCCCATCCTCGTCGCCACTTTTGTGTCTCGTTTCCGCCGGTTGTCCTGAGACCGACACAGGGAAATAGGATGCACGCATGTGCGGGTACAGAGTCTGAGCTGACCAGCCAGTGGGACAGCAGAAACTAGAAACACTGAGCTAGATTAGAAGAAGTTCTATATTTCGTAGAAATATGATAATACTTAACTTTTAGAAAGTTCATGACTGCCAACTATGTGTACTGCTGAGACATAGGTTAACTAGGTAGAGGCCTGCCTACTGATGAGTCCTAATGCCTGTCCTAATGCCAAGTGACCGATGCAGTTCAGTGGTTGCCACGAGCGGGGTTGCAGCAGAGGGCGCTCGTGGCTGACGTCTTAAGAACGCCGCGCCGTGCTTGCATGGCGGCGCGCGGCGAAAGCACGTAGCGCACTTTAGACTTGTGCGACACCACAATCTTGATGAAACAGGATTTTCTACTGAACACAATTGAAGGAAAAAACAAGAAAAATAAGTCTGTCACAAAGAAAGTAGCCACCTAACGGACAAAGGAGTTTTCATCTTCCACTTCTTCTGATGAAGAAATTCTCGAGCGTGGCAGAAGCTCTGGAGGTAGCAGCAATATAGTGAAAGAAGTACCAGCTCCAGTGATGTGTTGTGGGTTTCATTCATTTAATATTTTATTCCCACCATCTCCTGGTTAAAGGTAAAATAACATTTGTATTTGGACTAACGAACAAGTACTACCTAATTCCAATACGATTTTTTCGTTCGTAAAACTAAGAAACTGAAATACATCACCGTGTTCCAAGGTAAAACCACCAATGTCTCAAGGTGAAACCATAGGTTGTACCTCGGGACAAGTGTCAGAAAAGTCTTTATTGGTGGGTAATTATGTAAATATTGGAGCTAGCCTAAATTGCTGTACGTTCAACACTACCTAAAATTGGTGCCTGTGGTAGGGTAAATTTTCAAATTTCTTGTAAAAAAAATTGAGTATAGAAATTAAAATGTAAAAAATGTCCCAAGGTACAACCCTTTCCCCTACGGTACTCCTGCGAATTTTGATCGCAGTTCACCAGTTTACCTCTGAGGATGTCTTCCGCAACTGAAAATAAAAAAGTAAGGGGAATGTTTCACAAGCCGACCACGACCAACGAGCCAGGATTTTTGAAATGAAATTAACGCCGGCCGTGCAAAGTTACATTTCACCATCAGACGTGAAACGGGTTATCGTTGTAGAAATTTTACGATGTGGGGTAATTATATTTCAACCGTTTCTAGGTATTCGAATAATGATTTTCAAAAGAAATTGAACGATTAGTTACACGGCAATACTGTAAGTACCAAGGCAGCGCTTGCGCAGTGCTCTGTTCTTGGACCCTACATTGTTGGGTACAGACAATCTTTTTTTGCATTTTATTGTACTGTATGTTCGGTTCTGAGTGGAGAGCTTGAGACTGGAATTAAAAGGGCGCCGTCTCGTTGTGCGGCAGGTGGCGTGGATCAAGTCGGACTCGAAGGCGATCCTGGCGATCCACACGCACATGGTGGCGCACAACCCGCGGCTCGCCGTCACGCACAACGGCCACAACACGTGGCGCCTGCACGTCAGCAACGTGCAGCGCGCAGACTCCGGCTCCTACATGTGCCAGGTCAACACCGACCCCATGAAGTACATGGTGAGTGCGCGCCTCGGGCGAGCAGTTTACATATAAAACCTGTCATTGTGTATGTTTTATTTGCAAAAAATAGCCGGCCGCGGTGGCCGAAGAGACTAAGGCGCTCCAGTCACGGTCTCCACGGCCACTACGGTCGGGGATTCGAATACCCCCTCGGGCATGGATATTTGTGCCGTCCTAGTTCGTAAGTAGTTCATAAGTAGTTTGTAAGTGTAGGGACTGATAACCCCGTAGTTAAGTCCCATAGACTTTACAAACATTTGAACATTTTGCAAAAAATAATGTATGTTCCTTTTTCTCAGAAAGTATTCATGAGATTTCTACAAAAAGTTTCTCTGTTTCACCTCTTCATATGTTGTAAGTTTCAGTCGTGAGGTTCTTGAAACAGGTCAAATAGAAGAAATTTCCAGATTTTTTAATTATAATTCCACAAGTACAATTTGAAATTCATATAAAATGATTCTGAAGCAAGCAGGAGTAAAATATAGGGAGCGTAAGGTTATTTACAACTTGTACAAAAACCAGAGAGCGGTTGTCAGAGTTGAAGGGCATGAAACGGATTCAGTGGTTGGGAAGGGAGTGAGACAGGGTTGTAGCCTTTCTCCAATGTTATACAATTTGTACATTGAACAAGCTATAAAGGAAAGCAAGGAGAAATTTGGTGAACGAATAAAAGTTCAGGGGGAATAATTAAAAACATTGCGTTTTGCCGACGACATAGTAATTCTGTCAGATACAGCAAAGGACCTGGAAGAGCAATTGAACGGAATGGACAGTGTGCTGAAAGGTGCATATAAGATGAACATTAACAAGAGCAAAACTAGGGTAATGGAGTGCAGTGTAAGAAAATCAGGTGATGCTAAAGGAATTAGATTGGGAAACGAAGCAATAAAGGAGGTAGATGAGTTTTGTTACTTGGGCAGTAAAATAACAAATGATGGTCGCAGTACAGAGGATATAAAATGCAGAATGGCAACGGGTAGAAAAGCGTTTTTGAAAAAGAGAAATTTTTTAAAATCGAATATTGATTTAAGCCTAAGGAAGTCCTTTCTGAGGGCATTTGTATGGAGTGTTGCCTTGTATGGGAGTGAGACATGGACGATAAACAGTGCGGACAGGAAGAGAATTGAGGCTTTTGAAATATGGTGCTACAGAAGAATGCTGAAGATTAGGTGGGTGGATCGCGTAACTAATGAGGAGGTACTGAACAGAATTGGGGAGAAAAGAAATTTCTGGCATACCTTGACTAAAAGAAGGGATAGATTGGTGTGACACATTCTTAGACATCAAGGAATTGTGAATTTAGCATTAGAGGGAAGTGTGTGGGGTAAAAATCGCAGAGGAAGACCAAGAGATGGATACAGTAAGCAGATTCAGACAGATGTAGGTTGCCGTTCTTATGTAGAGATGAAGAGGCTTGCTCAGGATAGGGTATTGTGGAGAGCTGCATCAAACCAGTCTCCGGACTGAAGACCACAACAACAACAACATAAAATGATTTCCAATCCATGGTGTACAGCAGCAACCAGTTAGAATAAATATTCCTTCAAACAGTCTTGATTGCAAATTTTTTATTAGTTAATGACTCGTTTCGCCCTTTAGCAGGGCATCTTCAGATTATCTGCGTGGCAGAATTTACATAAAATTACAAGGCGGAATTACAAACGCTTATAATAGTACATGGGCTTATTTTGTGTTAAGAAGACAGTATAAATGGTAAACAAAGCTTACAATGCGCTGTCCGTGGTGTGAGAGAAAAATAGAAAAAATAGAAACACCGCAATAACAACTTACGGTGTCACATCACGGAGAGCGCATTGTAAGCTTTGTTTACCATTTATACTGTCTTCTTAACACAAAATAAGCCCATGTACTATTATATCCGTTTGTAATTCCGCCTTGTAATTTTATGTAAGTTCTGCCACGCAGATAATCTGAAGATGCCCTGCTAAAGGGCGAAACGCGTCATTAACTAATGAAAAATTTGCAATCAAGACGGTCTGAAGGAATATTTTAAATTCATGCAAAATTCTAAGCACTTCGCCCCATATCTCAGCTTGCAATGAGAATTTCAAAATTTGCTCTTGAGACAACGTTTATGAGGTTTACAGAAATATGTGTACAAAATTTAATAATTATTGCATTCATAGAATCTGAGGAAAAGGTATATAAACATTAAAAAACAAACTTATCAGGAATAGCGATTTAAAGTTCAACGCTCTCGCAGCCTCCGCCCCCGAAACTTTGAACGGTTGTAGCTGCCAAACTGAACGTGATAAAAATGTCATTCAAAATTCTTTGTACACAGGTGGTGTCAAAAAATCCAGAATAAGAGAAAAAAACCAATTCTTTCATAAAAAAACTGTAAGTTCGCTTAAATAAATACACTTTATAAGTAATATTACAATCTGTTTGTTGGTTAAAAATACGAGCCCCTAACTGACAATCCCTTCCGTGAAAAGCGCACATAAGTCGCACTTTCCGTTTCCCTAATATTTGCGGTGCAAGTGTTTGGTGATTCACCCTGTATGTTTAATATTATGTTTCAAAAATGAAAAGTATCGGCCGGATAGAACAGCCTGCCTGACAGACTACATCTTTCATAACTTTTTTTAATATATATTAGATTTTGCAATTTTTGCAACACAGATAATTTCTTTCTATGTACCTTGTGGCTGTAGACCGCCACTTAGAAACGACAATTTACACGAGTCGCCCGTCCGCCGGTGTCTGTGTTTCAGACGGGCCACCTGGAGGTGGTGGTTCCGCCGGACATCGTGGACGACGGCGGCAGCGCGGCGTCTGCGGCGCCGGAGGGCGGGTCTGTGCGCATGCGCTGCACGGCCACGGGCGACCCGCCGCCCTCCGTCATCTGGAAGAGGGAGGACGGCCGCGACATCGTGCTGCGCCTGCCCGACGGCCGACAGGGTGAGCGCAGCGCCGGCAGCGCGCGTGCCAGCGGCAGCGGCGGTGTGGGGAACTACGCCGGCCACTGGGGTGACCACTTGTTACGAGCAGCAAATGGGGCAGCTTACTGCAAGATAAATGCTGTGAAGGATGTCATTGCTTAATTTCGGCCTGCTCGCGATCAGGTACCTCACATTATTACGAGGCGCGTCCAGAAAGTAAGTTCCGTTTGGTAATAAAATGAAATTGTACACAGATACAGAAGAAATTTTTATTCCACAAAATTCTACAACTCTTAATCTATTTTTCCATATACCTGCCGAAATTTTGTAGGCACTTTTCATAGCGTGCCACACGTTTCTGCATGCATCCTTCACAGGAGGTTGCCGCCTGTGTATTCAACCGTGTGGTAACAGCTCTTTATCATCGTTGAAGTGTTGACCACCAAGGACAGATTTTTAGGTGTAAGAAGAGATGAAAGTCGCTAGGAGAGAGGTCCGAGCTGTATGGAGGATGATCAAACAGGTCCCATTCAAATATCCGTAAGAATTGTTTGGTCTCATTCGGTATGTGAGGTCAGGCATTATCGTGAAAAATAAAAAAAAAAAAATCTTTTGACGTCAATCCTCTTCTTACACCTAAAATCTGTCCTTGGTGGACAACACTTCAACGATGATGACGAGCTGACACAACATGTTACCACATGGTTGAATACACAGGCGCCAACATTCTATGAAAAAGGCACACAAAACCTTGTGCCATGCTATGACAATTGCCTACAAAATTTCGGAAGCTATGTAGAAAAGTAGTTTTAACAGTTGTAGAGTTTTGTAGAACCAATATTTTTTTCTGTATCTGTACCCGTTCGTTTTATATAACCAAAAGGAACTTACTTTCTGGACGCGCCTCGTATATGCAAACGAACCCGGTAAAGTTTTGCAATTGTTAACTATGCATGGAAATTCCATATGCATCCTACATTCCTATTCTCAATCTCACCTGCCATAATAAAACAAAATAAGAGAAATCAGCTCGAAAACAGAAAGATTTAGGTGTTCCTTTTTCCCGCGAGCTGTTAGAGAATGGAACCATAGATAAATATTATAAAAGTGGTTCCAGGAACCCTCTGCCATTCACTGCAATGTGACTTGCAATCAATGTAGATGTACTTCGAATAACGTACGGGTATGCTGCCTGGTATCAAAATCGATGGCCGATATTTCGGCGGGAGACTACCCTGCCATTTTTAAGGCGAAACTGCAATGAGAAAGCAATGCGCAATGATCTTTAAAACCTCGGTTTTCAATGAGTAAACAGGAAAGACAACACACACCGAGCAAGCAGGCACACAGCGGTGACACGACCAAAGATGAAACCGGTCAAAATATCGGTAACTAATCCGACCTCATCCGTTGAGATCTGATGTTTATTATTGATATTCTGACCGGTTTCATCTTTGATCGTGTCGGCGCTGTGTGCCTGCGTGCTCGGTGTGTGTTGTCTTTCCTGTTTACTCATTGAAAACCGAGGTTTTAAAGATCGTTGCACATTGCTTCCTCATTGCAGTTTCCCCAGTGAAAATGGCAGGATGGTCTCCAGCCGAAATATCGGCCGTCGTCGATTATGTAACCTGGCAGCATAACCGTAAGTTTTTAGAAGTTGTTATTCGCCAGGAGATATTAAGGAATCAGTATGTAGATGTAGATCATGTCCCTGACTTCTGAGCCTGTTCCGTCTATTTTTTTTCTCTTAGGCTTTCCACTGTATTAGCTACAAGAAAACCCGACCTTTTTCGGGTATTTACTTATTCCATAACCAGTTAGTCGATGTACTCCCTCTCCCCTTCTACCTCTGTCCATCTCCTCCTACCTCCTCTCTTCGTCTCTACCTACCTCTGCCTCGTCATCTTCTTCCTCCTTTTCCCCACTATCAACCCACACATCCTCCTACCTCTTTCAACACCTCTTCCACTTCCGGCCAATCTCCTCCTTTCCGCTCTCTTCATCTCGTACTTCCCACGTAGTTGAGAAATTACAATATCTGCCAACTTCATGGTGATCGCTAAAATGATGTCAATGGCTGCAGTGAAGTGACTTGTGTCATGCACCGTACGAAATCTTATGTAGAAAGTAAGTTGGTAAAATTTGAAGAAAACTGGAATAACTGTACATTTGTGTCCAAGTGTAACGTAACACTACTTTGCACCATAGGAATTATTATTTAGACAGTACCGTTCCTATTTTCTGTAAGTCAAGTGTGGAAAATGTCATAGCCGGCCGCGGTAGTCGAGGGAACTGAGGCGCGTCAGTCACGGTCTTCACGGCCACTACGGTCGGGGGCCGTTCTTAGTGTTAACTAGTTCATAAGTAGTTTGTAAGTTTAGGGTCTGATGACCCCGTAGTTAAGTCCCATAAGCTATAAAACGGTATGTCAGAAAATAAAATACGAATGTAATGCGAAGTGGTGATGTCACGTTACAAAATTACCAATTTAGATTTTTTTATTTCTCCGCTGTTCGTTTTGTTTTCCCTATTTTTTTCTTTCTTGAAATCATCTTTATATTAATAGTATAAAACAAAAAATATATATCGATGAAGCCATTTCTGAATTTTAGCATCAACTGATTTTTACAGATAGAGATAATATACAGCAAGAGTCACGATGAAATACAATTCGAAAAACACAGATAATGCTTCGTGTAAATTTGGAAAAACTTAGGCAATGGAAAATAAACTGTAGCATCAAGAAGACGTCCTACATCAAATATACAGAAATAATCGTTTCCTGTGGTTCAGTAACCTCGCGGAAGTCTTTCGACTGGGGGCAATTTTGGTTCCTAACTTTTCCCTAAACTATCCCATTTATTCAACGGTGTAAAAGGGACCTTCAGTTTACCGTTCAGTTCAAACCACCTGGTGCTTCTGGCGACTCCTCACATCGTTGAGAGGTGAAGGCTGGCTAAAACTGAAGAAATCCGTGATCCCGTGGAGTATCGAAACCATGACTTTTCGCTCTCCGACCGAAAACTTTGCAGCTAGACCAGATTTTCAAACTCAAGAACGGGTGCTATTATTAGATACGTATCACACCTAGGTTAAAGCATTAAATTTTGCAATAAGAATAATAACGTGGTTATTATTCGTTATGAAAACTACACACACACACACACACACACACACACACACACACACACACTGTGCGAAATTTCAATGACATCAGCTGAGTTGTTTCGGAGTTCATCGGGGACAAATATTGTGTTATATATATATATATATATATATATATATATATATATATATATATATATATATATATATATATATATATCAGATTGATGATAGCATATATATATGGTGAGACATTTAAAACTGAGTGGCCAATTATGGTATCATCAATCTGGTCTCATTGACATTAAACTGCTTATTATAGTGCTCCACATAAAATCTGGTAGGTGTACTGGATGATAGTTACATAGAAAAGCATGTGCTGACGGATAGTCGGAAATAAAAAGGATGGCTGATCAAAATTAAAAGTAAAATACACATAAAATAATAACCACCATAGTGCACATGATTCTTTTTATGGAGGTGCTCAACATTTGGCGTTCTGAAATCGGTCACGAGACATCCCTCTCCCGAAACCTCGCCCGAAACTCTCTTTTCTATTCGCCATCTTGCTTTCTGTATTTGATGATTTTCTTATTAAAGCTCAAGCGTTATTATTTCAAAGCAATAGCGCACTGAAAATTATAAGAAACATATCATTGTTAGGACAATGTATTAATTTCTAAAAATGCCATGTTACCAGATAACACCTCCATCTATAGTACGAGAATTACGGATTACTACTCTCGCAGCTGTTCGACGGAGCGTAATGGGCAGCGAAATAGTTTGTGATGCGCGACCATCTTAGACAGTGGTTCAAAACTTGCCGTGCGCGGTGGCTCAGAGCGCTTGGTCGGAGGGTTGACGGCGTGGTATTTCAGCGTGCTCGGTCAGAAAAACCTGAATCAACGACAAAACGATCAAAATTAAACAAAAATAAACCAATGTCCACAAGGAACCGAAGAAATGAAGAACTAATGAAAAGAGAGAGAAATAAAGAGGGCTCGACGCCATCAGTAATAAAAAACTGAGTAAGATCCTCAACTAACAATCCCAAACAAACATGAACGAACGACCACAAAGCATAGATTTACCTGAAGATCAAAAAAGTGAAAATAAAAAAAAAACAATAAAAAATAAATAACTAAAATATAAAAAATAAACCCGTCATTGGCATTTTTTTTCATCTTGTTTCCTAGAAGGTTTCGGCACACTCTTGTTAATTGAACAAAACTATATCCTGCAAGATTCTGAGTTGTTTAAATGTAACAGCGCTTTCTCAGAAAAGTGCATACATACCAACGAATTGCAGACAATGAATTCTTTATCACATGTACACAAACTAGGGAAATACTTTTACAATGACTGTTGTAAATGACATAATGATAATAAAAAAATCATATTTTAACCACTTTATGACTTTAATCAATACAGCGACCTATGCATCCTATTGCAAAATTTATTTACTAATAGTAACTTTGTATATGTTAAGTACTAGATTCAAATGTTCAATTGTTTGTAAAGCTTATGGGACTTAACTGCTGGGTCATCAGTCCCTAAACTTACAAACTACTTATGAACTAACTTATACTAAAGACAACACACACATCCATTCCCGAGGGAGGATTCTAACCTTCGACACGGGATGTCGCACGATCCGAAAATAAGTACTAGACTTCTGTGGAATTCGGTATTACCCCACTTATTCCATTTGTTGTTTTAGCAGTAAAAGAAAACGTAGTCACAGTCTGAAACAGAATATTTGCTTTTTATTTTGGCGCAGAACAAAGTAACATGAACAAAGCCATATCTGAACTACAGAAAAGGTAATACAATCTACGTTAAAAGCGTCTATAGCAACCATGCCAAACACAAACCCTTTAGTACACGCATTAATTCTAATTAAAGACTTTCAACATATTCCATTAATAGTGAATAATTGTTTAGGAAAAAACTAGTTATTTATTGCAAAGTATACACTTCACGTCCGTTTCATTAAGGAACAACACTTGCACAAATCTAGGACTCAATTTATATATGAAACCACCAGTATCTGCATGTTGGTTACAATATTGATTATCACAGTATCCTCCCCGTTGTTGTGCAAATGCTTCAGAAGACCACTGTTCAATTCGTTGTTCAGGGCATTTTTACGAAATATAACAAACGCACATTACATCTGATCAACTGTAAACATTGTAGAAGATAGCTGTGTTTAGTTAATAAGATTGCCGGAAACCCTTTTACGAGCCAAGGCGAAAAAAAAAAAAATATCGGCGGGTTTCGAATCACCGTCGATACGCGTATCAACGTAACGCAGTACGCACTAAACCACGGCGAGCAACTACGGCATTGTCCATTTTTCTCGTAGTGTTGCTGGCAGTTGCTAACAGCCAAAATGACATTTTTAGTCACGAGATTGTAATTTATCGTTCTATAAACGACGCACTTTTATTAATTCTTCAGTGCGCCACTGCTTTGAAATGTCAACGCGTAAGTTATAATAAGAAACTCATGAATTACAGAAAGCAAGATGGCGTATCCCAGAGAGAGTTCTGTGCGAAGAATGTCACGTGACATTTCATAACGCCTGGTTCACGTAAAATCAAGAGGTGGTGTCTAATCGCCGTTATTTTTGCAAATATCTCTGTAACGGCACGAGTTACGAAAAAAACATAAGAGGGAAAAGTTGTACAGAATTTTCTCCTCTACAAATTTGGTTATTCAACTATCGTTACATTAGAAATGGATCTTTTTTAGTGTTACTGACGTATTTTTTGTCCGAACAGTTTGAAAAAGGGAGCTTCTCGTCTCTGGCGGCCAACTATTATATCTGTAAAATCTGGTGCCGTTCGGTTGAACGGTTCTACTCAAAATGTGGGAACACGTTAAAGACAAACAGACAGACAGAAATAGTCAAATCGCCATTGCTTTTGCAAATAGATGTGAAGCGATACAAGTTATGAAAAAAAAACATAATATAGTAACAGAGAATAGTTGTAGAGAATTTTCTCTAGAAAACTGTTTCTTCAATTTTCGTGTCAGATATACGGTTAAGCAGTTTTTTTATTTAAATTTCGAGCTGTCAAAAGGCGAGATCGCAAAGGCCCACTTTTAGGGTTACTACCGTAACCTAAAGTGGGCCAGAAAGTTAGAATCAAAAGTGATAGTTTGTATGTCTGTCATTTCAACCATCCGGGTTCGAATCTACCGTCATGAAATATTTTATTTTATTACTTATTGCTTCAATGACAGACATTTTAATTGACAATATTGTAAAAAATTCCGATAATATATCAGTAAGGAACGCACCAATTTTGCGTAAAACAGTATTGAACTGGCACTGTAGCATGTAAGGCCCATTGAACGACTACTTCCGTCTGGGCATTGCACTCTTTCTGACCGCCTGCCTTTTTGTATACATACAATAGGACAACACCTTTAATCTGATATTCCTGAAGAAAGCGGTTCCTGGAATGTACAAAGAATGTTTATAATTTTTTCACAGTTTACAATATCGCATAAATTTGTAACAATTAATTATTACTACACGTTTCTTTGAGTATTTGTAACAGACTTGCTGTTAAACTTCAGAGTCCAAAAAGTGTGCTTTACAACTTTTCTGAGTGGACAACCTTTATGTATAACACTAACAAGTGAAGTCACATCTCATATTGAATTCCCAACACCGGAAGGCCACCTTGTTAGTGGAAAGCTCGTAGCAGCTGCCTCCGTGCACAACAAAATTTGTAGCGACTCCAGCGGTAAAAGCTGTCGAAAATGTTATATTGCTAAATTTATTACTCTCATCCATCCGCTTCAGCCTCCGTCATTTCTTCATATTTGCTGCAACAGTACGCACCAATGTAGGCGCTTCAACTTCTCTACACCAGGGGGCAGTTTATACCGCTACTTGGCGCATGCGGTTTTTTCCCCGTTTTTATAGATATTTACAAGTCTGGCAGCAGCGTTAATCCTGCTCTTCAGCGGAGTCATGTTGTGCATACACATGACGTTTAACACATGTAAAATGGAGGATAAAATGTGGGCTTTGAGTTTAAAATTGACCCATTTTAGTGCTGTTTAAAGTATACGTTGCTTTGGTATACAAATCTGAAACGGCATAAATGGAACTCTGGAGTAATGATAAAACAACGAGGAAAAAACAGTGACGAGCGAAGTCTAACACTTTGCAGACGGTTAAAATGCACTCGCCGACACCTGTGCCGTGGGCGGCAGTTGCACTCACTATAACTGCATAATAAAAATGAAACACTTTAAATAACTCTCCGTGGAGGTTCGAGTCCTCCCTGGGGCACGGGTGTGTGTGTGTGTTGTCCTCAGGTTAGTTTACCTAGGTTTAAGTAGTTTGTAAGCTACGGACTGATGACCACGCAGTTTGGTCCGATAGATTTACAAACATTTGAACATTTTTAAGCCGGCCGCGGTGGCCGAGGGGACTGCACGGCCACTACGGTCGGGGGTTCGAATCCCCCCTTGGACATGGATATTTGTGGCGTCCTTAGTATTAGCTAGTTAGTAAGTAACTTCCTGGCAGATTAAAATTGTGTGCCGGAACCGGGACTCGAACCTGGGACCTTTGCCTTTCGCGGGCACGCGCTCTACCACTGAGCTACCCCGACACGACTCACGATGCCGCCTCACAACTTCACTTCCCCCAGTACCGCGCCTCCTACTTTCCAAACTTCACAGAAGCTCTCCTGCGAAACTTGCAATACTAGCACTCCTGGAAAAAAGATATGGTGGAGACATGGCTTAGCCACAGCCTAAGGGATGTTTCCAGAATGAAACTTTCACTCTGCAGCGGTGTATGCGCTGATATGAAACTTCCTGGCAGTAGTTTGTAAGCTTAGGGACTGATGACCCCGTAGTTACGTCCCGTAAGTTCTACAAACATTCATTCTTTAAATAACAATACGAAGGGGAGACGGGTAGGGCCTGGTGGGAAGAGCGCAGGGGTAATAAGAGGGGCGTTGTTAGTAGCAGTCTGAGGTGGTGGGAAAATGAAAATTGGTGTCAGAAGTACTCTAGGATGACGGGGAGGAGGGGAGTATTTGGTAAAGGATGGAGAGAGGGACTGATAGAGGAAGGGGAAGGGTGAGGTTGCAGTTAGTAGGAGGTATACATTTCCGGGCAGCGGATTTCATGCGGGAGATACAGACAACAGAAGTTGACCTGGGAGTGCATATGACGAGTGCGGATAAGCTGAGGAGAAATAAAAGGAAGGAGGTGCGCTGGCCGCGGTGGCCGCGGGGGACTAAGGCGCTCCAGTCACGGTCTGCACGGCCACTACGGTCGGGGGTTCGATTCCCCCCTCGGGCATGGATATTTGTGCCGTCCTAGTTCGTAAGTAGTTCATAAGTAGTTTGTAAGTTTAGGGACCGATGACCCCGTAGTTAAGTCCCATAAGCTATACAAACATTTGAACATTTTTTGAAGGAGGTGCGGCAGCAAAATTGGTAAGGAGGGAGGATACCGGATTTTAGTAAAGTCAATTTTACGGATGACATACAGGGGTCGGAGGTGCTCAAATTGAGGGAACATGATGAGGTCGTACAGGTTCTGCGTGGGGGAAGGGCAGCGTATACGGAAGACGAGGAGCAGCGAGTGGCTTTCGTGTACTTGAAGGGACTGGTAGAAAAATTTGGAGTAGGGGGAGGGGCAGAAATCCAGGTGACATTATAACAACAAAGGACAGATCGGTAGATGATCCAGAGTTCGAGGCCCTAAAGTCCGGCAAGGCACGAGCTTCAGGAGGCAGACGCGATGGTGAGCTCTTTCTTGGATGAGCTTTAGTGGGGAGACAATGTGAGGAAACGATGATGAAGGCTAAGGCGTAGGTATTTCAGCGTGGAGGTAATGAAGATGTTGAGGTAAAAGTCATGGAGCCGGAAGGAGGTCGTGGCACTACGTATTACTGATAAAATTATATTTTAATATCAGCCAACAGTTGAGTACGGACTTTCACACTGAAATATTTCAATAATTCTCGATCATCTTCAAAATCTTGCATCCGCTACCCGTAGTGTCTGTCTTGTGACAAGTACGCAGCAGTGGTCCAGAGTCGGTAAAGAAAAGGAAAGGGGGAGGGGGGGTTACTGAAGGTTTCTGGAGTGTCTAGTACTTGTCACGACACAAACGATACACGTCGTGGATGCAACTAAGAGATTGTGAAGATGATCTAGAAAAGTTGAAACAGGTGTATCACAATGATTGTCTGTGTTTTGGTGGAATTGACGGTGTAGAGCCATTGGTTACAGCATGAGGAAAATTTGGTTGGGTATGTAGGGTGCGTTGGGAATGTTGGAGAGTGGGAGCAAGGGAATGGAAGGCGGTGTTAGCACCATATCGGAGAAGATAGACGATAGAAGGTCGGCTCAGTATATGTAATATCATATGAACTGAGTGACTGGTTTGAAGCTAACTATATAACAATGGAAGACGGTAGTGAAATGCACGAGGATCAGCAGAGTATTCTCGTATGGTGCAGGAAATGACAATTGAGGCTTAACATAAAGGCATGTAAAGTTCCACGTTTACATAGTAACAAAGATAATTTTTATATTTGTACGGGAAGATATAACAGATACTCGAAGGATTAGAGATAAGTGGTGATTTTTAAATCAAACGACCGTATAAAATTAATCGTGGGAATGGTAGTTGTTAGACTGAAATTCATTGGAAGAATCATCAGGAAGTGTACCCAGTATGGAACGAAGTGGGTTAAAAATCTCTCTCAACGGACAGCAGCACGCTTCGTTATAGTCTCATTTGGTAAGCGCAAAGGTATAAGCTGATGTATAATTCGCAAGTGCCTATGTTTCATAATGAGTGAGCTACTATATTGCTTCCTTCGACATACATCTCGCGAAAAGCCCACAAGGATAAGATCGGAGGTGTTTCGTAGTCCTCGTCGCCATGTGTTTTGTCCGGTCTGTTTTTCACGAAAGGTTCTATCAACGCGTGGTACGCGTGGACAGCTAAAACAGCTATGCAGATTAGTAATACAAGTTTTATTTATCATCATGTACAAAGTTACTCAACTTCAAATCTTTGTCTCTCTCTTCTCGCAGCGGCCATTTCTTCCTCGATGCTAGCTCGTAGTGACTGCCTATTTCAGATGGGCTCTTCCAGACACATGTCGGCCTAGATAAAGCTGCTTGTAGACGGCGCGTATCTAGGTTGCTCCCTCCAGCAGACAATGCGCTGGCGTGTGATTGGCTGCCGGTCATCCGCTGCCTTCTCCACAATCTTTCTCGTGCGTCTGGCGTGTGGCGCTGACTTTACGCCACAACAGGAGGAATCTTAGAGGCATACAGGCAACCATTTCTCTGGCTAATCATACGGACTGGAACAGGAAGAAGTGACAATTGTAGGCATAGTATCCTCCAAACACTGCGGACTGTGGATGTGGTTGCAGATGTGAGAGGACCGATCCATGGGACACCCTGGCAGAGGGTTATAAACTACGGAAATCGCTGATGTAGGAGAAAATGTTCAAATGTTTGTAGATCTTTTCGCACTTAACTACGGGGTCATCAGTCCCTAAACACACAAACTACTTATGAAATAACTAATACTAAGGACGGCACAAATATCCATTCCCGAGGGGGATTCGAGATGTAGGAGAGGCGGTTCGAAAGAAAGAATGCGACGAGGCGGACTCGGTTGATCAGAAGGCCATAAGTCTGAAGTTCGCGGAGGAACCCGCCCGTTTGTTACGAAAGCGGCGTAGGTTTTCTCGCCTGATTATGGTGGCTAGGTATATCATAAACGAACCAGGATTGGCAATCGTATTCAAAAGCTCGAAACTTAACGAGGATTTCAATGCGAGATGCCTACAATACTTATCACAACGAAACTCTTTCTCGAAATTTGACTGAAAACCCAAAGAGATTTTGGTCATATGTTAAATATACTAGGGGCAAAACACAAACAATATCCTCACTAACCGATAGTAGTGCCGATCCTGCCGATGACAGCGCTACTAAAGCAGAGTTACAAAACATAGCTTTTAGAAACTCATTAACCAAAGAAGACGAAACCAATATTCCAGATTTCGAATTACGAACAGATGCCGTAATGAGTAACGTAGAAGTAGATATCATCGGAGTACTGCAGCAACTAAAATCAATTAACGAGAACAAGTCTTCTGGTCCGGATTGTATACCCATTAGATTTCTATCTGATTATGCTGAAACGATAGCCCCTTACTTAACAGCCATATACAACCGCTCTCTCAAAGAAGGTTCTGTACCAAAAGATTGGAAAGTTGCACGGGTCACACCTATATTCAAGAAAGGCAGTAGGAGTATCCCGCTAAACTACAGGCCTATTTCATTGACGTCAATTTGCAGCAGGATTTTGGAACATATCCTGTATTCAAATATTATGAATTATCTCGAACAGAACTATCTATTGACCCAAGGTCAACACGGATTTAAAAAAAATGTCGTTCATGCGAAACACATCCAGCTCTTTATTCACACTAAGTGATGGGTGCTAAGGGTTCGCAAATCGATTCCATATTTCTTGATTTCCAGAAACCTTTTGACACCGTACCTCACAAACGGCTTTTAATCAAATTGCGTGGTTATGGTATTGCAGATGACGCCGTCATTTACCGTCTAGTAAAATCACCTGAAGATCAAAACCAACTGCAGAACGATCTGAATAAGATATCAGTATGATGTAAAAGTTGGCAATTGACTCTAAATAATGAGAAGTGTGATATCGTGCACATGAGTACGAAAAGAAATCCGTTAATCTTTGTTTACAAGATAAATCAATCATAAGTGAAGGCCGTAAACTCCGCAAAATAGGAATTACTATTACTTCAGACTTAAACTGGAAAGACCACGTAGATAATATCGTGGGAAAGGCGAGCCAGAGACTGCGTTTTGTTGGAACAATCCTTTCAACATGCAACAGAACTCCAAAAGAAAGTGCATATACTACGCTCGTCCATCCATTTTTGGGGTATTGCAGCCCAGTGTGGGATCTTTATCAGGTGGGTTTGACGGAGGACACCGAAAGAGTCCAAAGAAGAGCAGCTCGTTTCGTATTGTCACGATACAGGGGAGACAGCGTTACGGAAATGATACAGGATCTTGGATGGGAATCATTACAACAACGGCGCTTATCGCTGCGGCTTAGGTTACTTGCGAAACTCCAATCGCCAACATTCTCCTCCGAATGGGAAAATATATTGTTGACTCCCACTTACATAGGTAGAAATGATCATCAGTATAAAATTCGAGAAATCTTCCCGCACGCTATTCGAGAATGGAATGGGTGATAAATAATATAATGGTAGTTCGATGAACCCTCTGCCAGGCACTTAAGTGATTTGCAGAGTATCCCATGTAGATGTAGATGTAGATGGAAACGTCACGTGCAGATGACAACTGCGTCCGGATGAAGCCGCGACAGCTGCGCACGGCTGCAGTGCTGGTGGTGATGTTGATGTGTTTTTCACAATATAGACAATATGGTTTAAAAACGCGAATACATGTTTCTAAAGATAATACAAAAGGATTGACACATTATCATTGTAAAAACAAAATTAAAAAAACCTACACAACATTTGGCTGGTAATACGGTAAAAAAATTGTTTTAAATCTTAGCAGCTGCTGAATCTCATAAATTGATTATGTCGACTATAGTATCACGTACGCCAGTGTTTTGGTGGGATTAACAGTGAAGAGTCACCGGTTACAGCAGGAGGGAAATTGCTTGAGGTGGGTTTGGAGGATGCGTTGTGAACCTCGGAGGAGAGGAGCAAGGGTATCATAAGCATACAGCAGGAGACGGATGAGACATAGCGCTTCAAACCTGTAGATGCAATGTGGGCCTAGGGGGAAAAGGCACAGGTGCTTGGAGGGACGGTTGGGAAGGAAGGATGCGGTGAGGCACACATATCAGAAGGATGAAAAGGAGACCATTGCGAGAGCATTATAGCTTTTCTCACCTGATGCTAATGATCAGGTATAATATGGAAACGTCATGTGTAGACACAGTTGGATCTGGCAGAAGGCACGACATTTCCACAGTGCTGGTACTGATGTTGATGTGTGTGTTGTGTGGTTTGTGATCAGGTATAATGTGGAAACGTCATGTGTAGACACAGTTGGATCTGGCAGAAGGCACGACATTTCCACAGTGCTGGTACTGATGTTGATGTGTGTGTTGTGTGGTTTGTGATCAGGTATAATGTGGAAACGTCATGTGTAGACACAGTTGGATCTGGCAGAAGGCACGACATTTCCACAGTGCTGGTACTAATGTTGATGTGTGTGTTGTGTGGTTTGTGATCAGGTATAATGTGGAAACGTCATGTGTAGACACAGTTGGATCTGGCAAAAGGCACGACATTTCCACAGTGCTGGTACTGATGTTGATGTGTGTGCTGTGTGGTTTGTGATCAGGTATAATGTGGAAACGTCATGTGTAGACACAGTTGGATTTGGCAGAAGGCACGACATTTCCACAGTGCTGGTACTGATGTTGATGTGTGTGCTGTGTGGTTTGTGATCAGGTATAATGTGGAAACGTAATGTGTAGACACAGTTGGATCTGGCAGAAGGCACGACATTTCCACAGTGCTGGTACTGATGTTGATGTGTGTGCTGTGTGGTTTGTGATCAGGTATAATGTGGAAACGTCATGTGTAGACACAGTTGGATCTGGCAGAAGGCACGACATTTCCACAGTGCTGGTACTGATGTTGATGTGTGTGCTGTGTGGTTTGTGATCAGGTATAATGTGGAAACGTAATGTGTAGACACAGTTGGATCTGGCAGAAGGCACGACATTTCCACAGTGCTGGTACTGATGTTGATGTGTGTGCTGTGTGGTTTGTGATCAGGTATAATGTGGAAACGTCATGTGTAGACACAGTTGGATCTGGCAGAAGGCACGACATTTCCACAGTGCTGGTACTGATGTTGATGTGTGTGCTGTGTGGTTTGTGATCAGGTATAATGTGGAAACGTCATGTGTAGACACAGTTGGATCTGGCAGAAGGCACGACATTTCCACAGTGCTGGTACTGATGTTGATGTGTGTGCTGTGTGGTTTGTGATCAGGTATAATGTGGAAACGTCATGTGTAGACACAGTTGGATCTGGCAGAAGGCACGACATTTCCACAGTGCTGGTACTGATGTTGATGTGTGTGCTGTGTGGTTTGTGATCAGGTATAATGTGGAAACGTCATGTGTAGACACAGTTGGATCTGGCAGAAGGCACTACATTTCCACAGTGCTGGTACTGATGTTGATGTGTGTGTTGTGTGGTTTGTGATCAGGTATAATGTGGAAACGTCATGTGTAGACACAGTTGGATCTGGCAGAAGGCACGACATTTCCACAGTGCTGGTACTGATGTTGATGTGTGATGTTGATGTGTTTTGCCTGCAGCGCAGCACCAGGTGGAGGGCGACACTTTGCTGCTGAGCGGCGTGACGCGAGCGGACATGGGCGTCTACCTGTGCGTCGCCTCCAACGGCGTGCCGCCCGCCGTCAGCAAGCGGTTCCCCGTCAGCGTTCACTGTGAGTGCCCGCCTGCCTGCCTGCTACCTGCTGTTGGGAGGTCTCCAACAATCGCATGCTTTACACCTCTGAGCGAAAAAGTACCACACCAAGAAAGACGTCGGTTACAATGCGATGACGGTAGGTGCCACCTGGAGGATTCCAGATGTACTGATGGCGATCTGTCAACAGGTGGTGTAGTTGTAAAATGCATACTTTCACGGCCGGAATGGTCAAAATTACTAACACTTTCCGCGCTGTAAAGCCGTGGTCTAATGGATTTGTTATTAAAACCCAACGTTTCGTTCCCGACTGCGTGGCACTTTTGGATGTACCATTCACACCCTGGCTCGCTACTGACTGAAGCCAAACTCCGTTTACGAGGGCTCGCGCGCTGAGGTGTGACGTCAGATGTTTTTGACATGCGCGCGCAATTAGTCGTTGACGATTGCCTCCATCCGATAATATCGTCCCATGGTGGAAGACTGTTACATTTGAGTTGGTTTACGTTATAGGAGGCGATCCACTTATAATATTGTAAAAAGATATAAAATAGCCAAGATCGCTTATCATCAGTTTTTATTAACAGCGACCGGTTTCACTGAACTATGTCAGCATCATCAGATCAAATAAAATATTTTACAAGGCCATAATCTTGTAATGTCAAATAGTTGTTATATAAAACGATTTACAGTGCATAGGTGCAGTATGTCATTATATTGGCTTTTGTCACCCACTGTGGTAATTACGTTTTATTATAATGACATAGTGCACCTATGCACTGTAAATCGTTTTATGTAACAACTATTTGACATTACAAGATTATGGCCTTGTAAAATATTTTATTTGACCTGATGATGCTGACATAGTTCAGTGAAACCGGTCGCTGTTAATGAAAACTGATGATAAGCGATCTTGGCTATTTTATATCTTTTTACTGTTACATTTCATCTTCAAAACCGGAATCCAGATATCATTTAGTTTCACGCCGTCCTCCATCCTATTGAAATTATTGGGGTGTTGCACAATTTTTATAGCCTCTCTGTACAGTCTTTCGTGGTATCCATTTGTGGCTGCTAAAACCTGAGTCTTATCAAAATGAATAAGAAATCTAAAGTCTTCCTACCTTTTATTAAGGACGTCACCGACCGCATCGGTAAAATTTTGACGAAACGGAATGTTGCCGTTATTTACAAACCTACTCGGAAGATACAGGATCACCTGAAATCGGCAAAGGATGCTCGCAAACCGTTGGAAAAAGCAGGAATTTATAGGATTCCGTGTAGCTGTGGGGACGTATACGTGGGTACCACAAAAAGAACAGTCAAAAAACGACTAGATGAGCACAAGGGAACTGTAGAAGGGGAGAGATTGACAGATCAGCTGTTGCTGAACATGTTTTTCAACCAGGGGACCACCTTATTCAATTTGATAAGACTCAGGTTATAGCAGCCTCAAATGGATACCACGAGAGACGGTACAGAGAGTCTATAGAAATTGAAAAACACCCCAATAATTTCAAAAGGGTGGAGGAGGGCGTGAAACTAAATGATATCTGGATTCCGGTTTTGAAGAAGAAATGTAACAGTCTTCCACCATGGGACGATATTATCGGACAGAGGCAATCCGCAACGACGAATTGCGCGCGCATGTCAAAAACATCTGACGTCACACCTCTGCGCGCGGGCACTCGTAAACGGAATTTGGCTTCAGTCAGTAGCGAGCCAGGGTGTGAATGGTACATCCAAAAGTGCCACGATCGCCCTTGAGAATGTCCTCAGCAGTCGGGGACGAAACGTTGGGCTTTAATAATAAATCCACTAGACCATGGCATAACAGCCCGGAAATTTTTAGTAATTTTGAGATGGTGTGACGTAGCTGCTTCAGCGCCGTTGGTACCATTTAATATGGAATGTTTACCGGCATAAAGTTCACTGTGATAACAACCTGCGAAGCAAACAGGTGCCATGCCACACAGACACACTGGCCCATCTGCACAAGACTGAGAGAGGATCCAATAGTGGCGCCTTCTGAGTGGCAGGGTGGTTGGTTGGGTTCTTTGGCTGGGATAGGGAAACTAAACTACTGAGGTTATCAGTCCCCCGGCGGGGAGGGGAAGGAGTGAGGATAGGAAAGGAGGGGAGGGGGAAAGGAAATGCAGTTCGGGAAGTAAAGGGAAGGAAGATTGCATTAGCTCGGCGCCCTGTGCCCCTCCGGTGGGGGAGGGGGGGAGGGCGGGGGGGGGGGGAATGTTGGTTCGGTGAATTAGCAGCAAGTGGTACATGTTGTGTCAATTGTTCACCAATGCTGGTTGCAATGGTCATGTGAACATTCTCGCACTCATAGATGACTTTCGAGGCGTTCACACCAATGTCTGCGTCAGTGGCAGATCATATAACTATAATTTCTCATAATGATGTTTGATTTAATCCTCTTATCGTCCGAATGATGATTCTTATTATAATTACTATGAAGTTTCTTATTTTAATGCAATAGGATAGTCTTAATATAGGGGCGATTTTTTGTATAACACAGATAAGATGGTTTCAATGAGGATTACGAATCGGTTACTAAGAGTGGGACTATGGGCAGGCACAGCTATTGGTCTATATTCTCATCGCCATTTGTTGTGTATCCTTTTCACTATGTGCTAGGATCGACTACTGCAGTATATTGTAAGGATGCTGATGTAGGTGAATACCAGAACAGCCATTCTGATTAATAGAACAATTTTATTCATGGAACAAAAACAAATACTTAACTTGCTTCAGGCTTAAAGCAGGAAACAGTTACAAACTAAAAATTGGACCAGAGTAAATTCTTCTAGTTCATTTTCTGTCTACTGCTTGTGGGTCCACTGGTCGACTGTCTCCTGACCAGCAACGAGCAGATGGTTAAGTCAGCGATATAGGGAGCGCTGTTCTCTTTTTTGCCCATAGGTGTGGCTGCAAGTCTTGCCATGGTTGTCGCGTGTGGCAGCGCCTGCTAAGCTTCGTTCTGTCGTTGCTACGATGGTTGGTGTGTAGCTGATAACGACACACATATAGCCCTTCTGCTACGTCACACAGCATCTGGGTACTGGGACAGCTTGACTGTTACCATAAAAGGATCACTTGGAAGAAAGAATGTTTGGCTGTAGTTTTCAGCGATGTAAGTGTATTCTGTCATTAATGAAGTGACAGTTGGCTCTAGGAACGACAATTGTGTCTCATATATCCTATACCCGTTTCCTCGCCTTATGGATGTAGTGGTTCCCTATTAAAGATTACACACGAATGGCCGTATGGCAGCTATGTCACTACACTGCCTATTGTAAGACGATGTGAAAACCACGATATGGCATCTGTCGTCATCGAATTAAAATCGACGTCATCTCTCTAGGCTTTATAATTTTGCTTCCATAAATGTATTTGAGGTGAGAATATGTTGAAAGATTCTTCAACAAATGTCAATATAGTAATGATCATGCCTGATCCACTTCTTGTAGATGCATGTGGCCTCCACTTTGCTCCCACTAATAGATACAGCTATCCACTATACAATGGTGGAAAGCGCTAATTCTGTAGACTGAATGTTGTGAGCAGTGGCTGTTTGATGACGCTTGCTTGTGTGGTGTGCCGGCAGTCCACCCGCTGATCAAGGTGACGAACCAGCTGGTGCTGGCGCCGCAGGGCAGCGACGTGGTGCTGCAGTGCTACGTGGAGGCCTCGCCCAGGGCGCTCAACTCCTGGCACCGGCAGACAGGTACGTCCCTCCTCACCTGCCGGCTGCGGCACTACTTTCTCTGACAGGTACTCATCTAGTGCGCAAATGTAGGCCCGAGTTATATACTTGAACGGAAGTGACGATGTCTAAGATACACAGTCGCGACAGCTACTGCTATAAAAGGTTTATTTTAGACTTAAAGTCTTGGTAATGTGCGACATGTGAAAACTTCTATATTGGGCAAACATGAAGGGAATTTAAAATACGATAACGAGATCATAGCTACTCAAGTCATGGCAGTGCACTAAGTACCCATTTCCGTCAAAATCATCAACAACTTCTAAATATCGAAAACAATTTGCAAATTCTTCATTATGAGAACAAAAGAATGTTTAGATATTTTGGAAGATTTAGAAATTTTTGTGCATGGATACACCTTGAAGGATCAACTGCTTAACGAACAAGTTACCAGCACAAGAGACTGTTTTTTTTTTCCAAATTTTCGAAGCAACATTTTTCAGTAATTAATTTTGAGGATTTCACTTTTATTTCAAATATGGTATTTATTTTATTTCTGATATTTGTTTAAAATTTATGCACTTTAATTTGACCTTGTATCGTGAATAAATAAGACAACTGTTCAGCCTCTACTCTAACTTCCATGTTACTCACATAATAATTTGCCATAGAATCTTTATTTTCTAAAATATTTTATATATATATATATATATATATATATATATATATATATATATATATATATATATCATCTTTATTTTATATAAATATTATCTTAATAACAACTGATGTTTATTCTTATTTGTCAATATATATACATATATGACAAATTTGAGTACATCAAATCTAAATTTATATAATATCGGTATGTATATTCCAAATTATGTAAAACTATAAAAATATTTCACATGTTAATTATAAATTGCAAATAATTTTGTGTCTATACTTAATTGGCTGTATATGTATCTTATGGACAGATCAGCAGATGATGGGCTACGCCCGAAACATGTTGTGAAATGAAAATAAATAATCTATTGATAACATCTTTTGATTATTCAAGCAATCTCCAGCATTTTTAGCATTTTTAGCTGCGTACTCAGTGCTCACTTGATCTGTGTGTGGACATGCTCCAAAATTTTATAATGTGACTTTGTTTTGAATTTTAAAATTTTAATCTATTGACATGGAGTCAGCCACATTGTAACAACTTTTTTAATGTGAGCTTTATTGTATCCTTCTGAAGAAGGCAAAATTAATTTTGCCGAAACCTGGGTAAAGGTTTATAGATGTAAACTATTTTATGCAACTGGTCGGCTGAAACTTTGTTGACTCTTGGATTGTTGTTCCACCGTTGCTGAATTGCATCCATGTTTAAAATTTTAAAACTAAGTAAATAAAAACTAAGAGACTAGATTTTGCGAAAAATTGAAAAAAAAAATCCAGAAGTACTATTTTCTACGACCATCAGCTTACGAGCCATAGAGCAGTAAATTGAAGTGCAGTTTTTAAGATTACCGCATCTATTCTATGTTTAACAGCATTCTGTCCAAAATAATAAATAAATGCACAAGGAGTCAGAAATATTCACGTGATCTTGAATTCTTATGCACCAGTCGCCACTGCTTATAAGAAGTGAAAAGCGGGAGATCTACACGCTGAGCTGCGAAAATGCACCAAGATAATCGCATGACTTTGCTACGATACATTGGTCATCCTCAGCTCGGGCACATGGTTTCTCACCTGAAATTGTGAGGTTATTTCCGCAAGCTCCCCAAACAAAGACAAAAGGTGCCAGAACCGAAAACTCAATCATTTATATAGACACATCTGAAACAGAGACATCCAAGAGAGAATATGTTGAAACAAAAACGGTTGAAGGCTGAGCAGCTAAAGAAACATCTTAGTGAACCAAGAGGAATAAATAAAGGACAAGGAAAAACCAAAATAAAGGGAAGGAAGAAGAACAATTTTGGCTGGTTTGCGTTGGCGCATGTCCTGAAAGCAGGCCTGGCGAACAATGGGTCAAAGATCCAGGAGAATGTGGTCTCTGATCACAATTGCAGTGCGTAGGTGACAATCGGTATTACATTCTTCATAACTGTGATGATTCGGACGAGAGCTCTGCATTTACTTTTGCACTTTTACAATTACGAATGAACCTTACATTTGCCCGATGAGACTGAGGCGCTTCAGTCACGGTCTGCACGGCCATTGCGGTCGGGGGTTCGAATCCCCCTTCGGGCATGGATATTTGTGCCGTCCGTAGTTGTAGCTAGTTCATAAGTAGTTTGTAAGTTTAGGGACTGATGACCCCGTAGTTAAGTCCCATAAGCTTAACAAACATTTGAACATTTATTGAACCTTACATTTCTACTGTTCTTATTTTATTTGTGTGATCACATTTACGCCAATACTTTTTCTTAAGAGATTTTCAGCTTTACGGTTCACTAATTTCTATAATGCCAATTTACTTATATGTTTCAAATTTTGATACAGTCATTCTGTTGTAAAGTTAAAAAATAAATACACAAGCTGCGGGGGAGTAGCCGTGTGGTCTGCAGCGCCACGTTGCGGATCGCGCGGCTTCCTGCGTCGGAGGTTCGAATCCTCATCTCGGGCATGGATGTTTGTGCTGTCTTTCAAAATATTTTCAAATTTTTGTAAAGCTTATGGGACTTAACTGTGGCGTTATCAGTCCCTAAACGTACAAGCTACTTATGAACTACCTTATACTAAATACAGCACAAACATCCAAGCTCGAGGAGGGATTCGAACCCCCGACGGGGAACGGCACCGCGCATCGCAGCATAGCGCCTCAGTGCCCACGGCCGCTCCGCCGCGGCTATGCTGTCTTTAGTATAAGTTAGTTCATAAGTAGTTGGGAAGTTCAGGGTCTGATGACTTCGCAGTTAAGTCCCACAAGCCTTACAAACATCTGAACATTTGATAAATACACACGTTGATATTTAGAGGTAGAGAATACCTATAAAAATAGGGGAATATACATATTTATATGCATAAATGTGAATGTCTGTTCGGTGTACGTTTATCATGTCTGAAGCACTAGACATAAAGAGCTAAAAATTTGTACAGTTACTAATGTCTACCCGGGGAAGGCTTTAGGCACGGTTTTATGACGATCGGATAGCTATTTATCTATATATATTAATGTGAATGTCTGCTCGGTGTACGTCCGAACGACAAGACGCAGAGACATAAATATTTGCCGTCTCTAATGACCAAGCTGTCGACGGGACGTAAAACCCTAAGCTTCCTTTCTTCCTTATATATTTGTTCAGTTACTAATGTATACCTGAGGAAGGTTTAAGCACGGTTTTATAGCGATCTGATATATATTTAATAATTTGAAGAATATAACGCGAAATGCGAATCAATAATTATTTTTTGAAAATTATATTTACTCTTTGAAAATGGTTTTATTGGTTGCATTGTTGCTTGAGGGTTGATAATTATAAAAAGGCTATATTGGGATAGAAAGTTTGGTGTCTATAAAATTCTACGTGTGTGTGTGTGTGTGTGTGCGTGTGTGTGTATGTGTGTGTTAATATTTCGCTCTGCAGCGAAAACTACAGAACGCAGATGAATGGTGTGTGTGTGTGTAATTGTTGTCCGACGTCACCCGTTGTACACCTAGCAGTTCCATGCCGATAGCTATAAGGGGGTGGAAGATATGGTGGTCGAAAGTCGGCAAATTATAAAAAATTCGGACTGAAGACCAGCGATGACGTTTGCGACTCTATAGCAAGGAGGTTACATACCGCGAAACGTGATGCCACAGACCATATCTTTGGTCTATGCGCGCTACAATGTCTTCAACTCTTTCTCTGTAAGGATAAGCACTCGAATAAGGAAATATAAGAATAAATAAATAAAGCAGTAAAAAAGAAACTTCTTTTAATAAATCTCTTTAACAAACGATTTGACGTTTTGCGCATTACATCAAATGATCGATCTGTGATAGTATTAGAATCATTATTGTTGAATTTTCTGATTGGATTCTTCGAAACGAGTGCATTTTTACGCGTGATTTGATCTACACTACTTACTTTCCTGATAAAAGGTAAGTACATAGACTTTTGCAATCTGATAGTAAAATTTTTCAGTTCCTTCAAAACCAGTTTCATAGCACACTACTGAAAGATAGTTTACCTATCATAATCAACCAACACGCGAGCGGAGCCGCGGATTAAAACTTGGTGTGGGAAGGGGCGGTTTTCTATGAACGTTGCTGTTTATGTGTTCATATCTTATGAACTACGTGTCGTACTCTGATACAATTTTGTAGGTACACTCAACTATATGCGTGTATACTGTCTGTAAAATTTACTGCGGCTAAAATTTGTAGTGTAGAAATTATAAAGTGTAACGTCATACCGAAAGCCGTAGTTTTAGTCCATGAACAGAGGAACGTTACTGTTTACGTTCTCATATCTCATGAACTACGCGTCGGAATGTGATATAATTTAGAAGCTACATTCAACTATATATGTGTATACTGTCTGTAAAATTTCCTGTCGCTACAATTTGTAGTGTTCAAATTATAAATTATAACGTCATACCGAGAGCCGTAATTTACTCCATGAACAGCGGAAAAGTAGTAAGCGAGAAACTTTTTTCCTTTCATCATTTTACTATGGTTGCCAGCGAGAAAACGTTTAATAAGAGTTTGAAATTATGTTTAAAGTTTGTTGCAAGTCGCTAAGTACTGTCATTCACATAGAGTGTATTTCGAAAGTCTCGCCGCATTATATGACTTTTTTGCGATTTCTATTGGTTATGACGTAATATCTTTTGAACCATGTGCCGTATGTGATTCTTAACCATGCAGCAATTGTTACCTCACGGTAAGGAATGTGTGTACCAAATTTGGTTGAAATCGGTCCAATGGTTTAGGAGAAAATGAGCAGCATTGTCACAAAATACAGCAGTTTTTCGCGCATCTCATTGTTTATGACGTCATATCTCGTGAACTATATATCGTATATGATTGTTACACTTACGGCGACCGTCCTCATGGATTGAAGCTTACGTGTACAAAATTTCATAACGATTGGAACTGTAGATTTGTATGCAACACGTACAAACATACGGACACCCTGGTTTATTTATTAGATGTGTGTGCGTGTGTGTGTGTGTGTGTAAAATAGTACACATGTTATTTGGAAAATACCATTACAAGCTTTGAGGAATTCTTTAAGAGAGTGAGAACGTAATATATAGATAAGGGAACGAAGTCTAGAAGTGTTATCCAGTAATGTTGTGAGTGTGCACAGCATCAGTTTGAAAGAAATCTGTTTGACTGTTTGAAAGGTTTAAAATGTATACCTTCAGAGCAATTTCTTCATCATCGATAGCGTGAACACATCTACCGTACTACCTCCTTTCAAAATATGTAATGCAAAGTACTTGCAGTGGAAGTGATTTGTTTCATAGTTTCAGTCGAAAAGAAATGCTCATATCGTCACTGGATAGCAATTATTGATGTGGTGTCTGTTATTTCGGACATGTCTTAAATAACAAACACCATTTGTTGACGTTAACGATATCAATAACTTTATGCATACCCCCAACACGCAGTTGACAATTTCAGTGCCGATGCTCAAACCACCCAACGAGGTGGCGCGCTCGTTTGAAATCACGCAGAACAGGCCGCCAACTCGTAACTGAGTGGCTGGCCGCTATGGTGTTATTTGCTGTGCTCCAGCGACCAGCCAGTCAGCAATGCGGTCGCGGCCTACTCTGCGTGACATCACACGAGCGCGCAGCGGGCTTCTCGTTCGGTGTTTTCTGCTCAAAAATGTTCAAATGTTTGTATAGTGTATGGGACTTAACTACGGGGTCATCAGTCCCTAAACTTACAAACTACTTATGAACTACTTACGAACTAGGACGGCACAAATATCCATGCCCGAGGGGTGATTCGAACCCCCGACCGTAGTGGCCGTGCAGATCGTGACTGGAGCGCCTCAGTCCCCGCGGCCACTGCGGCCGGCTCTGCATCTGCACTGAAATGGTCAATTACGTGTTGCGAGAATACATATAGAGCCGGTTTACGTTCTAGGAGGCGATCCAATTATAATATTGTAGAGAGATATAAAAGAGCCAAGATCGCTGATCATCAATTTTTATTTACGACGACCGATTTCGTTGAACTATGTCAGCATCATCTGGTCAAATAGAATATTTTACAAGGCCATAATCTTGTAATGTCAATCAGTTGTTATATAACAATTTACAGTGCATAGGTGCAGTATGTCCTTATAATAAAACATAATTATCACAGTGAGTTTGCTATTGTCACTCACTGTGATAATTATGTTTTATTATAATGACATAGTGCACCTATGCACTGTAAATTGTTATATAACAACTGATTGACATTACAAGATTATGGCCTTGTAAAATATTTTATTTGACCAGATGATGCTGACAGAGTTCAGCGAAACCGGTCGTCTTAAATAAAAATTGATGATCAGAGATCTTGGCTCTTTTATATCTTTCTACAGTAGAATACATATAGTTTATTAATATCGTTAATGTCAACCAATGGTGTCTGTTCTTTAAGACATTTTTGAAAGAACAGACAAAACGCACTCTGTCCCTCGCCGGAATACCGCCATTTTCGAGAGCAAGAGGAAGTAATGGGCGCCGCAACGCAGTGTGCGATAAGTTGAAATTGGGGAAGAGTGCCTTGCTAACCTAACGGCGATTGCTGCCCTGAAGCGGGAAATCCGGGTTCGAATCCCGATCCAGCACGAATTTACATCTTCGCCATTGAATTTATTTCGATGCTCTGCTACGGTCGAGAAGCCAGAATATTTTGAATTTGTAAATTTACGGCCGGTAAAGTCAACCAATGATGTCTGATCTTTCGGGTAAGTCCGAAAGAACTGACATCATATTAATAAAACATTATGAAATTCATGCTGCTCGATAAAGAACGTAGTGAATAGCATTATTGTCCTACTCTGTGAATGGTGTCTTCCGCTATATGATAGTAAGTGGACATCACGCTTCGAACCTTTCACGTTGTCTTGACAGACATTATTATCTCTGCAGGAATCTGCTCCTCAGATGTTACGGAACTAATTGCATTGCTGTGTCGACGACAAGCATCACAGAGGACCTGTCAAGACCTGTCAGGATTGTCGGCATTACACGGGAACCCCCGCGCCAGATATTACGGATCAAACTCCCCCTGCTGCCACTGGAGGGCTGTCTTATCGTAAGAATCACAAACATCTATAGGGGGAACTTGGAGCAGTAATTCACATATATCTACGAGGTTGAAATAAGAGGACCTTATTTACAATTAACTAGATATGCAGTTTAAAACTCTTACTGCAAAAATACAAAATTACTTGCTAAATAATCGACTGTATCTTACTCAAAACAAACTTACCTGTACAAAGAGTGTTATATCTTCGAATTAAGACGTTTGTAAATAACAACAGCTGTATAAGCACATGTTGGACGCTGGTAAAGTGTTGTTTATAGTGCAGTGTAGAACCCAACAGAAAAATGTGATGTGTTACTGTGACTTGAACAAAAGAAAACGCAAGAAATGTAAATTAACCACAAAAATCCGACCATACAGTTGCAGTAAGTAAATCAGCAAATTTCACGGAATCTTACAAATACAAAATACGACCTAAAAAACGTGCAGTTAGAGTTTTTTAAAATAATTTCCTTCTTCCCACCACAGAGCCAGCATCCAACATGACGCTTAAAATGTTATTGTAACATCATCCATCTGATGATGAATCTGAAAAAGTTTGAAAACCGCTTTATGGAATAAATATCATTCCAAGATAAGTGACTGGAGCAGTTTTCTTAAATCATTAGTTCATAAGTAAGTTTAAGTTTTAGGGACTGATGACCGGACAGTTAAATCCCATAAGCTTTACAAACATTTGAACAATTATACAAATAGAAAGTGTTATATTCCTGGCAGATTAAAATTGCGTGCTAGAAGCGGGATTCGAAGCTGGGATCTTTGCCTTTCGCGGACAAGCGCTCTACCGGCTGATCTATCCCGTCTCACTTCACGGTTCGTCCTCACAACTTTACTTCTGCGTACCAGTTTAGTTCAGACGGTAGAGCGCTTGGCCTCGCAAAGCAAAGGTCCCAGGTTAGAATCCCGGTTCAGGCACACAATTTTAATCGGAAGTTTCATAACAGCGCACACTTCACTATAAAAATGGTATCAAAGAGAAGGACTCAGACACGGCCACAGATTCGTCTCAGATTTGGCAGGTCGCTTGTGTAAAAACTGAATCTAAGGACTCAACTCCCAACCCCTGCCCATTTTAGAGAAAGTCACCCCTAAATGTTAACACTAGTAAATCATTCAAAGTTAACGGTATCGGTAGATAATTGCAAGCAAATCATTTTAATCATACAGTATGATGTACGAAAACGTTTACTTTCGCAGAAATCGAGGAAAGAAACTCTTACAACTACCGCTTATTTACGCAAACGGTAAACGCGTTGCCGGCCGCGGTGGCCAAGCGGTCTGCGGCGCGCCAGTCACGTTCTGTGCGGCCTCTACGGTGGGGGGTTCGATTCCCCACTCAGGCGTGGATATTTGTGCCGTCCTTAGTATTAGCTAGTTCATAAGTAGTTTGTAAGTTTAGGGACTGATGACCCTATAAGCTCTACAAACATTTGAACATTTTGGTAAACGCGTTTCACCGACAGCGCATTCTGTCCAGTGCCTTGCTTTAAACAAATATTGCTTGGCTGGCTGCTGTCTGTGGCACTTCGTGAGGAATTCACAACAGTCTTACTGGGAATTGTTTTCATGTTACGAGGCGAATTTAATTCTGGAAGGCTCCCAGTTACCAGCCAGCTTCACGACATCGATGGAGTTACAATTCCTGAAGATGGTCTAAAAGAAGGACCGAAACTAGTTGAATAAAATAATTATTTCACTCTAGGCTTATTTATATATAAATTTAAATAAGAGCCGGCCGCGGTGGCCGAGGGGACTGAGGCGCTCCAGTCAAGGTCTGCACGGCCACTACGGTCGGGGGTTCGAATCCCCCCTCGGGCATGGATATTTGTGCCGTCCTAGTTCGTAAGTAGTTCATAAATAGTTTGTAAGTTTAGGGACTGATGATCCCGTAGTTAAGTCCCATAAGCTTAACAAACATTTGAACATTTTTTTTAAAATCAGAGTGCTGTTTTCCTAAAAAGTGAAACAAAAAGTTTCCAAAAACAATGTGAATTAATTCTTTACTTAATCAAGACGAACTTTGTTTTCCTGTCTATTTATTATTATTCCGCATTGAGTTTGGTACTTAATAAACTCTGCTATCCCTACGAATTGTCATATGAATAACTACAATTTAAAGAAATGAAAAATGCACAGATTTTCCGAGATTCGAAACCATGTTTTTCTGAAACAGTTACCTTGGCCGTTCCGCTATCGGAGCTCTTGGCAAAAAGCGTTCCCCACCTGAAAACATAAGCGGCAGTTGTGAAGCTTTGATTCCTTGATTTCTGGAAAAGTATCCGTTTCCGGATCCCATACTTTACGATGACGAATGCTCTATTTACAATTATCTATTGATCTTGTCAATTTTGAGTCTATTACTGATCATAACACTTACGGGTGATTTTCTCAAAAAGGTGGGTGGGGGGTGAGGAGGTTGTGGGGGGGGGGGGGGGCGAGAGTGTTGAGCCAAAATCACTTACGAGTCGTTCCTTTTAGGTCATACACAACCTACCTGGAAATTTCAGCCGAATTGTTTGGGCGTGTCTGAGGTATTCCTCTTGTAAGTTGTTAACTTTGGCGGTTGCTGTATAAATGTGTAACGTTACAATGCAATTTCCGGTGAACGATGGTTAACAGGGGAATTGCAGGAGCACATCAAAATATTTTGTCAATCACTACCAGGCTAAATAAGTACTTGCATATGGGCCGTAGAGGGACCAACACTCCATTGACTTGCTTAGTTTGTCAGCATCTTCCCCCCTTTAAACTTCTATTTTTAATTTTTTCTCATCAACTAGAGTAAGTCAGGAAAGTAAGGAAGAATTTGAATTTTGAGCCGTTTTCTCATATGATGTTTGGAAGATGTAGTTTTTTCGCGTCTGTTATCTCCGATCCTTCCCATTAGTAAGCAGACTGTGATGTGTTGTTTGACGTTTAGTTTATTCATGGAACAGATGCTATCTGAGCAAGGTATCCAAGCGATGAAAGCTTCTACATGGACAGTGAATGTCCCATGCCGACAGACTGTGAACTGCATGAGACACTCGGCGTCAGTTGTCAATGGGACTCAGCAGCAGCAGTTCCTGCTGAAGATGACCAACAGTTGGATTGCCGAAATATTGAGTCAGCTTAATTTTAAGATCCGGCAGCAGACCCAAAGCGAAGGCAAAGAATTATAGTCCAGGACAGCCTACGCAGATACCTCAAGATCATCTACTTGTGACTAATTTACACTACTGCTCCAGTCGTTTACAGCTTGTTAGCTTCCATCGTGTGTTTTGTGGGGTTCGGCGTCACGCTTCTGTTTGCACGTGTCCACAGGTGAGAAGCTGATGGCGAACACGGGCGGCAAGTACGTGATCCGCGAGTCGCAGCTGAACGAGTACGCGGTGCTGATGAACCTGACGGTGCGAGACGTGCACGTGGCCGACTTCGGCACCTACACCTGCAGCTCCGTCAACGCGCTCGGCCGCGTCGAGGGCAGCGTGCGCCTGCAAGGTACCGGCTGCCTGCCTCCTTGATAACTGCTAGCACCTAGGTCACGCCATACTTTATGTTCTGCCCAGAGGCAGGTTTGCATACGGCAACTCTCCATGATGCCTTGTCAGCCGTCACCCTCTTCGTGTTTTGTATTTCTTTTATGTCGTCTGTCAACTTCAAATTCTCTCAGAAATTAGTCCTTCTACAGCTCCTGTTATTAAACAATCTCGTCTCAACACATGTTCCAGCCAGTTCTTCTTCCTTCTATTATTACCTGCAGCAGTCTTCTCCTCTCAGCAAACCTTTCCAACACTCTTTCCTTACTCATTATTTCCATATAGTTTATCCTCTCCTCATCCACATTTCTAATGCTTCTAGACTCTTTTCCATCCGCTAGTCTCATCGCCCATATTTCTGCCTCATAGAGTGTGACATTCCAAGCAAAACACGTGTCAAGCCTTTTCCGAAGGTCTTTAATCAGTTTGCCTATATTCTCTTTCTGTTGACTTCCTGATGGCATCTCAGTGATGATACTCCAAAGATATTTAAACGTTCTAATGTGGTTTATTGCTATTTGATCGATCTTAGTATTTTCCAGTTTCCTTCTTTTTCCTATCACCACACTCTTTATTTTCACTGCGTTAATCCTCGTCCCATATCATCCCATATACAACACAAGCCTCATTCAGAGTTTTTAGCATATAATTTGCAGTTTTCTCGCTTTCTGCCGCTAACTCCACGTCATCAGCAAATCTGGAAGGGAGAGAAGGGGGCACCACTGATCAGGTTTGTGCGTCGGTTGGGAAATGTCATAGATCAGAAACTGCTGAACTACTGCGGGTTACTGTGCCATGGTCGGATGGAGTTATTGGTGAAACCCGAGGTATCGTACCCATCTGCGGAGGTCATTTTCAAATTTATATTTAGAGAACAGTTTTTTTCGACTAGTTTCGGTCTTCTTTTAGACCATCTTCAGGAATTTAGCTCCGATATATATCATAGTTACATTTGGAGGACTTTCAGCAATATACACTAGTGTCAAACTTAAACAAAATTAATAAAGAGAAATAAAACGATGTTACCCATTGATGTTGTGGAGCTGGCAGGACTTGGAACCTTCAAGTGCGTCACTGCTGGCTGGAGCAAGGTTTACTGCTTTTAAATAGCTGAGGATCCGCCCCTTTGCCAGCTCCACCCACCTTTGATACCCAATGAAAACACTACATAGATGAATTTAGCCAAAAAATATAAAATTATAATAAGCCACTCATTTCTTTATCAATGTCTAAGATAAAATAATTATAGTCATCTTTCTGATATTAAAATAAAGATTAAAAAGTTAAAAATACTGATAATAAACTGTATCAGGTTCTTATTGATAGCCAGCCTCGGTGGCCGAGGGGACTGAGGCGCTCCAGTCACAGTCTGCACGACCACTATGGTCGGCGGGTCGAATCCCCCTCGGGCATGGATATTTGTGCCTTCCTTAGGATTAGCTAGTTCATAAGTAGTTTGTAAGTTTAGGGACTGATGACCCCGTAGTTAAGTCCCATAAGCTATACAAACATTTGAACATTTCTTATTGATATTTTCAAACATATTCTATCAGTGGTACTGCAGCACTGTATGTAATTTTACCGGTATTAAAAATAACTCTAAAATTTATTTAAGATACATGGAAAAACAATTCAGGATGTGATACCTTGCAGAAACCATTTGGTTCATTTATCGTTGAAATCTGTGTAAAGCTATTGTTTTCTTGATAATGTGCAAAGAACGATTGCTTTTACTTTTTACAATGCCATTGTAATAAAGTAAGGCAAAGGGAATGTATTTTATATACATATTAAAAGTACATGATCTATTGTATCAAGCTTTAGGTTGTCATTAAAAAAATATATACTGTGCTGTAACATTGTAAAATGTTAGCAATGAGATGTCAAAAACAGAACAAGTTACAATTCAAATGGCGTCATGAAATAAAACACATACGGTAACTGTTTCTTAATAGTATAATGGATAAAATTAAGATATTCACTCAAGTTAAGGGTCATCAGACTGATCTTAAATTTGTTTATACAGTGCCTTGGATGCTCACTTTTGTTTAAGAAACATGTTATATGGAACATTAAGATAAAACTGACATATCAGAAACGTTGAAAGTTACCGTTCAAATGGCGTCTGACAATGATAATAAAATATAAATAAAGTTTATCGTTGTCAGTTAACAGTAAAAAAGGATAAAATTAAGGCATACACTCTGTCTAAGAATAAAATTTAAATAATTGTACATTACATTTGTGCATGATGTACATGGCTGTGAACTGTAAAGATCGTCAAATAGTATATCTTTGAAAATATCAATAAGAACCTGATACAATTTATTGTCAGTATTTTTAACTTTTTAATCTTCATTTTAATATCAGAAAGATGACTATAATTATTTTATCTCAGACACTGACAAAGAAATGTTTGGCTAATTATAATTTTATTTTTTGGCTAATTCATCTATGTAGTCTTTTCATTGGCTATCAAAGATGGCCGACGCTGGCAAAGGGGTGAAGCCTCAGCTATTTAAGAGCAGTAAACCTTGCTCCAGCTGACAGAGACGCACTGGAAGGCTCCAAGTTACGTGCCAGCTCCACAACATCAGTGGGTATAACATCGTTCTATTTCTCTTTATTAATTTAGTTTGACACTAATGTATATTGCTGAAAGTCCTTTAAATGTAAGTATGATGTATTTCAGAGCTAAATTCCTGAAGATGGTCTAAAAGAAGACCGAAACTAGTCGAAAAAAATAAATTATCGCACTCTAGACTGTTCTCTATATATAAATTTCCAAAAATATGTGACATTTTCAAAGTTGTAACGTAGCTTCTTTGAATCACAGTCTGGGTGGTTAATGAAAATTTTTGCCGTTGTCTCCCGCTGTTCCCATCGCTACGTGGATGACCGGTACAACAGTTCATCGGAATCCCGGTGTTAACTTTCACGCCATCCTCCTTCCTATTGAAGTAAGGCATCATACTGCTGTGGACATTGGTCCCTTGGCTTAAAGGCACTTACTCTAATTTAGGCTAAGACAATGCATACATTTAATATTCATAGAATATATGACATCAACTGCGATTGGGCAAAGCTGAAAATGTGTACCCAGCTTTGCCCAATCGCAGTTGATGGCATATATTCTATGAATATTAAATACTAACAACTGCAGGATCAGACGTGACGTCTGTTCTTTCGGAACAGACGCCACATGTATATATATATATATATATATATATATATATATATATATATATATATATATATATAATACATACATTAGTGCTCGAGAGAGGACTAGAACCTCTGACAGGAACGACCGCGCAATCCGTGACATGCAGTTTTAGACCGAAATGCCTTTCACGAGCGATATCGCAAACAACTTCATGCCCTAAGAGTGGAATCAAACTTGGAACAAGGATAATCCAAGGACACTATGGTTAAACATTAGTCGTTTCTCACTAAGAAATATTTATTAGAGGCCTAAAGTTACTTTTGTATTCATTAGTCACACTAGTTTCAGCATATTACGTCGGCATTGTCAAGTGTTTACAAGAAAAAAATGTTCAAATGTTTGTTAAGCTTATGGGACTTAACTACGGGGTCATCAGTCCCTAAACTTACAAACTACTTATGAACTACCTAAGGACGGCACAAATATCCATGCCCGAGGGGGGATTCGAACCCCCGACCGTAGTGGCCGTGCAGACCGTGACTGGAGCGCCTTAGTCCCCTCGGCCACCACGGCCGGCTTTACAAGAAATGTGACAAAATAAACCTTACTGTCAAATCTTGAAAGGTTAACTAACCTTTAACTTTCTATTTATGAAAATGAAAATGAGAAATACGTCGCTGTTTTTAAATGTTTACTGAAAATATTACAAAAAATATCTAATTGAATGTGAAATTTTAGAAATCTACTAATGTTTTACTTTCCATTTGCGAAAATTAACCAAAATCACTGCATGCGAACGAGCTGTTGTAAACTTTGGTATCTCAGTTACACTTCTGAAGTAAGTCACTGTTATTTCATAAATTATGGTACTTGTAATTTCCAGATTGGTGGATTTTGTCTGTGTTATTAAAATGAAATTTATGCCAGTTCTGCGTAATTTGCACAGTTACAGATACTCCATAAGCATAAGTACCCTGTTTTGAATGTAAGACTATGGTACGTAATTCATGTCCTAACACTGAAAGAAGACTCAAAATATTAAAAGTTGACATTCAAGAAGGTTAATTGTGTAATACTTTTTGGCAACACTTGAAAATAGCGAAGAGATACACAGAAACTACTCGCGTGTCCAATAAATACAAAATTGGCTGTTTTTCTACAATCATACTAAGCATATGTCGCGCAAATAAATTAACCCTACACAGTAGCATTCCTGCCCTGCAATATATCCTGTTGTAAAATCGTTTTATTCTTGTGGTGTTTAACAGTACGGACGCAATAGCAAAAGCTAACGGCGGCAACCGATATTGGGATATTTGCACGCGAATATTCAAAACATATAACGTCACGCATCGGCGTGTGAGCTCCGGAAGCGAAATTTGGCTGCAGACAGTAGCGAATCAGGGTTGATTCAAACGTTCACTATCCGGCCACGTCACAATCGCCCGGAGGACTACTTTAGTGACTGCGAAATAGCGGAACTTTTCTTGTGTCTGGTGTCAACTGAGTCAGACAGTGCAGTGGAGGAATTGCTACCACGTTGTCAAAATGTTTAGCTTCCACCTTCTATATCGTATTGAGTTCACCAACTTTATGCCCTTTCTCACGTCATTATCCACCATCGTCACTCCATGTGTTCCTAGGCTAAACACGGACAAAAGTTCCTTATTTCCAAAATATTGTTTTACACTCTGACTTACCTTGTGAAAAAACATCCTAATTCATACGAACACCTATGTTTCAGAGTAGTTCTGTAATTTTTAGTAAACATTTTATTTTATTGTATCATTACTTTATTTGGAAAGTAAGCACAGTTATGCCTAAATAAATTGCCTTATATGAAAGAATACTTTTGTGTTATGTACCATATACTATGTAATTTGTGATATTCCTCTCTCCAAGCTAGAGCGGTGTTGACATTTTGCCACGTCATCTATTGGACCGTATTGCAACTGCGACTGAGAGGTATGCGATTGAAAGTCCCCCCTTTTACGTTGCTTTCCTTTTACTATCGCTGGTCGAGGGCTATGCAGCAATTTCGGTTGTTAAAAATTAACTAATAGTTAGAAAAAAGATCTTTTAGTATAGTGCTGTGGGTCGATCACGGAAGTAATACACAATGACCCAAAATCCTCTGCTTGAGAAGTTCAGCAAGAATATGCATTCGGTCCTTTGCCATGGAGAGCAAAATACCATTAGTATCAATATCGCTGTTTATTATTGCCCTCATAATTTGTTGGGCACCTAGGTCGGAACAAGGCCCTCGGAGTAGATGACAGTCCCTCAGAGCTACTAAAGTCTCTGGGTGAGTCAGCCATGACAAAACTATTTCACCTGGTGTGTAAGGAGTATGAGACAGGCGAAATACCCTCAGACTTTAAGAAAAATGTAATAATCCCCATTCCAAAGAAATCAGGCGCAGACAGGTGTAGAAATTACAGAACCATCAGTTTGATAAGTCATGGTTGCAAAATTTTAATACGAATTATCTACAGGAGAATGGAAAAGCTGGTAGAAGCTGACCTTGGCGAAGATCAGTTTGGATTCAGGAAGAACGTAGGAGCCATGGAGCCAATACTCACTTTACGACGTATCTTAGAAGATAGATTAAGGAAAGGCAAACCTACATTTTTAGCTTTTGTAAATTTGGAGAAAGCTTTTGACAATGTTGAGTGGAATACACTCTTTCAAATTCTGAAGTTAGCAGGGGTAAAATTCAGGGCAAATAGAGTTATTTACAACTTGTACAAAAGCCAGACCGCAGTTATTAGACTCGAAGGGCATGAAAGGGAAGCATTAGTAGGGAAGGGAGTAAGACAGGGTTGTAGCCTTTCTCCGATGTTATTGAATTTGTACATCGAGCAGGCGGCGAAGGAAACCAAGGAAAAATTAGGAATAGGGATCAAAGTTCAGGGTGAAGAAATAAAAACATTGCGTTTTTCTGATGACATTGTAATTCTGTCAGAGACAGCAAAGGACCTGGAAGAGCAGTTTAATGGAACAGACAGTGTGTTGAAGAGGGCATATAAAATGAACATTAACAAGAGCAAAACAAAGATAATGGAATGCAGTCTTAGAAAATCAGGCGATGCTAGAGGAATTATATTAGGTAACGAAACAATGAAGGTGGTAGATGAGTTTTGTTACTTCGGTAGTAAAATAACAAATGACGGTCGCAGTACAGAGGATATAAATGCAGAATGGCAATGGGAAGAAAAGCATTTTTCAAAAAGAGAAATTTGCTATCATCGAATATTAATTTATGTGTAAGGACGTCTTTCCTGAAGACATTTGTGTGGAGTGTTGCCTTATACGGGAGTGAAACATGGGCGATAAACAGTGCGGACAGGAAGAGAATAGAGTCTTTTGAAATGTGGTGCTACAGAAGAATGCTGAAGATTAGGTGGGTAGATCGCATAACTAATGAAGGGGTACTGAACACAATTGGTGAGAATAGGATTTTTTGGCATACCTTGACTAAAAGAAGAGATCGCTTGGTAGGACACATTCTTAGACATCCAGGAATCGTAAATTTAGCATTGGAAGGAAGTGTGGGGGGTAAAATTCTCAGAGGGAGACCAAGAGACACATATAGTAAGAAGATTCAAATGGATGTGGGTTGCCGTTCTTATGAGGAGATGAAAAGGCTTTCTCAGGATAGAGTAGGGTGGAGAGCTACACCAAACCAGTCTCCGGACTGATGACCATAACAACAACAACAATTTGTTGGAAATTAAATTCATGAGAGGATATTAACAGTAAAAACTCAGCATATACCACTTAAAACTAAGCTCGCAGTTTGAAGAATGAGAACATAAATATATAAATAAATATAAAAATAGAAAAAAGAACTCGCAAAACTGTTTCTCTACACCTACAGTTAATATTGCCGATATTGTAATTTAATTGAGATAGACAAAGCCGTTGCCGCGATAGATAAATCCCTGACGTGACATGAAACTGCCCGCTACACTTCAATTTACGACTCGCCTTTCGCTCCATAGTCGCCATCTCACTCACAAATGACACTGAAAAGAAATTACGGCCTAAAGAACTCTGCCGACCGCTTCTAAAACTACCGTGCCTACCCGCCAACAAGTTTGAACCTTCCTCTGTTTATTCCTAGGAGAAGTCATCATTCTGAGTTGTACTTGAATTTAGACGAATTTTTGGAACTGCGTCCATCATTTAGAATAACACTGTAGTGTGACTGAATTCGTATTATCTCCTTAAAAATTCTTTCTCAGACCCCCACAGGTTTGCTACCTCCTGCCTGCTGCGTGGCGCTAACTGCCGTGCCTTGGTGGCTACACCAGTTACCACTAGATCACCAAAGAACTGCCTGGCGTGGCCAGTAATTCGATCGGTAACCGTCCGGCTAAGACACGCGCTGTTGATAAATTTTCCTTTGGGTTAAAGGGACAGGAATGGTTTTGGTGGCGCAAAGTCCGTGATCGCCAGTCTTTGCACCAATATGCAATGTCCCAACTTCAACGAAGTGTCTCATGGACAACTAGATCTACATGGGATACTCTGCAAATCACATTTAAGTGTCTGGCAGAGAGTTTATTGAAACACCTTTTACACTATTTATCTCCCATTCCATTCTCGAATAGCACGCGGGAAGAAAGAACACCTGAATCTCTCCGTTCGAGCTCTGATTTCTCGTATTTTATTCTGATGGTCATTTCTATGTAAGTGGGAGTCAACAATATATATTCGCATTCGGAGGAGAATGTTGGCGATTGTAGTTTCGTAAGTAGCCCACGCCGCAGAAATAAGCGCCGTCGTTGTAATGATTCCCATCCCCGAACGCTGTCTCCCCTGTATCGTGACAATACGAAAAGAGCTGCTCTTCTCTAGACTCTTCGATGTCCTCCGTCAAACCCACCTAATAAGGATCCCACACTGGGCAGTAATACTCCAAATGAGAACGGACAAGCGTGGTGTATGCAGTCTCTTTAGTAGTTTCGTTGTATCTTTTAAGTGTTCTGGCAATAAAACGCAGTTTCTGGTTCGCCTTTCCTACGACATTATGTATGTGTTCTTTACATTTTGAGTCTGATGTAATAGTAATTCCTAGATATTTAGTGGAGCTTAAGGCCTTCACATTTGATAGATTTATCTTGTAAATAAAGTTTAACGGATTTCTTTTCGTATTCATGAGGCCGACTTCACACTTCTCGTTATTTACAGTCGATTGCCAGTTTTTGCACCATACTGATATATTATTTAGATAGTTCTTCATTTGGATTCGATCTTCAGATGTTTTCACTCGACTGTAAATGACGGCGTCAACTGCAAACAACCTAAGAGAGCTGCTTAGATGTTCTCCCAAATAAAAATAAAAATAAAAATAAAATGATTGTAAAGCTTATGGGACTTAACTACGGGGTCATCTGTCCCTAATCTTACAAACTACTTATGAACTAACTAAGACTATCGACGACACAAAAATCCATGCCCGAGGGGGAACCCCCGACCGTTGTGGCCGTGCAGACCGTGACTGGAGCGCCTCAGTCCCCACGGCCACCGCGGCCGGCTCTCCCAAATCGTTCATGTAAATAAGGAACAACAGAGTACAAATAGCACTACCCTGTGGAACGCCCGATATCATCTCTGTTTTGGTCGCTTACCATCGATTACTATAAACTGTGTCCTCTCTGATAGGAAATCCTGTATCCAGTTACAAATTTGGGGCGATGTACCATAACCATGCAATTTCACTTACAAGCCGTGTGTGAGGTACCGTGTCAAAAGCCCTCTGGAAATCTAGACAAACGGAATGAATTTGAGATCAGTTGTCGATAGCACTCATCACTTCGTGTGAATAAAGAGCTAGTTTTATTTCGCATGAGCGATACTTTCTAAATCCGTGTTGCCCTTGGGTCAATAGATGATGCTGTTAGAGATAATTCATAATATTTGAATACAGGCTATATTACAAAACCCTGGTGCAGATTGACGTGAATGAAATAGGCCTGTAGTTTAGTGGGTTACTCCTACTGGCTTTCTTGAATATAGGTGTGAGCTGTGGAACTTACCAGTCTTTTGGCACGGATCCTTTTTTAGATCGTTCTGCAGTTGGTTTTGATCTTCAGATGACTTTATAGGACTGAGGGAATAGGACACTGTCGATGGTGATCCGTCCGTCGGATGGGGTCGTTAAGCTCGGCGGACCTCTTGGTGCGTTTCGAGAGGAGTAGGCTGTGTGCCGGCACCGGGTTTCGACTTATCCTGTCTCCCATCATCTCGAACACGACACTACAGTAGACACGTACCCATTAATCACCTACAGTTAACATAGACAGTTGAGCACACAGTTATCTCAGTGACCGTTGAAGTAGATATCATCGGAGTAGTGAAGCAACTAATGAACAAGTCTTGTGGTCCGGACAGTATACCCATTAGATTTCTATATGATTATGCTGAAGCGATAGCTCCATATACAACCGTTCTCTCAAAGAAGGAGCTATACCAAAAGATTGGAAAGTTGCACAGGTCGCACCTATATTCAAGAAAGGCAGTATGAGTAACCCACTAAACTACAGGACTATTTCATTGGCGTCATTTTGCAGCAGGGTTTTGGAACATACCCCTGTATTCAAACATTATAAATTATCTCGAACAGATTGATCTATTGGCCCAAGGTCAATACGGATTTAGAAAATATCGTTCATGCGAAACACAACTATCTCATTACTCACACGAAGTGATAAGTGCTATCGAGAAAGGTTCTCAAATTGATTCCGTATTTCTTGATTTTCAGAAGGCTTTAGACACCATACATCACAAACGGCTTTTAATCATATAATGTGGTAATGGTATATCGCCCCAAATTTGCGACTGGATGGGGGATTTCCTTTCAGAGAGGACACAGTTCGTAGTAATCGATGGTAAGGCATCAACTAAAACAGAGGTGATATCGGGCGTTCCACAGGGTACTGCTATTGGTCTTCTGCTGTTCCGTATTAACATAAGCGATGTAGGGGAAAATCGAAGTAGCTCTCTTAGGTTATTTGCAGATGACGCCGTGATTTACGTTCTAGTAAAATCATCGGAAGATCAAAACCAACTGCTTAACGATCTGAATAAGATATCAGTATGGTGTAAAAATTGGCAATTGACGAAAGAATGAAAAGTGTGAAGTTGACCACATGAGTACGAAAAGAAATCCGTTAAACTTTCTTTACAAGATAAATCAATCAAAAGGGAAGGCATTAAACTCCACAAAATAGCTAGGAATTACTATTACTTCAGATTTAAACTGGAAATAACACGTAGATAATGTCGTGGGAAAGGCGTACCAGATACTGCGTTTTATTGGCAGAATCCTTAAAACGTGCAACGGAACTACTAAAGAAACTGCATACACTATGCTTGAACGTCCTTTTATGTAATATTGCTGCCCAGTGTGGGATCCTTATCAGGAGGGTTTGAGCCAGCCGCGGTGGCCGAGGGGACTGAGGCGCTTCAGTCACGGTCTGCACGGCCACTACGGGCGGGGGTTCGAATCCCCCCTCTGGCATGGATATTTGTGCCGTCCTTAGTCTTAGGTAGTTCATAAGTAGTTTGTAAGTTTAGGGACTGATGACCCCGTAGTTAAGTCCCATAGACTATACAAACATTTTTTTTAGGGTTTGACGGAGGATATCGAAAGAGTCCAAAGAAGGGCAGCTCGTTTTGTATTTTCACGATACAGGGGAGACAGCGTTACGGAAATGACACAGGATCTGGGATGGTAACCATTACAACAACGGCGCTTATCGCTGCGGCGTGGGCTGCTTACGAAACTACAGTCGCCAATATTCGCCTCCGAATGCGAAAATATGTTCTTGAAGCCCATTTACATATTTAGAAAAGATCATCAGAATAAAATACGAGACGTCAGAGCTCAAGTGTTCTTTCTTCCCGCGCGCTATTCGAGAATGGAATGGGAGATAAAATAGTATAACGGTGGTTCGATGAACCATCTGCCAGGCACTTAAATGTGATTTGCAGAGTATCCCATGTAGATGTAGATGCCTCTTCGTAATGGAAAGGTGCTTGCGGGCGCGAAGGATAGGGAAACCCTTTACGTCGGGGTCTCCCAACCACTCGTGCCATGCGTGTTTTTACCTTTTGGTGCCTATCTCTCAGCTGATGTGTGTATCCCCTGTTGTGTTTATCAATTACAATACTTCCTAAGTCCGTGTTGCCCTTGGGTAAATACATCATTCTGTTCGAGATAGCCGGCCGCGGTGGCCGAGGTGACTGAGGCGCTCCAGTCACGGTCAGCACGGCCAATACGGTCGGGGGTTCGAATCCCCCCTCGGGCATGGATATTTGTGCCGTCCTAGTTCGTAAGTAGTTCATAAGTAGTTTGTAAGTTTAGGGACTGATGACCCCGTAGTTGAGTCCCATAAGATTTACAAACACTTGAACTTGTTCGAGATAATTCATAATATGTGAATACAGAAGATGTTCCAAAACTCTGACGTCAGTGAAATAGGCCTGTATTATAATGGGTTACTCCTACTGCCTTTCTTGAACGTAGGTGTCACCTGTGCAACTTTACAGTCTTTTGGTACAGATCCTTATTTAGATCGTTCTGCAGTTGGTTTTGATCTGCAGATGAATTTACAGGACTGACGGCATGGGGCACTGTTGATGGTGATCCTTCCGTCGGATGGGGACGTTAAGCTCGGCGGCCCTCTTGGTGCTTTTCGAGAGGACTTCTCTTTTCATCATCTCGAAAACGACACTACACAAGACACGTACCCATTAGTCACCTATGTACTTGCGGGCACTAAGGATAGGGAAACTCTTTACCTCGGGGTCTTCCAGCCACTCGTGCTGTACGACCTTTGCGGTAAAGAGTAAATTTTTGTTCCAATTTGATTTAATCGAACTTCGGCCCTGACCATTCCACTACAATAAGAAAAAAAAAAAAAAAAGAAAACCTCCATTCAGAGTAAAAAAGAAATCTTTTAAATGTTCACTGCAAGGTTCTTGTGTTAGATAGTAGAAGAATAAATCTGTTCAAAAGAAATACTGCAAAAGTTGAAAGTCTTATAAGCAATTCCGTTAAAAATTCTGAAAAAAGGGTCTTGTTGAATATTCCTAAGATAATCTTTTTCCATCACAGATGTTGCTCACTGAGTGCGACGTAAAATATATCGATTAATGGAAGTTATTTCACTGTCTTCCAGTTAAATAAATTATTTCTGAGTCCCTACACTGGTATAAATCGGTGAAATTCTTTCAAAAGTTCCAAAATTATAAATTCATTTCAGTACATAGATATCTTATTTCTTTATTCGATGTAATAATTACTTTTCACACACTGGTACTTGAAGTAAAAGTTTACGTATTATTACGAAAGTTATAAGTCCATGTAATAGAACACATATAATCAGATCGTTCTAGTAGGAGCTCAACAAGAAGACTCACTTTCTTTTCTGAACAACTCATGACAATACATTTTTTCATTTATTTCAATTTATTTCATTGTCACGGTTGGCAACGGAAGTCTTCAAACAGGATATTCTCTGAGCGTGTGGCTGTCGACCCGCGACGTTTGGTGGTCAGGTATCTCATACTTGGCTCCAGCAGAGAAGATGCTATTTTCGTAGATTGCTCCGTTGTCACCGCACATGAATCATAAAAAACAACACACATTTCTTTTAAGAATGGAATAAACTTATTAGGAATCAACATTATTAACGACAACATATATAAACATGTTCTTTTCTACATAGATCTACATCTACATAGATACTCTGCAAATCACATTCAAGTGCCTGGCAAAGGGTTTATTAACCACTTTCATAACTTTTCTCTACCGTTCCATTCTCTATTAGCGCGCGGGAAGAAAGAACACCTAAATCGTTTCGTTTTCGATCTGATTTCTCTTATTTTATTGGGATGGTCATGTCTCCCTAAGTAGGTGAGTGCTAGCAAAATATTTTCACATTCAGAACTAAAAGTCGGTGATTGAAACTTCGCAAACAGATCACGCCGCAATGAATAACGTATTTCTTTTAATGATTTCCACCCTAATTCGTGCAACATTTCCGTGACGCTTTCCCCCCCGTAACGTGATAAAACAAAACGAGCCGCCCTCGTCTGAAACTTCTCAATGTCTTCCGTCAATCCCACCTGGTGAGGGTCCCACAAGGGGCAACAGTACTCCAGGAGAGGACGCACAAGTGTGATGTAGCCAGTCTCTTTGGTGGAGCTGGTGCATCTTCGAAGCGTTCTGCCGATGAAACGTAACCTATGGTTTGCCTTCCCCACAATATTTTCTATGTGTTCTCTCCAGTCAAAGTTGTTCGTAATTGTAACTCCTAGGTATTTGGTAGAATCTACGACCTTAAGGTTTGACTGATTTATCGCGTAATTGAAGTTCAGCGGATTTCTTTCAGTGGTCATGTGTATTATTACTTCACACTTTTCTTTATTTAGTGTCAATTGCCAATTTTCGCACCATGCAGAAATTTTGTCTAAATCGCTTTGCAGTTGCTTTTGATCCTCTGTTGATTTCACTAACCGATAAACGACAGCATTATCCGCGAACAATCTAAGGGAGCTATTCAGATTGTCTCCTAAATCGTTTATAAACACGAGGAAGAGTAGGGGACCTATAACGCTTCCCTGTGGAACGCCAGATATCACTTCTCTTTTACTCGATGACTTACCGTCTTTTACCTGCTAAACTAAGATGACATAAAGGTAGTAGCTGCAAACTGATGTCAGTGAAATATGCCTTACTTGAATATAGGTGTGATCTGTGCAATTTTCCAATCTTTTGGTACACATCCTTCTTTGAGAGAGCGGTAGTGTATGGCTGTTAAGTAAGGAGCTATCGCTTCAGCGTAATCAGATAGAAATCTAATGGGTATACAATCCGGACCAGAAGACTTGTTCTTGCTAAGTGATTTTAGTAGCTGCACTACTCGCCGGCCGCCATGGCCGAGGAGACTAAGGCGCTCCAGTCACGGTCTGCACGGCCACTACGGTCGGGGGTTCTAATCCCCCCTCGGGCATGGATATTGTGCCACCTAGTTCGTAAGTAGTTCATAAGTGGTTTGTAAGTTTAGGAACTGATAGCCCCGTAGTTAAGTCCCATAGACTTTACAAACATTTGAACATTTTTTGAGCTGCACTACTCCGATGATATCTACTTCTACATTACTCATTACGGCGTCTGTTCGTAATTCGAAATCTGGGATATTGGTTTCGTCTTCTTTGATGAATGAGTTTCTAAAAGCTATGTTTAGTAACTCTGCTTTAGTAGTGCTGCCATCGGCAGGATTGCCATTGCTATCACCAAAATCTCTTTGGGTTTTCAGTCAAATTTCGAGAAAGAGTTTCGTTGTGATAAGTATTGTAGGCTTCTCGCATTGAAATCGTCGCTAAATTTCTAACTTTACAGAAGTGAGGGCAAGGTGATCCGTCTGTCGTATGGGGACAACGTTGGCGGCGCTCTTGCCCCCCTCGGGCATGGATATGTGTGCCGTCCTTAGTATAAGGTAGTTGATAAGTAGTTTGTAAGTTTAGGGACTGATGACCCCGTAGTTAAGTCCCATAATTAAAGTGCTTGCGGGTGCGAAGCACGACCTTTTACCTTTTGGTAGGTAGCTCTCAGCTGACGTGTGTATCCTCTGCCCCCAGAGCTGTACCTGCCGCGGTCGACGACGCGCCCCGACCAGCACGGCAAAGGTCTGTCGCGGCCCAAGGCGCAACCGGCGCACACCAAGGCTGAGGCGGGCGCCGGCGGCGGCCGAGGGACGCACAAGCACCACCACGGCGGCGGCAAGCGCAACCGCCAGCAGCAGCTGCCCTACCGCCACCACGACCTCGGCCCCGAGGACGACGACGAGCTGGGCCTGTACGGCGCGCTCGGCGGCTCGGCGCACGACCACGATCGCGACCGCGGCCTGGGGCTCGACCAGCGCGGCCGCGCGCTCGACCCGCCGCCGGGCCGCGCCGCCCCCGCGCGCGCCTCCACGCCGCCGCCCCCGGGGTTCGCCGGCTCGCTGGACGCCGCCGCCGCCGCCCGCCGCCCGCACCTCGTGACGTCACTGCTGCTGCTGGCCGCCGCCTGGCTGGCACTCTCCGCCCAGTGAAGCTCTCGCCACGTTCCGACTGGAAGTCGAGGCCTCTCCGACCGCTGGCGAGGACCCAATGGGACCTGGTTAGAAGCATCGTATGCACTGGCGTTTCGGAAAGCGGCGGCGAACTTTGAGAAACAGAGAGACTCGCACTCGATGCAGCCTCGAAGAACTCATTCGAAAGACAGGAAACAGATCTGTTCCCGTATACTGCACTGCGGAGGTGAAACGTGTGTTTCGAAAAACGTACGCAGCTGTGGACATTGACTGTTCTGCCTGAATGAGTTTAAATCGGACTGTTCACTGAGATGCCGCGTTATAGAAGGCGGTTTAGACGTTCGCGTCTTCCTGTTTATAAGGCAATTGATGACCTACAAATAACTGTAAATAATACGGGCGCGCAGGAGATACACTCCTGGAAAATGAAAAAAGAACACCATGAATTCGTCTACCCAGCAGAGGGAAATTTTATTGACACATCCTGGAGGCTGTATACAACACACGATCACACAGGAAGAGCCGTAGGCACGTGAGTACAGTCACCAGAGCGTCCGCAATGTTGGCGTTAGTACCGTGTATACATTCCTTTTGCAGCAATGCAAGCTGTAATTCTTTCATGGAAACGATCGTAGAGGATCCGAATGTGGTTATGTGGAACGGCCTGCCATGCAATTTCCACCTGGTGACTCAGTTGGGACAGATTTCGTGCCGCTCGTGCAGAACGCCAAATATGACGTTTCATGCGGTCCCAAACATGCTCAATGGGGAAGAGATCTGGAAATCGTGCTGGCCAGGATAGTGACGTACACCTTGAAGAGCACAATGGGTAGTACGGTTGGAAAAGCATATCACGGTGTTGATGCATGAATGGTAGCAAGACGTGTTAAATGATGGTTTCAGTGTACAGTGCACTGTTCAATGTTCTCTAGACGATCACTAGATGAGATTGGCGAGTGTAGAATATCGCTTCCCTAACAATGATGCAAGATCATGTGTGCCGTTAGAGTGTCCTCCGCTCACGCCCCAACATCCTTCAGCCCGCCTCCAATGGTATCATTGTAGGCGCTTATGAAGGGACGAATGGTGACTTGTCGTCCTCAGTGATAAAAGTCGTCACTGCCTCGGTGCCATTGATGGTCGTAAGCGTGTGTGGTGTTGTGCAAGGGAGTGCAAAAATCTGGAATGTACGCGACAGAGGCAGACGGAGCCGACACCTGGCATTATGGAGTGGGGAGCAGTATCCTACAGTGGTCGTTCTCCTCTGATGTTCGTTTTGGGAAACTTGAACAGTATACGGTACATTGAAACCATCATTCAACCCGTCTTGCCACCGTTCATGCACCAACAAGGCGATGTGCTTTTCCAACAGGACAATGCACATCCACACGTATCTCGTACAGCCCAACGTGTTCTTCTAGGTGTACGTCAACTACCCTGTCCATCGTTATCTCCAGATGTGTCCTCCATTGAGCATGTCTGGGGCCGTATGAAAAGTCATCTTGGCGAGGTCGACACGACCAGCACGAAATCTGGTCCAACTGAGGCATCAGATGGAAACTGCATGGCAGGCCATTCCGTAAGACTTCATTCAGTACCTCTACGATCGTCTTCATGAGAAAGTTGCAACCTGCATTGCTGCAAAAGGAGGGTATACATGACACTAGCGTCGACATTGTGTACGCTCTGGTGACTGTACTGTCTTGCGTATGGTTCTAACTGCGTGATCGTGTGTTGTATGCATCCTCAAGATTGTGTCAATAAATTTTCACTCTGCTAGGTTGACGAATTCATGGTGTTCCTTTTTTATTTTCCAGGAGTGTATTTTGAAAGGTCCTTCGGTGTTATGTGGATGTGTTATTAATTTTTCGCTAATGCAGGGTGATACTAATTAATCAATGTGGTAATGGATGGATTACTGTTGCTTTGGTGCGCTATTCGGCTGATACCGTGAAAGGAGTTACTGCGTTGGAATCCTTTAATAACAGAGATGTAATTGCATTTCGTACGTATCATGTTGAAGAAGTATACAATAGGGATGTTGGAGCGTCTTACTTTACATCTGGTCATGCTTTTACTTTACGGACACGTAATCACAGGAAAATAAATGAGCAAGGAAGTCTGACAGTCACTAGTATGACAAAAAGTCACCTGCAGACTTTGCCCATTAAGTGACGGAACGATTGAATTCATTTATTTTTATATTTTACATACGACACCTTCAAACGAGCGAAATTACATTCTACTCAATAACTAAACAATATAAGATCGCAATATTTCAATTAAACTGTGCGGTTCCTGCAAAAATCACTTGCTATCTTTAGATATAGTCTACCATTCGGCTGTTACTGGTGATCTTCAGCAGCTATTTGTAGCGAGCAGTTCATTGACTGTGATTGCACGTCGCTGCTGAAGGCTACCAGTAACAGCCGACTATATATGAAGATGGCAAAAAGATGTTTGGCGAAACCGGTCATTTTCAATAAAGTATTGCGATTTTAGACTGTTTCATTAACTAATCTCCTTGTAACTATTCACTTAACTACCATGACAGTATTATCTAAATTTATTATTATTTGCATACAATAAGGAGGCTGCTTGCTTTATACAGGATAATGCAAGACCATATGTAAATATTTAGTTATGTTATGCTACACGTAAAACTAAAGAAAAAATGTTCATACATTGAGTCGCAAACCTTTCGTTACGGAGTTATAAATAATAAATGAATTTGCCTTATATTTAGCAACCTCGCTAATATCAGGCCATCGCAAATCTGTGTGAGGTAACAGTACAGCACGATTTCCACTTATTTTGTGGTTATTGCTCTGGCGAATCTAATAAAACATGTCCGAGACATGTATCTGCAGTAGTTTTCCAGAAATTCCAGAGAAGCAAAGAAATAATTTGGTAAAATTTGTGATTCCTTTACTACTTGTCCCAACTTTTTTTAAATACCAGAAAATTGAACAAAGTTTTCAACAGAAGTTCTAGAGAACTTAATTTTCGAAAATCATTGTAATATAAAGTTAACTAAAACTTTATAAATGTCGTTATATTCGTCTTTCACTTAACAACACAGAAACTTAACTCTTTCAGCGTTGAGAAACGACTTTAACCACTCACTATTGATTGCTAACATCTTAAGTAAACAAATACGTTCGTATTCTCTTTGGAATATACTACTACAGATACACATCTGTAAGATGTTTCATGAGATCATTAACAAAAAAATAAATGGAAATCGTTCTTTACTGTAAACTGGTACACTTTTCCCATGTCTTCATTTTAGCAAGGTTGCTAAATTTCAGGCACAGTCTTTTATTAGCCGTAACTCTGTAACTAAACATTTGCGGACCTATGTCTATGTGAACTATTTCCTTTAGTTTTACTTGTAGAATAACAAAAATATATATATATCTTCCTTAATCACGCCGTATATTTTAAATTGCCTGATCGGTTTAAGAGCCTGCAAATTATTAGCAGTCCTGTAAAAATATATGAAACATCCTATTGTGTTCATTGTGGGACTGCAACGATTTAATTTTTTCGTTTATTTTATGTTACAGTAGATTCGTATAGTTTACTTTTAAGCTTCCATAGATATTTATCAATCGCTCTATTAATTTTATGTCATTTAGGCACGCTTTTGTATTACTGCTTTCTAATAGCAGCTTACACTACTACTTTATAATATCAGCAGCACATTTTTGTCAAAGTTGCCACGCATATCACATGATTGTGCTTATTTTTATCTTTTGGTTTCGTATGATCTCAATGTTTCGCTCGCTGTTAATAAATTTGCAAAATATAATATACATTTTATTTAAAATTTACTACAGAATTACTGGTAATGAACAGGTGCTCGAAAACTATCTGGTAAACTGAAATATATAGAAAAAGCAAGCAGCCGTAATTATATCCAAATAACAGCGTACTCTTAAGACATTTAGGGCACATTAAATACAACAACAAAAATCATTGAGCAGTTTACAAAAGTGGAATGTTTAATAACAAATGGAAATCGGTTGCTACGTGTCTATTTAGTGGCAACACGACCAATGTCTACGCCAAATCATTTTCAGCATTATGAAATGATCATATGATGTGTGATACACTAATTCATATTTCTTTTTACACTGGCACTACACCTTCTTCCTCATCAGGCCATTACAGACATTTACATGGTAACTAATTCCATGTGCATGTACCTGCTAATGTCTCCTAAGGAACATTACCCTTAAAACACCATCAGATCACTAAGATAAAACGCACAGATAGAAGCATTTTCCTTGATGTCATTCGTGTTTCATTTATTAAAACCTGGTAAAATATAAGTAGAAACCGAAGGAAAAAAATCGGAAAACTTCACTTGTGACATTTTTGTGAACTATTGTGTAAGTGTAAATATGTACCGTGTCTGCTATGTTTCAACGAAAATGTGCACAACGCTACACAGAAAATTAATAACCATCCGTGTGTGAACTCAAATATCTCAAAGAAACATTCTTAAATTAATATTTATGTACAAGCTGTAAATTTCTGCAGTGTACGAACAGTGTATGTATGACTGTGCTTACACATTTGTAATGAACCCTTACGAACATGTTCTTTTTGTTGTTGTAGATTATAAGAAACTTGTCAGTCATAGTTGAGGGTCTACAGGTATATAAAAGCTGAGACAAGAATAAAAAAATTTAACGATATGTGGGAAACGTATCGAAAGATGGGATGTCGTTCGTTTCTTGCTCAGTTTGTGATACAAAGAAAGGAAAAAAAAGTACTGCAGACTGATAGGGGTTTAGAGTGCATCACTAAACATAAAATATGAAAAAAAAAAAAAAAAAACGAGAGCAGAGAAGGAGATGGAGGTACAACAAGTGTAAGTGGAGGAAGAGAAAGAGCAAGACGATTAAGAGAAAGAGAATGAAACTCTTGAAGTAATTACATGTAGACGTCCGTCAGTATTCTTCACTTTTTGTTTTAGCAAACACGAACAGTATTTAAATAAATGATTGTTTATGATTGTTATGTGCTGTAGATTCGTAATCCTGGCCTACTGCAGGTTCTAAGTTGCAACGCAAAGATTTCTTAGCTCAATTAGCTATATCTAGGCTCCTATTTACAAAACTACTTGTGTTATTTCATTTAAAGACAATTTTCTGATTGGAAGTTACATCTTCCATTTGATGTTACAATGACTTATTGAACAATACTTCCAATTTAGTATAAAAATTAGCTAAAATGTAGAATAATTTTTCTTTTATGGACAGTTGTATTATCTTAATTTTGTGTGCCTGATAATTGTAAATTGCAAATCATATCATGTGCTACATACGAACTATTGACAATAAGTTGACAAGGATGACGACCTTGCGTATTACAAAAGAAAACAGATTTCGCTTCGATCTTTAAAAGGTTGCAAAGTTAGAAGTAATAAATCAAAAATAGCTAATTATCCATTTCTGAAGGTGACATCTTGGTCGATTTCTCACGTAAGCCCACAGAAAGTTGCCATCCAATGTTTAATATTGTTTTTGGCCATGGTACACCGCACTTATAATGACCCTCATCATATCTACAGCTCTACTTGGATTTGATAAATGTTTCGAATCGTTGTCAGTTATTAGCCAAAAAATTATTATGCTCATTTTTTCCAAGTTTATAATTAAAATTTTATGTTTTGAAATTGATTGATTCTCAGTTATGGAGAAAACATATATTTTACAAGAGAAGGTTCTACATCATACTTATGTAGGAGTATTTGTCTAATTTGGGAGAGGCTTTTCTAAAGAATAGATATAATTGGCACACGTATTTATCCCATTTACGAGGGATTATATATTTATTTGGACAACAGAATATGTTAAATAAATGCATTGAAAATTTACATTACACAGTTTCTATAGGCGTAGTTTGTCCGCATAATAAAATATATGATGACATTCTCCCATTTACGTTTTACGTTAATAATATATTGTACCTTTTCTGATAACTATTTTATTGATTACACTTATTGCAACGTTCAGGGGGGGGGATTTTTTTTCCTAATCCATTACATAATAACTGATGGGGACCAGAGTATGTTTTAGCACTATGTCATCATTGTAACTCGAGTACTATGCAGTTCTCACTGCTCTGAAGTGAACGAGCATTTCTGCATTAAAGGTAGGTGCTAAAACCCAAAGAGGAACGACAGTGTATTTTGTTTGGAACAATACAGAAGGATGGCGAATCAGAGACTTAATATTTTAAGATTGAGTAGACAAGTGAAATAAACTACAAACCATCTAATTGATGTTCCGATAACTGTCTTTAAAAATTATAAACAATTTTTTTCAGTAAGTGTTTCCACCCTGGTTACCAACGAATAACCACTTATAACCAAAAACATTTTGTGGCGTCTGTGTACAGATAAATGTATTACCACTTGATGTTTCCAAAACGTATGCTACCATCATTAGAAAGTTGTATACCGTCATAAACAGTTCATAAACATGTCTTCCAATGTTATTGATATATAATAGTTAACATTTTCTGAACAAATTCAAAATAATTAGAAGAAATTAAAAACGTGTTATAAAACAGTATAGAGGAAATGTTTCACAACTGCATATTTTGATATATACAATAAAATTAATTTTAATTACTATTGAGTGTGTAAAGTTGTATTTACTTTTACTGAAGCTTGTAGCGTTTTGTATTTACGATTTGGAACTGGCGTTAAATTGTGCGTTCCCGAATAATTTGCTAGAGTGATATATATGTACACTTGAAAGTGTCACTTTGTTGTATTAATATTAAATATATTTTAATTAAATAAACGATAACTGTCTATGTTCTGTTTAATATTTACAAATCCTCAATGTAATCTAAGGAACTTAATTACACGATACATTCGTATAAGAGACAGTTTTCAGTTATGTAACAGACTCTGAATTTCTGCTAAGAAATTATTAAGTCGACAATCAAATTCTACCGCACAAATAGGTTGGAAATCCAAGAAGGAAAGTGATCTCCCGTAAATTCGGGGAAAACAGTAGAAAAAATAGCGGCCATAAGTGTTGTGGAAGTGAGAAATTTTAAAAGCTGGATGTTAACGAAAGGAAGAATTTTCAGATGATGTGGTTGATATGTAAATCCATCTGTAGATCGTTTTGCGATCGCTTCTTGAGTCTTCCTTACGAAATCAGTTTAAAGGAATACACAGAAACAATCTAGAGTCAGTGGGAACTGAAACGAAAATCGTTAGAGGGAACGCGACGTCTATTTTGAAAAGCAGTACTGAGGAAATTTTAAATGGCTGGAATCTGAAGCAGAATGCAGAACGATTCTGTTGTCGACAACTTACACGTCGTGTGAAGAAAAGCATCGGTAAATCAAGATTGTAAAATAAACAAAACCGCAGTTCACGTAAAGCTTTCTTTCGAGCGTAAAATGGTTTGATATACTATGTAAAACGAAGTCGGTAAGAACCTACGAAATTACCTATTCAACAATTATGTCATAAATTTTTATGAAATTTATGGTGCCCGTATAAATATTTGAAATCATTATTTCTATAATAAATTCATTAGCTTGACAATCAAATGGTAGCATTATCTAATATTTAAAATAAGGTCCTGTACTATTAATGAAAGTGTATTCTTAAGTGATTTAAGCAGGTCCTACATAACAGGATACAGATGTTTCTTGTGGCAAAATAATGCTGTGAATTGCTAAGTCATTATTACATCTACATCTGCATATTTATCTGCAAATCACAGTTATGTGCCTTGCACAAAATTTGTCGGAATATTCCCATGATATTTCTCTACCCTACCAAGAGTGACTAGAAGGCTAATGCAAGTCGGTAGAAGTGATATTTATTAAGGTAAAGTAGATACCGACTACAGGAAAATAAAACAGATATTTAGAGACTAGAAAACCGGCTGTATGAATATAAATAACTCGGATGGAAACCAGTTCTCAGCAAACAAGGGATAGATTAAAGATGGAAATATTATATAGAGGAGCTCTACAAAGGAAATGAACTTCGAGACAGTATTGTAGGAAAGGGAAAGAAAGTAGATAAAGGTGAAATAGGAGACACTAAAATAATAATTTCACAGAGCACTTGAAGACATAAGTCGAAACAAGGCGGACGACATTCCCTCAGAACTACTGAAGTCTCTGTGAGAGCCAACTACGAAAAAACTTTTTCTCCCGGTGCGTAAGATGTATACGACAGATTTTTTTAAAAATGTAATAATCCCCACTCCAAAGAAAGCAGGCGCAGACAGGTGTGACAATTACAGAACCATTAGATTATGGTTGCAAAATTCTAACACAAATTACTTACATGAGACCTCGAAGAAGTTCAGTTTGGATTCAGGAGAAATGTAGGAAAACTGGAGGCAATACTCATTTTACAACATACCTTAGATTACAAACACCAAACCAACATTTCTAGCCTTTTTTCATTTGGAGAAAGCTTTTGAAAATGTTGATTGGAATACACTCTTTCAAATTCTGAAGCAAACAGGAGTAAAATATAAGGAACGGAAGGTTATTTAGAACTTGTACAAAACCCAGACCAGGTATCAGAGTTGAAGGGCACAAAAGGGATGCAGTGGTTGGGAAGGGAGTAAGACAGGGCTGTAGCCTTTCGCCAATGTTATTCAATTTGTAAATTGAGGAAGGTATAAAGGAAAGCAAGGAGAAATTCGGAGAAGGAGTTAACGTTCAGGGTGAAGAAACAAAAACATTCCACTTTGCCGATGACATTGTAATTTTGTCAGAAACATCAAAGAACCTGGAGGAGCGATTGAACGGAATGAACAGCGTGTTGAAAGGAGCTTATAAAATTAACTAGGGAAAAACAAGGGTAATGGAGTGCAGTCTAAGAAAATCACGCGATGCTGAAGGAATTTGATTAGGTAACGAAACAATAAATGTGGTAGATGAGTTTTATTACTTGGGCAGTAAAATAACATATCATGGTCGAAGTACAGAGGATGTAAAATGCAATATGGCAATGGGAAGAAAAGCATTTTTGAGTAATTGGATCAACGGTGTGGCATCGCATAAAATACGAATGTAATCCGAATAGGTGATGTCCTGTTGACATTATTACCAATTCAAAAGTTTTCGTAAATACACACACACACACACACACACACACACACATATATATATATATATATGTGTGTGTGTGTGTGTGTGTGTGTGTGTGTGTTTGTGTATTTACGAAAACTTTTGAATTGGTAATAAAGTAAACAGGACATCACCTATTCGGATTACATTCGTATTTTATGCGATGCCATACCGTAGATCCAATATATATATGAGATACACGAAAAATTTAAAAAGCGTGGTTAAGTCAACAGCAAATTTGAAATAAATCTGTAGTGTGAAATTAATTGTAGTGACGAGGAAACGTCCTAAATCTAATATACGAAAAATTAATGTTCGTTTGTTTGTCTTTTTGCACGTATTTAATGCATGGCTGCACCGTACATACGATAGCGTTGAAACTTTGTCAACTCATTGCTTGAACTCGCGCGAAGGTTATGGGCATACTAAAATTAACTTTGTATGTTGCATGGCGGAGGGTGCTTTACAATTAGTCAATTCGTTTCTTACGCCTCTACGCTGAAATGTCTGGACGGATATGAAAGGAATTTGGAGCAGAGGTAGCTTATACCCTTATTAATACATGGAGTACCTTTCGTCAGGCGCCGTATCGTGCGTGGCGGTGGATACGTTACAGTGGGTTACTACATTTTTGTTCACGCTGAAGAAGCTGGACCGATTTGAATGACATTTGGAATGCTATCTTAACGCATGAGCGTCCTTTTGGAAGCCACTGTACGGTGCATGTTAAAGGGGACCTACAGTTTAATGTGGAATTCGAACTACGTTATCATGTATAGTCACTCATCACATCGTTAAAAGGTGAAGACTGGATTAACACTCAAAGGGAAAAATTACGTGATCTCAGCAACTTTCGAAACCATGGCCTCTCCCTCTCCAAACCACAACATTGCTGCTGGCCCAGACTTCAGCGTGAAGGACAGCCCTGAATGTTGGATAGTTACCTAACGTAGATAAGACATGTAATTTTACATAACAACGAAGTTGATTTTATTAATCATGATGAAAATTACCGAATCTTTTATGTTGGACCAAATCAGAAATCCTGTACAAAATTTCATTAAGACCGCTTCAGTAGTTTCGGAGCTAGTCCCTGGCAAAGATGGTAAGATGGGATTATATATACAGGGTGTTTCACTAAGTGTGTTTGCCTCTGTAACTTAAAAAATAATAGGTGACGGGAAATTTTAATACGGTAGGTCAACACAAGAAAAGTTACACTTTCTGCGGAGTTATGAACATAGTTTATTGTATCAATTTCCACAGAGTTACAGCACAAAGATATAATTTTTTAAATTGAACAATTGTTTTTTTCTATCGTGCATTGGAATTGTTGAAACCAGCTGCGTCCAAATCAATTTAAACTACATGCCTATCACTGTTAGTTTGGGAGCTACAACCCTTCAAAGTTTCAGGGACAGACACCACACGCTGTACATAATACATGGCTGTGCGGTGGGAAGTTGATTTACATGAGATGTTCAAATGTGAAATGTGTGTGCATGTTCCTCAATGCATAATGCAATGCGCCGTCGAAAGGATCTGCGGACGAGATGTAACATCACCGACGTGATGGAGCGACATGCGTCCTCGATGCGTCGTTTTAGATCATCTGGGGATGTGGGCTCAGTGACATAAACACGATCCTTTAGACATTCCCACAAAAAGAAATGTACTGGTGTTAAATCGGGCGACCTTTTGGGCCATGAATGAGGACCATGTCGCCCCAACCATTTTCCTGCAAACCTGTTGTTAAGTTCAACTGTTTGTTAAGCTTATGGGACTTAACTACGGGTCATCAGTCCCTAAACTTACAAACTACTTATGAACTACTTACGAACTAGGACGGCACAAATATCCATGCCCGAGGGGGGATTCGAACCCCCGACCGTAGCGGCCGTGCTGACCGTGACTGGAGCGCCTCAGTCACCTCGGCCACCGCGACCGGCTGTTGTTAAGTTCTTCCACAACAGCACGCGCATAATGGGCTGGGTGACCATCGTGCTGCATCCACATATGGACTCTCGTGTGTAGACACACATGTTCAAGGAGACCACCCTAACTGTCAGCTATAAAAGCGCGATATAAGTCACCTGTCAGTGTACCTGGGAAGTAGTGTGGACCGATGATTTCATCCCCAAGGATTCCACAACACACATTAATAGACCACCTACGTTGACGGACGACAGGTCGTATCCACCGAGGACTGTCTGCGGCCCAGTAGTGTGTGTTATGGCGATTCACTGCACCATAATTTGTGAACGTGGACTCATCAGAGAACATAACACTTTGTAAAGACTCCAGCGTGAAATTACGCATGGCCCACCACAGAATGTCACTCTTGCACGGAAATCGTTACCAGTCAGTGAGAGGCGGTACGGGTGAAACCTGTGGCCGTGTACTATACGCTACACAGATGTGAGACTGACACCGGCGACTGCAGCAACGGCTCGTAAGCTGACATGAGGATCGTGGTGTAGTGCAGCTAAAAAAAACAACTCCGTCTCCTCACTTCTTGCAGGTCTTCATCTGTTACTGCGGCGCATTATCAAGCTGCCTGTTTCCCGAAGTCGTTGTTCGGCACGTAAGAACGTAATGGCTGCCGGGGCTCTTCGCCTAGGATATCTCACGGCATACGCCGTGGCTGCTTCAGTGTCGGCACTCGCCGAGCATCAGCAATATGTCAACGTACACGTTGTTAGTGTATGCCATCGTCATCCGATGTTAGTAACTGTGGTATATTGAGCCCCGGTTGCTTCTGTGGCTCCAACTGTCGGGTATACGGCCGTGTGCGGCGACAGTCGGCAGTCTAACAGCGCATCTAGGAAGGTTCTCGCTCCGTGACATCGGCGAAGTTACAACTCGGCCGCACCACATTTAGAAGGCGCATTGCATTATGCGCAGCGTTTGTGGTACCTGCCCCTGAAACTTTGAAGGGTTGTAGCTTCCAAACTAACAGTGATAGGAATGTAGTTTAAAGTGATTTGGACGCAGCTGGTTTCAACGAATCCAATGCACAATAGAAAAAACTATTGTTCCATTTAAAAAATTATATCTTTGTGCTGTAACTCTTTGGAAGATGATGCAATAAACTATGTTCATAGGTCCTCAGAAAGTGTAACATTTCTTGTGTTGACCTACCGCATTAAAATTTCCCACCACCTATTATTTTATAAGTTACCGAGGCAAGGTACAGTAATGTGAGAGCAATATGGGTTTTGCTATATTTAAAATGTAAAAACATGTGCACTTGATTAACATGAGTTTATTTTAGAATGTACATTGTTTAGAAGTGATATTATATATATATATATATATATATATATATATATATATATATATATCAGGAGACACATGAAAGGCGTGAAAAAGACGTTTTACCAGATCTGTCAGTTATGTGCAACAATTATTTCTGTTTCTACTTTCACGAATATTGTACAGGTAAGTCTAAAACCAAATACATGCAACAAAAAGTTTTTTTAGTTGATGAAATGTAGGCCTAATTACTTTTTGTGTGGTAATCCTGGAAGCAATGAGGGACGCAAAGCCCAAATCAGTATATTTCGTGTAACTTTATCGCATACCGTTTGTGCCATATAGAGTTTATTTTTAGGATGCCTTTACGTTTCATTGATACTATAGTACTGCTAGCATACGGATTTGTTTCACTCTTGATGAGTCGAATCATGCAGTGTACAAAGAAGTAAGTAAAATATTCAGACTCTTCAGTGACGTCTGACAAATGCGAGGCAACACTAACACCGGCAACTGTGGCTGATCCTCTAGTTCTGACCTGTCCTGCTCGCTTTCCTTAGAATGACGCACATAGGCAGACGGCACAGGTGGTGACTGATTGTCTGTACCACTGTCTGCATAGAAAGAAATGCAAACATCAGTACTAGAAAGTGACAAATGTAAATGAAATAGCCAACTCTACTTACAATAAAAGTCACTTTTACTTTTGTCTGGACTATCCGAATCTATCCTCAATCTATCCTCAATTTCTGATCCAGTCTCTCCATAAAATAAATCTAGGATTTCGCACCCTTTGAGCTTGTTGCTCGCCATTTCTACTATCATAAACAACCGCGGAAGAACGACAAGTGACTTCAGCCTCGCACTTCTCGCAATAGCCATAGTGTTGGGACAGCCAGTAACCGCTGCTATCTGGTGAACGAGCAATAAATGGCCTCCAGGTTGAGATAACCAGAAGGCGCTGCCGTCTAGTGAAACAAAAAATAACTACCTCAATATTACGTGAACAAACTGCTTGAGAGACACGCTAAACGCGCGTAAGACGGAAGGAAAGATCTCGCCCGTACACCATACGGCCGCCGTCGGCAACGCACCGTCTAGCGTACCCGTATGGCGTACGGGCACCGACCTGTAAGTGCTAGTATCGTGTAGGGTCCCACAAGAGCACGCCGAAATGCCACAACAGGGCTTTGCATGGAGTCGACTAATTTCTTAAGTAATGCTGGAGTAAACTGAGACCACGCGTCCTGCAGGGCAGTCCATAAATTCGTAAGTGTACGACTGGGCGGAGATTTCATCTGAACATCAAGTTGTAAGGCATCCAAGATACGATCCATAATGTTCATCTTGGGATCTGGGTGGCCACTGGAGGAGTTTAAACTCGGACGTGTGTTCCTGGAGCCACTTTACGGCATTTCTACATAGATATTCTGCAAATCACAATTAAGTGCCTGGCAGAAGTTTAATTAACCACTTTCATAACCTTTCTCTACCGTTCCATTCTCTAATAGTGTGCGGGAAGAAATTACACCTAAATCTTTCCGTTTTCGACCTGATTTCTCTTATTTTATTGGGATGGTCATGTCTCCCTATGTAGGTTGGTGCTAGCAAAATATTTTCACATTCAGAAGTAAAAGTAGGTGATTGAAATTTCGCAAATAGATCTCGCCGCAACGAATAACGTCTTTCTTTTAATGATTTCCATCTAAAATGGCGCAACATTTCCGTGACGCTTCCCCCCCCCCCCCCCCCGTAACGTGATAAAACAAAACCAGCTGCCCTTCTCTGAACCTTCTCAACGTCTTCCGTCAGTCCCACCCGGTGAGAGTCCCACAAGGGGCAACAGTACTCCAGGAAAGGACGCACAAGTGTGATGTACTCAGTCTCTTTGGTGGAGCTGGTGCATTTTCATAGCGTTCTGCCAATGAAACGTAACCTTTGGTTCGCCTTCCCCACAATATTTTATATGTGTTCTCTCCACTCTAAGTTGTTCGTAATTGTAACTACTAGGTATTTGGTAGAATTTACGACCATAAACATTGACTGATTTATCGTGTAATTGAAGTTTAGCGGATTTCTTTTAGTGGTTATGTGTTACTTCACACTTATCATTATTTAGTGTTAACTGCCAGTTTTCACACCATGTAGAAACTTTGTCTAAATCGCTTTGCAGTTGCTTTTGATCCTCTGTTGACTTAACTAACCGATAAACGACAGCATCATCCATTAACAGTCTAACGGAGCAATTCAGATTGTCTCCTAAATCGTTTATAAACACAAGGAAGATTAGGGGACCTATAACGGTTCCCTAGGTAACGCCAGATATCACTTCCGTTTTACTCAATGTCTTGCCGTCAATTACTTTCTGATAGGAAATCGTGAATCCAATCGCACAACTGGGGCGATATTCCATAAGTACGCAATTTCCATCGGAAGGGGCCACGGATTTATGAGGTGGTCTCCATATCCGCACACGTCTATGAGTCGATTCAATTAGAAAAGTGAATCGTCAGACCAGGAAACATGTTTCCAGTCGTCAACAGTCGAATATAGGTGTTCACGGGTCCAGGTGAGGTGTTTGTTTCGTGCAGTCATCAAGGGTATAATAGTGGGCCTTCGACTCTCATAGTCCATACCGATGATGTTCCGATTAATGGTTCGCACGCCGTCACTTGCTGATGGACCAGGCATAAAATCTGCAGAAATTTCCGGAAGGGTTACTCTCCTGTCGCGTTAAACAAATCTTTTCCGTAGTCGTTGGGACGTACTTGAAGGCTCTCTCTTCCGGTCGCAGCAATGTTTGAGATTTCATGTTTTATCAGATTCTCGATATTCACATTGTACTCGTTAAATGGTCGTACTGAAAAATATCCAACTCACCGCTACCTTGGAGATGATGTGTCTGTTCTCTCGTGCATCCGCTACAACACCACCTACAAACTCACTTAAATGGTGATAACCCGCGATTCTAACGGCAGTAAAAGATCTAACGCCTGAGCCAGAGGATGAAGCCAGGGGATTAAGATCGCAACGCCGACCTCATTCCTTACATACCTCTGTGTTTGCTACGAAGCCTGTTTCCATACTTTCCAATGTTTCTTAGCTAACTTGATAGGCACAAAGGTGAAGTTATTTTGTACTTATTACCGAATTTTATGGGACTCCATACCTTTACTGTTGTAAAAAGTAAGGTAGTATCAATTTAAAAGAAGGCATTCACACACTTCCGATATCGTGTTCAGAAATTTACCTTGCCGGCCGCTTGGAGCGCTGCTGTCCTGGTTTATAACAAAAATCGGTGAGAATGTTGTGACTATATTCGGTACACTGTTGTAGTACTGAATGTCTGTCTGTGAGATTCTCGGGTGTTGTGAACCAATTGCTGGCGTAGCTCTGCTACCCGAGGCAGTCAAAATTGTGATGTTTGAAATGATATGGCACAGGTATGTGGAGGTTAATTTTTTCATATTAGGCTTAAAGGGATTGATGACAAGTTAATATGATTTTATGGAAGTATTTGACATGAATAAGTTTCTGGTGAAAGAGGCAAGGAAGTTTTTCTCTTTTAATTTTTGCGGCCCCTCTAGGTTTATCTTAGACACCATTGTTTAAAAATTAACACACAATGATTGTTTCATGATGAAAAAATTTATTTGTAATTAAAAAGATTTGATATTGTCAAAAGAACCAAAATAATAAATGCGTGTTTCGAATTTGCAATTTTGAGCTTTTTATTGAAACTGAATGAAACTTATGTACAAATAAATGAGATCGTAATTTTGTGTCAACACTTCATCTCAACTGATTAGTAAAACTTAAACATCGTGTAGACTTCATAATTTATACCAGATCACGTAAATTAATTGCTAAATCCTGTGGCTTAAATAACTTGGATTGTACTTAAAATGTTAAAAGTATAAATTTGCAATCCAAATTATTTGCAACTTGCACCAATGTATTACGAGAGCAGTGTGCCAATGGCATTTATATAATACAACTTGCGTCAAATTATTGAGATTTGTTCAATTGAAGTCAAATGTAGAAACGATCAAAACTTTCTTGTTAGGTCAAACCAGTGCGATTGAAATTCATTTGTTCGTTTAACTAATTCAATGAAGGTTGAGTGAAATGTGTTACAAGTGTTACTCATATTAGCAAGTAATTATCCTATTTTGCTCAGATGTAGTTAGACCTATACGATAACACACTTCCGGTACATCAACCAGAAATTATACAGCTTTGTAGAGGCGTCTGAAGGCATTATCAAAACGGCATTCATTTATAGATTTCAAGTTGTTCACGTAAACAGTAATTCATTCACACACAGTTACATGTCGAGAAGCCAGCTTCCAAATTTTCATTTGATATTTCTCATATCAAATGAAAATTTGGAAGCTGGCTTCTCGACATGCGCTCGGCGGATGGTCCCCTTGTTATGAGAGGGTAGTTTGTGATAAATGCGGAGATAGGAAGTCGCTGTTAGAATAAATGTTACGCATCCGTTGCCTATAGAAGACAGTTGCTAGCTGCAACGTAAATTTAATGCCCGTTTCATCTCTGAATACTAGATTTCGCTTCAAGCAGATTGTTGATAAGAACAACAATATTTAAGCAACTAGCCATGTAGTATTTTTGTGTAAATGTCTTGGTCGCATATAGCTTTGTGTCTTTTACGGCTTTCGTAACACCATCGTAAGAAATGTGCGGTAATTTCAACAGAATATTTCCCCCTGTATTGATAACTAGCTACTCGCCCCGGCTTCCTAGGGGTAGCTGACAATAGATAAGTCAACAGGATTGAGAGAGTTTATTTAGCCTTCGGATGGTACATAAAGTATGAAGGTGTTCAAGGAAAATGAGCTTCAGGAAAGGATGAGATTGTTGAGGATCCGCGTAGGGGAGCGTGGGGAGGGGAGACGGATGTGCTACGTGAAACAGAGCGCGTGGCATTCGCTGATTTTTTTTTTTTCTTTTTGTTTCGGGGGGGGGGGGGGGGGCAGATATTCAGGATACATTGAAGTAACAGGGGATGGAATAGACTAAGTACTTCTAGGTGTGAAGAAGGTAGAGGGGGCCCCAAATCCAGTCGTATAGGAGCTTTCGGCTGAGGCGATTTTGTGTTCTCTGTTGGATGGTTTTGAGGAGGGGAGTCCACGTCCACGTGAGAAAGCGGTCTATGATAAGTCCAAGGTATTTCAGAGTGTAGGTGAGGCGAAAGGAACGTTTATAAAGGGTGAGGTGAAAGTCCTGGAACTGGAAGGAGGGAGGTTATCCTGTGTATGAGGATTGCCTGGTATTTTTCATGATTTACTGTAGGAGCAACTGCTTACATCGGTAGGAGAATTGGGTAAAGTAGGTATGGTTGTGGCATTGGGAGCATTGAAGGGTAGGAGCTAAAGCAAGGAAGGCGATGTTATCAGCGTACTGTAGGAGATGGACAAGTGGCGCGGTTGGGGTATGTCAGCAGTGTAGAGGTTAGGTGATAGGACGAAGCCCTGGTGTATCCCGGTACAGAGATAAAAGTTGTAGGAAATATAATTGTCCACTGATGTAGGACGCTCGGTGGGAGAGAAAGGATGCGGTAAGTTGGACGTAATTATATGAAGAGTGTAGGTTCGCAGTTTGAAGAGGAAACTGGAGTGCCATACAACGTCATATGCTTCCAAGGAATCTAAGGATACAAATACGGCAGAACGACGGCAGCTTAGCTTGAGGGAGAGGAGGTGGATGAGGTGTAGGAGTTTGGTGTCAAAAGAGAACATTGATCGGAATCCACGAGAAAATTTTGTCGAATATGGTGATGGATAAGGTGGTAGAACATGGATTATAAGACTTTATTCAATATGTTACGGTATGATGGGGTAGCGGAAAGGGGCTTATTTGGTTTCAGGGATATTAGAATAACATAATATTTTTTTCTTTATGGAAATTTCAAAGCCCTGGTTTGGAGCAGGCTTCAGCAGCATTCTAAGCCACTCTACAGCCGAACGTAATGTACAAATTTAAAACTAGTGATGTTATTTAGTGGACATTATGCTATAATTACAGATTCACGTGTTGGTAAAATTGGAGAATGAACAACAAACAAGCTGAAAAAATACGTAGGTAGTTTAAAATCGGCCACGCTCTCTAAAAAACATGAAGGCTGGCACAGTCGCTAGGACACGGAGATGTAGAAAAGATTAAAATAAACACAGTGACACTTGTTCTTGCCGGTGACGGCGGTCGCAACGAGATAAAAGTAACACATTAGAAACGAAGCACTACACAACACGGAGAGATGCACAGAGGATGCCGCAGAGATGGTGAGGGCGAGGAAGCGCGAAAGACGGGGTAGTCGGATATGGAAGCTGAAGGGGAGAGGAGGATAAGCCAAGTTTGGGGAAGGATAAGGAGGGGGGAAGACGGGCGCTGTATGTACGAGGTAGGGGAGGGGATTATAATTGGTATGAGGATAGGTATCAGGTCAGAGGGCGTCAACTGGGAGGGGAAGACGACGACAGGAGAGGAGGAGGAGCGTGTGAAGGTGGAGGGTGGGAGGGATGCAATGGTGTGTGACAGAGGTCCGGGATCCATGCACAGTGGATTTTGCGAGTGACGTAGGGGGGGGGGGGGGGGGGGCGGATAGACTTGAAGAAGGCTTTATTTTATTTCGCTTGCGTTTTTCGTAATTTCACTCTTTCAATAAAAAAACTCCATGTTAGTATCTGTTGACTTTCTAATGTATTGTCACGCATAGAGTATCTATTTGTGCTTCCATTCGTGTGTAAATTTTAATTACCGTGGAAGGATGATTCTGGTAGACATACTGATTCCTGCAAATGTATATTGTTACTAGTAGCTACTGGTAATAAATAATATGTAACAAATTTTCGGTATCTGCTGTTGCATTGTTTTTGCATTTGGAAATTACAATGCCTTAGTTACTAAGGGCACAATGCATATTCAGTAACTAGAAGGGACACCATTCAAGGCAGAATTACGTACTCATACTGTGACAAGAATTGTGAAAAAAGAAATAAAAACGGTTGCAAACTAAAAAAATAAAAGATCACGTTACAATATAGTCAAAACGCATTTAAAAAGAATACATTATACAGATTTATATGGAAGAACGTACATGAGCCCCACAAAACACGTGAGAAACCAGTTATATATATATATATATATATAAAATGGTACCATTTATTATGAGGAGCAATGTCATTCACCATACAATTAAAAGAGTGCAGTAGATATAAAAAGTGTGATCTGTAGCCAATGCTATAACACTATCTTCTGCTTAGAGCCATGAAAGAAAAAAAAATTAAAATAAATAAATAAAAAATAAAAAAAATAATAAAAAGACAAAGAACCATCGTGGTCGTAAGAAACGGCCATCATGGCAGATGAGCAAGTATGCCCCATGTGACTGAAATTTCAGTATCTACAACTGAATAATTTTGCAGTAGAAACTACGTCAAGTTATAGAAAGTTGACAACTGAGATTTCTCTTCTATTTGGGTCTCCAAAACACGGTCCGCGGTCCGGATGTGCGCGCTAAGGAATTTAAACGGGACCTCGTTAGAGCTAAAGTCATTTTTTGTAATTAAGCGTGAGATGTCCGCTGTTTAACTCTGAGGGAGGTTGTTTCGGAGCATTGCAAAACTAAGCTCTTCAAAATCGCCACTTCTTATTCATAATTAAGAGAGACACTGCTAGGAGCTCTTTGTCTGCGGGTGACCCAGATTTCTTATTTATGGTCGTGTTTTACTGCGTTCATCTTGTTTGATTTATTGTGGGGTTTTGTTATTATAAGATTAATTTGTTTGGAATATGTAGACGCACATTGTTCAGATCACTTGTGCAGTATATTGGTTGAAGCTAAAAAAGAGAACAGTCGAGATGGACAGTCGTATAATTAGATACTGAGAGTGAAATACGTCGTTGTAGAGAAAGGGAACAAAACTACACGTTTGTTCTGTAATGAAGCTATTGCTGTGCTCAAAGCAGGGTGCACAGTTTGATGAATGGAGTGAAAATGGAAGTGAACATAATATAGTGGCCAGAACTAGAATTACGTGAAAGCGGTGGTTGCGAGTTGGGAGACAAGCAAGGTCTAATAAAACTTTTTTTGAAAAGAACAAACCAATCTAGTGCCATGTCCAGGAAAACGTCTCAGCTACGACTTGTCATGCCGCAGACCTTTTCACAATAAACACCTCCACATTTTTTGTAATTTATCAGCAACAGAGTTAACAATTCACCATTAAATTGAAATACTATCGGTGAAAACTGACAGGCTGAATACAATTCGATTAACAACACAACACATACACAGTTGGTCGACCAAGCAGTGTACTAAGTTATTTAGTAAGGAAATAACTAAGCAGGCAAGGCCCTTTGACTGTTATAAGTTCGTAGTTTACACAATTCGTCAGTTGCAAGTCCTTTTATCAAGTTACATACAAGCATCAAACATTTACAATTTGGCAAACCGAAGATCATTCAAAGAAACCCAAGCGTGATGTACTGTGCGCAAATTTTACCCGTTCTCTTAAGAACTTTCCTTTAAAGAACCAAGCATTCATGATATTGTTCAAAACATTTAAGCGGAAATTCTTTATGGAACCAAATAGTTACAGGTCAAATAACATTCAAACATTCAACACTTATATGAGGACTTTACGGAAGGAACAATGAGTCACAAATGCGGACAGGCACTTCACAGCAAATCATAGTTTGACCCTGAACTTCCAGTTCACTAAGCTTTCTGAATTCTCGGGCACTAGTACTATCAAGTAAGTACACACGTCAGTAAATACAGTTACAGAACATTTCCAGCGAACCAATTAACTGACGAAGCCACAGATTCGTACACAGCACAACTTGACCTCGTACAGCGTACATTCCCAGCGCTGTAGGTCGGCAAACTTTTCTTGCCAGGCGCGACGTCGTCTACGCCAAACTCTAGGGACGACGACTCTGTCCGTATCTACGAATATCTGGTGTATACTCGGCGGTCACAACATGAGAGACAGCAATGGCGCTGCTACTCCCATGAGCTTAAATTTCATAGTGGCTAGTACACGAGCTACAGCGCTCTTGTGACAACTTGCGTAAACTAGGCCGCCATATTTTTGGTGGTCAGTACACTTGAGAGCAGTCTGTCCATCGTATGTTGTTATTGAGCTTGAAGTATTTAATATATATTGTATTTCCTGTACAATTTTTGCTGCCGAAATATGCCTAAAGTGCGTTCAGCATTTCAATGCACAAATCGAAGTGATAAAACGACAAGTACTTTGTGCAAGAACACCAGATGTCTTGCCTTGTTTGATCTCAGTCTGTCTATACTCAAACAAAAATCCTGATGGTACTTTGCGGCCCCAAAACTGAAGCTTCAGAAGACCTATCCTGCAATTCCTCTACACACTATAAATAAATGCTCCCTTTTCTACGTAGTATTTGCGTGTTTTTGAGATATTTCTTCTTCTTTCGCTCCTGTGGTTGATGAAACCACAAGTTTGAGTGTCTAAACCTTCTTTAAAAACATTTTCACTTGTTGTTGACAATACTTTATCGAGCTTGGCTGACATGCAGCCAGTGCTAAGTGTGGAAGCAGTAGTGGCAGCCACAATTTTTTCACTCGTATATGTCAGCGTTCTTCGCAATAAATACCTACTTATTTCAGCGTGGCAACACCGAAAGTTATTAATGATAATTTATTTCGGTGTGGAATGCTTTTTTAGCATTTTATTGCAATATTGTTGTCACTTTTGTCTTTGTAGACACATTTCACGTACTCAACGTTACCTCTTTCAGCATGACAACTAGGAAAATGATTAAAGACGCCTTATTTCGACATGGAATGCTTTTGTGGCAGCTGACCTAAGCGCATTTTTAACTGCAGTATTTTGTCACTTCGTCTTGGTACTCAAATTTCGTCCACCAAAGTTCACAATTACACCCTCTGACAGAAATTTTACAAGTTTGTAGGATAAATAGGTTTAGTAAACACAAGATAAATATATACCAGACTTTATGAAAGAAGTTATTACAACACATTAACAGCAGATGCAGATCCATGGTCATGACTGTCCGTCATAACAATTACTGTTCCCTGTACGTTTCGCAACTCGTTTAGACGATGTACTTGTATTAAAATCAACACAAAATAATATTTTCGCAGTGGCACTTTCGTTGTAATTGTAAACCTCAGCTAACTGATATACTTAGAACTGGAACTGTATTACTGACAGGTTCGTGATATTTCATTTCCGAAATTTACTACCAGGCTCATCAATTCGCAGCTTCGAAAAAAGGCAGACGGAACTTGATGCACATCCGTATTCAATTATCAATCCTTATTTAAAACGTGGGACTGTAAATAGGTAAAATTCTCGAGTGGGTGTGGCATACTAGCTGTTAGCCGATACCCCAAATAACATGGCGGTGGTTTCACACATAAATTTCAAACATTAAAACGTGGACCATGTTTTAATACATCATCATTAGGAAACGTATTGAGTAAAGTGAAATTGTTGGGAAACTAAATTTAAAAATGGCCCATGAACTATCCAAATGAGGGAAGCCATTCGCTAACAGTGATTAAAGGAAGAGGTGGGTTTTTAATTACAGTTGTAGAACAGGTTCCTGACAAAACACTGCGTGTTGCTTAAATACCGCAGTTAATGTTTTTTTATGTTTTCGAATGTTCTAAAACTGATAATGTCAGTTCTACTATATTGTTAAATACCTGCAAAAATGTAAGGCACACATATTCGTACATGAATTGAGTTGAAAATTTTTTTTAACAACAAGTATGATTTTTGTTAAAAAAAGAAGTTAAAAACCATTAACTAATACTTGTTTTTGGAAGTGATATAGCCGTTTTCTTGCTTGAACCTTTTAAATCCTCCATATGAGTTTCGCGCTCTATTTTAGAGCAACATCAGTAGATTCGATATGTGGAAATGAAGTATATGTCTACTGATGTTATTCAACATATTGTAAAGAGTTCACTTCGTTTTAATCGAAATACACTGCTCGAAAGAATTATGAAATCAGGTAAGATATCATACACACTATACACTGGCAACGTATTTTTGTGCGATACAGTACGGTATTTTGCTGTCTCAACTCCTTACTCGAGGCTTCCATGCCGTTTACTTAGAGCGAGGCACCACGGCGCTACCATGACAGTGAAAACATCATTCTCGTTGCCCTCTAACATGGTGTGTGATCACCTCAGACGGCCAGTACAGTTGCACTCTTGAGTGGCATAGATAGAATAATGTTTTGAATCTTGAGGGATATTTGGCCATTCTCTAATGAGTGCAATATCCAGCTCTTCTACCGATGTGGGAATTGGTGTTCTGGCTGAAAAGTGTCTCCAAAGTGCATCAATCAAACCCATTAAACAAGCTGACCACTCCATTTGTTCAATTCCGTCAGCGTCAAGGATTTCGTCCACCAGTGCAACTCTGTGAGCGTTATCACCCACCCAAAGGAACCCACCTCTTATGGCACTACGGTAGGGCACAACGAAATGTCCGAGGATCTTGTCTCTATTCCTCTGCGCATTCAAATCGCCGTGCTGAACGCCATAGACGTCCGTCTGTCTACCAACACTGATTTCTATCCACAGCGTTCGTCCACCACCATGACATGGTGATGTTTCCTGCGCATAAGCAGGATTATTCCGAGGTCCTCATTCTTTCGTATGTTACACAAAAAAAAAAAAAAAAAAAAAAAAAAAAAAAAAAAAAAAAAAAAAAAAATAACGCCGTGCGTCATAAGTGAATGAAAGTAAGCCTAGTAGACTATTTTTCGTGTTGAAAAATCACTTATTTCAAATACTGTACTAATGGCACATGATGCAGAATTTAGTTTTTGAATAAGAACAAGAACCACGACAGCTTACTGTCTATCTGAACACCTAGATGTTTCAACTGCTCTCACTTATCATGTGCACATTATTTGTAATAAAAATGTCAGCATTGGTTAAATTATGTGTTATCAATTGCAAAAACTGCCTTTTACAGGGATTTGACATCAATTTGTTTTCTATAGGCCCTGAACTTATCTCTTGAACTGCATTATTTGATACTGTGTTAATATTACAAACAACATCCTTTGCTACCAAGCTGGTATCATCAGCAAAAATATTTTACAACCAGCTGTTATACTCGAAGGCGTATCAGTTATATAAATAAGAAACAGCTGTAGGCCCAAAACAGACCACTGGGGCACCCCACACTTAACTGTGCCCCATTGTGGTTGTACGTCACAGCCATTTTCAACACTGCAGAGAATAACCTTCTGCTGTCTGTTATTAAAGTAAGAGGTGAACAAGTTGTGAGTTACTCCTCGTATTCTATGATGTTCCAACAATATTTTGTGATAAACACAGTCAAACGTCTTTGTGAAATCAAAGAAGACGCCTAATTTCCGTCGTCTTTAATTTAAACCATGAAATTCCTCACACATAAATGAAAATATAGCATTTTAAGTCGTTAAAACCACTTCTGAAACCAAACTGTACGTTTGACAACAAATTATATGAACTGAAGTGATCAATTAGTATTGATTGTATAGCCTTTTCAATAACTTTAGAAAAAACCAACGGCATAGAAATACCGTAGGTCTATAGTTGTCAACATTATCCCTTTCTCCTATTTTACAATGTGGTTTCACTACTGAATACTTTAATCTGTTAGGAAACTGATCACATGTCGTAAGTAACGAGTACTCGTTGGTATACACTGTTTCATTCTCTTCCTTTCGTTGTAGCCTTATAGAAACCTATTGCTTCACCCCTCAAACATGGTGGATATAGAAGGTGTCTTGAGGAACAAAGTGAGTATAGAAACCGATGTCAGAAAACGACATTCAACGATGCTACGGAGAGTCAAAGTTACACGCACCGGCGCTTGCCGCTAGACCCCCCCGACCCCCCCCCCCCCCCTAACAAATTCGACGCTCTGTAGCGTCGTTGTATGACGTTTACGGGCATGAGTTTTATGCTCATTTTGTTCCGCAACATGTATTTTTATACATCCACTAGAAGTTTGTGTAAGTCGGTGTCATTGTGTAATTTTGAATCACACTGACGTATGGCACACACTAGGGCACCTGTATATAGACGGGCATCCGCATCAATTTCTGCTGTAGCAGCAGCTCCTGCCGCCATTTTTGTTCCGAGCGGTGATAGCGTGAGCTTGTGAAAGGCGGAGTTTTTCCGCTGTTATCGCTTTTAAATGTCACTTGCTTCATTTCTAATATACATGTCAAAAAGAAAATATATATTTGAATTAAAAATTTATCTCTTCGTAATAAATTATTGTAATATAGTTTCACGAATCTTTAAATATGTTTTCTGGTATTTGCCCACCTGGTTGTGTATTGTGAGCAACTTTTACGCATTCGACAGCTCAATTTTACGGGATACCAGATGCATTACCAAATGTGCGCTTTAGTTTAGTTTGATACATTCTGCGCGCCAAAATCAAGCAAATGTATCGATTGTCATCGAAGACGAACGTAAAGCATTTTCACAAGTTTTAGTTTCAAAACACTTTTCAGCTAATGGAATTTTAACAGCTATCAGGGCTTTAATAAAATTCTTTCTTTGATAGAATTGGTCAATTTTACTTACGGCTTCTGCGGCGTGGAGTGCTGATGTCGGCAACGACTTTTAATGCTCTTTTAAAACTCAAACAGCTAGAACAAAAAGAAATAGTTATTCATGTTTACGAAATCCTTGTCTGTACCCTTGTCCGGTCAGTAAATTAATTATCCTCGTAAAGCGAACATTTTGTAGCAAACATTAGGAAACTACGCTGCCGATGCAGTAACTAAAATTAGCATCGCAATAGCTGTAACTAAAATTAACATCGCAGTAGCTTCAAACATCGTTACGAGTCATATGAGCCATTATAACTAGTAAAATACAGTGTGCATCATTTAAAAGTAATTACTATTGTTATTGTCTAAATGTTGATACTGTTTGTTACCGCCAATGTATATATAAATAAAAGTCTGTAACAGTAGTTCGTAGCTTCAGAATCTTCGTTGAAAAGGACACGTAACGAAACCTGTCATTTACAACATGTACAAATTGTGCATAACTGCAAATGAATTAACCCACCTCGCATAGTTTTTAAGACCTTGTCACGGCGACAATTTATTAACCATATTTTATGCCTTTCAGGATTCATTGCAAACGAAAAAACACGAAAACCATTTCTGAACGATTAGAACAATTCGGAGCTGCACAGCCCACCATGCTGAAAGCGTACCGACTTGAATATTCTACAATCGCGCTTCGAACCGAAGGAACAAAAATGGCGGATGCGCATGCCTGTCTATATACAGGTGCCCCAACACACACCAATCTCAGTCTTAGATGTCCATTTACTGCCAGAAATATGAGCGGATCAAAATTTTATGACAGTAATTTTTTTTATTTTTATTTATTTATTTATTTATTTATTTATTTATTTATTTATTTTTTTTTTTTTTTTTTGCTGGCATGCGAGTAATGGCCCTGCGAAGCAAGCATGCGCGGAGGTCGTTTCAAGCTGTATGATTAAAAACAACAAATATCTCGAATTACACACTTTACAAAGTATCTTTTGTTCTTCGACAACGGTCAAACTATCTGCATACCTGATTTCATCAAAATGGGTTAAACGGTTTAGTCGTTAAAACTTCACAGACAGAGCTCCTTTCGCACTTATAATATTAGTATTTATGGTAGCATATTGGGTCGTCACAGTAATAATATTCAGTAATTTTATTATTGTGACGAACAAGTATCGTAACCTGTCTTGTAACTTGAGCTCATTCTCATTTTAACCTCAACGATGACACCCCAGTTTTATAAATTGATAGCATTTGAGGATGGCCGCAAGTTATTTTGAAACTGGTAACGAAATAAAATTAATTGTTTTATGATAAGCGGTCTTCCCTATCAACGGAACAAGTCACGCCATGTCACCCCAATAGCTTGTGTAAGTTTTAAATGTAAATTAAATTTATTATTGGAAAAAATAATGTTTCATTTCTTTAATAATATTCTCTTTGACATTTTTAAACTCTGGAGTAACCCTTGTGTAGAAGAGTTCTGTTACCGCTTTCCTAAACAATGAATACTTGATAAAAACTGTAAATCCATTGCCCTATTGTCAGTATGGCAAACTGTACCTACACAGTAATGATTTTTTATCAGGAAAACATTTTTGCAAGGATTCTTATAAATATGTGGGAATATGGGATCATCTCACGGCTCGGGTATGAGGCGTAAATGACACAGCACTTACAAAAAATACATTTATTAAACAATTAAATCATACATCAAAGAATGAAACTTTCACTATGCAGCAGAGAGTGCGCTGATTTGAAACTTCCTGGCATTCCGCTGTAGAGTGCAAGTTTCAGTCTGGAAACATCCTTTAGGCTGTGGCTAAGCCATCTCTCCATGATATCCTATCTTCCAGGAGTGCTAGTTTGCAAGTTTCCCAGAAGAAGTTCTGTGAAGTTTGGGAAGTAGGAGGCGAGGTACTTGGAGAAGTGAAGTTGTGAGGATGGTCAGTTGTATCGGGATACCTCTATGGTAGAGCGATTGCCAGCGAAAGGCAAAGGTCCCAGGTTCGAGTCCCGGTCCCGGCACACAATTTTAATCCACCAGGAAGTTTCAAATCATACTTTATTCTTACTGAGAACTAGATAGCTCGGCGAATGTTGGCGGCGGTCGTGCATCTCTACACTGGCGGCCTGTCTGCTTCTCGTTGGCCAGTAGAACAGCGATCGCCCTCGAAGCTAGTACAGTGCGTTAACAGGCCGTAAATCCTGCGGAATTACCTCTTGGCAGTGTTGATTTTCCCAACTTCTTCGTTCAAAATTGTTGTGTTCGACCAGAGCTAGCAGTGCGGCGTGCAATCGGTGCGTTCTTGCCCTGGGGTCTAGCCTTCGGGAAGCAAGTCTTCGAGTGGCAGAAGATTTGACGGAGATTACAGGTGACTTTCACGACCAGGCGGCATCCTATTGTTCTATTAGGTCATACTGGGTGAGTACTTCTGTTGTTCTTGATCTCCTTCCTGAATGCTGTTACTGGCGACCAGATTTTCCCATCTCCTATCTTCAACTGTCACTACCGGTGGCTGATCATGACTCAAACTCCAACTTCTGTTATTGCTGCTGCTGCTAATGCAGCTACTGCCAATACTGTCGATATTAACTCTCTATGTGGCAGCGTTTTCTTGAAAGTGGTTTTTATTTTAAGTACCTGGCTGGAGGTGAACGCCCTAAGGAGTGTTTCTGATGTGTCACGTTGTACGGTTTCTAGAAAGATCGATCGCGTGGTCGGTCGATGGCCTGAATCGCTGAATCACTGGCCTTCGCTTGTGGAGAGAGCGATGCCACATATGAATAGTCAGTGAGACAATGGCCCGATGAATCTGCAGCGTTATCGGTCGTCGTACTGTGTAGTGTTACATGTGCCTTCACGTACCAAAATTTTCTTAATTTCCGATATTTTAAAAATTTGTTTATTTTCATACTTGCATATTTTGTTGACATTTTTCGTTAATATTAATATATTACTCACAGTCATAAGGACTTAATATTATTTGAAGACTGATTAATATACTAAACCTCTGTGCGAAGAATACAAAAACAATTAAACGTTCAATGTTTTCCAAACTAATGAAAGGAGATCGGTCTCCATTTACTTCTTCTTGTTTGAACTTCGAGACAGTAAAGTCGTAAATGATTTGAGCTCTGTAATTATTACGAAATTTCCAGGATATGTATAAACTATGTAAGTGATTTAAGTTTTATGTAGATGTGCTACTTCTTAATTCAGTTATAAGCTCTGCAGTTTAACCGAACTTTGTTCTCATTTAGAAGAAAACTGATTCCTTTATTATTTCCTTCTCACATTTTATTAACTGTGATGTATTTTATTGTTCAAGGCAACTAATTAAGCCATTACATCCATTTACGAAACTAATAGTTGGAGATGTGATGAGAATAGTAATCATTTTCATCCCATTCTTTTACTAAATAATTGTTTTGACTACGATCCTTGTGATTTTGTGCCGACTTATTAAATTTCAGATTTAAAACATGAGCTAGCTGTGGACTTTGTTAGTAAATGATAGTGATAGTAAATGGTGGCTCAAGCAGTTAGGTTCACGGCGGTTTTCCATGAACAGCAGGTTTTTAATTTATTTCTTAGTGCGTAGCTTGCCTTTTCCTTAACAGTGCTGCATCTTTCCATTCTTTTAAAAACATTGTCATGAGTCACGTAAATGCTACGACACCAATTTGAAATAATTTTCCCGTTCAATCATTATAGCACCGTCAGTGATAGCTTTTCGAATAATACAATCTGACTTTCACAGTGATTTCATTCAAATTAATATTTCTTTCAATTTTTTCCTTGATTAAAATCGCGGAACAGTTTCATTTGCAGGAGCTATTCCATTTCAAGGATATTTGCGTACAGATATTATTTAAATAAAAAAAATCATATCTAAAATTTTAATAATCTGGGAGAAATGTTTCAACTGTCGGAATGCGGTCGCAGGTTTTACTCGAATTTGCCTCTGAACTGAACTAAGTTTTCATTTTTACCTCACGTATTATTCACTTTTCATTTATTGCTGCATTTTACTTCACTAATTTATTTACACACTTTGCTGCACTGAACAACTCTACTTGGTCTCGTGGGGTGACATACACCTTAAAACAGATTTCTTGGCTCATAACGTGGTATACATTGTATTTCACGCACATGTCCTTCATAAACACTTACAACGTACACAACCCAGTTGGTAACAGCGCTCGGTTGTTGACGGCTGAGCGCAGAAGGTGTGTTTGTGATGCTCGACTGCGTGGTCTGAATTCTGGGTAAGTGGATAACTGTTAATTTTATTATTTCTGTCTTAAAACTTTGTACATTGGCAAGTAATAAGGCTAAAAAGTGTTAAATAATTTGAATTATAATACTCTGACATTTACAACGTTATGTTGCATTTTAGGTAAGCATTGAAATGTCAAGTGAACGAAATTAACGGTAAATGATGTAGCTACTAGAAGAAGAAGATGATGATGAGGCTGTCGATAGTGCATCATGACGTTCTAGTGAGTGTGTCACCAACGATGATGATGTTGAGGGTGACAGAAGAATGCCGGAAATTATTCATTTTTATAATAAAACAAATGCAAATGTATTAAATGTGCCTCATTTACAATTTATGAAGACGTAAGAAAATATAGCCAATGGTATCATTTTTTCACATTTTAAATATTACAAGATCAGTTCCTATGTAATATACGAATCTAAAATTTAGTCCAATACACCACGAAGGGTATTTTTGAAACAACTGGATGTCGATTTAGTTAAATCTCATTAAATATCAAGGGCCATCTTACCCATCTTCCACGTCAGGTGCAAAAACGCCGAAAACAACATCATGTAATTCAGGATGAAGAATTCGTTTTTGAAGAGGCTCATTGCAGTCATACAACAGGTGTCATTTATGTCCACAGACTGGACCCAGAAAAACAGAGATTTAGCTCTCTAAGTGCCATAAAAATTTGTGCAGCGAGCCGGCCGCGGTGGCCGAGGGGACTAAGGCGCTCCAGTCACGGTCTGCACGGACACTACGGTCGAGGGTTCGAATCCCCCCTCGGGCATGGATATTTGTGCCGTCCTAGTTCCTAAGTAGTTCATAAGTAGTTTGTAAGTTTATGGACTGATGACCCCGTAGTTAAGTCCCATAGACTTTACAAATATTTGAACATTTGTGTGCAGCGAACTTGTGATTTTTGCTTGCCAAAAATGTAACGAAGAAAAGTAGGATTTGCAAAAGTTATTTTCACAGTAAAATAGGTGTTATTTACCATTTAAAAGAATCTTAAAAGTTGAGTTCACTGAGTGATTAATATGTAAGCTAAAATATCCTCATAAATAAAGGCCTGATTACTCGGAAAAATGATTTACATAGATTTATGTCAAAGTCCAATGCATCTGATTAAGATTAGGTTACTCAGGAAATGGCGTGGATTTAATTTTAGTTTTTGTTTAGACTAGCATGAATCTTACATTTCGTACACAAAAGACCGCTAGGAAAGCTTCAGAGTCACAAGAATTCATTAGTACTTCTGCAGTACGCCACTGGTGAAATGTAATCAAAGAAAACCGTATTGAAAAATATTCACCACAGAAATCCATTGCTCACTGTTATAAATCAAACTGAAAAAACGTCTGTTACAAACAAAATCTCGCTATGGAGCATAATAGCGCCGAAGATAAAAGGATATTACCGTAATTTATCTATATTTCTTGAGTACGTGTATGTGCCCATAAATTTGCCTAAGTGCCTAACGATACATATTTTACACAAACAGTATTTCAGTGTTTATTGATAGTTGTATCTATACACCACATGTAAATATGTATTTCAACAAGCAATAGATATTACCAAAACAAAGTATACTTATCAAAATGAAACTTACGTATGTTTTTCCCTCAGTGGCGAATACAGGAATTGGTCTTGGGGAGGCTGAGACCTAAGGAAATTTGTATCGCTCTGCCGTCTCCGATTTTTGTAGAGACTGTCAGGTGAATCTAACGACAGACTGTCTTTTTTTTTATATCGGTTTCGGGCACAAGCTAACCGTCAGCGATCATGCAGAAATTATATAAATTGATACAGAATGTAAATTACATATGCTACAGCTTACGTTATGGGAATATGTATGTGGTAATTTTTTCTGTAATCTATGTTTTCATATTCTTTGTTATTTAGTTAAACTTTCCTAATAGAAAATAATGAAAAGTGCTAAAAGAATGAAACCCAATACAACAAATGAAATATTTTGATCCTTTTCAAAAATGGTAAAGCCAAGATCGCTGGTGTATAATTTTATTTGGACAAGCGGTTTCGATTGTCTCTGCTTCATCATCTCGTCCATAAAAAGTTTTACATGGCCGTCATCTTGTAATGTCAACAATGACATAGGGCACCTATGCACTTATTTTATACAACAACTGTTGACATTACAAGATGACGGCCATGTAAAACATTTAATGGACGAGATGATGAAGGCAGAGACCATCGAAACTGCTCGTCCAAATAAAATTATACACCAGCGATCTTGGCTTTACCATACTTGAAAAGTATCATTAAAATAATTTCGTTGACAGCATAAAAATTAAATTTAAACATGTTTCAAACAATTTCTAAATATAAAATCCAAAACCATTACCACATACATAGTTTCATAGCGGGAGCTATGGAATATGTAACTTCGATTCTGTTTATATGTTACAGGCCAAACCCGATTTTAGGATGAACTAGTTTCGCCTAGACCAAACCAGTTCTCCCTACATGCGATAGGACAAACCAGTTTAGCCTCGGCCAAACTAGTTCATCCTGTTAATGATAGGAGAAACCAGTTTAGTCTAGGTCGAATCGGTTGACCCTACATAGAATTTACATGCTTTAGGACAATCTGGTACGTCCCAGTCTATGGTGACCAGATGTCCCATATTTTACGGGATTGTCCCTTATTTAGCTTAAGTGTCCTCTTGTCCCGACAAAATAAATACGGGATGTAGATGTAGACAAAGGCCGAGGTGACCTTCGAAACGTAATTGGAGTAATACTTCAAAATACTGATGAGGGTCTTTACAAAGTTGGCTCCAAACATGGTGTACTTGAAGAACATTGTTGCAGGTATAATTTATTACGATTTCGCATACGTTTGTGTGCGTAAAAAAAAAAAAAAAAAAAAAAAAAAAAAAAAAAAAAAAAATAGAAACAAATTTTTTTTTTTTTTTTTTTTTTATTTCATTTAGGACTTATTTTGATGTCTGCATTCATAAATTTTAGATGTGGGAGATATTAACAAGGATATTGAAATATCTTTAACGTCTGTAGCCACAAAACATTCTGTTGGCTCAGGGTAAGGCTTCGTGAAATGCAGCTGCATGAAAGACTGTACAACAAACAAATGCATTTGTAAGAAAAACAAAGTATTGTGCAATTCTTGGTGCCACTAGAGTAAAGCTTGCAAAAATAGTAAATAAGCAAATTTTAGATAAAGTGATATCTGTCGATGAATATACTGTAAGTTGATACAGATGTGAAATTACTGATTCTTTAATAAATAACTTTTATGAATTACATTGACTATTCTATTTCTATTCCTTTATTCAGTTTGCTTTGAAAAGCTTATAGAAGATACAAAGTAGGCGAAATTCAGACTAGGACGTACCTGTTTGTCCTTAAGCATATAAATTCTAACTAGGACAAACCGATTCGACTTAGGCTAAACTGATTTCTCCTATCGTTAACAGGATGAACTAGTTTGGCGTAGGCTAAACTGTTTCGTCCTATCGCATGTAGGGAGAACTAGTTCATCCTAAAATCGGGTTTGGCCTGTAACATATATACCTTCACCAGCAAATGAGCATGTGCTCGAAAGCTGATTAGTGAAATATATAAAAATGGAAACGTTCAGTCATTAAATTGATTTATAATATCCTTTATATATATATATCTCGAGTCTAGTTGAAATATTTAAAAATGGAAACGTTCTGCCATTAAATTTATGTAATAATATTCTTTATATATATCTAGACTCTTGGTGGAATATATAAAATTGGAAACGTTCTGTCATTAAAGTGATGTAATAATATCCTTCATATATATCTAGACTTTAAGGTACTTTTATTTACATCAAATGCGACAGTTAAGCCTAAATTGTTCAGTCTCCGCCTCAGTCTTATTGAAGCTAAGAGGAAAGAGGTGCAGTTTTGGGGAAAGCTGCAGCCCCATAGTCCTTTCAGGATTCACCATTAATTTACCTATATTTCACGATATTATGATCAAAAGCTTAGAACTGGGTCTCGAAAACACTTATTCCTCCAAATATTAGGGCTACAACGGTATGATGCGAATTTGCGACAATCGGCATTACGGGATTACTCAGCGCACCACTTCCATTTTATTTTCTTTCTACGCATATTTTTTCCATTAATGTTAATTGCTCTGTGGTGGTTACTTTGGGTCGTGGAGATTGTGTGTTGCGTTACGAAAAGGATGGGCGACCGCCGCGTTAGGTGAGTTATCGTTCCGCGTGAGGTCATGACGGCGAGCCGTGGCGTGTCAGCCGGTGGCTGGCAGGGGTTGCGGCCTGCTGCCCCCGGGTGCACCCCTGCCAGAAATAGCGGCAGAGAGCTGCCGGCAGTGGCAGGGGGTGGGGGTGGGTTTGCTATTGACAGCCGGCCGCTGCTGACGTACGGCCGCCGATGGCCAGCGCCGCAGCCGTCAGCACGAAACAGCCCCCGGCACGGCGAGGGGTGCGCGCCCCACACACGCTGGCTGCCGGCCCAGGGGCGCTGCGAGAGGGAGGGCGCAGTCGCACTTCCTCCCCTACCGTACAACTGCAACAAACACCGCCTGTTCATTCTAACCAAGTAATAAGCCCCACTGATAAGAGAATGTAACGGAAATGCTCCAGCAAATCAATTGGGGGTCGTTGGAGGTCAGACGACGTTCTTTTCGTGAAATTCTGTTGAGGAAATTTAGAGGGCCAGAATTTGGAGCTGAGTGTAGCACGATCTTCCTGCCGCCTACTTACATTTCGCGTAGTGATCACAAAGACAAAATAAGAAATGCTCAAATGTTTGTATAGCTTACGGGACTCAACTACGGGGTCATCAGTCCCTAAACTTACAAATTACTTATGAACTAACTGAGACTAAGGACGGCACAAATATCCATGTCCGAGGGGGGATTCGAACCCCCGACCGTAGTGGCCGTGCAGACCGTGACTGGAGCGCCTCAGTCCCCTCGGCCACCGCGGCCGGCACAAAATAAGAGAAATTAGGGCTCGTACGGAGGCATATAGCAATTCTTTTTTTCCTCGTTCTATTTGGGAGTGGAATAGGAAAGGAAATGCCTAGTAGTGATACAGTGTATCCTCCGGTACCTTACGGTGGATTGCGGAATATGTATGTAGATGTAGTTTAACCCTAGAGCGGTATCACTGGTGCAACATAATGTTAAATCTCCCAATAATGGCGATGCCGTATTTCCGCTTTAACTGTTCCTATGCTGAACTTCAACATTTATGTTAGTAAGGTTCGTGACTTATTAGACTAGTTTTCATTAGAAAGTGCATCACTGGAGCAGATTTGCACCTCGCTGCCAGTCATCTAAGGAGATTTAAATTTCTTCACTTTTCCATTTAAATCGATTTTGTGGCTCTTTTTAGTAATTACTTCCTGTACTAAATTTAATTATATGTTTTAATGCTCCAGATAATAATATTTCATAAGGAAGAGATTAACTGTCAATAAATCTGTGCCGGCCGCAGTGGCAGAGCGGTTGCAGCGCGCCAGTTACAGTCTGCACGGCCCCCTCGGGCATGGATGTTTGTGTCGTCTGTAGTATAAGTTAGTTCATAAGTAGTTTGTAAGTTTAGGGACTAATGACCCCACAGTTAATTCCCTTAAGCTTAACAAACATTTGAACTTTTCATTTTTATATTTTATTATTATTTTTTTAATAAATTTGTTATGCAGTGCGGAAGTCAATATTCCAATATATAATTTCCTTTTCTGATGTCATAGACGTGTTAGGGATGCAACTGATGGGAGAAAAACTTCTTTTTACATCTAAGGAACAGCTTAGTGGATTCTATCCGTACTGCTAAATGACAAAGAAGAAATTATAATTCAACGTTACGTAATTCATTCTTCAGAGTCGGAATAGGTTTTCAATGCCGGTTAATCTAATTTAAAAAAACTGCACCGATTTTTATATAGAAAAGAGTATACCACTCTGTGGATTACAACTCAATACTAGTAATAGTCCAGATAACAAGAAATTTATAGAAGTCTCCCTTGTAGGAAAACTTACGATATGTTAATTCATTCATGATAATGAGGTTGACGAAATAATTAGAAGTAATAAGTTATATATAATACAGTAGTACCTGACATTAATTATTCAAGAGACGGGAACAACAGCGAAGTAACAGAAGAAGAAATGAGAGAACTACTAGGTTTGCTGTATACGCTAGGAACGAAGAAAAAAAAAAGTAAGAACTGTGGGATCACGTAGAACGAGAATACTAATTTTACGGCTATGTAAGACTTACGGGAAACTTTTACATATTTTTACCCATTATGTTCGATGATAAGACAAGCTACCACCCATGATAGGATAATTGTTTGATTGAAAAGCGTAAAATATTACCTGTGATGCGACCACTTTTCAAAAATTCAAATGTTCAAATGTTTGTAAACTCTATGGGACTTAACTACGTGGTCATCAGTCCCTACACTTACAAACTACTTATGAACTACTTACGAACTAGGTCGGCACAAATATCCATGCCCGAGGGGGGATCGAACCCCCGACCGTAGTGGCCGTGCAGACCGTAACTGGAGCGCCTTAGTCCCCTCGGCCACCGCGGCCGGCTGCGACCACTTTTATATGAAATTGTTTTATGATTGTATTTACTCTGTAACATATAACAGATTTTTATCTTGGGAAACACTGCTGTAGCAAATCTTCACCGTGTTGCTGCTAGAAGGTTACATTAACAAAACTATGCATGTTATAAAGTAAGTCCTCCTCATAAACTACTGAATGGATTTTAATACGGTTTACACAAACGAATGGTGTAATTCATGAGCAAGTTTTAACTCTACAACTCATTAATGTATGTTGCAGTTAGGAGGCAGAGAGAAGCTTTCACCAGACAGTAGGGGTATAGCAACTGTTTGTGGCCTTTCTGTGGCACGTTGACGTACCTTCATCCGCCCACTATGCGGCGGTAGACATCTGCATGCCGCGGCGGAGCGGTCGAGCGCATTGAGGCGCTATGCTGTGATGCACGACGCCGTTCCCCGTCGGGGGTTCGAATCCCCCTCGGGCATGTATGTTTGTCCTGTCTTTAGTATAAGATAGTTAATAAGTAGTTTCTAAGTTTAGGGATTGAAGACCCCGCAGTTAAGTCCAATAATCTTCACAAACATTTGAACATTTTTGAACATCTGCCTATCCGACACTCTGGTCCTGAACAGTGACGTCAGATTATTATTGTCATACCATAAGGGTTTAAAAACACACCTCTCATTGGAGGGGTACAATATAGCGAAGCCACCAATATTGGTGCAGTGCTTTTCATTGTCTGTTTGGAGCAAGTGCGTATCAGATACAAATTTTGGAAAACGATTGAAAGGTATATATGGCTTACCAAGCTATCAATATTCAATCTTTATCGGTCAACTTCTGGCAATGACGGTCTGTCTTCCTGCTATCTTGGGCGATCAGTGTTCCTGTGTTTTTGCCTAGTAGTAGCATAAACAACAGGGAACGGCGCTCACTTTGAGTTGCAGGCTTCACCTGTAATAAGGTACTTTCACAGAAAGAGTTGTGCATATTTTGCCCATCCACAATAATTTGTTCACTTCTTCAGAATATTACGAGAAGGCACAATGGTGGGCTGGTTTGCTCACAAAATGTACCGTGTCACATTAGTTTTAACTAGGGAAATGTGCAAGTCTTGACTTCATCAAGATTGATAGGAAATTTAAGATAATTCGCTTCAGCTACAGACTTGCAGCAGGCAAGCTGAACAGAACACTCATTGGGGTCTAATGGCCATAAATGACACACACGATCATCATTAACTACAGATTAAACCAATTAGTTTTTCGATAGGATTTCAGAGTCTTGGATGCTGCCGCCACTGGCGCAATGAACGGTAATCTTGCCCTTAAGGAGACCGAACTTTTATTTCTGCAAGATTGATTCTGTGCAACTACTACACACCAGTACATTATCTTCTGCATCTACTACGACATCCTCTTCTATCTCAATTCAGTTGTAAAATCAACTTTAGGTGGTACATCTGAACCACTCTCTAATAAATATTATTTTCTTGTGGTAATTATTTTGTTTATATTTGTGGTTTGGGTTCTCATATACCATTAACGGTTTGTGACACAACAACACAGTGACCAACGGTGCTTTCCAGTCATGTGTGCGTACAGGGTGGTATATAAAACGATGCTTTATGCATTTTTCCTCATTATTTGTATTTTTTGTAATTTATTATGTATTTGTATATTTTGTTTCTGTGATATATTTGCATTCTCCTGCTAATTTCCATATATGTCAAAAATATTGTAAATGTAGTAGACACGCTGGGTTAGCAAGGGCTTTGCTATTGTATAGAATCATCTTTGAGTAGGGAGTTTTTTATCGCTGGTAGTGCAGAGGCGCACAGCGAGAAGGAGTCGTTGTTGAGAAGTAGCGGAGGACAGATGCATTACTTTTGACAGTGCGCTCAGTGGTGTACGGAACAAGTACGTGGATTGGCACTAGTGGAGGAGACGGCGAAGAGGCAATATTATTTATTCATACGGCCACAGCTTAAAAAATTAATAAATGCATCAAGAGGAATGCTGTGGGCCCTAAATTGTATATAACATTCGTCGCCAAGAAGAGCCTGTGTTTGCCAATTGTTAAGTGCCAACAGTCTTCAATCAGCAGCACCACGTCGCACATCAAATTCAGTAAGATCTGTCCAGTTTGTCTTAGCATGTACAGCTAACCAGCGTATTAGTGATGATTGTTCAATAGCGAACACTGTTACTTGTGAACCTGTGTTTAAAAATCATTACCCATAGTCATTGTCCAGACAGGTTCCTTCCTCATCCATTGTTTTTCCGAGGATAGTCACAAAGTTATAGAAAACTAAAGATCAGAGTCATTAAAGACAATGTGACAGTCGTTAATAAAAAAATGTGTTCAGAAAAGTTTTACTAAACGTAGATTATGCCAGTGTTGCTGATCAATAGGTTTACTAAGTTGAACGAAACTGCTAGATTAACTTTCAATTTCAAAAGATATTTCAATAACAGTGTAAAAGGTTAAGTGTTTTCCACTGCATATTATTTTGAGGTAAAGTTTGTTTTAACTTGCAAGTACTGACTAGTGAGAATAGTAATTGTTTACAAGTGTGTGAATGCTAATAATTCCTGGTTAAAGATAGAGTAAAAGTTAATCAGAAGGTTAAATGGTTCTTTTCTAAATATTCAGTGTTAGTTAATAGTTCAGTTACAACTTGATTATTGGTAAAGCGCATGGCATACTCACTGTAGAATAAGTTCTGGTACTTATATAAACAATTAATTATTTGAAGCTGTAAATAGTAAGTATTAAGGTGAGAGTTTTGCATGATTTGCTACACGTTGCATTTGCGCGGCTATGGCTTGCATTTCGCTGTCTTACAATGAACCCTGTGTTAGTAAACTATTTCTCAGTAATTAGTACATTGTCAGTGTCTTTTGTACCGAATTTGACTCGCACCCTCTGATTTTCTGCCCACCCAAATTTTACGTAATATTTCACGTTGTTAATTAACTTTTCTATTATTGACATCCCACCAAATTATTTGCTCGTACATCGAGCTGGCGACCGTAAATCAATAAGTTATTCACTTTTTCCAAATTAATCCCTGTGTTCCGTTTGTTCCGCATTTTTTTTATTTAAACATTGATCATTTTATTCCAAATTTTACTTTCCACTTTTTTTATTCTTATCGATCGTTGTTGTTTACCAAAGAGGTGCAGCAACGTTCCGGTTATAGCCTCCACAAAATCATCGGCTTCATTACCGATAGCTTTTCCACCAAATTAAGATAATTAGGCACACGGGTCATTTTTCTAATTATCATATTCTAACCGGTGGTGTAGGACGGGTAGGGTTATACATGGCGATCGTAGTGGACAGGACAGTACTTATCTCGTCCTGAGTCGCGTAATCTTAGTATTTGAATAAATTGTGGAATTTCAAAGAAAGTGCCGGAACAAACAGTAGACCAAACAACAATATCGAATTCGACAATGCAGGCGAGGCATCCACTACAAAGGCTGGAGCCGGCTCCCGCATTGTTTGGTGGTGAGCCAGACGCCGACCGCAACACAGATTTTGACGTGAAAACAGAAAATGTAGGCTATGTGACAATAAAGCAGGAAATTCCAGAATGTGAGCAGGATCCGGGTGAAACATACACAGAGAGTTTTAAGTATAATGTGAGTCTGAAAATGAAACCAGAGCCAATGTCAAATCTACCATTTGATCCGAATATGTGGATGCAAAGGATTAGTGAAATTATCAGTCAGTCACATCAATCGTTAGCTCAATCAAACAAAGCATTAGCTGAAGACATAACTAGCAAAATTGATGGTTTAGATAATAAAATAGACTCATCAGTTCAGTCTCTGAGTCAAGCTTTTGATAGTAAAATAAATTCTCTGGACACGAAAATTGGTGAACAAATGAAAACTCTGACTGAACAGATGGACAGTAAAATAACCAGTTTAGATAAAAAGTTTAATAGCGAATTAGAATGTGTAAAGAAATTAATGACTAATGAAATTAAAAAGCAGAAAGAGTATCTTTATGACAGCGTGAATAATCAGTTAACTGAAAAGTTTAGGTTCATGGAAGGGATAATAAATGAAAGTATAGAAGAAAAGGCAGAAAAGATTCGCGAAGAGGTAGAAACTAAAGTTGATCGTGAAGTAAGGCTTGTCAGTAACAAACAAGAGGAAATTCGTACTGAACTGAATCATTCTGTAAATACATTAAAGGGGCAAATTGTGAAGCTTCAGGACGAGACAGAAACGAAATTACAAGAAACGGTAATTAAAGTCAATGCTGATGTGCAAAATAAGGCTCAGACTTTGGAATCTAACGTTAATCAAAAGCTGGTAGAAATTAAAGAGCAAGTAAAGAGTTTAGAAACCGTAAAGAGTTTGGCTGCCACGTTCACATTAGGTGGCGTGTATCCCAACTATGTGAGCCTGGAAATCGAAAAATTCGACCCGAAAGGTAACGTGCACCCAGTGATTTTCATGGATGCGTGCAGAAAGATTATACCTTCTGCGTTACCTGAGGAAGAGCGTATCAGAATAGCTAGAACCCGATTGAGTGGTGACGCTAGTAGCTGGGTTGTGAATGCGACAGATAATTGTAGGACGTTAGAGGAATTTTTGGCAAAATTCGAAGAGAAGTACTGGTCCGTAGAAAAACAGGATGAAGTACTTCAAGAATTTATGCACGCTCCTCCGTACCGACCGGGTAAATATACAAACATGAAAACGTACTGCGAGAATCTGTGCAGGAAAACTGAGCATGTAAAAGGTCAAATGTCCGAGCGAAGCACGATGACCGTGCTGCGCGAAAAGTTACCGTGGAGTGTTCGCGGTTACTTAATGAGCGAGAAAGACAAAGCTTCTTTCTTAAGGAAAGTGGGCGACATGGATGTGTGGTATCGGAGTAATGACAACCAGTACCACGGTAACAATACCTCCAATCAAAACAGAAATAATTACGGTAACCCGAAGTTTGACAACAACCAGGTTAACGAGTTTGATGTACGGTGTGCACAAGTGGATAGAGGAAGAGGAAGGGGCAGAGGTAGAGGTAGAGGCGCCCATCGAGGGAGAGGTTGTCGCCACTCATATCCGTGTGACGACAATTCCCAAAAAACGAGGAGCCGCAACAGTGGAGGGGCAAACTGCTGCGCGTAACGAGGTGCTGCCCCATCAACAAAGGAACGGTTGCCGCGAGAATAATTACAAAGTGTCCGGCAACCGCCTAAATGAAATAAACGACTGCGAGCGAGTTCACGCGGAAGGAAATAGGAGCGAACATCTGCGCGAAAGGAAAGTACTTCGTACGCATACAGAAACAGATGTAGTAGCTAGCCAAGTCGGGATTGTTATCGAAGCGGCAAAGGATGATGCGCGGCGACATAAAGGGCCGGCGCAGATTCCGATGCAGCTTCCGGTCACGAAAGTGCCAAATGCCATGTCTAGCGTATTCGATCTGGAAGTCGATAACCGGGATTGGCTGTTACAAGCTGGTAAGAAGTATGAAGGTATAGAAGCATGGAAAAGGGAAGGTAGGAAAGTAAATTTTACAGTAAAGGAAGATGAAGTTAAGCATTGCAATACTGAAAACAGTTGTTTGAAAGGAGCGGGCACGCTGAGAGAGGTGTCACGCAATATGAATAAAGTTAATGTATGTATAATTGGAGATAATGATGATGTTATTGAGTATGGGAAAGAAAAAGTGACACGGGAAGTGTCGACAAACAAAGATTGTATCGATGCCATTCTCGATTGCGACGAAAGCGACCACGTTGGACGGGCAGCCGGAGGTGATGCGTCGGGAGTCCTTGCTCGTTTTGATGACTGAACGACATTAACGAGCGAAACAGATGATTACAATGTGTACGAGGTTAAAGCAGACGTGATACGACCGGACGAAAGTGACAGTGAAGATGAACTCGCTGAATTATCAGAGATGCGTGACATAAAATGTGTGTTATGTCAGTCTGAGGAAAAAGATAGTAGGAGGCAAAAGCAAGTTACAAAGTTCGAACAGGACGGTTTATTATGGGATAATTTAGACGTGGAACAGGATTTGTTGTGGGAAGACAAAGGTGATGAAACTAAAAGGTACGATCAAATCATGGTTCCGGTTACAGTTCATGGAACGAACGTACAAGTTTTAGTCGATACTGGAAGCCAAATTAGTGCAATGTCTCAGTCATATTATGAACAATTAAAGAAATTAACGGAAATAGTGGAGATGCCTGTAAGAGGCGTAAAAGTGATAGGTGCTACCGGAGCATGTAGCAAACCAATTAAATCACAAGTGCTGTTACAGTTTTCTATTAAACGTTGTGTATTTGAACAGGAGTTTTTAGTAGTACCTCAAGTGAGGACTGATATGATAGTAGGAATTGATTGGATGCTGAGATATAAAGTGACAATTGATTGTGGCAGAAAGGTTATATCGTTTTCTGTGGAAGACAGTAAAATGGAAATAGGTTTTGATGAGATGAGCGGGGTAATAAATAATGAAGATTTGCGGTTGCGTTTAGTTACGTTGCCATTGTATGGAGGATTAAGTGACGGTTCAGAATGTTATCACATCAGAAATTTAAACGCACTGCAACCGACTGACGATGATTTCAAAACCATAGTAGAAAATGTTTCGGATATTTCATGTGAACAGAAAGCAGAATTATACCAGATTTTGGTCAACAATAGGAAGGTGTTTTCAGAAAAACCTGGTAAAGTACGGGGATTTGAATATAAAATTGAAACTGTACCACATGAGCCGTTTTTTCGACCAGTATATCAGGTGCCGGTAGCTCGGAAGGAAGCTGTACAAAACGAAATAAACAGAATGTAAGAACGGGGAATTATCGAAAGATCTAAAAGTCCGTACAACAACCCAATGGTTTTGGTTTTTAAGAAAGATGGCAGTGTTAGAATAGTAATAGACGCGAGAGAATTGAACAAGGTAGTCAAACGTGAAACTGATCGTCCGGAATGTATAGACGATGTGTTGCAAAAGTTTCACAACGTGAGGTACATGACTAGCCTTGACCTAACGGCAGGCTATTGGCAAATTGCCATGGAAGAAGAGTCGAGGAAACTGACAGCCTTCCTATTTGCAGGAAAGTGTTATCAGTATAAAGTCATTCCGTTCGGATTGAACACGTCAGTATCGGTGTTCATCCGTGCGTTAGACAGTGTATTGGGTAAAGAACTTGGTTCTAGAATTACAATCTATGTCGATGATATGTTAATTGCAACTTCTTCGTGGGAGGAGCACTGCGAATTGTTGAATAAAGTATTAGACGCGCTGATACGCGGCGGGATGACTTTGAAAATGAAGAAGTGTGAATTTGTAAAGAAAGAAGTAGAGTTTTTGGGGCATATTATAACAACTTCTGGAATAACTAAGGATCCGCGAAAATTAGAAGGCATTAGGAACAGCCCACCACCGAGAACGAAGAAACAATTGAAGTCGTTTCTCGGTCTCTGTAATTTCTATCGAAAATATGCGAAGGGGCAAGTTTTTAATGATCCGGACTTGTGTAATTTGTTGAAGAGAAACAGTGCATTTATTTGGACGGAAAAGTGTCAAGTAGCTTTTGAATGATTAAAGACAGAATTATTAGAAAATCAAATTTTGCACCATCCAGATTTGGCAATACCTTTTCATATGGGAACTGATTCATCTGATTATGGGATTGCAGTACATGTTTTCCAAGAAGTAGGAGAAGGCGAAAATAGAGAGGTTCGCTCGATAGCTTTCGCGAGTAGGATCTTGACGAAATATGAAAGAAATTATAGCGTGTCTGAAAAGGAAGCCGTAGCTATTGTCTGGGGCTTTAAAAAATTCAAAGGTTTCTTGTGGGGGCACAACGTTATTGTGCACACTGACCACAAGGCGTTGACGTTTTTGAAAACATGTCAATTGTTGCACGACCGATTAAGGAGATGGGCGCTATTCATGCAACAATTTGACTATGAAATCTGCCATATCAGGGGCGTAGACAATTGCGTGGCCGACGCGCTGTCGAGAATGCCGTACGACCCGGACGGTGTCGTTAATGAAGAACAATCACAAGGCTTATTTAAACTGATGTATTTGAAGGAAGTTGAAGGCAGAAAAAAAATTGAGAACATTTGTAAGAACATGCGCCGACATCAAAATGATGACGAAATTTGGAAATTAATTAAAGTCGAATTCGACGCGAAAAATGAGAGAGGCGAAAAACTGCGCAAATATTACAAGATTTACGACAGCTACTGTACCGGCGTAAGAACTTAGATACGGAAGAGTGGCGCGTCTGTTGGCCGAATAAATACGTGACGGAGCTCATTGACTATTTTCATTTAGCTTACGGTCACTGCGGAGCGAAAAAGTGCGCAGACAAGATAACTGAGTCTGTGGTTTTCGACAATGTGATGAGAAGTGTAACGGGACGCGTGAGAACTTGTGACAGATGCCAGAAAGTAAAAGTAGCTAATATGACAAACCGAGGACCGATGCAGAGTATTCAGCCCAAAGATAGCCTGGAGATATTAGCTACAGATTTATATGGTCCTCTTCCGAAAACAATTGGAAATTTCGCGTACATTTTGGTTGTATTAGATACGTTTTCTAAATTTGTTAAGCTGTACACATTACGTAAAGCTACTGCTAGAGCAGTTTACAGTAAGCTGATGGACTATTTTCAAAAAATAGGAAAGCCAAAATCAATATTATCCGACAACGGGCCTCAATTCATTTCTAAGATTTGGACGGAAGGTATGAAAGATGAAGGGGTGGATGTCATCCACATATCAGTCTATCACCCTTCAAGTAACCCTGCAGAACGCTATATGCGTGAGCTGGGCAGATATTTCAGAACATACTGCCACAACAATCATAAAGCGTGGGGCAAATATGTGTCTGACCTTGAGCTAATTATGAACTCGCTGTCCCACGAAAGTACTGGGTTCACTCCTTATGAGATTATGCTGGGAATGAGACCGAAAAGTGTAGTGGAGGAACTCATTAATTTTCCACCGCGGCTAGAATTAAATCTCGCGCGGAAGAAAGAAATGTTGAGAGATCAAATGAATAAGCGTGCTCAAGCACGGATCAAAAGGCACGACGAGAATTTGAAACCAATAAAATTCAAAATACATGACAAGGTTCTCGTGAAAATGCACGAGAAATCTAGTGAAATAGATAATGAGATTGCAAAATTTAAATTTATTTATAATGGACCGTTTGAAATTCAAAGTATTCCTCACCCTAATGCTTATTATCTGGTGTATCCGCAATCAGGTAAAAAATTCGGTGTGCGGAACATCACTGATGTACAACCATACCAGAGTAGGGATAATTAACCAGTAAATAAAGAAAGGTAATTTGTGAAGGATCATTAGCGAAATGATGTTGCCCGATTACAGACTAAGCTTTCCTTAGGTATACTGGAACTAAGTATGGACTGCTTAAAATGATAGCAGTGACCTCTCATTAACGTAATTAGCAAATTTAAGTGCTTAATTAGAGTATGTATACTAAATGTCACTGTGAATGATTGTTTTATTCTCTGATTTCAACTGTATGAAGTGTTTGTGACTTCAGGTGTACTTAGACTGGTTATTTAAGTTGCAGGTGACTGATACAAAATTACAAAAAATTTAATCAAAGTTATTCATCAATATAATGAGGCAGTTAAGCTGAATTTGAAGTTGGGTGCCTTGGGACATGGTGCACATGCGGGCACAGAAATAAAATGAAAGTGGGGCACAACACAGTGCTGATGTCAATAATTTCAATGGTAATGAGGACGTACGAGAAATTTAGTACTGAGCAGCAAATCAGTGCCTGAAAAAAAAAAAAAAAAAAAAAAAAAAGATTGGTGTTATTATTTGCAGATAATTTTATGCTGTGTGAATAAGATTTTAATTGAGTGTTAATTGAATAATGTGTAGGATATAGTGATTTATCCTATGTGAGTTGGTTAATGAAGTATTTCGGTTAATTAGTAATTGGTGAGAAAGGACACAGATAATTTTTCTATTTGAGAAAGGTATTGATTAGTTATTGTGTGAGGACATAGCGATTTCACCCTATGTGATTAATTAGACTAAGAGCTGTATTTAATGAGTAGATGATAATAATGGACACAGTTGAATATGATCCTGTGTGATAATCTCTTGATGTACTGTTGACTAAATTGATTTTTTTGTGTTTTTCTTGCATGTCGTTGATCACTGTTTGTTTGAGTCCGAACGTTTCCTTGGATCTATAAGACATTATAGACCAACGAACCGTGGAGCATATGTGACACAACAACACAGTGACCAACGGTGCTTTCCAGTCATGTGTGCGTACAGGGTGGTATATAGAACGATGCTTTATGCATTTTTCCTCATTATTTGTATTTTTTGTAATTTATTATGTATTTGTATATTTTGTTTCTGTGATATATTTGCATTGTCCTGCTAATTTCCGTACATGTCAAAAATATTATAAATGTAGTAGACACGCTGGGTTAGCAAGGGCTTTGCTATTGTGCGTGGGAGGCTGCAGCAGGTGAAGGAGAGTGCGGTGACGGCGGCCGTGTAGCAGCTCGGCAGGAGATGGGCCGTCACGTGGCATGCACCGATACGTAGACAGGAAAATTTGAAGAGCTTGCTGCCTGGAGTGCTGACCTTTCATCTTCTCCATGTGAGACTTGAATGTTCGAACGAAACTTTCTGCTTCACCATTGGACTGAGGGTGAAAAGATGCGGTGATGATATGCTGAATGCCATTCACACGACAAAACTGTTGAAATTCCGCACTGACAAACTGAGGTCCATTGTCACTGACGATAGTTTCAGGCAAACCTTCGATACAAAACACCGATGTTAAGGCACTGATTGTACTAGAAGCCGTCGTTGAGTTCATGGCAATCACAAAAGGAAACTTGCTGAAAGCGTCTACAACGATTAACCAGCGCGTATTCCAGAAAGGTCCGGCAAAGTCAATGTGTAAACGTTGCCATGGTCCCTTGGGGCGTGGCCAGTCTGAGAAACGCGCTGTGTAGGAGCCGCCTGATGCTCCGCACAAACAGTACACTGTGACGTCATGCTCTCTATCTGAGCGTCCATACCAACCCAGGTACAATGACGTCTGGCCAGTTGCTTTGTCCTAACAATGCCCCAATGTCCTTGATGCAGGAGGCGTAACACTTCTCGTTGCAGGGAACGAGGAACAATCACTCTTTTTTGGTCGTTGTCCGTATGTAACAACAGAACACCCTAACTTAAAGATAATGCATGACGTCGTGCAAAATAACGTCGAACCAGAGGCCGATCAATGTCTTTGGCTCTGGCAGGCCAACCAAAGCGAACAAAACGTGCTACCACACTTAGGTATGCATCCGCAGCTGTTACCTGTGCAACCCGACGAGAGTTTAAAAGGAAAGTCTGCGACAGCGGAAGCATCTCTAGAGTCTATCTGACAACATGCCATTTCTGAAGAATCAAATGACACATCCTGGCCAACCGGAAGTCGGGAAAGTGTGTCCGCGTTGGCGTGTTTAGTGGTAGGTCGGTACAAAATCTCATACTGATAATTAGACAATATCAAGAACCATCTCTGAAGCTTTTGTGCCGTACGTGGCGCAATTGCCTTTGTGGGTGAGAACAACGACGTGAGAGGCTTGTGATCTGTCAACAAATAGAATTTTCTACCATAGACATAATGATGAAACTTTGTGACTCCGTAAATGATTGCTAAGGCCTCCTTTTCTATCTGACTGTAATTCTGTTCCGTTGGCGTCAGTAGCTTGGATGTGAAGGCAATAGGACGATCGTGAGAACCAATACTATGTGACAATACTGCACCCAGACCGTACGACGAGGCATCGACTGCTAGCACTACAGGCTTCTGGAGTCAAAGGGAATCAAACTTGCATCACTGAGTAGTGCAGACTTTAATTTGTCAAAGGCAACTTGGCAATCTTTAGACCATACAAAAGGAACATTCTTCCTACGTAAGTGATGCAGTGGAGCTGCAATCTGAGAGGCATTGGGAATAAATCTGAAATAATAGTTAAACTTTCCCATTACTGCTTGCAATTCCTGCACATTCTTAGGAGGAGGCAAGTCTTTGATCGCTTGAACATGTGACTGTAAGGGAAGGATTCCTTGGCCATTAATCACATGGCCTAGGTAATGTATTTCAGTTTGAAAAAACGAACACTTTGCTTTATTACAACGTAGACCTGCTGCAGTCAACACTTTGAAAAGGCACTCCAGGTTTGATGAATGTTCTTCAACTGTAAGTCCGGATACCACAATATCATCTAAATAGTGTGAGCAACACGGTACAGAAACTGTCAGCTATTCCAAGAAACGCTGAAAAATAGCGGGGGCGGAAGAACTGCCAAAGGGTAGGCGTTGGTAATGAAAAAGACCCATGTGAGTATTAATGACGAAAAACTTTTTTGTCTCGTCATCAAGCGGAATCTGTAAGTATGCCTCTGCTAAATCAATCTTAGAAAAGAAGCGAAACTGTCCTAATTTGTCCATAAGTTCCTCAGGTATGGGCAGGGGGTAAGTATCTACAATTGTTTGACTGTTCACTGTTGATTTGAAGTCCGCACAGAGACGAAGTTTTCCTGACGGCTTGGGTATAATTACTAAAGGCGAGGCCCACTGACTCGCAGAAACAGGAGAAATCGCCCCACTATCTTGCCAACGTTTAAGTTCTTCGGCAACTGCATCACGCATTGCGATAGGCACTGGTCTAGCTTTACGAAATTTTGGAACTGCAGATTCTTTTAAAGTTACATGTGCCACGAAGTCTTTTGCACAACCTAGTTCTGGCGAAAACAAATCACTATATTTTTCACACAACGCATTTATTTTGTCCTTAGGCACTACTGACGAAATCTGAAGCACATCTCTTTGAATTGATAAACCAAACACTGTGGCTTTGCATTTCTACATCTGCTAAGTCAAAGGTATCATGCGCTTCAATAAGCTGCAGTACACTGTCTAATGAGGGGTCAGACTGTTTCAGAATTGCTGCCTTAATTCTAGGGTCCTGAATGTTCTGCGTAATCGCAGTAATTATAACAAAACACAAATGCAATATGAAAGAGGACGCTCTGCAACAAAAAAGTCCACAAAACACGGAACAAAATATCTTACCCCAAAATGCTTATAATAAGGGTGGGTGGGCAGGAGCAATTTCTGCGTGTTCTGACTGCTGCTGTCTGGCTGCTGCAAGCGGGCTGGTCCAAGGTTCGTCTATCGCTCCCCGTCGCCACTTTTGTGTCCCAGCCTCGTCGCCACTTTTGTGTCTCAGCCTCGTTGCCGCTTTTGTCTCTCGTTTCTGTCGTAGGTGTCGGTGGCCGAGTAGAAAGAGACCGACACAGGAATAAATGAGGCATGCTTGTGCAGGTAGGAGGTGACCAGCGAGTGGGACAGCAGAAACTAGAAAGACTAGAGTAAATTAGAACGAGATATATATTTCTTAGAGACTTAGTAATACTTAACTTTTACATAGCTCAGGACTGCAGAATGCTGATACATAGTTGAGCTAGAGGCCTGCCTAGTGAGGAGTCCTAGTGCCTAACCGTTAGCCAAGTCTTCACGGGTCCCTATCTCAGTCCCAAGTGAACGATATCGTTCAGTGGTGGCCACGAGCGGAGTTGTAGTAGAGGGCTGACGTCGTAAGAACGCCGCGCCGTGCGTGCATGGCGGCACGTGGCGAAAGTAGGTGGCGCGCACTTTAGACTTGTGTGACACCATATTATAACTTTATTTGCCCATGTTTTCCGACTGTAAAGGAGAATAAACAAAACGTTTTCCTGTCAGTAGAAAATGTTCAAATGTTTGTAGAGCTTATGGGACTTAACTACAGTGTCATCAGTCCCTAAACTTACAAACTCCTTATGAACTAGCTTATGCTAAAGACAGCACAAACAGCCATGCCCGAGGGGGATTCGAACCCCCGACCGCAGCGGCCTTGCAGACCGCGTTTGACACGCCGAAGACCGCTCGGCCACTGCGGCCGGCCTGTCAGTAGAACAGTACTTTTCATTATACTGACACACTGTATTACACATTCCTGTACACACTGAAACATTCTGCAGTAGCTATTTTACTTTCCACTTACATGCGGGTCTGTCGATTAATTCTGAGTCTCATACCTGACTTTTGTTTGTATAGTCTATGGGACTTAACTACAGGGTCATCAGTCCCTAAACTTATGAACTACTTACAAACTAGGACGGCATAAATATCCATGCGTGAGTGGGGATTAGAACCCCCGACCGTAGTGGCCGTGCAGACCGTGACTGGAGCGCCTTAGTCTCCTCGGCCAGTACCTGACTTTGGTCTGAGACGTGCACTGCTTTCTGATGTCTAGCCTGCGTGTCATGGTAGATTGTCCACCTGCAGTGACAACCATTTTAGTGTACAAAACATTGCACATCAGTCCTTGCGTGTGATCCAGGATGGAAGAAATCGACTGTCAATTTTTTGAGACAGGTCGTTAGAACATAAACTTAGATACGCTAGACAGTAACTGATCCAATGCTTGCACCTGGCTGCTGTGTGATATAGGCAGCGCCATTCTCTGAGTGTATAAACATCTCTATGTTTGCATATTCATGTATAAAGCGATTTGTTTTGTCTCTTAAGTATACGGTCGGTATGAAGCAACATGCTCCTCTATATGTACATAATTAAAACACTTTCACACAGTTAAAATTAGGTGTTAAAACTGAAGATGTCTGAATGAAAGGCCTTGGTTCACTTCAACTGTTTTTTTTTTTTTTTTTTTTTTTTTTTTTTTTTTTTTTTTTTTCTAGTCGTGGAGACCCGTACAACCGGTTTCACAACGGGGATTAATGGTGAGGCCCGACCGCAAGCGTAAAATCAGTAGATCGTGTGGTTCGTCTCATTTTAAGTAAAAGTACTGAAAAGTTCGCAATCAGTTTGGTAAAAATTATTTGGCCTCCGTCAAGCTGATGAACCTCATTACATAATTATGGAATAATGACACGTTTCAATAAAGGGAATATAAAAAAAAATTTTGTACATGGGATGTATCGGATGTATATTGGTGATGGCATTGAGTTGGTTTGACTTGATAATTGGCTCAGGTAAGACCGAAACTTTGACAGCTTTTGAAATTATTAATATAAACAGTAAGTTACTGTCCCGAAACCATCTAACATGTTGAATTTCGTAAGGAATGAATATATATATATATATATATATATATATATATATATATATATATATATATATATATATATATATATATTGGGGGGTACACAACCCTATTATTGCCGCCCTTGTTTGATACTGCCCATGAAACATCTTTTGAATCCATATTTTTGAACTTTTTCATCTCTTCAATGTACTTAAAGGTATTTAGAGTCGATGAATCCCAATCTGAAATTAGATCCTCAAAATTCAATACTGCTGATCCAGCATAGTGGACGAAAACTCGATAAAATGCGTGAATAGACATGCGACTTTCAAAATAATGCACAATTAATGTTTGAAATAATAGTGAATACAATTGAATAAATCATGTTACAAAATGTGTATCGGTTTTAACCTCCGGCGTTAGCGCATGGAGATCGCAAGCCGGCTTTTCATCTCCTCCCGCTGCCTCATTAGGGTGAGTCCTCTTGCCACTTACAATTGTCTTTTCGTGTGTCACAACACGATTCATTGTTTGCACACATACTTAGAGGTAATGAAAGAGTTATGTTTAGTCTATTGTATTATTCATGTATTTGTAATTTTATTTTTATGTGTGTTTATTTCGTTTATTTATTATTATATCATAATATGCAGATTTAGCGATGAAATTATTACTATTATTTAGCAGCGGCAGAGAGCATTGCGGCGCTATGCTAAGATGCGCGAGGCCGTTCCCAGACGAGGGATCGAATCCCTTCCTCCTCGGGCATCGATGTTTGTACCGTCTTTAGTATAAAGTAGTTCATAACTATTTTGTAAGTTTAGGGACTAATGAGCCCGCAGTTAAGTCCCTTGAGCTCTACAAACATTTGAACATTTTACATTTATTCATACATGTTATTCGGTAAAAATATATTATGTAAAAAGATTGTTTGCGCCAATCACAGCAAACGCACAATCATGCTGCAGTTGATCAAATACTGCTTGTAGAAATCAAATTATATGTCTAGTATTCATCGCGGACGGTGATAACGATCGGCGAAGAATGTTCATTTCCATCAAGCGTGGAGACTACCCAGGCCAACACATTCGTAAGATGCATTGAGGTCGCACCTTCCACGGTCGTCAGCTGCGCGCCGTACAATGAGCCAAAGGGAATACAGAGAGGCAGAGGTTACGTAAATGTGCATTGCTTGCCAACCTCTATGTTGGTAGGATAACAGTGTGGTGCTTGTGTAGTCTCGGCGCGCTCTAATTGATGGAATAGGACATTTTCCACCGACCGGTATCACAGTTCTCAATGATTCCTAAAAACATTATTGGACTTTTGCAAGAAGCGTTTAATCAACCGCAATATAATTTTGAATCTGTTATTAATGTCGATGAGAAGACTTTAAGTTTTCCGTTATTAACTTCAATAAAAGATGCAATGAATGATGCCTATTTCGTAGAAACACATGAAACAATGTTTGAGGATGGAAATGATATTCAAGGTTCTATTTCAATCAACGGTGACGACATTTCGGATATTGAGGATGAAACATCTTCTAACTTACAGTTAGACACTTCAGAAGTTTATGCCGTCGATGATGAGTATAATCGAAAAGTCATTTAGTATTGCAACTCAGGAAAGAAAAGAAAACGGAAAACTGAATGCGCTTAAAATAAATTTAAGCGATTAAAAGCAAAGCGTCAGTTATATCTTTGGGAAGCTCAACTAGAAAAAGGTGGACGTAGGAATGACAAATTGAGGAAAATGTCAGAATATGTTATATTCCGATTTCAAGAAGCAGTGGAAAAGTCAATAGCTATTCACGATTTTGACATTCGCAGGTGGGCTTTAAAGGCTCGAGATGAATTGTCACTTTCCCCTGATTCATTCACGGCATCATCGAAGTGGATTCAGAAGTTTAAAACGAAGTACAAGATGAACTTCAAGTACGAGCAACTGAATTCGTCGATGATATATGCAGACTTATTGCAGAAGTAGGGGTATGTAATGTATTTGATACTGATCAGTCTCGATTTTTATCTGGAGATGCATGCTGGGCGCACTCTGTCATTGAAAGGAGAACGACAGATCGAAGTTCTGACGCAATCTTTACATGAAATCACTCACAGTTACACGATTCAACTATTATTTCTGCTAATGGTGCTTTATTATCTCCGTTGTTAATTGTACTCAGGAAAAATATGATATATTCGGCCAGAGAATAAAAAAATAATTTATTTATGCCTGAAAATATCCACCTATTCGCCTCTAAATCGCGTAAATTAACAACAAACTCAGTACAAAACTGGTTTAAAGAGGTGTTCTTGCCCATCAATTAACGATAAAATATTTTATTGTTAGATTCTTGGAGTGGGCAGAATTCAGAAATGCTTAATACTTTAACAACGTCTGGAAAATCCACTCTAATAAAATCCACTCCTGCGGGTACAACGGGTATGATCCAACTCCTAGATGTCTTTTTCTTCTGTCCTTGGAAGAATTTTATTAGGTTCTTTTTTAGATAATGTCATTTTACACAACTATGACATAATTTTGCACCATCGAAATAATATCATTAAACTGAAGTCACAATCAATTTGCTTCTCCTCGAATTCAAAATCTCATTAAATAAGCATGGGATAAAAGCGAATATATCAGAGAATGATCGCCGACATTTGATAAACCTGGTCATTTCTGCTGTAGAACTTATGACACAAAAATTGCGCATTCTGCAATAATAAGATGTGTCTGGTGCAAAAAATCATTGTGCACAACACATTTTTAATGAATATCATATGTGCAAAAATTTCAACGAATAATTTATTCGTCACAACAGCAATTTACAAGATAAAATAATATTGCAAAATACATGCAATAGACACACACAATACAAATATGAACGAAAAAAAAAAAAAGAAAAAGAAAAAAGAAAAAGAAACCACACTCACTCACACACACACACACACACACACAAGATTATTAAATCACAAAAAGAATCATTCATTACCTCTACATATATATGCAAGCAATGCATCGTGTTCTGACACACGAAAAGACAATTGTGAGTGTCAAGGGGACTCACACTTATGAGGCAGCGGGCCATGAGATCTCCACGCACTACATCATGACAAACGCTACCGCCGGCGGTTAAAACCGATACACATTTGTAACATGTTTTAATCACTTATATTCAGTATTATTTCAAACGCTGATTGTACAGTATGTTGAAAGTCGCATTCCGAGTTACTGTTTATTCAAGCATTTTTTCGAGTTTTCGTCTGCTTTGCTGCATCAACCGTATTGAATTTGGAGAACCTGATTTCAGATTATGATTCAGTGACTTCAAATACCAGTATATCGAAGAGATGAAAAAGTTCTAAATTATAGATTGACAAAGTGTTTCATGGGAAGTATCAAACGAGCGCCAGATATAGATATGCAAAACAAACAAAATTAGCCAGCCGCAGTGGACGAGCAGTCTGCGGGGCGCCAGTCACAGTCTGCACAGCCGCTACGGTCGGGGGTTCGAATCCCCCCTTGGACGTGGATGTTTGTGTCGTCTTTAGTATAAAGTAGTTCATAAGTAGATTGTAAGTTAGGGACTGATGACCCCGCAGTTAAGAAGTCCCTTAAGCTTAACAAACATTTGAGCATTTGAACAAACAGAAATACACTTACTCCATAATCCGCCTTCCTTTTGAAGTTTTCATTTTGATTAAATCAAAAACGTTTTTTGAGCACAAAAATTGGCACTCCTCCTGCAATATACCTAGGTCGATGCTCGTCTTTTATCAAAAGATACTTTCATACCAAAAATGATTAAAATCGCTTCACTAATCTCTAAGATCCGCATTCAAATCCACCTCCGACTATCCAGATTTAGCTTTCCGTGATTTCCCTAAATCACTCCAGGCAAATGTCAGGATGGTTCCTTTCAAAAGGGATCGGGCGATTTCCTTCCTCATCCCTTCCCAAAATTCCGAGCGTTAGCTCCCTCTCTAATGACCACGCTGTCGATGTGATGTTAAACCCCAAGCTTCCTTCCTTCCTTCTCTAAGATCTCGCGATTTTTCTATTTTAGCCTCAATTTTGGTGGGATCGTTTCACCCCTTACATACTTGTTTCAGCTGCAAGGAAATAAATAAATAAATTAATAAAATAGAATAAAACAAGAAAAGAAAACAAGTGTCCCATAGTTTTTCATGTATTAATACGAGCTGCATTCAAGTCCTAAGGCCTCCGATTTTTTTTCCTAATTAACTACTCACACAAAATCAATGAAACTGGTGTTACTTCTCGACGTAATCACCCTGCGACCGTACACATTTTTCACAATGCTGACGCCATGATTCCATGGCAGCGGCGAAGGCTTCTTTAGGAGTCTGTTTTGACCACTGGAAAATCGCTGAGGCAATAGCAGCACGGCTGGTGAATGTGCGACCACGGAGAGTGTCTTTCATTTATCGAAAAAGCCAAAAGTCACTAGGAGCCAGGTCAGGTGAGTAGAGAGCATGAGGAATCACTTCAAAGTTGTTATCACGAAGAAACTGTTGTGTAACGTTAGCTCGATGTGCGGGTGCGTTGTGTTGGTGAAACAGCACACGCGCAGCCCTTCCCGGACGTTTTTCTTGCAGCGCAGGAAGGACTTTGTTCTTCAAAACATTTTCGTAGGATGCACCTGTTACCGTAGTGCCCTTTGGAATGCAATGGGTAAGGATTACGCCCTCGCTGTCCCAGAACATGGAAACCATCATTTTTTTTAGCTCTGACGGTTAGCCGATTTTTTTTTTTTTTGTGGCGGTGAATCTGTGTGCTTCCATTGAGCTGACTGGCGCTTTGTTTCTGGATTGAACGATGGCATCCACGTCTCATACATTCTCACAACCGACGAAAAGAAAGTCCCATTCATGCTGTCGTTGCGCGTCAACATTGCTTGACAACATGCCACACAGGCAGCCTTGTGGTCGTCCATCAGCATTCGTGGCACTCACCTGGATGACACTTTTCACATTTTCAGGTCGTCATGCAGGATTGTGTGCACAGAACCCACAGAAATGCCAACTCTGGAGGCGATCTGTTCAACAGTCATTCGGCGATCCCCCAATACACTTCTCTCCACTTTCTCGATCAAGCCGTCAGACCGGCTTGTGCGAGCCCGAAGTTGTTTCGGTTTGTTGTCATACGATGTTTTGCCTTCATTAAACTGTCCCACCCATGAACGCTTTTTCGACACATCCATAACTCCATCACCACATGTCTCCTTCAACTGTTGATGAATTTAAATTGGTGTCACACCACGCAAATTCAGAAAACGAATGATTGCACGCTGTTCAAGTAAGGAAAAGGTCGCCATTTTAAGTATCTAAAACAGTTCTCATTCTTCGCCGCTGGCGGTAAAATTCCATCTGCCGTGCGGTGCTGCCATCTCTGGGACGTATTGACAATGAACGCGGCCTCATTTTAAAACAATGCGCATGTTTTTATCTCTTTCCAGTCCGGAGAAAAAAAATTGGTGGCCTTAGAAGTTGAATGCACCTCGTACATATCCAAATATAAAAAACGGACAGTGACGCTTGGGTACGTTTCCTTGTTAGTACTCATATCTGGATTACCGCCAGTGTTTCTATGGAGGCCGACGTTACGGAAGCTCGCCGTTGGCAGCTGTGCAGGAGACCTCGGCTTTGGTAGTGTCCCGGCTCAGCTCTCGACGCAGAGAAGTTAGCGATCGTATCTGACGCGCCGGTGGCAACTTGGCTGTCGATGAGCTTCCACGCGCGCAGTTTCGCGTTTGCGGACTTGCGGCGAACACGCAACAGGCCGGCACAGATAAGACACGATGCGTGCAGCGGAGGGTGGACCGAGGATTATAAGGCGTGGCCGCACAGTCCGGGCCGTGGAGCGCTCTTGGAAGTCGTCCCTGGGCGAACGGTCTGTGCGCAGTAGCGCCGTAGCTGCCCATAGCGTAGTTAACGCGTCCCAATAAATCTGTCTGGCATCTGCCTTACCAAAGATTAATTCTGTATGGCCCCATTTAAAATCGTCCCTTATATTTACTCCCACACACACTATTGACCTTTAAAATTGCTACACAAAGAAAAAAATGCAGATGATAAGCAAGTATTCATTGGAAAAATATATTATACTAGATGAAACCCGGCGTTTCCCGGGTATTTATTTATATATTTATACGAACCTTGAGTTAGTACTTTTCCTATCCATTCTCTCTTCGTCCATCTCCTTTTTTCTAAAAACATGTTACATTTATCAGAGAATATATAAGAAATCGCAGGTAAAATGCACTCGTTTCGAAGAATCCAATCACGAAATTCAGCAATAATGTTTGTAATAATATCACAGATTGATCTCTTGACGGTGGCCGAGGGGACTGAGGCGCTCCAGTCACGGTCTGCACGGCCACTATGGTCGGGGGTTGGAATCCCCCCTCGGCCATGGATATTCGTGCCGTCCTTAGTTCATAAGTAATTCATAAGTAGTTTGTAAGTTTAGGGACTGATGACCCCGTAGTTAAGTCCCATAAGCTTAACAAACATTTGAACATTTGGATCTTTTGATGTAATGAGCGAAACGTCAAATCGAATTTTTTAAAGAGATGTATTAAAAGAAATTTCTTTTTTACTGCTTTATTTATTTATTCATTCTTATATTTCCTTATTCGTATGCTTATCCTTACAGAGAAAGAGCTGAAGACATTGTAGCACGAATAGACCAAAGATATGGTCTGTGGCATCACGTTTCGCTGTACGTAACCTCCTTGCTATAGAATCACAAACGTCATCGCTGGCCTTCAGTCCGATTTTTTTTATAATTTGACGGCTTTCAACCATCATATGTTCCATCCCCCTTATAGCTGTCGGCATGGAACTGCTATGGCGTACAACGGGAGACTTCGGACGACAATTACACATACACCATTCGTTTGCGTTCTGTAGTTTTCGCTGCGGAACAAAATATTAACACACACACGTAGAATTTTATATACACCGATAACTTTCCATCCCAATATACTCCACCTTTTTATCATTATCAACCCTCAAGCAACAATGCAACCAATAAAACCATTTTCAAAGAATCATAATTGTACCGCATTTCGCGTTATGTTATTCAAATTACTAAATTATCAAATCGCTATAAAACCGTGCCTAAAACCTTCCTCAGGTATAAATTAGTAACTGTACAAATATTTAAGCCTCTGTGTCTTGTCGTTTGGACGTGAAAAGCGTACACCGAACAGACATTCACATATATATATATTAGTAACTGTACAAATACGTCTTGTGGTTCATACGTGATAAACATACACCGAACAGTCATTCACATTTATAGATATAGACTAGAACTAAAATGTGATTACATTTTCACGCAATTTGGGTGCATAGATCCTGTGAATCAGTACCCAGAACAACCACCTCTGGCCGTAATAACGGCCCTGATACGCCTGGGCATTGAGTCAGAGCTTGGATGGCGTATAAAAGTACAGATGCCCATGAAGCTACAACACGGTACCACAGTTCATCAAGAGTAGTGACTGGCATAATGTGACGAGCCAGTTGCTTGCCCACCATTGACCAGACATTTTCAACTGGTGAGAGATCTGGAGAATGTCCTGGTCAGGGCAGCAGTCAAACATTTTCCGTGTCCATTTTGAAAGGTCCGTACAGGACCTGCAACATGCGGTCGTGTATTATACTGCTGAAATGTAGGGTTTCGCAGGGATCGAATGAAGGGTTAGAGCAGCGGGCCGTAACACATCTGAAACGTAACGGCCACTGTTCAAAGTGCCGTCGATGAGAACAAGAGGTGACCGAGACGTGTAACCCATACCATCACGCCGGGTGATACGCCTGTATGGCGATGACGAATACACAAAGGAAAATCAGTTCCGGAAGTTTATGTAACATACACTATGCATGACTTTTTTTGACTTCGTGTAAACGTAATTAAGGATTACGTCTTATTTGCAATAAATAATGAAATGTATAACGCTAAATGAGTTATGGAAACGCGTTGTTCTGCATACTTATCTATTCCACAGGTCAAACAAATTTAATATCTCTGTCGAATACAAAGTTTTAGAAAATTCTTTCATCTACATCTACTTACATACTCCACAACCCACCGAAAGGTGCTTGGCGGAGGGTACACTGTACCACTACTAGGCGTTTCCTTTCCTATTCCATTCCCAAATTGAACGAGGAAACAAAGAATGTCTATATGCCTCCGTACGAGCCCCAATTTCTCTTATCTTGTTATTGTGATCACTACGCGAAATGTAAGTAGGTGGCAGCAAGATCGTAGTACACTCAGCTTCAAATTCCGACCCTCTAAATTTACCTTCCTCTTAATGGGGCATTAACGATTGCAACATAATGAAACAAATAATTTGCGGAAGAGTGGTAAAAACGCAAAATCTCTATTTATGAACGATCAGTTTGAATCTGAAGAAATGTAGGAACACGAAAGACAATACTCAACGACTTATAGGCTAAAGCAAGGCAGATTTATGAAATATTTTTGACAAGTTACTGAATTACACTCTACAATTCTGAAGCACAAGAGATTACACAGAAGTAGTACAGAGATCAGACGACAGCTAAAAGAACTGAAAGACACGAAAGGGAAGCACCGTTTGCGAAAGGAGTAAGGTTTGTGACGTTTAAACAATGCTACTCGGCCTGTATTTTGACCAAGCAGTAAAGGAAAGTGAGTACAGTGAGCCTCTTTCGATATACCTCTACGGACGAAAGTTTTTCTTGGTGACAGACCATAAGCCTTTGACGTCACTTTTCCACCCTGTCCCGCCGCCGACGGCAAACAAGTTTCAACGATGGGCTCTGGTATTATCTGACTAACACTATGACATTGTTTACCGTTCTACGTGCGTGCTGTCAGATATATGCCATAACGCCGCCACAGTCTCGGACTTTTATTCCATCTGAACCTCTGGCACTGCAATTTTATGTCTGCCAAAACGTATTTCGACACAGTTACAGTTACATTCAGTGCATTCAGAATGCTTGTTTGAAGGATACACTGAAGATGATCACTATATGATTGAAATCGATCTGTTGTTTATAAATGAAACATTAACGGCCAATGATGCTCAATACATCTGGTGTGTTCGTCTTTTCACTGACCTTTCGCAGAGTGGCCGCGTGCACAGTTACGGATGAGGATTTGAACTTAATGGGAAGGTACATACATTCAGGACGGGCGGCCTATAACATTCGGTATATTGCTCGACCAGATGTGCGTCGCTATTTACCACATCGACATGCTTTGACAGTTCAGAGCGGTGTAATTTTGTTTTATACTGATTCGAATCAGATCAGAATTCGTCGCTCCTCGCTCTCACCGACAGGAAGTACTGAAGTTATTGCACGAAGGTCACTGGGGCATAGTGCGAACCAAACAACTAGTTCGACGTCATTGTCAATGGCCAGTAATGGACACGCAAATCACAGCATTGACGTCACGTTGTCACGCTTGCCTGGAGCGGCAAGCCTCTCTACACCAACGTTTTGCTCCATGGCCTCGCCCCACAGAACCACGGCGCAACGCATACAAGTGGACTATGTCGAACCTTTTTGGAGTTCTAATTGGTTTACTGTGGTTAACGCCTTCAGTGGTTATCCATTTGTGGTCCAGATGTCTTCTACCACATCGTCAAGCACCATCCGTACTCTGACAAATTTTTGTATGCAAGGATTGTTGGAAGTGTTGGCGCCGGCCGCGATGGCCGAGGGGACTGAGGCGCTCAAGTTACGGTCTGCACGGCCACTACGGTCGGGGGTTCGAATCCCCCCTCGGACATGGATATTTCTGCTATCCTAGTTCGTAAGTAGTTTGTAGGTTTAGGGACTGATGACCCAGTAGTTAAGTCCCATAGACTATACCAACATTGGAAACATTTGAAGTGTTGGTCTCCGATAATGGATCTCAATTTACCTCTCAGGCATTTGCTCAGATTTTTTTCAGCCAATGGAGCAGAGCATATAACGACCGCGCCCTTCGACCCCCAGTCGATAGCGAAGCGGAGCGAATAGTGCGGACATTCAAGTCGCAGAATGGCTAGCTGCGCGGATCCTACCCGCGGGACCAGGCGGTGCAGATCTTCTTGTCCACCTATCGGGAGATGCCGCGCAACGGACCCTCCCCGGCGCAATTTCTACATGACCGACGGCAGCGCACGCTGTTCCACCTCCTGCGTCCGCCTCCACAACGCACTGGTGTGTATGAGTCCCCCTTTCAGGTGGATGAAGCGGTCCTGTTTTGCACCCTCAGACGTCAGTAGGAACGAGGAAAGGTCGCCAGCTTTGTTGGTCAGAATATGTTTCTTGTACTTCCTTCTACAGGAAACACCATAACCAGATCCGTCATTTGCGTTTTCCGGATCCTGCCTATGGTTTTCTAGTTTCAGAGTCGTATCGCAGCCAGCACCTCCCTCTGCGGAGGACGGCTATACACCCAGCGGCGCCGCCTTCAGAGGAGCTGACCAAGGACAACATGTGCCCCTTCAAAAATGTTCAAATGTTTGTAAATCTATCACACCAAACTGCGTGGTCATCAGTCCGTAGCTTACAAACTACTTAAACCTAGGTAAACTAACCTAAGGACAACACACACACCCATGCCCCAGGGAGGACTCGAACCTCCACAGCGAGCAACCGCACGCTCCGCAGCGAGACGCTTTCCACCGCGGCCCGGACCCTTCGTCGCAGCCCCCTCCGCCCTCTGAGGCCAGTGCGGTGGCTTCCTTTTCCTGAGCAGTCGGAGCCACTTCAAACGTCTGCCGGCCTGCCAGAAGATGGTTGCCGCCGCTCCGCGGTTGGCTGCCTGGTCGCGGATGTGGAACCCTCGCCAACTGATGTCTCACCGGGTACGCCCCATCCCCCATCGCATCGGCGGCTCGCCCATCACCTCTACGCGACCATCGCAAAGAAATTTAGGGGGAAGAGTGTACTGTCCTCCAATCTAGAAGGCGCTGAACCATTGCTGCTAACGCCGCGCACCGGAGGTCGCCGCCAGCGACGCCGCAGAGTGGCGCTCTCCAGGTGCAGATATGGGAGGCGCCGGGCAGTTAGCGGGGAGTCGTGTGGCAGTCATCTGGCGTCGCCGCAAGGTGAACAGCAGTGCACTGCAGCGAAGTCTAGCCGGTGTTGCCTGCGTATCCGATACTGGGACTTGGACTTTGGCCAATAGAGAAGGAAGTGGACTGTTTGTTTGTAAACCTATCGCACCAAACTGCGTGGTCATCAGTCCGTAGCTTACAAACTACATAAACCTAGGTAAACTAATCTAAGGACAACACACACACCCATGCCCCAGGGAGGACTCGAACCTCCACGGCGAGCAACCGCGCGCTCCACAGCGAGACGCTTTAGACCGCTCGGCTACTCCACCGTGGCAGGAAGTGGATTGCCGCCCCATGGACACTGTTACAAAGTCTATGTTCGTCTTGTGAATCTCAGTTGTCTTCAAGACATTATTCATTAATGTATTTTGTATTGGTCGCCTCCTTCAAATGTTCAAATGTTTGTTAAGCTTATGGGACTTAACTACGGGGTCATCAGTCCCTAAACTTACAAACTACTTATGAACTACTTACGAACTAGGACGGCACAAATATCCATGCCCGAGGGGGGATTCGAACCCCCGACCGTAGTGGCCGTGCTGACCGTGACTGAAGCGCCTCAGTCACCTCGGCCACCGTGGCCGGCTCGCCTCCTTCGGCAATTCAAAGTTAAGTATCTGTTATCGATAAAGTTACTTTATGTGTACTCTCATTAGACTCACAAGGAGACCACATGGGTATCGGATTTTAGAATTTCTTTATATTTCCGGTATATGAAGTTCAGAACTCAAACAACAATCACCAGAGCTATTCGACGCAACTCTAAAAATTCTCGAGAAAATCGACTTTGAAGTTTTTCAAAGTACATGCAAGTACCAATAATAAAAAGAGTACGAGCACTTATCGGTGTAGCTCAGGTGGTAGCGTTCTGGTCTCACGACAAGAGTATCCTGAGCTCGAATCCCACTGTGATAGAATATTTTGAAATTTACAATTTAGTTACATAAAACGTTTTGGCGTCTCTAACGCCACGTGTTGTGTCAGTATTTATGTATGTAGACGAGCTAAAAACTTTGTCGTCACGTAAAACGATGCTTGGGTAGGTAAGCTGTTTGGAAAGCAATAATTAGTAGCTACGGAGATGACTTCCCAAAACCAGTGTCGTAGCAATCAAAGACTACCGTCATCAACTAATAGTTCAGCCAATATTGTTAAAAATGTAACTTGTGTTTTATTTATTGAAACCATTATTATTAACAACCTTCTATAAAATATAGAAAATAACGAATAAAGAAAAATACGCGCACTTTTCGAAAAAATTACCATTAGATGTTGAAATTATGTAAGTATTCGAACACAATGAAAAAAAAAAAAAAAATCTGACATGACAGGAATCGAACCACCGACTCTACGGTTGTAAGGCAAGAACGCAAACACCTAAGCCTCACAGCTTTACTTCTGCCAGTACCTCCTACTTTCCAAACTTCACAGAAGCTCTCCTGCGAACCATGCAAGACTAGCACTCCTGGAAGAAACGATATGGTGGAGACATGGCTTAGCCACAGCCTAAGGGATGTTTCCAGAATGAAACTGTCTCAGGTACGAGTCCCGGTTCCGGCACATAATTTTAATCTGCCAGGAAGTTTCATATCAGCGCACACTCCGCTGCAGAGTGAAAGTTTCATTCTGGAAACATCCCTTAGGCTGTGGCTAAGCCATGTCTCCACCATATCGTTTCTTCCAGGGGTGCTAGTCTTGCATGGTTCGCAGGAGAGCTTCTGTGAATTTTGGAATGTAGGAGGCGAGGTACTGGCGGAAGTAAAGTTGTGAGGCGGCATTGTGAGTCGTGTCGGGATAGCACAGTCGGTAGTGCGCTTGCCCGCGAAAGGCAAAGGTCCCAGATTCGAGTCCCGGTTCCGGCACACAATTATAATCTGCCAGGAAGTTGCCTGCCCTATATTTGTCCTCTTTTGTAGTATTGTTGTGCATTATATGATCCACACCAGTTGGAATTGACGGAGGATACAGAGAAAGTTAAGAGAAGGCAAGCTTGCTTCGTATTATCGCGATATAGGGGAGAGAGTCACACAAACATTATGAAGTTACAGCGGAAAACATAAAAAAAGGTGTTATTCGTCAGGGCGAGATCTATTTGACAAATGTCTTTCAGCAACTTTCTTCTCTGAGTGCCGTCATGTAGCACCGTTGTGGTATCTATGTGCCACCTCTCAACGGGACGACACCACCAACGATTGTGACCAGCTGGGTTCTGGCTCCAGGCCTGCTCCTAGGACAAAGGGTCATGCTATTGTTTGCCTGCTGGCCCATACCGTGTATGCTCTCATTCGGCTGAAACTCATATTTGGCATAACTATGGAACATTCATCGGAAGATCAAGCAGCTTTGCAAATATCGCGAACTGTTTGCGAATTGTCTCAACGTGGCTCTAGGGCATGGGTATCAAAAGACGCTTGGAGTCTAAATGTTTTGACAAACTGTAACCAGGATAATCCACCCTTTCTTTTCTTCACGTGGTACCTTTGATTTGAATGTGCTTACAGTCGTTTGTTTTGTGCCTGAAGTGAAAATGGTTTTACTTTCCTTTCTTGTGTGATGCCCCCTGCAGACAACCTATGTTGTACAGCTGTGGCTCCGTGCATATTTCTTGAGACACAGGAGTGGAACACTGCAGAACTGTTTACTTCTACGTCCTTCTCTTATTGGTGTATTAGCTGGGTATTTTATGTTTCTGCAAGAACTATTTCATGCATACACCAGATTGCCTTTTGTTCTACGTCGGGCGGTTTTCCCTTTCAAATTCTTCTTTTTAATCCTCTTCGATCATTTTTATGTGCGTGCAATACGTTGCCTGCAGCGCTAAGAAGATATCGTAATGTCGGAGAAGACGTCTGTTCTACGTTCTTTAGTACAACCCTTGCAGCTGGAAAAGTGCAGGAGGCACCTCCCTTTCGTTTCCCTTGCATGAGGCAATGGGCACTAACCCCAAGGGACATACGATGTTGCATCTTGAACTCGTCGGGAACAGGCATTGATTTACCCGAAGAAGTCCTCATTGGTGAGTGAATGAAAATGAAAAAAAAAAGTGAGTAACTCGGGAAAAATGCAACTAAAATAAAAAAAAGGAAGAATGATAGTAACTCGGGAGCATAATTCTTGCGAGTCGGGACTGCGTACGCGATGTCCCGGTGTTTAATTATTTCCAAACACAGCAAGTAATAACAGAAGAAAAGAAAAAAAAATGACAGATTTTGCTATCACCCACATACATATTAGGCAGACATGGTAATAAGAACAACAAGATAACAGAAACGTCATCTTCAAGGAAAAACTTTATTCGTTCCTTCCCTCCCGCGCTCTGTTAGAGAATGGAATTGTTGAGAACTAGTTTGAAAGCGGTTGGATGCATCCTGTGCCAAGTAGTTAAATATTATTTGCAGAGTAAATTTGTAGAGGTATATCAGTGTGAATTTCCCCTTTGATGACTGCTGCAGAACACCTCACTTCTGATAATCGTTATCGAAAGATCATTCCGCATATAAATTTGCGACTCCATTTCCCATTTCCTTGCGGTGTAATGTGGAGTGCTAGCATCACGTAACGGGTACACAGCATTAGCATACGGATTTATCATTGTACGAGGCTGAAATTCTTCATGTAGCAGATAATTTATCACTTTTCTCCACATGCCTGCGAGATGGCTGCAGCGCATATGAATGTATAAAACATGAGTGCACATTGTTAGAGACAGGGATTTGGACAGTGTAGCTACAACTTGTCATGTTAAGTGTATGGGAGAGGTAAATTAGGATTACGCTGCTTCTCGTATAAGAAAATAAATTCCCAGAGGGTATTTTGAATAACAACGACATTTTGGAACTAGTATTGTTGTAGACTCGAAGAATGTTGTATTTTCAGATGACCTACCGAAACAATAATATAGGAAGCAATTTTCCTGTTATTTGGCACAAAATTACAGCGTTCGATTTTGTATAAGGTTCGTGCCGATTTCTTTGGAAACTCTGCGGGTTGTTATTCTTCTCCGTAAGATAATTCTCATTCAGTTCTTTACTTAATGTTTTATGTGGTTCTTTTTTTTCCTGGTACTTCTTCTTCTCGTTGTTCGAAATCGGGCGCGTCATTTGGAAGGTACTATCTCGGCATTTGCCTAAATCTGGATGGCCGGAGGTGGGGTTTAATCCCTGTCCCCCAAAATACGAGTCCACTGTGTTACCAGTATGAAAAATCAAGCTATCTCATACTACCTTTAAATGCTTTTTTATCGTCACGGCATCATCCTGTCAGGACCTGACATGTAGTTTAATGTAACAGAAACGTATGATTTCTCTCGCAGTTCGGTGTTCGTCAACAAAGTAGTGATTCTTCCGAGGTTCAAAGACTTCAATCGGTCTCTTGAATTTTCATAATCTAAAACGTGGAAGGAAGATTAGGTTTCCTGCTTAAGTGATGCACCGCAACCTAAGTTCTAATAATTTTTTTTTTATTGTAGGCAATTTTTAAATTTGGAACATTTAAAATATGTTAGTGCACAATGGTTGGATGGTTTCTACCGGTGTTTCTTGCTAACATTGCTGTAACAGCGGTAGGGTAGCGTGCACTTACTTTGTCCATTAACTATAGTGTTTTCGCTGTTTAGTATCGTTGATGCATCAGGGGGCTTATGATGTTCTTTGTTTTAGACAATCAGTAGTGAGAAGTTAATGTCGTACTCTTATTTGCTGTACAATAGTGCTGTGAGCTCCACCGTAGGTTCGTGAATAGTGGTGTGAAATGCTTGTTGTTGTTGGTGTTGTGGTCTTCAGTCCGGAGATTGGTTTGATGCTGCTCTCCACCCCACTCTATCCTGAGCAAGCCTTTTCATCTCCTCTTAAGCACGACAACCCACATCCACAAGACTCTGCTTACTATACGCGTCTCTTGGTCTCCCTCTGCTATTTTTACCCCACACACTTCCCTCCAATGCTAAATTTACGATTCCTCGATGTCTAAGTATGTGTCCTACCAAGCGATCCCTTCTTTTAGTCAGGGTGTGCCAAAAATTCCTTTTCTCACCAATTCTGTTCAGTACCTCTTCATTAGTTATGCGATCTACCCACCTAATCTTCAGTATTCTTCTATTTTTTATTGGGTGCAGTGCAGTGGCGAAGGTAGTGGGCACTCTAGGCACATTCTCTCCTGGAATTGCAGGCTATGTAGCAATAATAATAGGGGAACAGGAGAGTCACATCTGTGCCCTTTAGGTACGGTTGCAGACAGAAAGTAAGGAATTAGGTTATGGTGGGAGACGGGGCCTGGGGAATGGAATGTAAACTGCCAGTTGAGATAATAGAACTTAGGAAGAGTACGTATTCAGGTAGTTTCACATTGCGTGTCAACAACAGTTTTGATCAAGTATCAGACTTAAGTGGGGAGGAGCCTCTTCTGGCCGCCGCAGAACGCATCTGCATATCACAAAACGGAAGTCTCGAACCTACATAAGTCTTTACAATGAACGAAATATACCAGTTAATGCTATCAATGCAGTAAAGCAATGAGGAAAGCAACTAAAGTATCCGTTCCAAAATCAAAGAAAGCAATAGTAGAATCGAAGAAAGTAACATATCACAGTTTGAAATGATCCATTGTGGAATAAAAGAAAATAATGCACGTCTTGACAGGCTCGAACAATGTAACAGCTTAAACTAAGCAATAAACGTATTGCAGAAAATTGCAATTTGCGATTTGAGAGAATCAAAGAATGCATTGAAAATTTAAAAGAGGACAATAAACAGTTTAGGGAATAGCTTGTTAGCCGTGTCAATAATGGCCTTAAACAAATCGGACAGGACATCCGTGATTAGCTCCCCCTGTAGTAGAAAGTATTACCTCACATATCGATCAGATTGAAATTATGGAAGTCGCTCAGTTAAAACAATAACAGACCGCCACGAACGAACACGGTTGTCAAACGGATAGACGAACTTTCTGTGACGATAAATCAGTTAAACAACAATAATGACAGGACTTATGATATTACACAACGACTATTTAACGCAACAACTACGAGTGCAAGACACTCTCCAAAGATAAAGCATACAGCCTTTGTATATAAAACTCTTCTGGGTTTTGGACCGCATCGTCAAAATATCAAACACTTCACCGACGTTTCGGCCACTATTGCAAGTGGCCATCTTCTGGTTGTTACATTTACTGCTGGGTGACGGAAAGCTGGTGTCTTAAATACTAAATGTTGCTAGTTTTTATTGGTGGTTTCAGTTCTCTTTCATTGGTGTTTACTTTATTTCTTCCTATTGGTGGAAAAGGAAGTCCAGGATTGGTGTTTATATTAATGTTTGCCATTGGTTGAACCTGGCGAATGAGGAGCGGTGGTAGCAGTGACGTAGCACTGATGCCTGGCGCCGGCTAGAGCGTGCCGTTTGCTTTGTGTACGCGCGGCCGCTGTTGTCTGCGGGCGGGCCCCTATGGACTGCACTGCGCGCGGTGTCGTCGCGAAGCGCTGCTACTGCTGGCAGCCAAGACGCGGGAAGTCTGTACCCGTCTTCCCTGTTCATATTTCCGGGTCGCTTAGCTATTTCAATTGCTTCCTCTTCAAAGTATAGGGCTGTTTTGCCAGTACAGCGACTTTCCGAAAATCCATATGTTTACCGCATTCTTCTTGGTGTTCAGCTACTGCCGACTTTGTATGCTGTCCTAGCCGAATGTACCTCTCGTGCTCGGCTATCCTTGTTGTACACAGCTGGAGTCTACGAAATCGGCTGTGAGTGCGGCCAGGTGTACATTGGCGAAACTGGGCGGCCGATTAAAACAAGGATAGCCGAGCACGAGAGGTACATTCGGCTAGGACAGCATACAAAGTCGGCAGTAGCTGAACACCAAGAAGAGTGCGGCAAACATATGGATTTTCGGAAAGTCGCTGTACTGGCAAAACAGCCCTATACTTTGAAGAGGAAAATCAGGGAAGCAATTGAAATAGCTAAGCGACCCGGAAATATGAACAGGGAAGACGGGTACAGACTTCCCGCGTCTTGGCTGCCAGCAGTAGCAGCGCTTCGCGACGACACCGCGCGCAGTGCAGTCCATAGGGGCCCGCATAGCCCGCAGACAACAGCGGCCGCGCGTACACAGAGCAAACGGCACGCTCTAGCCGGCGCCAGGCATCACTGCTACGTCACTGCTACCACCGCTCCTCATTCGCCAGGTTCAACCAATGGCAAACATTAATATAAACACCAATCCTGGACTTCCTTTTCCACCAATAGGAAGAAATAAAGTAAACACCCATGAAAGAGAACTGAAACCACCAATAAAAACTAGCAACATTTAGTATTTAAGACACCAGCTTTCCGTCACCCAGCAGTAAATGTAACACCCAGAAGATGGCCACTTGCAATAGTGGCAGAAACGTCGGTGAAGTGTTTGATATTTTGACGATGCGGTCCAAAACCCAGAAGAGTTTTATATACAATGACAACGGCCGCGGAAGCCTTCGTTTACATACAGCCTTTGGTTTACAGCAGTCAACATGTTAAATCGATAAATTAAATGATACAAAACATTACATAAATTTGTTTTATACAGACCTACAGCTTACGTTTCTTTAAGAAAATATGCTCAAGGCTGAATAACCGGTAAAAATTAAGTGAAAATTATATTATGTACTCGTATTTTTAGCCAACAAACAGACTGTACTATTACTTTTTTATGCAAACATACAGTTTTTTAATGGAATAATGCCTGTAGACATTAAGAAACTAAAAGTACGGTGAACTAGAATAGTGTTTATTGCAGGATTCTAGTGCTAGTCGTGCCCTTTGAAAGGAACCATCCCGGTATTTGCTGGAGTGATTTAGGGAAATCACGGAAAACCTAAATCTGGATGGCCGGGGGTGGATTTGAACCACCGTCCTTCCGAATATGAGTCCAGTGTGTTACCACTGAGCCATCTCGCTTGTTCAGAATACGAATCAGCTCACACGTTAATCGATGTTTCTGCCATAGGTACTGAATCCGTCACTACCCACCGTACGCCTGTGCTACTGCATCTACAAAAAATGCAGATCACATTTAAATGTCTGGCAGAACTTTTAAAGAAACGCTTTCGAAACAATTCTCTACCGTTCAATTCTCCAATAACAAGCGGGAAAAATAACACGTAAATATTCCAATTTTCGATGTGATTTCTCCTCTTTTATTACCATGAAGTCCATGTAGGTGGTTGCTAACAAAATATGTTGGCTGTTAGAGGAAAAATTTGCTGAAGGATATTTCGCAAATATGTTTCGCTGCAAGTAATAACGCCTTTCTCTTAATGATTTCCACCCCAGTTCCTGCAACATTTCCGTGGCGCTCTGTCTCCTCCGTCGCGATAATACAAAAACAAACTGCCTCCATATAATCCGTCTTTTCCACTTCGTGAGGATCCCACAATGTGCAGGAATACTCCAAAATAGGACGCAAAAGTGCAGTTAAAGCTGTTTCTTCAATACAACTCTTGGAACTTGTAAGTGTTCTGCCAAGGAATTGTAGTCTTTGTTTGCCATTCTCAATTTCTTTGTGTTATTTCCAGTTTAAATTGTTGGTAATTATAACAAGTACTAGGTATGTAATAGACTGATTTATCGTGTAAACTAAGTTTAAGGGTTGTTTGGAAAATAATATGTCCCAAAATCCTGCTGTAAATCGACCACAATAATACAAGCCTGTGATTTTATGGATCCACTCTTATTGCTTTCTTGAACATTGGAGTGACCCGTGAAACTTCTCAGTTCTTGGATACCGAACTTTCGATAAGCGAGTGGTTGTATATGATACCTAAATATTGAGCTATTGCATCAGCATACTCCAAAATGAAGATTAAAGTATGAGATTGGAACATAAATAGTGGCAACTACTTATTTACGACCGATACAAAAGCGTTACAAGTTTGTAACTGTTACTGTTCTTCAAAGTAGTCACCAGCCCGCTGCCAGAGATGTGGAAGGCGTAGTATACCGTTAGCAGAACCTATTCTGTTGATGGTGCTAATGGAACGTTCTTCTGTCTTTCGAATCTCTGGAGCAGTTCTGAAGCGAATCCACGAAGTCGTTCCTTCATCTTCAGAATCAAAGTCACAAGGACTTATGTCCGATGAGTATGGTGGATAGTACAGTACTTCCCAGCCCCAACGACCGAACAGAGCAGTGAAAGTTTGCGTTGTATGCACCCGCGCTTTGTGGTGCAAAATAATGGGTGGATTGCTGCTTCTTTCGCGAAGCTGATCATAGGTGATGCTCCAAAAAACGAACAGTAATAATGTGTTCATTGACGGTGTGTCGTGGAGGAACGATATGCGTTAGGATAAACTATGTTCATAGCTCCGTAGAAAGTGTAACATTTCTTGTGTTGACCTACCGCATTAAAATTTCCCGTCACCTATTATTTTATAAGTTACAGAGGCAAACACAGTCAAACACCCTGTATATGATTGCCCCTTATTTATATATATTTCTACCCGTGTGATTGAACTTGTGTGTTCATGTGAATGTGGAAGGTTGCTCTTGAGGCTTTAGGCCTCGTTTTGATCAAGTTAAGAACGCGTGGCTTCGTTTGTCGTCTGCGCTGGCCTCTGCTGGATGGCCAGAGACAAGCTTACTTGGCAATATGGCAAGGTGGCCGTGTGCTTAGTGTCATGTAGTCATGGTAGGTCAACGTGCATGGCTTAGACCACAAATTAAGGACAGTTTCAAGCGTAAAAAGACTCTGAGTACTAAGTTATACCTTGCATATTTAAGTATGGCAGCTATACTATCTGTAGTACAATTATTTAATCCTATTATGGAGGCAATTGGTGGATATGCACATAACGTGAGTGAAAAGGTTAGGAACACACATGAGAACGAACTTTCTCATCTCATTGGTAGACAGCATAAGGAAATCAGGGTACAGGATAATACAACTTGCACTGAAAATTTTTTTTTTATAAGAACCTCACTAACATTTCTTTTAATGTAAAAGAGATGGATAAAAGCGAAGATGCAGGGCAAGGTTATTAAAGATAACATTGCGAGTACTAAAGTAGCTATTGACATGACTAAATTGATGAAAGGAACCTACTTACCAGTAAGATGGCTAGAATTATTATACAGGGTGTTTCACTAAGTGTGTTTGTCTCTGTAACTTATAAAATAATAAGTGACGGGAATTTTAATGCGGTAGGTCAACACAAAAAATGTTACACTTTCTGCGGAGCTTTGAACATAGTTTATGTATCATTTTCCAAAGAGTTACAACACAAAGATATAATTTTTTAATAGAACAATAGTTTTTTCTATATTGCATTGCATTCGTTGAAACCAGCTGCGTCCAAATCAATTTAAACTACATTCCTATCACTGTTAGTTTGGGAGCTACAACCCTTCAAAGTTCCAGGGGCAGCTACCACAAACGCTGCACATAATGCAATGCGCCTTCTAAATTAGTGCGTAGAATAGCAGGTAGATGAAAATGTAGAAAAATGTGGAAGTAAGTACTCTGCCGAATCATGCTGAGGGAAAGTTACGCTGTTAGGACTTTGCTTTCTTTGTGGTAAGACAGTCTTGGTTTTTCAAGTGATGGTTTTCTTGAGTAATTCTTTCACTATGCAAGACGAAGTGTTTTCTAATTTACAGAACTCCTGTAAATCAGTGTAAATTAATTATCTGTATTTTCAGTGTGGTGATGATTTTGTGTCTGGTTTCGGTCAAATTAAAATATACATATGTGGCCTTCAGCCTTTGTGTAAATTTAGTGTGTTTGACTTTACTTGCTGTTTTTAATTAATATTTTCACATCACATCTGTATCCGTCAGTGTGCTAAATATTTCTTAGAGTTTCATTCCAGCTTTCCTGTCTTGTATGACCGATTGCACCACGTGCTTTCGTAACAGTCATTACTTCTGTCTTCAACCATGCTTTTATTAATACTAGTTTTCTTCTATAGTAATTCTTGCGTGTGCTCTATTCGATTATTCTGAATTAATTTCCTTTGTAAATTGTATGTAATTCACCGTGGTGGCACACTATGTGGTACTTAAGAGTAGTATGCCGCTGCCTTCCCACACGAGTTTGTTTAGTGCACAGTACACTTAAATATATGATCAAGACACCAGCCATCTCATCAAGACACCGCCGATGCTTCGTATCGCCACTGTTTTCATGTGTTCCAGCATTGTAATGTGCTGCCAAGCATTATGCACATGTCTGTGAACGAATGAATGTGTTTTCAGCTACCCATTGTGTATTCGCAAATTTCCTCCAATGTTACCTCCATATTCATAACGAGCAGAAACAATTTTTCTACGGGCAGTAGTTAAATGATTAAATTCACTTTGGTACAAGGTTTGTTCTTCATTTGGTCTCCCCATATTTAATTGCTTGTTCATTTTTTTGAATATATTATGATTTTAAAGTATCAAACCTCTGTTTTATGATTTCATGCTCCCAATTCCATGTTTAATTATCTATTCATTTGTTTTTTAACATTGATTTTGTGTTTGTTAAAACGTTGGCTGCTTCCTTAAGGAGTGAGCAATCAGATAAATTTTTGTTGTGCATGTACTGTGGCCACTCATAACGTAATTTAGAGCAGCAGTAAGCGTTTTAACTTACATTTTCAGATCTCAACTGCCAGAGTTCTTGCTTATTTCAATAACAGGTTACTTTCACTGTTTCTACTCAGACATCGTTTATAAAGTCAGGCCTGTTCATAGCTATAAGGTCTAAAATATGTCAATTGCGTGTGGGTTGCTGGTTTAACTGCTCGAGACAGTTTTCGGAGAATGTGTCTAAAAGTAGCTCGCAAGACTGCTTGTCTGTATCGCCTGAAATGAAACTAAAGAGTTCCTAATCAATATACTTCAGGTTGAAGTCTCCCCCAACTAATATTCCATGGCCCGGATACATACGTACTACCTGGCGTAGACTTTCTTTGAATGACTCTAAAACTGCTGCAGCAGCACTGGGGGGGGGGGGGGGCGGTAAAAACACCCGACTATTAACTTTACTTCTCATAGACTTGTTATTGTGCTCACGCCGGTGACGTGGGACGGCCGAGTTCATTTGCACAGAGGTTAGGTAGATATGTACGTCTATACTGCTCTTAGTAGATTCCATTGCATAGTGTCTCCACAACAGTGTTACCACCCTCGTAGTTTAGTTTAGTTGTTCGTTCCATAGATCCACATTCTGGAGATCCTTGTCGATCTCTCTCTCTCTCTCTCTCTCTCTCTCTCTCTCTCTCTCTCCTGTGTGTATGTGTATGTGTGTGTGTGTAAAAGCTGATATAATAATTCGACTAGTATGAATACATGTATAGTTTGGTTCTATTCAAGAATTCGCCAATGGATTAGAAGGAGTTGGCCATTAGTACGTCTTGAGGCTCCTCTAAAACTGATCATTATTTATAGCGAAATTTTTATGGTAAGTTATTGAAAATATATGTTCCTTAGTAGTGGACCACTCTGTTAAAGTCCTTTTAACTTCAACCTTATGGGTATACGATCTGGATCGGAAGACTTTGTTTTGTTAGGTGATTTGTTTTAACACTCCCAGGAGATTTACTTCTAAATTAGGCACTTTGGCCTCTGTACTTTATCGGAATTCTGAAGCATATGCTTCGTCTTCTTTCAGTGAAGAAATTCGTAAAGCTCTGTTTAGAAATTCTGCTTTAGCATAACTGTCATCAGTGGCATCACGACTGATATCGCGGATGAAAGTATTGATTGTGTTTTACCGTTAGTATACTCCTCTTATTATGAGGACTTCTTTTGATTTTCCACCCATTTACGAGGCAGAAGCTAATTTCAGTGTCGTTACTATTACACCAAATACCGTGTACGTGTGGTGGTCTTCTACAGTGGATGTTCTGCACTCTTGATTTCATAATATTGAGCGTTAATATTCCTTTTTATGTTTGAAGGCGAACAGGTTTTTCTGTTCCTTTTGCGGTTGATCTATCATCTATGAATTAAATAAAATTTTCTTCCTCTGTTCTGTGTACGATGTCCTTACCGTGCTCTTGAAGACTTGCCAAAACGCGTTTTTGTTTAAATATAAGCGTAGGCTTCCACGACCGTTGTAACACAATAGCCAGAAGAAAGCATTGGCCGAAACGTTTGACAGTTTTTGAAGATTCACTATGCGGTCTGACATTGTGAGGAATTTTCTTTTTGGTATTTTAGTTTCCCTTTCGGCGCATGCCCTTTTACCGCCACTTTGCTGGCGTCTGTCGTCTCAATCTCCGCTTCTCATCCATCTACATCTACATCTACATCCAAACTCCGAGTGGGCCCTAATATTACTAATTTTATCTTTGTGGTCGTTTCGACTGATACAGGTAGAAGGAAGCAATATATTGGATGAATATTCGAGAAACGTGCGCTCTTGGAAATTCGAGAGAAGCCCGTACCGCGATGCAAAATGTCTGTTTTGCAACGTCTCCTGATCATTAACGTGACACCTTAGCGCTTACTAAATGAGCTTATAACCAAAGCGCCCTGCCCTCCGTTGGATTTTCTTTACGTCTTCTTTTATCTCTGCTGGACGAAAGAGAGTTTAGTAACCAACTTACTTTCTTACCAGACTACACTTCATGAGGATTATTCAAATAAATCTCACTCTCAAATCTGCCTTACTCACGTATGGTCGTACCATTTCAAATTGCTATTTATGTCTACTCCCAAATATTTAATGGAGGTAACTGCTTCCAGCGTTGGTCTAGCTTCTGCTTCTGTTATGTCGTGGTGTCATTGTCGGTGATCGAGAGATGGGACACAGCATCTGAGAGGTAGCGATGAGATGGGGATTCCTCAGTACGACCATTCCAGGATGGCGCCGTGAATATCGGGAACTCAGTGAAACATCAAATATCCGTCATCGCTGCAGCCGGAAAAAGATCCTGCAAGAACGGGACAACGGCGACTGGAGATAATCGTTCACCGTGACAGAAGTGCAATCCCTGCTAACATTGCTGCGGACTTCAATTTTGGGCCACCAAAAACGGTCACCGTGAGAATTATTCAACAACATGGCTATGGACTTTCGGAGCCGAAAGTTCACTCATAAGACCCTTGCTGACTGCCTGGGCCCATTAACACGTAGACTGTCGATCACTGGAAAGGTGTTGCCTGGTCTGAAGAGTTTCGTATAGATATGTACGATTTTAAAGAAAACCTCATAAATCCATGGACCCTACATGGCAGTAGGTGACTGTTCAAGCAGGTGGACGATCTGTAATGGTATGGGGCGTGTTAGAAGTCATATGATACCCCTGATACGTATTGATACTACTCTGGCAGTTTACACGTACGTAGGCATTTTTGAATTATCACCCGCATCCACTTGGGCAATTCGAGCAAGACAATTCGACATCCCAACGTTCGGAATTGTTACGGGTAAGTTCCGGGAACATTTACCAGAGTTTAAACACCTCCACCAGCCAGAAAACTCCAAGAAATGAACATTATTGAATGTATCTGAGATGAAATTGTTCAGAAGAGATCTCCACCCATTCGTACTCTTACGGGTTTATTGACAGTCCTGCGGAATTCATGGTGTCAGTTCCCCACAGCACTACATCAGACATTATTCGAGTCAATGGCACGTCACGTTACGGCACGCCTGCGTACTCGCGCGGCCCTACTCGATATTAGGCAGATGCACCATTTATTTATTTTTATTTATTTATTTACTTTTTTTGAGGGGGTGGTCATCGGCGAATGTTGATGTTGGCAGGTGTGGAAGTAATTTTCTTGCAGCCCGTTAAAATCCAACATCGATAAGTAAACTATGAACAGAATAACAAATAATTCACTTCTTTGCACACTTTGTTGTAAATATCTTGCTAGTGATATGTACATGGGAGATGGGACGAGTCGAGATGACGATAGCGGAGCAGTATGAAGTTGGTGTCGCACCGTTATGGCCGGGCTGGCATAGCATGGCGCCCACGCCGTGTAGGGGAGCGTCGGCGTCGCTCACTTAAATCTTGATTCACACCCCAGCGAAGTGCCCCACACTTTATTGTGGTTTACGACCTGCCTGCACTGCTCCGTGTCCCCGCTGGTATACGGCCTGATGTCGGAAGAACACTCATCTGCGATACTGTTTAGAGGTCGCAGAAGAAGATACACTAGCTACTCAAGAAAGCGTCACAGGCAAGGTGACGTATGTCTCTGAATGGAGTTAAGTGATTGTAGATATTCTAGGGATACGCCGAGAAATACTGCTAGTACCTCTTAGTGCCGCTGATATAATATAATGTTGAGGGAAAAAAGGGTTACCTGTATCAGGAAAGAATATAAGAGAGCTTCCGAAGTGGGTGTCGCGTAGAAACATTAAGGATGTCGCGAAACTAGCAAATTCCGAATGTAAAGAAATAAAAAACTTCTGATCAAATAATACAAAACTTTCTCTTCGTACAACCCAGAAGACTCACCAGAAGGTAATCTTTCTCTTCATTAGGTGCACCACAGATTACATATTAAACCAGGGATAGCTATGTGGAATTTCAACAGAGTGCAGACTCGTTACCTGGACCTGTAGTTATACGGATCCTCGATTATCCGGTAACCGCGAGTAAATATCATTGTTGCCTGCTCCGTACGTGTACGACATTTCGTGGTGGAAGTGCCATCCGCACCCCACATCATCTGTGTTTCGCGTCTTTCATTATTGTTCAATAGGAAATCCAGGATTTCGGTCTTGGATTGGGGGCGGGGGGGGGGCTGATCTCATACAAATTTTGTATCTCAAAGATATAAAAAAAAAAAAAACTCAAATAAACGTTGTTGGGTGTCCTGATGCATGCTTGGTTATGCCGTTTTCAGAAGAGGCATAAAATCGTTAACCTGATTTCTAAAAAACAAAAAAATAACTCATATTAACAGTTTTTCATCATGCTCTGTGTGTGTGTGGGTGTGAGGGTCGGGGTGGCACGTAGCTCCAAAGCCACCTGCATTCGCTACTGAGTTAGACACCGAGCGTTTCGTTTGTTTATTGTTAGCCTTAGACAGTGAGTGTGTTTGTCATGTATATTTGGATTAGGCAGTTGTCAATAGCTAAGATGTTCCACCGTGTCGCATGTGCGAAAAAAAAAATTCCAAAGACCAATTATTTCTGATGTATCTGTGAAGAAATGAAAGATAAAAAATTTTATTTCCTTAAAATATATATTACGATGTGTTATCTGTAAGTTGGCAGACCGTTCCTAGCAGGTAAAAACGTAAGGCTAGTTGTCGTTTGTTTCCGAATATATGATAGTCACCATGGTTACGTAGGGTTCCCGAAACTGGAGTTCAGAAAACGATTTCCCAAAACCGTTTTCGATTGTTCAGGTAAGTACTCTGAAATACGTTATGAAAATGCAGTTCTAGTAGATGGATTTTCATCTCTACTGCCGAATTTCGCTCCCATGTAAACGAAAAACCTATTTTGAAAAGTGTTTAAGCTGTAACGTTAAACCTAGGTTTGAAAAAATTTTCACATTGTAGTGGTAGAGCGCTCTAAGGCGTCTTGCTGCGGACCGCTTGGTTGCTTGCCGTTGGAGGTTCGAGATCTCCTTCGGGCATGGGTGTGCGTGTTGCATTTAGCGTATGAAAGTTCAAGTAGTTTGTTAGCCGAGGGGCTTATGACTGTAGCAGTTTGGTCCAACAGGTTTAACAAACGCTGTTGTAATTGTAAAAATATTCGATTGTTCTGGACGGAATGACCTGCAGTGAAAGAGAAATATTAGACTGATGATGAAGTTGACACCTGCATTATTTGAATGAAGAAGAACAACCATTGTGCGACACTACAACCCGAGGCCTGAGATTTTTCGACATAATTATACTGCCAGCAAATTAAATCGTTATTTCGTTATGGATTGGGTAGTATCTCGTTATGAATCGATTTGATCTTAATTATCGATGTTAAAATATTTGTTACATGCCCACATTTCACCATGAATTTATAGAGATTTCAGTATTGTTGGCGAGGTTTTACTGTTGGTTACAATTCATGTAGCACAATTATTCATCTATACTAATAGAAGTGAGGCTTCAACGAAATAAGTAAAGCTCTTTCACTTCGCCAGTCGAATGTACAAAATCGGGAGTCCAGTTCTGTTTCTGGCATTGTGCGAACATTTGTTTCGTCATTAGCTGTAGTTTATATATGCAGCAATAGATACATAATACTATTTGTATCCGAAGATACATTTCTGAGTCTATCAATAAAATTATTCTGGATATTGGACCACAACACCAACATACTGAAATCCAAATACTGAGGCAAATCAATTATATACATTTTTATGCCAGTGTGACGTGTTTCGAGACAAACATATCCCATATTCAAGTACAGAAAACAAGAAAGTACATATTAAAACACAGCGCAAGATTTCGACAACTCACGCAGCAAAAACGCAAATAAAAAAACTACCATCCATGTAAAATTTGTCTGCCGTTAGGTAACCTTATTAATAAAATACAAGCAGCATATATGCTTTGCCAAGGTGAGGTCGTCTATCGGAAGAACATGCTCCTGTGATGACGCACAGTTGTGAATTAAAGGACAGCAGTACCCACCTATCACATATTATCCATGTGTATCGAAACGGTCAAACGTGAACTGAGATAACACTGTCCTAACATCTTCCAAATTATACTTCTAGTGATCCAATAAAACTGAATCTACTAAATATCGAACACTAAAACCTGAAGATACTATTTAAAAGTAGAGAAAAGGTCATTGCTTCTCAAGGAGGAGACTGATAAACTGCACCCAGCAATGGGCATTAGACAGTTCCGTCTTCTCATTGAGCACGTTGCTGGAATCCTCCCTTAAAGCACAAAAGATCTCAATTTCCTACCAATTACATAGCAATCATCCTTTGCCCTAAAACTGAATTACGTTTACACTACATTTGATATTACCCAATAAATGTTGTTCGATTTTGATGTGCTTCGCTACAGCTCATTAGACATTCTTTCTATCACTGTGGTCTTTGTAACAATCTTAAAAATTTGTTTGCAAATTACTGGTATGGGAAGGGAGGGAAGGAGGATAGGAAAGCTGGAATTGGGGAGAATTTTGGGAACATGTACTTCACCTGTAAAGGAGACCGCGTATAAAACGCTTGTACGACCACGTCTTGAGTATTGCTCAAGTATTTGGGACCCGCAGCAGATCGGTTTGAAGGAAGACATAGAGGCGGTTCAGAGGCGAGCAGCTAGATTTGTTACCGGTAGGTTCGACCAATGCGCGAGTGTCACGGAAATGCTCCGGCAACTCAATTGGGGATCGCTGGAAGAAAGACGACGTTCTTTTCGTGAATTTCAGTTAAGTAAATTTAGAGAGCCGGAATTTGAAGCTGAGTGTAGTACGATCTGCTGCCGCCTACTTACATTTCGCGTAAAGATCACAAAGACAAGATAAGAGAAATTAGGGCTCGTACGGAGGCATATAGGCATTCTTTTTTTCCTCGTTCAATTTGGGAGTGGAATAGGAAAGGAAATGCCTAGTAGTGGTACAGTGTACCCTCCGCCACGCACCTTACGGTGAATTGCGGAGTATGTATGTAGATGTAGATGTAGAAAGGATTGACAGTGGCCGCATTTTGGCGTTGATATTAAGCAATGGCGACAAGTGAAAATGTGAGCCGGACCGGGAATCGAAGCAGTGTCTCCCGTTTCGGGCCAGCGGTCGCCTTAACCACTTGGCCACCCGTGCACGCCACCCGTCCGTCTCAAATTGTCACAAGTCGCATGCTATGATTGTAGCGCCCCTATCGTCCATGCCCTCTTACACTCGCCATTACGGATTCACGTGCGAGGTCGGACGTATGACCGCATCTGCGGTGAAATAACTGAAGCTAACGCCGTCTTCGCGTTTAAATACTTATCGTAATTTAAAATTTATTCCACTTTGTCCTACAAACTTCGTATCACGGTACTGACTTTTACCAACCAGTTCTCCCCTGCGTGAATGATATGTCTTACCGTCTGCTCTAATTTGTTGTCGGTCCTAAATACCATTTTTACATTTTTCTTGTTAAATAATCTCACCAATTTGTGCGAGACTGTTGCCCAGATTGGCACAACTAAATTTGTTCTAGTTTTTCGCACTTCGTTTGTACCTATTCTGTATCGCGTTATCGAACCTATCTATTGTCACAGCAGTGTGCTTTCTTACATTAGACGACCATGACTTGACGAAGCATAATGCTGCATGTGTTTTATTAATGACGTAGTCTAATGCCAGACGAATTTTATTGGTATGTTAGCATAATTGTGCGTGAGTCGTCGAAATCCTGCGTTCTATTTTATTATGTTCTTCCTTGTTTTCTGTGCTGTAGATGGGATATGTTGTGCCGAAACACGTCGCACTGACTTCTTCCGACAGTTTTCTCTATCATTGTCTTCTCATATTCTTTAGCTTTGAAGTAGGACCTTAGATTTTATAATTCTACCTTCAGATAGATCGATAATCCGATGAGACCTCTTTAGTTAACGTGTGAATGCCGGACTTCTTTCGTATAGGATAATGTTCGTTTACATCTATTTATAAATCCTATCTAATCCTAAGGGCCTCCTGTTGGTTAACCGGGTAGTTTCCAGCTTTTATTCCAAATAGATATGTGGATTTTTTGTCGTTCCACTTCGTCCAGAAGGGCACCTGATCCACATAGTATTTTATCAAATTACAAATGGATCTGTTGCTATGGAGTTTCTCTAGGATCAACACCTCTACGTTTCTAGTGACCCTCTTGAAAGAGGTAATGGCAATATTTTGGTCATAGGCTTGCTCTATAAATTCGACCACTGCCTTTTGTGAATAACAGCTGTTTAGATCAGTTTCCATTTATTTAGGGACACAGAAGTATCATTGAGAAATAGTTGATGTGGTGAAATTACTGCAGTGCTTATGGAAAGGCGTTATCAAATATTATAGGATATTAGAGGAAGGTATCTTGGTCTTCTGCCCATCTTCTACCCTATTGCGTTCTTCTTTGCTTCTCACTTTCTTTCTTCTTTAACTCTTCATTTTTTCTTCGGCTAGGAATTTATAACCTACGGTCAAACACACACACACCCATGCCCCAGGGAGGACTCGAACCTCCACGGCGAGGAACTGCGCGCTCCGCAGCGAGACGCTTTAGACCGCTCGGCTACTCCACCGCGGCCTATGGTAGCATTCGCGCACGTCACTCCAGTGTCACGCCGGCCCGGATGGTGAAGAGGGAACCAGCAGGAAGCGCCGCAACTTTCACCTTCGCCAGCGGCCATCGTGCCGCATTCTCGCTCTCCAGGGGGCAACTTGGCGAACTGCAGTGGTTTTCTCGTAAAGATGTAGACAGCGAAACCAGTCTGACTTTAAGAGCATACAGATAAATAGCGACAGCGGACGTAAGGGAGAGAGGCCCTTACAAATAAATGGACACAATAGCGCGTGTGCAGAGAAAGCTCTTATCTGCAGATACCAGAGGTTTCTAAACATGGACGGAATCCCAGATAAACCGTGAACCCCTGCAGACGAGAAGAAGACAAGGAAACCCTTGCTGTGCACACGTGCGTGAGTGGGAGAGAAACTAGCTTGCGCCGGCCGCGGTGGCCGAGGTGACTGAGGCGCTCCAGTCACGGTCAGCACGGCCACTACGGTCGGGGGTTCGAATCCCCCCTCGGGCATGGATATTTGTGCCGTCCTAGTTCGTAAGTAGTTCGTAAGTAGTTCATAAGTAGTTTGTAAGTTTAGGGACTGATGACCCCGTAGTTAAGTCCCATAAAAAAAAAAAAAAAAAAAAAAAAAAACTAGCTTGCAGTGTAGATAAAGTGGTCCGACCAAAACAATGATTCTGTTCACGGAGAAAGATAAATAGCATACCAGAGACTCCTAACACAGACAGCTGCCACAAAGAACACTTCTTTTGAGCCAAGAAGGAATGCAGAATATAAAAACAGCAACCTTGAAACGTGGGAAAGACGCCAGTTCGCAAGTCTCATCTGAGCGCACAGAAAATTTCCGCCGGCGACTGGGAGCGTGGCCGTGAAACCGCCGATCAGCCATTGGATGAAATTGCAAAACGAACCCACTGATCACAGAGACGCGAAATTCAAGGAGAAGCTGTAGCTGGGGGACGTGGTTAGAAACCACCGAAGAAGACACTTGGCCCGTCGCTTGGAGTAGCGAGAAGACTTGCAGACAGCTGCCGCCTGGGCAGACGCGGGACGTTGACAGTGACGCCTTCGCTCGGGGTTCGCGCCGCGACCCGCAGCCGCAGGGCACAGAGCAGGGCAGGCCAGGCCAGGCGGGAGCCACTGTGTGCCGCGACCGCCCCAGACGACGACGTCGACTGCGCCGATCCAGCGCCTGACGCCCACGTCAAGTCAATGTTGGTGAGACAGGAAATGGCCTTCCCCTCCCCTCTTCATATCTGAGGCGTGTCCATGCCCAGTCAAATCGGCCTCACAAACGGCTTTTAATCAAATTGCGTGGTTATGGTATACCGCGCCAAATTTGCAACTGGATAGGGGATTTTCTGTCAGAAGGGTCACAGCTTGTAGTAATCGATGATAAAGCATCGACTAAAACAGGGGTGATATCGCGCTTTCCCCGGGGTAGTGTTATTGGCCCTCTGCTATTTCTTATTTTCATAAACGATTTGGGAGAAATTCTAAGTAGCTCTCTTAGGTTGTTTGCAGATGATGGCGTCATTTATCATCTTGTAAAATCATCTGAAGATCAAAACCAACTGCACAACGATCTGAATAAGATATCACTATGGTGTAAAAATTATCAATTCACTATAAATAATGAGGAGTGTGAAGTTGTCCACATGAGTACGAAAAGAAATACGTTGAACTATGTGTACAAGATAAATCAATCAAAAGTGAAGGCCGTAAACTCCACAAAATACCTAGGAATCACTATTACTTCAGACTTAAATTGGAAAGAACACGTAGATAATGTCGTGGGAAAGTCGAACCAGAGACTGCGCTTTATTGGCAGAACCCTTAAAAGATGCAAGAGAACTACTAAGGACACTGCGTACACTACGCTTGTCCGTCCTTTTTTGGAGTATTACTGCCCAGTGTGGGATCCTTATCAGGTGGGTTGATGGAGGTCATAGAAAGTGTCTAAAGAAGGGCAGCTCGTTTTGTATTGTCACGATATAGGAGAGACAGCGTTAGGGATATGATACAGGATCTGGGATGGGAATCATTACAACAACGGTGCTTATCGCTGCGGCGTTGGCTACTTACGAAACGCCATTCGCCAACATTCTCCTCCGAATGCGAAAATGTATTGTTAACAGACACCTCTATAGGTAGAAAAGATCATCAGAATAATATAACACACATCAGAACTCGAACGGAGAGATTCAGATGTTCTTTCTTCCCGCGTGCTATTCGATATTGGATTGGGAGATAAATAGTATAAAGGTGGTTCGACGAACCCTCTGCCAGGCACTTAAATGTGATTTGCAGAGTATCCCAAGTAAATGTAGACATTATTGCTTTTTAAATCTTTTCATAAATAAAACTAAATTTTATGTGTAATCTGCTCTGTTCTCAAATCAATCCGTTGAATCAAATTTTCCTACTAGCTTACTTCATTTTTACTGCAGTGAGTGAGTCATTCAGGGAGAGGTTTGATTTCCCACAGTACATACAACAATACACCATTATATACAGGATAAAATAGACCATTATATAAACAATAAAAATACACCATTATACATTTCCAGTTCCCTGTCGGAGCAACTTCGTAAGTCTGGCTGATGTCGATGCAATTGCAGCAAAGATACCTACTATTGCCACCAGAATGTCCTACTTCATGTCAATATGTTGCATCTTTTAACATACGCTCATAATGTACCACGCGTTTCTGTAAAAGTTATTCTTCTTTCTCCTAGTAACCCACCAAGATTTCCTTGATGGACGTAGAAGTATTATTGTGTCTGGCTGTTAAGATACGGGACTTCGAAATTTTCGAGGGAATCTGGTATCCATCCAGACTTAGTAAATTTTTTGCTTCAAGTGTATGGGCGCGAACTTAACACAGGTCTCAGAAGATTGGTGATATTTACTGAGGATACTTTAGACGTATGTTGATCGTGGTTTTGGAACTTTGACTGGAAACATTAATTTATTATTGGGCACGCGAATTCTGCGCATTTGTTTCGGCGGAAGGCTGAAGTTTTGCTAAGTAATACATTCGGACTTGCTATATTCTCGCGAAGGGGACATTTGAACCATCAAAGCTCATAAACCTTTAAATTAATTTCCATTTTTGAAGTGAAAGTGCTCGGTGTTTACAACACACTCACTGAGCTGGGTCAATACTCGTTAGGAGTCGTTTCTCTGTAGAGAAACTGAGTCAATAAACTCATATACTTCAAAGAGGTTAAATAATCCGTGAGTATGTCAGTTATTTATAGACTTAAACCTGCATGTGGTGATTTAATGAACTATGTTTTTTACAAATAATTTTGGGCGTTGACAGTTAGCTCGTTCATTTGAAACTAGACCTGACACCTACTTAGGAATCAAACTACATCACGTTTACCGTATTGCCGTAGTGTACCCTGGACAAACTATTGACTGCCTTACTTACAATAGAAACTGAAATTTCATATTACGAAAATTTGTGCAGAAACAATAAGTACAGGTTCATCCAAGCACGCCCACACGCAAATCTTGCACACTGAAGCCTGACATAAAAATGCCGGTGGTGTAGAACATATTCTGTTTGCTACATTTCGCGGTATTTGTCCATTTCTAGCAGCTTATAGTAAAACTCGTTCATTACAACGAGACATATGAAAAAGTGTTTCAAATTCAAAAGACCTCATTATAGTTCTCAATCAGGGTGAAGAAACAAAAATTTATGGAAAAAGGTACGTACGAGAGTGTAATGAAACAGCGAAGAATTTTGCGCGGGAGGACGTCAAGCTACTGGTGGAAATTCCACACCGGGTGAGCTCAGGGAGTTCCCTCGTCGTAATTCACGACTGCCAGTTCCCAGATGGGTACAGTGAGCGCTCCGAACGAGGACTCGGCCTCTAGGGAAGCTGTGACACTGTACATCAGCCCTGAAATGCCAAGAGATCATCCTTGACACTTGAATCCCAGAGAATGACAGCATGTACGTAATATCAAATATGGCTTCCTGAATAACACGCGCTTTCACCAGCCGTGTGTTTAAAAATATACTAAAACTACCAGTTAATTATAATTTTATCTTGATGTTCCCGTTATATTTCTTTAAATCCTATGCCCTGTCAAGCTGCTGTACAAGATGAAAACTCCGGCGTAAGATCTCAATTTTATTTTAATTACATCTTTCCCTCTACATGTCTCGTGTTAATCTTTTCATCTGTATGTACTAGTTATACAAATATTTCACGGTACGTTGAATAGCTAGTTCTTTGTGTGTCTCTCCTATTTTCCTGTTCGATTAACCTTCCACTGCTAAAAGAATATTCTTACATACTGTAACACAGGCCTAAGCAAGTCATCATTTCTTCTGAGATTGGACGTCTGTCAACTTGTTCCCTTGTGGCCGTTCTATTCTCTCTGCCTGCATCGTGGTAAGTACTTTATATTTAAAAATTCATCGACTGTTCTAATTTATAAGGAAGATAAAAACTCATTACGTGCAAAAGAATGATTCAGGCGGTACGATGTGGTAACGAAATTGTACACTACCGTTTCTGGAAATTGCAACACCAAGAAGAAAAAGCATGAATTTAATAGCACAGGCTAGTCACGTGATAAGTAACAAATAGTTACCTTTCCAAATCTGTTGACGTCTTTGAGCCATACTATCCAGAACGTCGTGTGGCCACTGTGCCCTGTAATTAGAGCTGCTATACGCCGTGGCATTGAATCAATAAGGTTCTGAATAATTTAGACAACGTGGTCAAAGGAGAGAAACAGCGATCTATTTGGTATAATTAATATTAGAAATATAGTCTTGATCACAAAAAAATTTAACAGTTTTTATTGACCGGTTTCGACCTGATGTAAGTCATCTTAGGAACAAAATGTAGCCTGCAAAGATTAATGCAAATAATTTCAGGAACGTCTAAGTACTACTTTAGATGTCACACAAAATACACACAGAGTATTGTTACGGCGTTTACCCGTGTGGCCAGTGCTGCACTCGGCTGGGCTGGGCTGTCCTGGCATTTCTCCTGCCAGCAGGTAATTGTTGACTAGTGGCCATAAGGCCTCTGGTTAAATAGTGTATGAATTTGGCGCCAAGTCAGCAGCAGCCAATGGAAAAAGGCTTTACAAAGAGTAGGTTCTGAGTAATGTATAAATTAATACATAGTCTGGTAATAAAAATACATAAATAGAATTAAGAAGTATAATAAAAAACGATAATATAAAAATGCTGTGTGTTAAAATAAGGCATAACAAACCTAATCAACAGGTGAAATTTAAATCATTAGTATTAATTTGCAACGACAAATGTTATTATATATATTAGGTTATTATATATATTGATTATAATAACCTTTTTCGTTGCAAATTAATACTAATGATTTAAATCTCACCTGTTGATAGGTTTGTTATGCATTATTTTAATACCCAGCATTTTTATATTATCCTTCTTTATTATACTTCTTAATTCTGTTTATGTATTTTTATTATCAGATCATATATTAATTTATACGTTACTCAAAACCGGTCAATAAAGCCGTTTAATTTTTTTTTTTATTTTTATTTTTTTTATTTTTTTTTATTTTATTTTATTTTTTTTTTTTTTTTTTTTTTTGCGATCAAGACTGTTTATGTAATATTAACTCCGAATAATTTCCTTACGGGTTTCCCTCTACGCAGTTTGAGCCCACAAATCCGTGCCACTAGTTGCTGGAAGACAGTGACGTTACCAGGTGCCGACCAACCACATCCCAGACATATCTGCTGAACGTGCAGACCAGTGAAGCAATGATACCCGTCCCTCTCCGAAGAAGACCTGTACGTTCTTCGGAATATGTCCTATTGAAATGTGGTCTGAGGAGATGCCTGAATGAGGTTGAATACATCAGGCTCCACAATCAGCGTTAGGTGCCGGTGGCTATTCACAGTGCCCTCAATTTGCAGGAGGCGAGATTGGGTATTTTAACCAATGGCGCTCAAAACTATCACACCTGGTGCTTGTCCTCTATGCCGCTTCACAGTGCAGCCCTCCTGGTTGCCCTCACCATGGTACCGCTGGACAAGTACGCTGCCATCACTGTAGGACACATTGTAGCGGAATTCGTCTTAAACATTACATTTTGCCACTCAGCACCCAGACATGGTGTTCCCGTGACCAGTGCAGTCGGCGGAGCTGGTGGTTTCTGGACAATGGAATCCGACTTAATGAAATACGTGCAACCAGTCCAGCCTGCAGAAGACGGCGACGAACCGTCGATACAGACGTTCACACCTGTTGCAGTGAGCAGGGACGAGCAAACACTGTGGACGATGCTGTACGGTCCGTTATGGCCATGGAGACAAGATGATCGTCATCCCGTGCTGTGGTCATGTTCCGTGGTTCAGTTCCCCCTCGTCGCTGTGTACCACCTTCCTCTACCCACTGCTTCCACACACGCATTACTACATCTACATAGCTACACTGCAAATCACATTCAAGTGCCTGGCAGAAGGTTCATTAACCACTTTCATAACTTTTCTCTACCGTTCGAGTCTCTAAAAGCGCGCGGGAAGAAAGAACACCTAAATCATTCCGTTTTCGATCTGATTTCTTGTATTTTATTGGGATGGTCATGTCTCTCTAAGTAGGTGGGTGCTAGCAAAATATTTCTACATTCAGAAGTAAAAGTCGGTGATTGAAACTTCGCAATGAATAACGTCTTTCTATTAATGATTTCCACTCCAAATCGTGCAACATTTCCGTGACGCTTTCCCCGTGACGTGATAAAACAAGATGAGCTGCCCTTCTCTGAACCTTCTCAATGTCTTCCGTCAGTCCCACCTGGTGAGGGTCCCACAAGGGGCAACAGTACTCCAGGAGAGGACGCACAAGTGTGATGTAGGCAGTCTCTTTGGTGGAGCTGGTGCATCTTCGAAGCGTTCTGCTAATAAAACGTAACCTTTGGTTCGCCTTCCCCACAATATATTCTGTGTGTTCTCTCCAGTCAAAGTTGTTCGTAATTGTAACTTCTAGGTATTTGGTACAATCTACGACCTTCAGGTTTGACTGATTTATCGCGTAATTGAAGTTCAGCGGATTTCTTTTAGTGGTCATGTGTATTACTTCACAATTTTCTTTATTTCTTGTCAATTGCCAATTTTCGCACCTTGCAGAAATTTGTCTAAATCGCTTTGCAGTAGCTTTTGATCCTCTGTTGACTTCACTAACCGATAAACGACAGCATCATCCGCGAACAGTCTAAGGGAGCTACTCAAATTGTCTCCTAAATCGTTTATAAACACTAGGAAGAGTAGGGGACCTACAACGCTTCCCTGTGGAACGCCAGATATCACTTCTGTTTTACCCGATGACTTACAGTCAATTACAACTACCTTTCTGATAGGAAATCGTGAATACAATTGCATAATTGGCGAGATATTCCATAAGCTCGCAATTTCATAAGAAGCTGCTTGTGGGGTACAGTGTCAAAAGCCTTCCTGAAATCTAGAAATATGGATTCGATTTGAGATCCCTTGTCGATGGCATTTAACACTTCATGTGAATAAAGGGAAAGCTGTGTTTCGCAAGAGTGATACTTTCTGAATCCGTGTTGACTATTGGTTAATAGGTCGTTCTCTTCGAGGTAGTTCATAATATTAGAACAAAGTATAAGTTCCAAAATCCTACTGAAAATCGACGTCAATGAGATTGGCCTGTAATTTTGGGGATCACTCCTACTGCCTTTCTTGAATATTGGAGTAACTTGGGCAACTTTCCAGTCTTTGGGTACGGATCTTTCGCTGAGTGATTGGATGTAAATTATAGCTAAGTACGGAGCTATTGCATCAGCATACTCTGAAAGGAATCTAGTTGGTATACAATCTGGCTCGGAAGATATATTTTTGTTTCGTGACTTAAGTTGTTTTACTGCTCCAGGAACATCTACTTTTAAGTTTCGCATGCTGGCAGCTATTCTTGTATTGAATACTGGAGTGTTCACTTCGTCTTCTTTGGTGAACGAATTTCGGAAAGCTGTTATTAGTAATTCTGCCTTAGCAGTACTGTCATCGGTAGTATTACCATTGCTATCGCGTAGTGAAGGTATTGTTTGTGTTTTGCCGCCAGTGTACTTCACATATAACCAGAATTTCTTTGGATTTTCAGCAAGGTTACGAGGCAGGATTTCCTTGTGGTAACTGGTATAGGCTTCTCGCATTGAAGTCTGCGCTAGGTTGTGTGTTTCAGTAAAAGATTGCCAGTCTTGTGGATTATGTGTCTTTTTAAATTTTGCATGCGTGTTTCTTTGTTTCTGCAACAGTGATCTGACCTTTTTTGTGTACCACGGGCGGGGGGGGGGGGGATCAGCCCCCACTTTTATTAATTTATTTGGTATAAATCTCTCGAGTGCTACTGATATGATGTCTTTGAAAGTAAGCCACAACTGATCTACAATCGCATTTTTAGTTTTGAAAGACTGGAGACGATCACTGAGGAAAGCGTGAAACGAATTTTTATCTGCTTTATTGAATAGATATAGACATTCTGCCACACTATTTCGGCTCAGAGACGACAGGCCATCTACAGTTGCGTAGCCAGCTACTGATGATCTTAGGTGCAGTTTCAATATTTATGCTCGATCTTGAGCATAACAATGTGCTGGCGTTGATTTGCTCATGCTACAGGTAGCGACAGCGCGATGTATCAGAGTTGTATCTGCTGCCCACAGTGGTGAAACAGAAACAGGGTACAATCATTGACTACTTATTCAATAACGAATTTTATTAACAAAGGACGGCGTCGCCATGGCAATCCCTTTTTCCCCTGTGTTGGATAACATTTTATGACGGACTTTGAGGAGAAGGCACTTTGCTTTTTGAAAGCCCATGGAGCTCTTGAACTTTGTGGATTATATTTTCGTTATATAGCGATGGAGTGTCATAACTATCTTAACACAGGAAAGAAGAAAAGGGGTTCTCGATCAGTCTGTTATTCCCGAGTCGAAAGGAGTGACTACCGAAAGACAGGTAATAGGCATCTACGAGAGATGCGGATTTCGGGACTAGAGAGGATACTTGCGAATATTTAGGGAACTCATGGGTAAATGGAACTATATTTATCACATTCCAACTACTATAACTATAACACCGAGACTAATCAATTAGAAAAGCTAAATGATACTTTTGTTGCCACAACAGAAGTCAGTGTTTACGTTCCCTGGGGAAAAGCCTGATACAGCTACCCTTCCTAGCAGAATTTCATGAAAGACGCACTCCCTGGGAGAAACAGACTGTCGTGGAGCTCACCCGAGGCTGGTGGCGAACGACACGGATTCGGGGTCCAGCTCGTCTGACGCACAACTTCCCGCTCTATCGAAAACCGGGGATTTTAAAGGCCAGTGTGGATGCACTTTCTTACCCCACTTTCTGGTGCCTAACAATTTCCTATTGGCCACTGCTATGTTCAACCAATCTTATTTGTGGCTTGCCACCTCCCAGAGTCCTCTAGCGAACCGCGTTTCAGCCCTGTCCCCGCTGCCATTTTGTGGGTGGAGATGTTTTTTTTTTCTACATTAACAAACTCAAAAAAAGGACGGACAAGCGTGGTGTATGCAGTTTCTTTAGTGTTTCTGCTGCATTTTTTACGGTTTCTGCCAACAAAACGCAGCCTCTGGTTCGTCTTTCCCACGGCATTATGTCCTTTCCAGTTTAAGTCTGAAGTAATAGTAATTCCTAAGTATTTTGTGGAGTTTACAGCCTTCACTTTTGATTGATTTATCTTGCAAACAAAGTTTAACGGATTTCTTTTCGTACTCATGTGGACGACTTCACACTTCTCATTATTTAGAGTCGATTGCCAATCTTATTCAGATAGTTCTGCAGTTGGATTTGATCTTAACATGATTTTACTAGACGGTAAATGACGGCCTTATCTGCAAACAACCTAAGACAGCTACTTAGATTTTCTCCCAAATCGTTTATGTAAATAAGGAACAGAAGAGGACCCATAACACTATCCTGTGGAATGCCTCTGTTTTAGTCGATGCCTTTCCATTGGTTACTACAAATTGTGTCCTCCCTGACAGTAAATAAGCTATCTAGTCGCAAATTCGGGGCGATGTACCATAACCACACAATTTGATGAAAAGCCGTTTGTGAGGTACGGTGTCAAAAGCCTTCTGGAAATCAAGAAATTTGTATATCGGTTGGCTTTTGGTCATTACACAATATTGTTAATCCCACATCTCTCGGAGCAACGAATAACCATTGATCTTGACTCAATGGAGTCCAAATACTGTCATTTAATTTCACAAATTTCTGAACGCAATCTTTAGGAATTTCCTTTACGGGTTGCAGCATCCTTGCTTCACACGCCTCATGATCATATATGGACATTAAAACAAACTTCTGCTTGCAAATTTTACGAACTCGATCTATCACCTTACACAACAGTTGTTCGTTGCTCAGTTTTGCATAGTGCCGCTTTGCTTCGTCACTCAATAAATAATCTTTCTCTGGCTCTATATAAATGACTAAGTTTTGACCTCCATCAACTTCTGAATGTAGGGGTAATACTCTATACAAATTGAATAGTTCGTTCTCCACAAATGGCACATTCAATACATAACTTAATATGTGGTCTGAAATAAACACATCAATATCAATTACGCGCAGTAACTGGTATCCGCTTTGTTCTGTAAGGGCAATGGGAAATTACTTGTCTTTTATATCATCGTGAATTACATGTAAATATTTTACTATTTTTACTAGATTAATTATGTGAGCTTCCAGTATTCCTTTCTGTGCGTTGAATATGGGAGAAGTTAATAGCTTATATTCCCTTTCTAATTCGTAAAAATCGATACCAATTGTAATACCTGCTCATTTACATTGGTAATGACCGCTAAATGTTGTATTTTCCGGTCCGTGCTATTAGCATATTCATTCAGATATCCATAGAGATTTTCCATATTACTGACAATCATTTCCACATTACGTGCAAGGCTAGCCACCGTACGATCACTGTCACTTGCTCCTTAGTCAGCTTAAGCAGTTGCTCATTTTCAGATACATCAATCTTTGATTTGAAATAGGAGGCACCATGCTCATCCAGTGTGCTAAACAGTATCTTCCTAATTTCCCTCAGGAAGTTTAACACGCCTTGTTTTCGCCGTATTCCGTAATGGGTTAATTGTCCAATTAGACCTAGCGACGTCCTGATCTGTTTCACGTGCCATTCTAAGGCTTTTTCTACCACTGCACATTCTTGATCGCTTATTCCCAAACTTGTAAACTTTTGTTTACAATATCCTAACGATAAATGTGCCAATCTTTCTGACTCGTCGGCTTTTCCCTGAAGTTCTCCTAAGTTAATATAGCTTACAATTTTCCATGTCACACTGTATATTTGTACCTTGACAGCACTGTCTTAATACAGGCCTGGCGATGAAGAAAACTTTCTATACTGAAGTCTTGGTACTGTACACAGGTGCGATACTGCACACCAGATGCAACAGTCCCACCAGTTTCCACATCTGAAATTTGAACAAAAGTTCCACTTCAGTAGAGCTCCTTTCACCGATCTGCATGTACTGTTAAGAATTTGTTTATCTTCAATCGAATGACCACATTTGGTCCTTTTATCCTTACTACAGTATATGGAACACGCCACTGAGTAACTTGCGGCTTCGGCCCCTTCTAACGCTTTCGTCGTATAGGAGGACCTAATCACCCGCTTTAAATTCCTTGAGATTCTGATCGCAGTCGTAGTAAATTTCGTTCCTTTCCTTACATTGCTTATTTTGATCTCTGGCACAATTGTGCATCTGTCTCATTTTCTCTTTTGATTCAAGTACAGAATCATCATAATTATAGATAACACTGGTGGGATCTCTCTGGAATATACCTGGTATGTTGCATTATCTAACGAAAAATAACTCATGTGGCTTATAATTCGTAGCGCTGTGAGGTGTGGTATTGAACGCGAAGACAGCGTATGGGAGCCATTCGTCCCAATTTGACTGCTCTTTATTGATATAATGTCTTAGAAATTCGGTTACAGTACTATGTGTTCTCTCCAGGGCTCCGTTTGACTGTGGATGACAACACCAAGTCTGTATTCTGAAGGTCCTTAACAGTTTGCACACTTCGTTAATGTATCACTTAAAAAAATACTCCTATTGTCACTGAGTAGTGCCGAAGGTATACCAAATCTGAAAACCATTCTTTCCACAAGGACACGAGCTACTGTATCAGCGTCCTGTCTTTCGATCGGCTCTGCCACAATGAACTTCGTTAGAGCATCCTCGAAGGTTAGTATATATCGATTATTTCTATCTGTTACCGTTAATGGACCGACAATATCGATATCACACCGATTGAACATCCCTTCTGGCGTAGTTGTTATTACCGATCCATTTTTGCCTTCTTTTTTTTTACAACTAGCACATATTTTAATGTAGCCCTCAATATCTTTCTTCATACCGGACCACAATCGGTATTTTCGGATCCGATCTTAGGTTCTTACGATGCCCTGATGACGACTTAGGGGTGTCTCGTGGAAATCCCGCAAAATTGCAGATTTTTCTTCGGCAGTTATTTCCTGCTTGACGCCTTCCTCGACTACTGGCTTTTCTACACTTTCGTCTGGCGCTGACTCGGAAACAGCCGAAACTATTGCTCTTATTCTCGATAGTGCGTCTGCGATCTGATTGTTCTTTTCCTTCTTCTATACATTTCGTAGTCATACTTCTCCAATTTTAATCTGAATTTCACTAGACGTGAAGAGGGATCGCTAATGTTATCAATCCACTGCAGTGTTTTGTGATCTGTACAAACGGTAAACTTACGACCAGACACATATGGTCGGAAATGCTTGACCGCCCCAACTATGACCAGTAGTACTCTCTCGATTGTACTGTAGTTTCGTTCTGCCCTATTCAGAGTTCTGGACGCATAGGCAACAGGAAGATCCTTGCCTAATTCTCCTTGACTGAGAACAGCCGCAATAGCATCCTGGCTAGCATACATTGTAATTATATTTTTTTGAATATTCGGGATATTGTTTTATAGGTGGCTGGAGTACTTTCTCCTTCAGCACCTGAAACGCATTCTCTTGCTTAGCACCCCTTAAATGCATGGTGTTGCATATCTGCAACATCGATTATAATATTGTTTTATCCGTGTCTATTGCGAATTTTGCGAACAAACACATGTTTAACAGATGCATCAGAGGTTGTAGAAAGTGTGTGTGGTGTTTTCGAGTCGTGTTTGGCGGCAGTGTGAACTTCTGTTTACATCTTTGTCTGTGTTTGGAGAAAACGGCAGATATTGCAGATTTTGGTGTTTTGTTTTACATATAAAGAGCCAGTTTTGGAAGGAATGAAAAAAATCACACCAATTAAGACAGGTATGGAGAACCATAATAAGCACAAAAATTTGTTTTTACTATCCAATTTTTAAAAATATATAACACGTTTCTGTATGTTCAGTATGTGCTTATTTGGAAAATTAGCAACATATGATTTTTTTATTTTCCCCTTTGTTTCTACAACTTATAAAACACGAAATAAAATTTTAACTCCCTTTTTAATAAATCATGATATGGGCTCGCCACTTTATTGAAATCACTCAGAAAACGGCGATAGTATCCAATTACCCCAAAGAAGCTCTTTAACTCTTTTGTTGTTTTAGGCTGAGGGGATTCTGACACTGCTTTCAGCTTAATTGGACCTGGTTTTAAACCTGTCTCAGTTAAGACATGCCCTAGATAGGTAACCTCCTTCCTTAAAAATTAAAATTTATCAACCTGTAATTTCAAATTATGTTTCCTTAGTCTTTCGAAAGCTTCACCCAGTCGGGCTTTGTGCTCTTTTAGAGATGAACCAAAAATTACGACATCGTCTAAATAAATAAACATTTTCTCACCTTGTAGTCCCATTAGCACTGAATTCATCAAACGTTGAAATATGGAAGGTGCAGAAAAGAGTCCCATTTGAATTCTTTTTTACTTGTAATGGCCATATGGTGTACTAAATGCCGTAATTTCTCGGTCCTTTTCATGTAATAGTACCTGATAATAGCCTTCAGCCAAATCAAAGGTTGAAAAATATTTGGCTTCACCTAGTCCATCCAGAATCTCATCGATACGTGGGAGGGGAAAACTGTGTTAATAGTAATATCGTTTCTTTTTTCCGGAAATCGGCTACTACACTCCATTTCTTTTCCCCGACGCATGTCTTTTTTAGCAGCATAATTAACAGAAAATTCCAAGCACTAGTTGAAGGCATGATTACATCGTTCTCCAACATCTGATTTATCTCCTGTTGTAATGCTTCTCTCTGTGCTTCCGGAATAAGATACGGACGAGAGCAAATTACTCGCCCCTCTGCTTCAGTTATAAATTTTATTTGGTGCCGAACAGTACCTGTATATGTCAACGGATCCTCAGGTAAATGAAATACATCATTATACGCAGAACATATCTCTATTATTGACTGCCCCTCGGTGGTGTTTAAATGAGCCAGCCGTAAGGTCTCCTTAAATAACCCGATTCTTGATTTACTAATTGACTGTGTCTATCTTATGCACAATCTGTTCCGGACTCGTACTGAATTTCGGAACTGCTTCCACTTTAATTAAGAGGCACCTAAATCTAAACTGCCTCTTCCCGAGTGTTTAATACACTAATTAAATAGGAGATTTTTTTGTAGTCGCACCAGCGCCTCTGGTAGGTACATGCCTTCCCGCTGCTCTTGTTTCTCTATATCCTTTTCTGAGTCTAGTATCTGCGACCTTTATCCTCAAAATCCTCTCCTCACGAGGACCGACCTCTGCGGTAGCCACGTGGCCTGTGTTTGTCGCCGCACTTTTTTCCTCCAGACTGTGTCACCGCTGCCTACCGGAAGCTTGTGTAATTCGCCCTTGTGTCGACTTACTTTCGCGTCTCCGCGAGCTGTGTGTTTTTATGCCGTTACATTCTGCAGGTTCAGAATCTATCTTGGCGCCTTTCGCCTTCATTCCCGTACACAATGGTACTAACGTATCCCCAATTCTTTAGATTCCTCTGACGTAATCGATCACTACGCCGCGCATAGTAAGGAAAGCTCTACCCATTAAGCCGGTATAGGGAGCATCTAACTCCCCTCCTACCAGATGAAACTCATGTTTCATCCTTAATTCATGATCTATTTCCAGATTTAGAATTGCTGTCCAATGAATGATTGAACTTGTAATCCCTTCAATTTTTATACTTTCTTCTGGTCTGTATCTGACCTGGCTTCGCAGATACTTCATAATAAACAAGATAATCTGGGCGCCATTGTCTAAAAGCATCTTTATTGGACTCTCTGTACTTTGTGGACATTTCAATTCCACAAAACATTTTTACTTTCACAATCGATTTTACATACCTTTCCCAGCTTAGCATAAGGTAACTGCAATCATATGGTTTTCGGTAGTTTTCCTTCTTTGTATTTTTCAGAGATGACCCTGTGTTTTCGGTACACTCTCTTGTCATGTGCCCTTCATGTGACACATGAAGCACGCAACTGGCTTCGCCTTCTTGCAAGTACCTCTATGTCCCACTAAATTGCAACTTTCACATCTAACTGACTTTGAGTCTCTGTTTCTCGCGACTCTTGGGCAGTTTCGACCTTGCGAATTCTTTTTCCAAATCGTCAGTCTCGCGATAAATGCCTCGATATTCCACAGGCCTAGCACTTGTCCTGACCTCTGCAATCTTTAACCGTATCTCCTACTCGCCCACATATGAAACACTTAAGGGTAACCTTTCCCGATTTCTCCTGATGATTCTTGTCTTTAAAACGTTTTTTCTTTGGTAGACATAATCGCTGACTCTTCTGTCAAAACCACCTTAACAGCCTCAGTTAGGGTAATGTTTTCTCCCTTGCACGCACAATTGTCTGTATACGCTCATCATAGATTTCCTGAATTAATACTGCTCTGTTTAATTTTTCTACTAGTGACAAAGACTAGTTCTGATTCAGGCATGGCACCATGTACTGCCTCACGAAATTGATGTTGATGCGAATCTATCTTGTCCAGTCTCCAATCGATTCTCGATTACCTACTGAAAAACATCGTACAGGCGTAGAAATTCGGAGTACTTTTGCAAGCATCATTTTCTAATACAATATTTTTCACTTCTTCCCACGTGGAAGATAATTCATGCACGAGGAGTTTACTTTGTGCAGGACCCTGACTACGTGTTTTTACAAACTTCAATAATATTGGACAATCCATCTCGCGCACTAATTCAAACGCGTTGTCAGCATTATTAATGAACTATTATTTCCATCATTGAGATTTTCCTCATTACAGAGGTTTACCTCCAACTTAATAATTCGCCCAGAAATGAGTACACCTAGTACATAAGGTTTTACACTAATTATTCAGTATATTCCTCCAAGTGTCTCTATCTTGTGTGTTCTCTTCTTCTGCGCCAAGTCTATTCATTGTGAGCTGCATATTTTGGATTCAGGTGGTCACAGGTCGTCCTCTTCTTCTTCTCCCCTCAGGTTGCCACTCCAGTACCAATTTCGGTATTCTGGTGTCTTCCATTCTTCGTACATGTCCGTACCACCGAAATTTCTTTCTATGCATCACCTCATCTATTCTTTCTTTTATTTCCATCCTCTTTATTACTTCGGCGTTTCTTCTTTTTTCTTTCCTGGAAATTCTGGCCGATCTTCTCCAGAAATCCATCTTCAAAGCTTGTAGTTTCTTAGTGTGCTTCTGGTTAATGGTCCAGGTTTCCGCTCCGTACAGAACTACACTCTCAAATATAGATTTATATATGATTTTTTTTTGTTCTGTTCATTACATTTCTGCTCCATAGGACTGAGTAGAGCATCCCAATGACCTTTCGTCCACTGCAAATTCTTTTATTAATTTCTGAGTCGGATTTTCCTTCAGTTTCTAAAATGGACCCCAAATAACAGAAAGTGTTATTTTTTTTAATTTTCTTTCCCTCTATGTATATTTCTTGTGGATCATTAGTGAAGTATTCAGTTTTTTGATAATTAATCTTCAGACACCAATTTTTGTATGCTATTGCTAGTTGATAACACATGTATTTTGCATCTTCCCCTTCTTGTGCTATGACAATTTGATCATTAGCAAATAAAAAATTATGTAGATAAACTCCATCTCTTATTTCTAATCCCATACTATTACATTTCTGTGACCACGTTCTAAGACAAATATCTATATAGATTTTGAATAATGTTGGTGACATGGGAAGCCTTGCAACATACCTTTGCTTGTTCTAAATATCTGTGAAAGAGTATTACCAATTTTCACTTGGCAAATGTTATGTTTATACATCTGTTGTATTATATTAATTACAGAAGTATTCATGTTTGAAATATGTAATGGTCTCCAGAGTAGTTTCCTTGGAACAGTATCATATGCTTTTTCTAGATCTATAGAAATAAATCCTACATTTTTCGATTTTTCCCTATGTTTCTCTAAAATCTGTCGTAATGTGAACTATTAATGAAATCATTTATTACAGACTTGGAGCCATCGAATGCTTGGGGTATTAACTGTAGTGCGTCACCGATAGTAATGTTAAAGGCGACCCCGCTATCAGCAACTGCATGGTTAGTAGTGGTCATGACTTACTTCCTTGCTGATGAGCTGCGCAGAGGCGAGCAGAGATTGTGAGCCGCTGTGCTGTGCTGCGTGCTGCTTCGCTGTCAACGGCGCCGAGTTGCCGTCAGATGCAGCAGTCTTCACCACCGGAGTCTGCTATTTCGGCTGAACCACCAACGCCTGGAATGCACCGTATAGCGACTCCGCGCTGTCTCCCGATCGACGTTCTGGACCCCCACGTAGCCGTAAAGTCGTCAATTTCGATGACCCCCGCGTTGTCGTTAAGGCGGTTGCCCAATGTCACCCACTTTGCCGTGGAATAGTGAAGACTTGTTTTCCGCCCTGCGTCTACCTCAATCTTCTTTCTTCTCGCTCCGTCTGTTCACAAGGAAGTGCGAATGTTGCTTCTAATAAAATCTCCAAGCCGTCTAGTCATGACGTCAGACTGAGTAAAAACGAAGTATCCCTCTATCACAAAATCAGCAATAGTAACCCTACACCAGATATTGTTCCTATGTCTTATCCTAACACAGGAAAAAGGAAAAAGGGTTGTTGGTTAGTCTGTTAGTCCAGAGCGGACAGAAGTGACTATATAAAGTCAGGTAATAGGCATGTACGAGAGATGTGAATTTCGGGACTCGAGAGAATACTTGTTCCGAATATTTAGGGAATTCATAGGTAAATGGAACTACATTTATTGCATTCCAACTACTATAACTACTACACTGAGGCTATTTGCCACAACAGAAAGGTCAGTGTTTACGTTCCATGGGGAAAAGCCTGATGCAGATAACCTCCTTAGCAGCATTTCAACAAAGACGCACTCCCTGGGAGCTTACGCGAGGCTGGTAGCGAACGACACGGATCCGGTGCCCAACTCATCTGACTAAGGACTTTCCGCTCGATCGAAAAACAAAAATGTTTGTACAGCTTATGGGACTTATCTACGGGATCATCAGTCCCTAAACTTACAAACTACTTATGAACTACTTACGAACTAGGACGGCACAAATATCCATGCCCGAGGGGGGGATTCGAACCCCCGACCGTAGTGGCCGTGCAGACCGTGACTGAAGCGCCTTAGTCCCCTCGGCCACCGCGGCCGGCTCGATCGAAAAACCGAGGGTTTTAAAGGCCAGTGTGGGCGCACTGTCTTCCCCCACTGTCTGGTATCTAACAACTTCCTATTGGCCATTGCTATGTTATAGCAATCTAGTTTGTGTCTTCCCACCTCCCAGAGTCCTCTAGCGAACAACATTTTGGCCCTGTCCCCGCTGCCATTCCCTGGGTGGGGATGTGACTTTTTTTGAATTAACAAACTCCATAGCTGGTAGCAACATTGTTCAGTTGAAAGGCGAACGTCACGGTTCTACCCAGTATGGTCAGCAACAACACTGTTTTACGTCAGTTGGCCACGCCTTACGTCCTCTCCAGAGCGGGGAGCTGCTAACTAGCAGTTTTCCTCTACCCTCTGACTTTAGCCTCGTGAAACCACTGACTTTGCTATTACCAGAGACTGGTATTAACTTTGCTAGTACATTAAGACGTGCCTGTTAGCAAGCAAGTACTAATGTAACACCTTATAACGGCGTCCAGACACTGTTTGAAATTACCTTGCTATTCTCCGAAAGGAAACCTTCTACTCTGAGATGGTGGCTGATGACATCTGAAGTTCACAAGGATATTTCTTTACCACCTACATCCCATAAGCTATATGGGTCCATTTTAGCCTCTTTCTACGATGGTCTCTATTTCTCAGTAAGGAATGCGTTCCTTTGGCATTACACAGTCTTTCAGTAATAGCGACAGTAATAATCAATATACGACAGGAGATTGAAACGTCTGTGGCGACTACATCTATATCTACATCTACATACATACTCCGCAATCCACCGTAAGGTGCATGGCGGAGGGTACACTGTACCACTACTCGGCATTTCCCTTCGTATTCCACTCTCAAACAGAACGAGGAAAAAAGAATGCCTATATGCCTCCGTACGAGCCCTAATTTCTCTTGTCTTTGTGATCACTACGCGAAATGTAAGTAGGCGGCAGCAAGATCGTACTACACTCAGCTTCGGCCCTCTAAATTTCCTCAACAGAAATTCGCTAAAAGAACGTCGTCTTTCCTCCAGCGATCCCCAACTGAGTTCCCGGAGCATTTCCGGACACTCGCACATTGGTCGAACCTACCAGAAACAAACCTCGCTGCTCGCCTCTGAATTGTCTTCCTTTAAACTGTTCTGCTGCGGGTCCCAAACACTTGAGCAATATTCAAGACGTGGTTGTACAAGCGTATTATACGCGGTCTTCTTTACAGATGAAGTACATCTTCCCAAAACCGAAGTCGGCTGTCCGCGTTACTCACGACTGTCCTTACATGTTCGTTCCATTTCATGTCGCTCTGCAATGTTACGCCTAGATATTTGAACGACGCGACTGTATCAAGAAGTTCACTACTAATGCTGAATTCGAACATTATAGGATTGTTTTACCTACTGTGCACGTCACCTTACATTTTTCGACCTTGAGAGCTAGCTGCCATTCTTCGCACCAACTAGAAATTTTGACTAAGTCATCCTGTATACTATTACAGTCAGTTAAATACGACACCCTCCCATACACCACAGCATCATCTGCAAACAGCCGCATATTACAAGTTACTCTGTCCATCAGATCATTTATATAGATAGAAAATAGCGCCTCTATCACACTCCCCTGGGACACGCCTGACGATACACTCGTCTCTGATGAACACTCGCCGTCGAGAACAACGTACCGCGTTCTATTACTTAGGAAGTCTTCCAGCCAGTCACAAATCTGTTATTTGCCCCAACGCCGACGGTCTACCCAAGTCGGCGTGCCACTAGAAAAGTCGCTCTATGGTACTTCGGCCACCGGGGGCGCCCGCAGTCTCGTCTCTCTTTGCCTGCTTCGCGCGCCGGCCAATGGGAAGAAAGGGGGCTCGACTAGATAATCCGGAGCACCATAGCAACAACAGTCCGTACAGGAGTTCCAGTCAGTACGAAGCAGATCCACGAGTTGCCAGTTCCAGGAAGTTCAACAGAAGAGAACCATCTACGAGGGTCAGCAGTCTACACTACTACTGCCTGATACAGTCGTAGTATTACATATCAGAACTGTATAACAGCTAGGACAAATTGTACCACCACAAGTACCTCAAAGGTAAGTGTTTGTTTCACCTAATAAATAGTTCATGTGGACTAATCAGTTATTTTAGTTACAGACCTATGTCCACATCCTAGCTCACACAGATTTATATTTCCACCAGTCCAGCTGCTATCGCCCCTCAAAACAGCTGGTGTTCTCAGTGCACGGGCATACGTGATATCAGACGATGAAAACCTCCATACAGAATACCTGAAACCGTTTTTGATGAGAATGGCTTCTGGCCAAATAAGGAATGCGGTACACAACTATGTTAACAAGAAGCAACACTTATGTCAACTAGAAATCAAGTGCATTTCTTCCCTGCGTCCTCTAAAATAGGCAGATTGCTTAACAAATATAAAACCATCTTTCGTTCAGCAGCGAAGAGATAGTCCTTAGAAGGAAATGTTAAAGACGGCTCACAAAAAAAAAAAAAAAAAAAAAAAAAAAAAAAAAAAAAAAAAAAAAAAAAATTAAGTGTTTGTTAAGCTTATGCGACTTAACTACGGGGTCATCAGTCCCTAAACGTACAAACTACTTATCAACTACCTTATACTAAGGACGGCACAAATATCCATGCCCGAGGGGGGATTCGAACCCCCGATCGTAGTGGCCGTGCAGACCGTGACTGGAGCGCCTCAGTCTCCTCGGCCACCACGGCCGGCGAGTGAGAAACGTGGATGTTTATAAAATTCCCTGTAAGTACAGTTACAGAACACCGTGTTTCCATAGGAAATGAAACAAAATTTTAGCTCCTCTTATTGGGATTTAGTAATTCCGGAATCGGTGGAAATACGTCCTGCCGACAGTCTTGTAAATTTTGACAATGGCTTTTAGATGGATAAACATTGGAATCCCGTGATTATAAATATCCTGTCACAGAGTAACCGACGTTATCGATCGATAGTCAATTATAAGAAGACCGTTTCTATTCCAGCATAGCAGCACATATAACACGGCTGATTCGCGAATGTCACCACCTAATGCGTCCGCAAGAACCAGTATAAATACCGCAACTAAGCTCTTCAACAGTTCCCTACTCACCTCAATATGGTTTGACGCCACTGAACCGAAAAATGTTGGCAGAATGTCGATGGGTTCCAGCTCTAATTGTGACAAAATAATTAAATTTTTCATGCATATTTTATGATTTATAGTTTTTTGTAATATTTATATGACATGTTTATCGATTTAATTTGATGTGTATATGTGTGTAAATTTATTACCTTTGCATATGGAAGTTAGGCTATTGAAAATTTGAAATATACTAAAGTAAATTATGTATAAACTTTGTTGTCTTTGTAATATTTACTAAGTTAAATATTGTGTAAATTGATAATATTATAGATGTTCTAGCTTAGGGCTTGTGTAAACCATATTCATGTGTAAAAGATGGGGGGCATCTCTGCTTCGAAGAAGAATGATGACGTGGAACAAACAGGTGGAAAAAGCGCGGCAGATGGCCGGATTGTGCGGCGAAAAAGTCATTTGCGAGAGAGTCGTAGTTTGGACGGCGATGAGTGAACACTGCTTGTGCTTGTGGCTATTTGTTTGAGGCTATACTTTTAATAACAGCAGTAAAATGGCCTCCGAAGGAGAATATATTTCAGTGTGTTTACTGGCCTGATATTTGTGGCTTATTATTGAATTTATTCGATACTAAGAAGACTAAATTTTGATACATGCTTCAAGAACTAGTAATGGAATATATTACGCCAATCTTCCACCACAGGCAAAGTAGATAATTATTTAGTGTTGTAACAACAGCCTGAACCTCACATTTATGAACTTTGTGAATAATGAACTGTATAACTTTAAACAGTGCTGTTAATCTGTTATTGTCCTATGTCATTATCCTATGTAGGTTCCTTTCCTTATTTAAAGTCAAATATTCCGAGAGACCCAGGGAAATAAATATAACAACATTTTAATTTTTGTAGAGTGCAAGAAGTTGTAGTGCTTTTTGCTGCATAATCAAATAGTGAAGATTAACGTAAAGTGTGGGCAATTGTTCAATTTTATCAGCACTCAGTACAAAAAATTTCCGCCAGTGTTGCAATATTAAAGTGTTTACTTAACTTTAATCAAAAAATAAATTAATTAACAGAGTTATAAAATTTCTTTTTCGCAATAGTAAAGTGGTTAGTTGTTTGAGTTAATTGACAGATAGCATATCAGATTTAGGTACCTTATTTTCAAAATATGTTTGTTCTTAAAATAAAACCTTCCACCTACTGAAAGACTATTATTATGATGCAATTAATTGAGTATGTAGCAGAATCCTTATAACAGTCAAAGAAAATGTTAAATATTCTAGTGCTTAACATATGTTTGGGCTAGATCTTAGAAGATTTTCTATTAGAGTAATTTTACGAAATTAAGATAGAATAGGGGGTTTTCTAAAGTTAATTTGCTGCGTTTTGGAGCAGGCCTAAATGAAATATCTATCATTTTAATATTTTTGGTTTCACATTTTTAGCTTATTATTTACAACTGTAATAAGTTGCTGTAGTATAAGTTCCAAAAGTAAACAGACTAATGATGCTTCAATTTTCCTTAGTAACTAACTTCAAGAGTAGATTGCTGTGTTGCTGTCTGACACCCACAAAAGTGACAGATTTAAGTAGTGTAGCATTTAAACTCTGTTGTACCAAAATTACTAGAGAAACAATTTTTCTTACTGCGTAATTACATTTAGGCTATAAATCAAATGGGTAATTATTGAGCATAGGGACTGGCGACCGTAATTTAAAAAATCGCACTGACGTGTTTTACGGCCCACTTCAGATTTGTAGTTTTATAACGTTTTGCAAACATTTTGCAAACATTTTGGACCAAAATAATAATCTAAATAATAAAAAATTAATTAACAATAGTGTCTGAAACCCTTGTAGGAAAAAATAAAATATGGGTACTGGTGGGTTCCGAACAACTAACCTTCAGCGTCACAGTCCAACACATTACCCACTACGCTACAGCTGACAGTTACGAATTGCGTTCTTTAATCTAATTCTATTGATGACCGTTGTTGAATTTGTGGACACTACTTTATCATTTATTGTACGAAGAATGACGTCTTTTTGTTCATTCTTCAGTTTACCATTGCTTTGAAATGAGATCGTGTAAGTTACAATAAGAAAATCATCAAATACGCAGCGCAAGATGGCGTATGCCAGAGACAGTTCTGGGCGAGGAATGTCACGTGACATCTGCGAACGGTTGATTCTCTTTAATTTAATGGAGGGTGTCAAAACTCCGTTATTTTTGCAAATATCTCTCAAACGATACGAGATATGATAAAAACATAAGGGAACAAAGTTGTAGAGAATTCGTTTATTCAATTTTCGCGTCAGATGAACGGTTTATTTGCAAGTAAAATTACATTACAAACGGCTTTTTTGGTATTATTAACGTATTTCGTGTCCGAAATATTTAAAAAAAGCGAGGTTCTGGTCTCTGGTAGCCAACTAATATGTCTGTAGAATTTGATACCAATCGGTTGAACGGTTCGACCTAAAAAGTGAGAACACGTTACAGCCAGACAGACATCGTCAAATCGCCGTTATTTTTGCAAATATCTCTGCAACGATACTAGGTATGAAAAAAATATAATAGAGCTAAGTTGTAGAGAATTTTCCCCTCTACCAATTAGGTTCTCTACCAATCAGGTTACTCAATTTTCGTGTCAGATGAACTGTTCTTTTGCAATTACAATTATATTACTTTCCTGATTTTTGAAGACTGGACATCGTCCATCCGTGTAAAACCTTCCCAGTCACGTCTAGCTGTATTTCTTTAGCTTCCCTACGATATCCTACGCATTTATAAGGGATTCATGCCGTAGCTATTTTTCTTTATTTTTCGGAAATTGAATTTTTGTATTTTTACTGTTTTTTCGGAACCACGTGACTCCGAACTCCAGTGTTTAAACTAGTCACTTGAGTTCTCGCCACTGCTCACATACTAATGCCTTACTATTGTGTGTTCTTGCTTCTTAATCTATGATCCCGTTGATTTTGTTGAAATGAATACGATATTTAAGCACTTTGCCGTCAGTGGGGTGCGAATACGTACAGTAGCAGACACATGCCGTGTGTCTCAGTAAGTTGGCATGCTCACGGTTTGATAATCGCGTACCATTTCAAGAAAGACAGACGAGATCCACCTACGAAGTTTATTTTTTTCTTGTTTTGTGTGGTACATCCTGGTTCGCTGAATTTCGCCTACGATAGGGGCGCCTGCTTCTGCTACGTATCAGCACGCTGAGTTGGGTGAGTTTTGCTTTGCTTCGCGCGTGTGAGTGGCTGGATGCTTGTTGATTGTAAACCCCCTCCCAATGATGTTCAGTTTAGATTATTTAGCGTAATTTTCAATATAGGGTGAGTCTTTATTGTTTAACAAAATTAGTGCCCCCATTTGCGTATGTTTGAACTGAATATAATTTATTGTCAGTGATATTTTCTCCTTCTTATAAATATTAGTTTATGAATACCCTCCCTTTTTTTTAATTTAATATCGTTTTTCATAAGGGCTGAGAACAAACTCAGATGAAAATTATCATGTTTCAATTCCGTTGCACCATCAAATCCACCTTCATGAAATGGTTTAGTTCGGGGTGGCTTGTATATTAATGATTGTGTGTAATTCTCGTGATCTTCCACGTATGTTGGCCACCGTCTGTTGGTCTTCCTGTTGCTAAAATAAAGTTTGAGTCAGTTCTAAATTCTGGGTCAGGGAACAAGATTCTTTTCCAGGAAGTAGTCAGTAGTTCACGCGAATCCTGTATCTGGTTTTTATGGCCATAATTATATGTTTAAAGTAAGCTTTCAACTGGCCCTTTCAGCTAGAATTAATTTTACAATAACGGTAGTCTTTCAGGCTATATGATTTCGCTTTACTTTGAGACCAAGTGGCCTGTTTAGTGAACATCTGTCGTTTTTAGTTTTGTGCTTCTCACTGTCATCTGTCACCAGAATGGCGTACTACAATGAAAAACAGCGAATATGGCGGGACCATTAGCTGAGTGCGTCAGACAGTATCAGTAGTTAATATACTTTCTGGTATTAGTTTATGAATTTCGCACCAAATTCCACTTTGCGAAATAGGCTACAAAATAAATATGGAGTGACATGTATAGCTATTGCCTATTTTTATTTTGGAGACCAACTGTTGAGAGCCCTAAAACGCCAATCATCATCATTTGGAGACCAAGAATGAAAATTTTTAATTTTGCACAAATAAATCTACATCTACATACAAACTCCGCATTTCACCGTAAGGTGCGTGGCGGAGGGTACAGTGTACCACTACTAGGCATTTCCTTTCCTACGCCGGCCGCGGTGGCCGAGGAGACTGAGGCGCTTCAGTCACGGTCTGCAAGGCCACTACGGTCGGGGGTTCGAATCCCCCCTCGGGCATGGATATTTGTGCCGTCTTTAGTATAAGGTAGTTCTTAAGTAGTTTGTAAGTTTAGGGACTGATGACCCCGTAGTAGAGTCCCATAAGCTTAACAAACATTTGAACATTTCCTTTCCTATTTCACTCCCAAATGGAACGAGGAAGAAAAGAATGCCTATATGCCTCCCTACAAATCCTAATTTCTCTTATCCTGTCTTTGTGATCTTTACGTGAAATGTAAGTAGGCGGCAGCAAGATCGTACTACACTCAGCTTCAAATTCCGGCCCTCTAAATTTCCTCTACAGAAATTCACGAAAAGAACGTCGTCTTTCTTCCAGCGATCCCCAATTGAGTTGCCGGAGCATTTCCGTGACACTCGCGCATTGGTCGAACCTACCGGTAACAAATTTAGCTGCTCGCCTCTGGACCGCCTCTATGTGTTCCTTTAAAATGATCTGCTGCGGGTCCCAAACAATTGAGCAATACACAAGACGTGGTCGTACAAGCGTTGTATACGCGGTCTCCTTTACGGGTGAAGTACATCTTCCCAAAATTCTCCCAATAAACCGAAGTCGGCTGTCCGCCTTACTCACAACTGTCCTTACATGTTCGTTCCATTTCATATCACTCTGCAATATTACGCCTAGATATTTGAACGACGTAACTGCATCAAGAAGCGCGGTTGCTCACCGTGGAGGTTCGAGTCCTCCCTGGGGCATGTGTGTGTTTGTTGTCCTTAGGTTAGTTTACCTAGGTTTAAGTAGTTTGTTCAAAAATGTTCAAATGTTTGTACAACTTATGGGACTTTACTACGGGGTCAACAGTCCATAAGCTTACAAACTACTTATGAACTAGCTAAGACTAAAGTCGGCACAAATATCCATGCCCGAGGGGGGATTCGAACCCCCGACCGTAGTGGCCCTGCTGAACGTGACTGGAGCGCCTCAGTCACCTCAGCCACCGCGGCCGGCAAGTAGTTTGTAAGCTACGGACTGATGACCACGCAGTTTGGTCGCCGGCCGCGGTGGCCGAGGGGACTGAGGCGCTTCAGTCACGGTCTGCACGGCTACTACGGTCGGGGGTTCGAATCCCCCCTCGGGCATGGATATTTGTGCCGTCCTTAGTTGTAAGTAGTTCATAAGTAGTTTGTAAGTTTAGGGACTGATGACCCCGTAGTTAAGTCCCATAGACTCTACAAACATTTGAATTTGAATTTGAAGCTTAACAAACATTTGAACATTTGCAGTTTGGTCCGATAGATTTACAAACATTTGAATTTTTGGAACTAATGCTGTATTCGAACATTATATGATTGTCTTTTCTACTCATGCGCATCATCTTACATTTGTCTACATTTACAGCTAGCTGCCATTTTTCGCACCAACTAGAAATTTTGTCTAAGTCATCCTGTATGCTATTACAGTCAGTTACACATTGTGGTGTCGCACAAGTATGAAGTGCGCGCCACGTACTTACGCCGCACGCCGCCATGCACGCACGGCGCGGCGACGTCAGCCACGAGCGCCCTCTGCTGCAACTCCGCTCGTGGCCACGACTGCTGCATCGGCCACGTGGGACTGAGATAGGAACCAGTTAACACTTGGGAATCAGATAGGCACCAGTTAAGACTTGGCTATCGGATAGACACTAGGAATCATCAGTAGGCAGGCCTCTATTTACTTCAACTATGTATCAGCATTCTGCAGTAATGAACTTTGTAAAAGTTAAGTATTACTGAGTCTCTATGAAATATATATCTCGTTCTAATTTACTCTAGTGTTTCTAGTTTCTGCTGTCCCACTGGCTGGTCACCTCCGTACCTGCACACGCGTGCATCCTTTATTCCTGTGTCGGTCTCTTTCTACTCGGCCACCGACACCTACAACCGGCGGAAACGAGACACAAAACAGACGACTCCCTCCCATACACCACAATACACCCTATACAATGGATAGGGTCTTACAGACATGAAAAAGTGAAGGAATATGTTTCATTCTATTTTTAAAGTAATTGAGTGCCGAAGGGGCTACTCACTGGAAAAAAAAAACTTTACATAACTTCCTGAAGTCTCCCTAGAGAGCTGAGTCATTGTAGCTCTCTGAAGCAGATACATGTCGGAGCAATTGATATTTGCGATCGAGTGGCCAGCAGCCCGCAAAGACCTAGCTATAAGAACTTTTATTTTTCTTTTAAACCTGAAGGCGGCACTTGTGAAGGCCGCAAGCATTTTGTCGGTCGTCATTAGCACGCCGTGTCCAATTAGCCAGCGGCACAGAAGGAGGCGGCCCCGCTGCCGTAGTAAGACGCGTCGGATCGCGGAGGGCATTGTGCTCGGTTCGGCACTGTGCGGGGCGAAGGGGGGGGGGGTGGAGGGGGAAGCGGCGGCGCCCAATTACAGCGGCCGAATAAATCTGGAGGGGGGAGCGGCTGCCTCTTAATTGAATGTCTCCCAGTTATGTATCGCTTAATTACACCCACATAAAGACTCCATTAAGGGAGCGCTGGCCCGCCGCTAACAGTTTGGCATTCGGCAGCGAGGCGGCGCCGGCGGAGGGCAGTCGCTCTTCGCTGACACCCACCCTCTTCCACCCTACCCCCACTCTCCCGCCCCTACCCTACAGTGCAGCAACCCTTCCCTTCACCCTCTCCAGCCACCTCTGCGCCCAGTGGAATCGCTCGCCTTCCGCCAGCATCGTCAGTTCTTTACCGCATCGCGTCGACGATTGTACGAGGGTTGTCATTCAGTTTTAATAATTAGCTAAAAAAAACATCATGGACAATAATTTTAATGCGGAGGTATGTGTGATTCAATAATCTACAGAGATACGCTGTTGGGTACTTATCACGCACTGGTACGACCACCCAATTATCTGCTGACGGCAGACAAAGAGTAATACAGTAGAACCTCTCAAACTCGACACAATGTGGACTTAAAGGTTGTCGAGTTTCGAGGTTGTCGAGTTTTAGGAACTTAAATAAAAATTACTAGGAGTTGAATAAAAACGCTTACTTAGAGTATTCAAATTGTACATTTATTGATTTAATATATGCAATTATATATTTATATCAACATTTATAACTTATAATCAAAAAATAAAAAAAAATAAAAATAATGGAGACAAAAGGCCTAGTAAAATCTGAAAAATACAGTGTTCATTACAATTATTACTGAAGTTGTTTATGCTGCTTATAAAAAGTCCATCACAGTTAGTTATGGGAAGTTTTCTGAACACTAGAAGAAAAATGTAAAAGAAAACTTACTGAAGTCGTTCGAAAAAGCCTGTGATTGAAGACTGCTTTTCTGTCTCCACCCGGTGTCTTGCAGCTTGATCACGGAGTCGCCTGAGGAACAGCATCTCCATTCCTAGTCTGAGTCTCTTGTGCTCTCGGGCCGCCTATGTACTGACGGAAAGCCTTACGTTATGGGCGGTGTAAAAAAATTATTAATTCACCAGCCCTGTCGAGTTTCACGGAATGTTGAGTTTCCGGGAATCGAGTTTGAGAGGTTCTACTGTACCTCTATTGCGAAAACATTGCTACAGCTGTAGAATAGAGTTATATACCTGCGGAGCATCTCTCGACACTGTTGAAATATGATTCAGAACTTGTAAATGCTACATAAATTCGTGGAGGAGGCAGGCGACCACGACGAAATGAATTGGTAGTGCTGCGAAAAGCTGGTTAGGTTGCATTTTATTTATTTATTTATTTTATTTTTTATTGCAGGCCACACTTTTTGTACAGTGCGACTTCAGTGACACGTTTCATTATTACCATTGTCAGATTAGTATCTAGAGAAATAAAAACATTTTACATATGGCAAATTTCAGTAGCAGGTAACTTATCATAATATTAAAAAGTGATGATTTACATTACTCCTTTGTGACGTAGCCACACTTAGAGAAATTAATGGATTTGTGAAAGTACTTACATAGTCACATATTTACAGACTACATATGTGATTGCAGTAGGCACAGACGAAGAAAACTTTTTTTTTTCTTCTTCTTTTTCTTCTTTTTGCCAGCAGGTGACATTGTACAGCTTATAGTGGCGCCATGGCGCTCAGGATTATGTGTATTAAATATACAGGATGGCTTGAACTCATCGTTCATGGTGTAGGAATACACAAAAGTATAAAAATAAATTAAACAGGGGTCAATAAAGATGACAGATCTTGAACATTTGGTGGTTAATTATAATTATATAGAAGAACCAACAGTCACAGTAAAAAAAGAAAAAAGAAAATGTCGACCGTACAGCCTGATGTAATTGCACGATATTTCGGCCAATAACCCTTTGGCCATCTTCAAGTGCTGCGGTACGTAGCACCTAAAGACGGCCAAGGAGTTATTGGCCGAAATATCGTGCTGAGTAAGCAATGACATCCGACTGTTCGCCCGACATTATTTTAATCAAGAAATTCGCCGGGAAAATTTTGAAGTACACATGTAAGTAATCTGTTATAAAATTTGTTGCACACAGATCGGGTTGGTTTTCTTTCTTTATTTATTTATTCTATTTATTTTTTATAAGGAGGCGGCAGGGAGAGGGGGGGGGGAGAGGTAGGAATCCTGAAACACGTTGAAAACATCTGTACTTGACGCTAGTATAAGAAGTATTTGAGATATACTCAAAAGTCTAAAGATTAAAAATGGATATAGAAAAGGAGCAAAACATTTTTCTAGTAGAGTCGCAGTAGGGCACAATCACACCCACCTACATAGCAAGCAAAGAAATATTTATCTATGAAGTCCTTGAGATTACTATAGCGTTTTTTTATACGATACTACCGGTTTCAAATATTGAAATGGTTGTAAATCTAAGCGACTTACCTACTTTGCTTTTACAAAAAGGTACGGCCAAACCTTCAGGAAACATTCCTCACACACAAAGAAAGAAAATAGGTTATGTGGACATGTGTCCGGAAACGCTTAATTTCCATTACTTCTCTTCAAATCACATTAATCATGGAATGGAAACACACAGCAACAGAACGTACCAGCGTGACTTCAAACACTTTGTTACAGGAAATGTTCAAAATGTCCTCCGTTAGCGAAGATACATGTATCCACCCTTCGTCGCATGGAATCCCTGATGCGCTGATGCAGCCCTGGAGAATGGTGTATTGTATCACAGCCGTCTACAATACGAGCACGAAGAGTCTTTACATTTGCTACCGGGGTTGCGTAGACAAGAGTTCTCAAATGCCCCCATAAAGGAAAATCAACAGGGTTTAGGTCAGGAGAGCGTGGAGGCCATGGAATTGGGCCACCTCTACCAATCCATCGGTCACTGAATCTAAAATGTTCAAATGTTTGTTAAGCTTAAGGGACTTATCTACGGGGTCATAAGTCCCTAAACTTACAAACTACTTATGAACTACCTACAACTAAGGACGGCACAAATATCTATGCCCGAGGGGGGATTCGAACCCCCGACCGAAGTGGCCGTGCAGACCGTGACTGAAGCGCCTCAGTCCCCTCGGCCATCACTGAATCTATTGGGAAGCGTACGAACTCGTCGACTGAAATGTGTAGGAGCTCCATCGTGTATGAACCACATGTTGTGTCATACTTGTAAAGGCACATGTTCTAGCACCACAGGTAGAGTATCCCGCATGAAATAACGTGCTCCAGTGATCATAGGTGGAATAACATGACGCCCAATCAAGACATCACCATCAATTCCTGCCCAAACGTGCACGGAAAATCTGTGTTGATGACGTGAATCGAGGAAGTACAGTACATACTAACGAAACAATTGGGTATTTTGACAATTGTGTGCACGAATTATTTCAATTTACATTTAAATAGAAATACTAAAATGAACTCTAACATGGAAATTAAGCGTTTTCGGACACATGTCCACGTAACATATTTTCTGTCTTTGTGTGTGAGGAATGTTTCCTGAAAGTTTGGCCGTATCTTTTTGTAACACAAAAATCTAACGGACTCAACTGTGCGGTTATTAGTCCGTAGCTTACAAACTACTTAAACTAAGGTCAACTAACCTAAGGACAACACAAACACCCATGCCCGAGGGGGCACTCGAACCCCATGGGTGTTTATATTGTCCTTAGATTAGTTTACCTTAGTTTAAATAGTTTGTAAGCTACGGACTAATAACCACGCATGAGTCCGATAGATTTACAAACATTTGAACATTTTTGAAACACAGTGGCATTCACTGCGTGTGAATTGGGTTCAAGTTGAAAGATAGGGTGGGTTTTTTACGCGATTAATGATCTCAACATTTTTATTGCAAATTAAATATTTGTTAATAAATTTTCTTGGTTCTAAGGCCGAGTTCTAAGAAACTTGCTGCTTCCTTACGTTTCGTCCGATGCTGCGCCGGACGTCGTCGGAGGTTATTGGTCTGTTGAGTCTTGCCTTACAACCCAGAGCAGCAACAAATAGCATCCAGCCAGAACTGAACGCAATAATCAAATCCCTTAATATTAATTTTAAATCTTTGTACTTATAAACTATCCTCTAACATTAATTTTAAAATTTGAACTCATATACTACCCCCATATAATCTATTAATTTATACTCTAAAATGATAAACGAAAATTTAAAAAAATTATAATCATACTTGTTCGTTGGATAAAAGAATTAAAAATACGGCCATTAAAGCTACTAACCTCAGAGATAGAGCAGCTCGAAAGGTCTCTCTAATAACCCGTTTCCAACTGATTTACCTATCCGACAGGGTCCAGATTGTAATAACAATAAATAAGAGAGATAGGAGGAGGAGGAGATAGATAATGAGAGAATCAAATCGATTTAAAAAGGGGGATGATAAAGACGCAAAGAGGAGAAGAAAGGAGATGGATATGGTGTGGGATACGAGGGGGTGGTGTGAAGGCGATGGAAAAAAGACAGGGGGAGGAGAAGATTAAAAAAAGAAGGGGGAATAGAAGAGTGAGAATGGGATAGACACAGGGAGAAGAGATTAGGCTATATATCCCACACACACTAGCTACTCCGAAGCATTTCCGAGTTTAATAGTAAAATATAGAAAACAAATCACATTTTGTATGAAATAGTGGTGTAATGAAGAGTAAAATTACACTCCCTTTTCCTTAAAAAAATGTTCAAATGTTTGTAGAGCTTATGGGACTTAAATAAGGGGTCATCAGTCCCTAAAGTTACAAACTACTTATGAACTAGCTAATACTAAGGACAGCATAAATATCCATGCCCGAGGGGGGATTAGAACCCCCCGACCGTAGTGGCCGTGCAGACCGTGACTGGCGCACCGAAGTCCCCTCGGCCACCGCGGCCGGCAGCTATCGCATCAGCATAATCACATAGAAATCTAATAGGTATACAGTCCGGACCAGAAGACTTGTTCTTGTTAAGTTATTTAAGCTGCTTCACTACTCCGAGGATATCACCCATTCTGGCCTCTGTTTTTAATTCAAAATCTGGAATATTCGTTTCGTCTTCTTTGGTGAATGAGTTTCTAAAAGCTATGGTTAATAACTCTGCTTTAGTAGCGCTACCATCGGTAGGATCGCCATTACTATCACGTAGTGACGGTATTTTTTGAGCTTTGTCCCTAGTATATTTAACATAAGACCAAAATCTCTTAGGGTTTTCAGTCAAATTTCTAGAAAGAGTTTCATTGTGGAAAGTATTGTAGCATCTCGCATTGAAATCCTCGCTAAATTTCGAGCTTCTGTGTAGGAACGCCAATCCTGGGGATTTTGTGTTCGTTTCTTTTAGTGTCCTGACCTGTTTTTGATCCAAGAGGGATCATCTCCTTCTTTTATTAATTTATTTGGTATAAAACTGTCAATTGCTGTCGATGCCATTTCTTTGAATTTGAGCCACATCTGGTCTACATTTACGTTTAGTGTTAGGAACGAGTGGAAACAGTATTTCAAAAAGCAATGTATTGTATTTCCTTCTTCTTTCCTGAACAAATATACTTTTCGTCTATTTGGTAACTTTGGGACATTCGATATTCATTCTCTTTACGCAGCTCTGTGTTCACTAATACCTGTATCCATTTTGATGCTCGTTATGACCTCAGAATCATTTGTTGCTAAGAGATCAAGTGTGTTTTTACATCCATTTACAATTATAGTTGGCTCTTGAACTAATTGTTCGAAGTAATTCTCAGACAATGCGATGAGTACAATTTCGCACAATGTTTTTTGCGTACTTCCTGATTTGAAAGTATAATTTCGCCAACATATGTAGGGTAAATTAAAATCACCGCCTACTATTATTGTGTGAGTCGGGTACATATCTGCAATTACACATAGGGTGTCTTTGAACCTTTCTCCTATTGTATTGTCGGAGTCGGGGGAGGGGGGAGGTAAAAAGGAACCAATTATTACCTTTTTACGATTTTCGAGTACTATCTCTAGCCATAACAACTCCCAGGAACTATCAACTTCAAAATCCACTACACGATAGACTGCTTTTGATGGCGACAAACACGCCTCCACCTGTTTTGTTTAATCTATCCTTTCTGACGACAGTTAGATCTTATGCAAAAACTTCCGATGAACGTATTTCCGTTTGAGCCACCTTTCGCTGCCTATAAAGATGTGTGCTTCGGTGCTTTCTATTAACGCTTTGAGTTCCGGAACTTTCCCGACAAAGCTACGTCAATTTACAACTGTTATAACGATAGTTCCCAGATATACATTTCTCCTGTGATCCACCTGCACCCTTTGAGATTGCCCATTTTGTTTTCCCCCGATGCCCTCTATCCTAAGAAACCGCCTAGTCCACGCCACATAGCCCCCGCTGCCCGTGTAGCCGCTTCCTGTTGCGGACCCCGCTGATGTTTCCAACGCTTTGGCCCGCTCCTTTGCAGAGGTTTCGAGCTCTGCCTTCCTCCCTCGCAAGCAGGCAGAGGAAGCACGGTCGCCTTCTTTCCACTCAATGGCGTGAAGCCATTGTTGTCCCCATCCCCAAACCAGGTAAGGACAAACATCTTCCTTCCAGTTTTCGCTCCATTTCTCTGACGAGCTGCGTCTGTAAGGTGATGGAACGCATGGTTAACGCTCGGTTGGTTTCCCTTGTCGAATCTCGACGCCTCCTGACTAATGTTCAATGTGGTTTTCTTAGACACCGCTCTCTTGCTGATCACCTCGTTACCTTGTCGACCTTCATTATGAATAATTTTCTAAGGAAACGTCATACGGTAGCAGTGTTCTTGGAGAAGGCTTACGATACTCGGCCCTGTACCAGAGGACCGCAGTAGGTCCTGTCGACGATGCTGCAATGGTCAGCTCTGCCTTCATCTCGCAAGCAAGACTGGCAGTCTTTAACACCTCAGACTGCCGCTCAAATCAGGAGAGAATCTCTTCCGACCCAAAGCGACACACGTCGTTGGTATACCGACATGAGCAACCATCCGCAGGTGGCTGCACCATGTTCCTTCATGGCATCCGGAAGGACCCATTCCACATCTGGAATGACTCCACCCGGTATGCACACGGATTGCACATCTGCTATCTTCCCCACCTTACTGGCCAAATCGCTAAGGGGCCCCATTATCCGCCTAACGTTGAAACTCCAGTGTACCCACCCTCTGAGATTGCCCGGATCTTGCTGACTGAGAGGTGACCATTTATTTATTTTTTATTTACTTCTCATTTAAATAATTAATAAAAATGGAGATAAGAAAAAAAGCAAAGAGAAAATATATATATATATATATATATATATATATATATATATATATATATATAAGTGCTTACAGTTGTTGCTACAATTATAATATAACAAATTACAATTCGTGCATTTTACAATAATTAGATGTATTGGAGAACATGAAAACGTGATTGGTTACATGGTTGTTACACATATGTCGAAATTCAATGTTTCTGAAATTTCTTAATTATAATGTAATAGGAGAGAAAGAAATTATATCTAAAAAAATATATACGGGGTTTTCTGTGGCGTTGAGTACCTTGGAGGAATGTTTCCTTCAAGCCACTGATCACCCAGCACAGTATATATATATATATATATATATATATATATATATATATATATATATATATATATATATATATATATATATCAGGTGTTAGAATCCACATTAATGTAAAGAAGGTTTGGTTTGGGTTGATGACAGTGGGAGATCGCTCCCCTGTCACTCTTGAGTCTCATCAGTGTCACCTCTTTCATTTATGAAAGTTTCATCGCCTTCTTCCTCTTCTGTTTGTTCCCAACTATACCTGTCCACTCTGCGGGGCAGAGTCTTGTCCTTTTGTATTCCTCGTAGGTTGCATTGGATGTCTTGTCTGCTAGTGTGTTGAGTTGTGTCCATTTTTGTTCGTCTCTTATTATGTTATATATCGTATCGTCTGTTGTAAAGTCTAGCTGATGTGTGTCTCTGACATGTGTGTATCGTCCGCAGAGTAAGACGAGGTGACCTCAGGACTTGTGGCACCATCCGGCGCAGGAACACTGTCCATCTTCGACAGCGCCTCAAACCTGTATTGTAAGACGGACCGGGAAGGCCTCACGATCGGTCCCCCTGAATGTCTTGCGCCGTCCACCATGCGCCGGGGAGACCTTCCAATCCACCACGGACGGGGCGGCGACTCTAACGCGTGCAGTGACCGGACTGGCCAAAGCCGCGGGCCGATCGGTGGGCACAAAAGACGCACAGGGCCCATCCACCGCAGCCTCAAGCTTCGCAACCGCAGCCGACGCCGCCTGAAGCTGGGAACGAACAGTCATCAACTCAGCCTGCATCCGCAGACAGCAATCACATTCCAGTGGTGTTCAAACCAATCTTGGGATTGTTGACTGCTTTACCTTTTTTAGTAAACCCAAAGAACAATTGAAGTGTAGGTCTAAAAACCGTAAGACCTTGTAAACAATAATAAACGAGCACGCTGGTACACCAGCCTGTTTATTAACGCGAATCTTAATCTAAATAAAGTCGCGAGCGCACGAAAATTTAAGAAAAGAAAAAAACTCAGAGAAAAATCAGAATAAGTGGCTTCTACTGAGGTGCCGGTGTAACTGGAGAAGATTGTAAGAGCTGAAGTCTGCTGACGTGTGAAATGACGGCAGTAATGAAACAAATTCGGTGTTAAAACAAAGGCAAACGCCTGTCTCGACGCGATTCACACAGCGGAATAATACACTAAGCATATATTTAATGCGAATATGAATCAAATGTCAACACGAGCACACGGTAAATTTGATGAACGTAAGGGGAAGCTCACAGAAAAGTCAAAACATGTAGCTTCTGGTGAAAAGCCGGTTACTCTTACAACTGAAAATGTGCTGGCGCTGGAGAGGTGCGCACTGGAGGACGGCCACTAGGCGACTGCATTATTGCATCACTGCAACTAATAAAAGACAGTCTTACCTTATTCTGTGTTCGGCAACACTCAGCACAAAGTCCATCGAAACTAAACAAGCAACAGTGTGACCAGAAGAGTAGGGTGTGCTCTTAGAAGCGTCAGTTGCAAGTCTGCCAGTGCCCGTCTCGTTCTGCTGCGGAGTGCACCTCAAGGGTCACGCCCTCACTCAAATAAAAGCTCCAGTTCTCTTAGCGAAGTCCGACCAATGCCAGATGGCTGTTGGATTGCAAATATTGTCAAACATGTCAGAAGAACTCAATCAGCAAAACTCCAGTATTTCTTAATTATATCCATAATGGATGTGAGGTCGCGGTTGTATACTTAATTACTTTGTCAAGTAGGCTCAACCACAGAGATCGTGTAAAAGCACTACAATATGAAGCATTTCAAGAGTCAAGCCCTCATCATCAGATAAACTATACAAGAATCTTCAAACCTGAGACAATAAAAATGCAAAACGTAGTAAAACAAAACGTGGTTACCTCCCTTGTAACCGTGTCTACGCAGAAAGGTGTTTCGTCAAGATTCAAAACACAATCCAGCACTGGCGGCGCATAACACTAGCGAAATCACGGAGTCAACAACACGAGTGGGGCGCACGTATACACAAGAAAACAAAGACCACTAAATACCAAAGATCATCCACAAGCTAGTGGATACATTCAGTTGTCGCAAAATCGTTTGCACAGTAAGAGGTTGAAATTTAAAATAAACGACTTGTGTTATAATAGGTCCACAAAGTTTTTAAAAAATGCTGTATGTATTACCTTGAACTTGTTCATTTAATGAAACGTCGCTTTTAGCGTTATGTATTACCTTGAACTTGTTCATTTAATGATACGTCGCTAAATGCATTATGTATTACATAACGCTAAAAGCGACATTTCGTTAAATGAACAAGTTCAAGGTAATACATGCAGCTTATTTAAGAAGTTTGTGGACCTATTATAAGAAAAGTCGTTTATTTTAAATTTCAACCTCTGTCTTACTGTGCAAACGATTTTGCGACACCTGAATGTACCCACTACCTTGTGGTCTTTGTTTTCTTGTGTATACGTGCGCCCCACTCGTGTTGTTGACTCCGTGCATTTCGATAGTGTTATGCGCCGCCAGTGCTGGGGAGTGTTTCGAATCTTGACGAAGCACAGGATGCTGAGGACCTTTCTGCTTAGACACGGTTACAAGGGAGGTAACCACGTTTTCTTTTATTACGTATTAAATTTTTATTGTCTCAGGTTTTAAGATTTTTGTATAGTTTATCTGATGATGAGGGCTTGACACTTGAAATGCGTCATATTGTAGTGTATTTACACGATCTCTGTGGTTGAGCCTACTTGACAAAATAATCTGGTATTTATGCAGCGAAAGTTTCGCTCCGTACCAGTTATCTCACAAAAAGAACGATGAGTGTCGCAAACATGGATGACTTGAGTGTTTTCTTAAACATGCGACTTCCCACCAGCTGTTCTTCCTGATTTCGCCCACCATCTCGACCTCGGAACCCCCTACACCTGGGAGCCTAGCCACCATAAACCCAGCAAATTTTTTTTTTTTTTTTTTTTTTTTTTTTTTTTTTTTTTTTTTTTGTTACAGTACAACTGAGTACATGCAACGTAATTTTCGCAAACACTTATATCGCACCCAACGCCCGCATACTTCGATCATAACCTCCTCTCTAAGGAATGGATGGGAGTCACACACAGTACAAACACGTTCGTCGTGTGTTCCGCTAATTTCGGTCAATACAACGATTCGAGACCAATCCGCCCGGCTGTTTAGTGTAAAGCAAATATTTTTCTCCACACTATCTGCTTAAACTGGACTTGCACATATGCAATTGCCTCCTTTTAAAAGCCTTTGTCTTCGCCATATAACCCAGTTTTCGTTTACCCTTCTTCTTAGGACTTGTAGAATAACGCAGGCGATATCTACGTCTGTGGAGAATAAAGTCCTGGAATGCTAAACAAATATAGCTCCTTTCTCGACTCTACAAGTAATTTACAGTTGAAACTAAAAAAACATAATGTCCGAGAGAGTGGTCAATTTTCGGGTACTCTTAATACCCAAGTAATCAAATCTAAAAGCTTTTGCACAGTACGACGGCGCACTTTGTAAATACCGTATCTTCTCTTTTAGAACACTTAAACAATCTTCTTGCACAATCCTCCATCCTGGTAATGCCATCTTCTCGACCCAGCAAAAAAAAAAAAAAAAAAAAAAAAAAAAAAAAAAAAAAAAAAAAAAATAAAATAAATAAATAAATAAATAAATAAATAAATAAATAAATAAATAAAAATAAAAATAAAAGTCCTAACAATCAACTGCCTGGACGCTTTATAAAATCGATAACTTTGCTTACACAAGGGCTCGTGATTTTCCAACAAATTTATTTTGGTTCCATAATTCGACGCCAACCACGTTAAGCAGTCGTTTCCAATTGTATTATCCTCACCCGCAACTACATTGATATGACTCCCTCCATCCGAAAGTCACGTTCGGTTTAAAAAATCTCTTCGAAATCTTGTGTGTCGTCCAAAAATCCAGGAGATAAAAGCCATCTACACGAAACTGCTGCTGCAGTATAGATGGAGGCACCTCCATTAAAAAACATCGATTAGTTGCAGTTTATAAGATATATACCCACAGGACGTACATATTTCCCCCATGTATTCCAGAAATAGTAACTTCGTCTTATCTCCAACGTTTACAGTATCGAACTTGCGGAATTTACTACACACACTCGCAATCCATTGGTTACAATTAGCACACGTTGATTTTCGAAGAAAGAATTATGATTTACCGCAGCAGGCATATCCACTACATAACATAATGCACACCAGCCGTAAAGTAGACAACACTAGCATACGATTAAACAGGCGATGCTTCGACGAAAGATCATTGCAAAGTTTATTTTACAACCACCAAAATCGGTTTCTTTAGAGCTCTACCATGACGTGTACTTAGGGTATATCAACACTTTTTACTTAAATTCCATCCCATCTAACCTACAACACTCTCTGTAAGCGCCAAACATTTCCAACACAGTAACAGAAGTACACCTGCAGTCAACACGAACCTACAACAACAAACGAATCTACCCATTCCAACTTGTCCCAACTAGCATGCTGCAACCTCTGGATATGTCCAAACGCAAACCCAGACAGCGCTGTCCTTACATCCGTCACTAACCCGGTACTGACTCTAAGTTCCCCCACAGATGGTGTTATAACCGCGATCAGTAACAGACAAGATCTCCCAGACACAGCACATTTTTTAATAATGTTTCGATCTCTCTCTCTCCACCCAATAACTTTATTGGTTACTTGACCCGTCCCTAACATTCAACCACAGCTTTTGTTTCCAACGCATAGCCCGGCAGACAATATTTCTGGTATGCTTTCTATCAGCCAATAGACTATATACCTCGAGCATTCGCGCACAAACCACCATCGTATTCCACTCCTTCTAACAAATTATTACTCTCGATAAACATCTGTAACACAGTGTAAAAAATGATCGACATACACGCACAGAACAGCTAACAAGAATAGATCTAGATCAAAGCCAAGTTCTTATAATCCTTACAAGCAGCAACGCAAAATAGTCTACACCATTTAGAACTAATGCAACACCAGATTTTTTTAACTATCTCCAAGAGCAATCCTTTAGAGACTAAACATACCATTAAATGCACCTCCAACGTATGTAACTAATCCTCTAACTAGATGCTTATCGACCAAAGAACATTAATTTACCACTGCAATCATCTCAGATACGCTACCGAGAGACGTCCATTCGTAAACACAACTAAAATAAGATATAAATGCCCCACATCCATGCTACTAAGTATCTATATGTATTTCCACAATTGTGGATCACATCTGCGTTGCATCTTTTCGCACGACTAAACAGTTCGAAATAGGTACTTCGCGCAAGTGCATACTCACATTCCAGGTTATTTCTGGCTGTAGGCGAGTGCGGACCTGTTGACTCATCGTAGACTCCGGTAAACATACCTGTCCACGCTCGCACCTGACCTGGAGAAGTTTTCGGTTTAATTTTTCCCGGCCGCACCAGATTCCGAATACAAGAGACCTATTTTCGCGAAGACAGATTTACATTGATTGTAACAACAGACATAAGAATGGAAAACGATGGAAATGCTGCAGCTATACCATAGCTCTTAATACTCAATCATCCCATAAAGAGACAACCGCACACATACGGATTACCGACAAATACCGCAACATTTCCTCGCAGCCACAAGCGATGTTTTCACCGTACGAGCTGTCGCTATAACTTTTATACGCAGATATATATACAAACAGTAGGATGAGCGCAAATTTGCGATGTAGCTCTTACAGAAACGAAACATAGTTTTTTTGGAAATTCGGTAAGAAGAAGAACGAAATTTATACAAGATGAACCAATGTGCAATAAGTCAAACCCCACTCCATGCAGCAATGTACCGAGCAACATCAATTTAAACGAACGCTTTGCTTAGCTGCAGAATAGAACAACACAGATTACACCTCCCTAACAGATACTTTACCGAGGGAGTTACTGCTCTCTGGTAACAAGCAACCTGTCTTCTGGTATTTTCTCCTAAACCCTGTAAGACCGAAACTTTCTACTCGAGAAGCTAGACACATTTATTATTCTTGTTATGTTTAACTTTAATTTTCTCCGCTGTAATTTTTTTAACTCGTAGTTTTAGATCCACATCGGCGTCTCCTATTACCGTTCCAGCCAGAAGTTCGAAAGGAAGAGGGAAGGTATGTTCTCGAACTCCATTACGTATCTTCGTTTCCTCCTGCATTCCAACTCCTTTATAGCTCTGCACCTTCGGGCAATGCTTCTAGACGAGAACAACCGGGTATTTTAACTTTTCCCATTATTTCCTGTATAGCAATATGCGTCCCTATGTGTGTACGTTACCAACTCCTGTGGTAATTTCTGTATGGAGCACTAGGTTTACAACTATTGCAAACGATTGCTTGTTATTCCATCCGTTTTTAACTCTGCAAATGACTGTCCCCAGTCCTCCACATTTGAATGCAATGTAGTCCCTTCTCCAAACTATAATGCAATGCGTTTTTCGTGTGTTCCGCTATTTTCGGATAGTACACCGACGCGTGACCAATCTCCCTGACTGTTTACTGTAAAAATCAAATATTTTATAAGTCCTAACCGTAACCAGATTTCTCCACACCCTCTGTTTAAACCGGGCTTACACATATGCCATAGCTTCGTCTTTCTCTAGCATTAGTTTGTACTCCTCCTTTATGGCAGTTGCTTTAGCCATATATTCTAGCTTCCTTCTCTTGGTCTCGATATCCGCCATTTCCAGTTTTCTTTTCGCGCACTGCACGTAGCGATGTAATTTCTTTAATGGGGGATGGCTTATGCCTGTGTGATACATTTACTCTTTTCGCTGGACTTGCAGAATGACATTGTTTGTAGGTACCAGACCTAATTCGGCGATATCTATATCTGGAGGCAGTGTGGAGAACAATGTTCTGGATTGGGAGAAGTATGTTTCCCCTGCTTTAATGTAGCTTTTAAGTATACTACTTATACCGTCTTTGCCGCTGTTAGTATTACGAATTGTTTCCTTGCGCAAGGTCTGGTAGCTATTATCTCCACTCCTTGAAGTGGTGGACTACTCGACCTCCTCTCTTGCCAATTCCTGTCGTAATTTTTGTCATCACCACTGTTGGTCATTGCGGTGGCTATTGTTTTCGTCGTGGTCTTCAGTCCGCAGACTGATTTGATGCAGCTCTGCATGCTACCCTATCCTGTGCAAGTAACTTCATCTGATAATACATTCGGCAACCTACATCCTTTTGAATCTTTACTGTATTCGTCCCTCCGTCCGTCTCCCTCTATTTCCTTCTAATGCTAAGGGTGTCTCAGCTATCTTGTCCACCAAATATATCTCTGGAACAATAACAGCTATTGGAAAACGACTTTCACCGGTATTAATGTACGGCTGGGGCTCATGAATTTACATATTTGGAAACATTCTAAAACGAAAGCAAATGTGTTTTTAACACAAATTTATGATTTTTTTATTGGACACCCTATATTTTTTCTTCAGCAATAGCATGACAAATCACATAAACAATGGCGTTGATTGCCTCGCAATATTACAATTACATCCCGAGATATTGCGACGAGAAGTTGACGCTTGAAAAACCCGAAATGCGCTGCTAGCGCACGTCCTGAGGCTCAGGTATGAAACCCATGCTGCCTGTAATCACGATGTGATTGACATGCGTAATCGCACTTCCATACTTACCAAGAGGTCCGAAACGAATAATACGGTCTGCTGGTATTTATCCCATAGGCTAGGGGTGATGCGGTTCTGTAACATATCTGTGTACCGCAACGTTAGCCACAAAGTTAACTTCGCTTATCGTTAATCCGTTACTAAAAATGTAATGCCGTTCAACGTTTAAACTTTACTGTAGATCTAGCGCAAGTGACAGTGAATCATTCACTCATAATAGTAAAATTCATTGGTTTTAGTGAAACGAGGAAGTAGAGTTACCGTTGTTTAGGTAAAAAAGTTTTGATTTGGGAAGTTCAGGTAAGACATAGAAGATGAATGTAAACATGTTTAACCAATTAGTTTTATTATCACATAATTATCAATGTTATGTTTATCTAATGCGTCACATGACAAATTGTTTCAAGCAAATGTTTCTGAACATCACTGGGTAAATGGCCCTTTGTAGGAACTTGCACTGTGATATCAGCACTGCATACTAAAGGTAGCGTTCACACATCATGCTCAAAGTGATAACCATTGGCTTGCATACATAGGTTCACTCTGAGGATGAAGGATGCCGTACTTCGTGCTACTATTTCCTCTTTCATGGCTGTACAAGCATCAATAATGCGTTGCTTCATGTCCTCTGGTGTTGTTGATTCATGTTGGTAAACAGCATCCTTCACTGCTCCCCAAAGAAAAAAATCCAGCGGTGTAAGGTCCGGAGGTCGGGCAGGCCACCTAACTGGGCCACCACGTCCAATCCACCTACCAGGGAGCTTACGGCTCAGAAGTCGTCGTACTCTTATGTCGTTATGTGCAGGGCATCCTTCATGCTGATACCACATGACCATTCTCCTGTTCAGAGGTACGGAGTCCAAGAGAACAGGAAGATTGTGTCGTATAAATCTGGAGTACTGTCTGCCATTTTGGACGCCATTTACAAAGAAAGATCTGATAATGGTATCTCCAATAATCCCACACCAAACATTTACTTTCCACGGACGATGATGCTCTACCTGACGGAGCCATTATGGATTGTCTGCTGACCAATAATGCATATTCCCCAATTTGACAATTCCTTTGTTGGAGAATGCCTCGTCGGTAAAGAGAACATCTGCGAAAAAATTTGGATTAGTCAGAAGTTTTTGCAGAGATCACCGACAGAATGTTACCCTGTTGCTGAAGTCATTTCCATGTAGATCCTGGTGTAAATGAACATGGTAAGGATGAATTTATGACGTTGAAGAATACGCTGTGCACTTGATTTCGACACACCAACTTCACGTTCAATTTGACGTGTGCTGATGTGAGGATTCACAGCTGCGGTTGCGAGCATAGCAACCTAAGCACGTTCATCTGTGCGTGTTGTAGGACGATGTCTAAGTCTTGGATTTAAGCTTCCCGTTTCACGTAGACGAGATGTGAGACGACCAAACATCTGGTGCGAAGGCGATGGCTTGTCGGGAAATCATCTTCTGTACAGTCGTTCTGCCTGAACAGAATTTCGCCCGCCTACAACAGGGTACAGTAGAGGTATGTAGAGTAGGGTAGAAAACAGACATATTAACGTAATAATCATAATGTTCTCTAACAGTACTATAAACAAACGTATTTTCCGTCAACGTACATTCTCCATCAGCAGCATTTCGACCAGATATTCATGTGTGTACATAATACAGTATAAGTTTCACAACACAACATTTATTCACAATGTGTACTACCTCCGTGCCATCACTAGATTACTCTGATGCACGACTACACTGGCAAGCGGTGTACTGCACGCCAAAGCAACAACAAATGGGATGCTCGGAGGATGGTGGATTACAGGAGTTTGCATGGGTCGCAAATCACAAACAAGCCGAAGTGGTAACTGTGGCTGTAGTGGGTACTACGTTGGACACGTGTCTAGGTAGAGCTAGGCCCTGGATGAAAGAGTGCGCGAAAGGAACAATGGGTCATTTAACGCATTCGATAAACCTTATTTTGGGTGTTCAGGAAATAAGACAACCTGACTGGTATATACCGATGGATACTGGTTCATATTGTGTACGTAGACACATAAGACGTGCAAGAGGGAAACCATTATGTGCTTATGACAGTTGATGGCAGCAGACCGTATTAATCGTTTCGGATCTCTTGGTAAGTATGGATGTGCGATTACATCACATCGCGATTACGGGCAGCACGGGGTTCACGCTGAGCCTCAGGACGTGCGCTAGCAGCGTATTTCGGGTTTTTCAAGCGTCAACTTCTCGTCGCAATATCTCGGGATGTAATTGGAATATTGCGATGCAATCAACGCTATTGTTTGTGATTTGCCATGCTATGGATTGCCGAAGAAAGATACAAGGTGTCCATTTAAAAAAAAAAAAAAAAAAAAAAAAAAAAAAAAAAAAAAAAAAAAAAAAAAAAAAAAAAAAAACGTAAGTTTGTGTCGTTTTAGAATGTTTCCAAATATGTAAATTCAAGGGCACCAGCCGTACATTGATACCGGTGAAAGTCGTTTTCCAGTAGCTGTTATTGTTCCAGATATATTTTGGGTGGACAAGATAGCTGGGACACCCTATATAAAATGCGATACCCATGTGGTCTCTTTGTAAGATTGGTTGTACACATTCTGAGATCTCAGTGAATCGACAATTTGGCATTGAAGAGAAATGTGTGTGTTGGGGGTGGGTGGTGGGTAGCGGGGGCGGGGGGGGGGGGTTTAACAGATTCAAACGGATGTGTTTTGCCCTTCGTGTTCAGAGATGAAGAGGCTAGCTCAGGGTAGAGTAGGGTTGAGAGCTGTATCAAACCAGCTTCCAGCCTGAAGATCACAACAACAACAGCAATATTAAGGTTTTAGCAACTGCAGCCGTTTCATGATTGCTAAAGTCCAGCGCTATTGGTTTTACAGAAAGAGCATTACGCTGCCACGTTTTACAGTCACCTTACCCGTGATAGTTTAATCTATCCCGGCCACAATCGTTGTCAATTCTCGTCTGTCGTTGTCAGTTAAATTCGGATTTCGCGCACAATTCTTCTTCAGCGACGATATTTTACCTTGCTTTGTGTACGCTCTCGTTACCGAGGATACTGTCGACAGTGAAACGGTAATCGGGGCAGTCGATATTGTCGCGTTGAAATGGAAGTAGGCTTGACTTCGAAGGCAGGGTTGTCAACTGAACACAGCACTTATACTGAAAGCAGGTTTATTGCGAAATGAAACATTCACGCAGCACCGACTGCCTCTCGGACAGAGTGCTCTGCAATTTATACACAAACAGAATCTATCAGAAATTAGAAGAATAGTTAACATAAGAAACATGTAAAAATTACTACTGAACATAAGAAACATGTAGAAAATTCTGTAAATGTTAATTACAAGGAAATAAATTTCTGCCGGTGGACAGGATTGAACCGGCGACCTTCATCGCCGCAATCGGTAACGCTATCCTTTGCGCCACGCCGGCCGGCAGTATGTGAACTTTTGGGTCTTGCAGCAATATCGCCACAGATGCTTCTGTCTGTGCAGCATTTAATCGGCCTCTTCAGAAGACAGAAAACACGCATTTCACTGATCATTTGGGCTGGCTGTCGCAGAACAAAACGTATTTGTAAGTTAGTTTCGCACTCATGAATCTACCTGTAAAATTATATCGTAGTAATGAAAATTACACACAATTCACACAGTGCATGCGGTTTTAAAACAATTTCAAATTATACCTACACTTTTCCTCCGCTACAGGCTGCATCTATTAGTCTGACACCTACTGTTCAGCGCAACCGGTGGCTAACATTTGGGTTATAGTGGTCTGAGGATGGCAATTTAAATGACACAAACCTGTTACATCGGTCCCAGCGGAGGGGTAGCTGTGGAGAGGCAAGACAAACGTGTGATTCCTAAAAAGGACAGCAGCCTTTTCAGTAGTTGCAGTGGTCTGCTGATTGACTGAGCTGGCCTTGTAACATCAGCTAACGTGGCTTTGCCATAAGGTTACTGCGAACAGCTGAAAACAAGGTGAAACTACAGTCGTTATTTTTCCCGACTAGATAAAGCTCTACTGTATGAATATTTGATGATGGCATATTCTTGGATAAAATATTCTGGAGGTAACATAGTCCCCTGTTCGGATCTCCGAGCGAGGACTACTTAGGAGGATGTCGGCATCGAGGGAAACAAAACAGGCATTCAACGAATCGAGCTTAATCGGGTAGATAATTTGAATAGTTAATTGTAATATGGCGACGTTCGGTGGCAGAATGTCAGGATATGGATTAAGGTGAGTAGTGGGTTATAAATACGCCGCAGTGGGGTAGCTGTGCAGTATAAGGCGCCTTGCTGTGAAACGCGCCGTTGCTTTCTGTCGGATGTCCGAGTCCACTCTTGGGCATGGGTGTGTATGTTGTCGTTAGGTTAGTTAAACTTGTAATCCTAGTGACTATAAACCAAAGAAGTTGTCCCATAGATTTACAAACATTTGAACATTGGTTATAAATACAAAGTCAGTTGAGGTAATGCAGGAGTATGCCTAATAATGAACAAGTAAATAGGGTAACGGGTAATTTACGATGAACATGGTAAAGATGGACACGAATCCAATACAGACCACAGTATATGGCAATTAGCTCTGCCGATAATGAGGAGATAGAAAAAAAATGTATGATGACATCAATGAGGTTATTCAGACACGAGAAGACTATTTTGATTGGGGGGAGGGGGCACTCGAATCCGGTAGAAGGAAAAGGAAGTAAAGGAAAAATAGTAGGCGAATGTGGACCCGGGAAAACGTATGATTGAGGAGGTCCGCTGGTAGAATGTTGTGCTATCTAATGATGACAAACACTTGGTGTAAGCACCGTGCAAGAAGGATGAACACATGAAAGAGATCAAGTCACACCCGAAGGTATCAAATTGTATTTACCACGGCAAGATATAGATTTCTAAACTAGTTTTTAAAATGTAAAATGTTTCCAAATAGACTCGAACTGTAATTATTAGTTATGAACAATACATTAAAACACAAGAAACTGGAAAAATGTAGAGGAATAAGGAGATGGAACCTGGATAAATGAAGGAACCACAGCTTGTTGAGAGTTTCAGAGGGATCATTAGGAAAGGATTGACTGAAGTGGTGGAAAAAATACAGAAGAAGGATTGGTAGCTTTGAGAGAGAGAGAGAGAGAGAGAGAGAGAGAGAGAGAGAGAGAGAGAGAGAGAGAGAGAGACAGAAAATGTTCAAATGTTTGTATAGCTTATGGGACTTAACTACGGGGTCATCAGTCCCTAAACTTACAAACTACTTATGAACTACTTACGAACTAGGACGGCACAAATATCCATGCCCGAGGGGGGATTCGAACCCCCGACCGTAGTGGTCGTGCATACCGTGACTGGAGCGCCTCAATCCCCTCGGCCACCGCGGCCGGCAGAGAGAGAGAGAGAGAGAGAGAGAGAGAGAGAGAGAGTAGTGTAGACCATAAAGGATCATACAAGTAGAAGCAGAAGACATAATAGATATCCTTGTATAACACAGGATATATTGAACTTATATGAAGATGCAGTAAGTGAGGTAGGCAAAAGAGTATAGACGGCTGAAATATGAGGTTGCCGGGAAGTGCAGAATGGCTAAAAAGGGGTAGCTGAAGGACATATGCTATACCATAGAAGAATATATATGGGGAAAGATAGATACCACCTACAGGAAAGTAAGAGACTTTTGGAGGTAAGAGAAGCGACTGCATGAATATCAAGAGCTGAGGTGGAAATCCAGTAATAAGCAAAAATGAGAAAGCTGAAAAATCTATAAAAAGGGAATAGTCGAAAGCAGTATTGTCTTTTTCGTATTACCACAGCCTCTTAATTCTGTAATGCACGCAGCCACAATATTGTATTTCCGCGCATCAGAGAGAACAGATCATGAGGTATCGAGATTGAGTTCCGTTTGAACCCCGCTAGTGTGCGGACGCTGTGTGCTGCCTGCGCTGCGTTTCCTTGTTTACCTTTTTGGACTTGTGTTTCACGTGGTGTTGTTCATCTGTTATTTCTTGTGTCCGTGTGTTTTGATAGTTTTTGCTTCATCGTGCTACTGTTCGTCATAATTTCGGTTTTCTAACCGAAATTTACAGGATACATCATGTCTACTAACGCCAGGAAGAACCAGCTTGTATTTGCTTTTGACAAGCAAACCCGACAGGTACAGCCTACGGCCCTGGAAGTAGATGACTGGATTGTAAAGGTACTTGGTATCAGTATTGATTCTGTTCACACAATGCAATTAGATAACGAACAATATTGTGTCTTCGTCAAATTTTTCGATCCTGTGAGTATAGAAAATCTGTTAGCCAAGTGGGGAACGGAAGTTGAATTCATGCATAGAGATGGAACGAAAAGCAGGGTTTCCATATGGCGTGCTGATATAGTGTATAAAACTGTCAGAGTATTGAACCTTCCGATAGAAATAGATAACGACCTGATTAGAGAGGCTCTTTCGAAATATGGGGATATTAAATCTATTACGAATGAAAGATGGTCGCGGCATTACAATCTTCATTGTTTCAATGGTATTCGGTCTGTTGAGATGGACATTAAGTCAAATATACCATCCCACATAACTGTAAGCGGTTATAAGGCCCAAATTGTTTACAACGGACAGGTACCAACATGTCACGTGTGTAACGAAACCGGTCATTTGAGACAGGATTGTCCGCGCCGAGTTTACGTTCTAAAAAATAATCTGACGCAACGGCACAGGCTTACGTTAAATGACGTGTTACCGAATAATTCCCCCGATCAGCTGATTGGAGCTGTTAAAGTATCGGGCCCTTCTGTTATCCCTCTTGAAGACACAAATCAATTTCCACCCTTGGCTCCGAAACAAAATTCTGTTTCTACTGTTTGCGACAATGAAATCTTACCGAAAAAACGTCCTCTGGAGGCAACTGATAGTTGTACAGATGACGATCAATCCGACACGTCCCACTCGGTACGTAAACAAAAACCGTGCGATGATGAAGTAGATTCGCAAACAGGTGAAATGATGATGGATACTGATTTACAAATAGATAATCAGCAGTCTGTAAATGATAAAGAAGGCGTAGTTCACACTGTTGTGCACGACTCAAAAATAGAAGTTGCTGCCTGTCAATATCAGCAGCCTTCTGTTAGTGAAAGCATCCAGGACGAACCTACAACAGTATCCGCGACATCAGCTTCTCAAAATCTCAAATCGGATGTACCAAACAGAGAGCTAGACAGTGCCGGCCAAGATGTAATCGTGGCCAGCACAGAAGGAAGGACAGTAGCAGCAGAAAATGCGGAAGCGAACACTGTTGCTACAGATGTCCGACGTAGGAAACTGAAACCACAACCGAATTTGAATGTAGAACGGAGACAGGGGAAGCCAAAATCCGGAAAGAGTGAGACAAATCCGAAAAATGTCCGATACGAGACGGTGAGGCACGAGTCATTGGAGGAACAACCTTCAGGCTCGCAAGGAAACAAACCCGTTAGTGATACCGGTGGGACATCTCAAAGTGTAAAGAAAATAACACAATAATACTAAAAGTTCTGTCACGATACTCTACGTCGAATATACCAGGAAACGTGTATTCCGCTACCAGAAAGTCAGAACACAGGTAATTTTTTTAACAGTTGTATACACACACGAATGACGCAATCGTATACCGTCACCACTATAAACATTAACAAAATTACCTCTGAATTGAAAATATCAGCTCTTAAAGAATTTCTGTACGAATCGGCGACTGATATTGCTCTGTTGCAAGAAGTTCTTATTTCAAATTTGTTTATTCCGGGATATGTTAGTTACATGAATGTTTCACAAGAAACAAATGTTGGCACAGCAGTCTTAGTAAGGGAGGGCATCCCTGTAACAGAAGTAGAACGTTTGGAATCTGGAAGGGGAATGGGGTTAAATATTAATGAGTTAATGTTGTAAACTTGTACGCTCCTTCAGGAAGTTCGCACCGATCTGACAGAGCAATGTTCTTTAAAAATGAACTTATATATCTGCTCAGGAAGAATCCAAGTCGTTTAATACTGGGTGGTGATTTCAACTGCGTTTTAAATCGGAAAGATCAGATCCCCAATTTTAATTTTTCGACTGAATTGAAACAACTGGTTACTGGTTTAGAATTAAATGACGCGTGGGAAACTAAATACCCCACAATTGTTGAGTTTACTTATGTAACTGCACACTCACGAAGTAGAATCGATAGACTGTATATCTCCAAATATCTTGGAATGTCCTTGACGAAAGTAGAAACGATACCTACGTATTTTCGGATCATTCAAGCGTCTTAGCTTGCTTAAGTTTAACGCTACAGCCCGTACGTAGATTCAGGAATCAGTGGAACTTAAACGTATCGTTGCTTCCACACCGTGACTTAGAAGATCAAATTAATGAAGCCTTGGCAATTTGCGTGCGTGCCCGTAGTCGACATGTTTCTACTTTAGATTGGTGGGTTAAAATGGCAAAGCCGAAACTGAGGAAGACACTTATGCAGTATAGTGCACAAACCGCTAGGGAACGGAAAAGTACTATAGAATATTACTATTCGGTGTTGAGAGAATTATATGATCAGGTCTCATCCGGGTCCACAACACGGCTAGCAGACATTAAGAGAGTAAAAGCCAAGTTACTAGACATCAAACGGAAACAACTAGAAGGACTGAAACTAAAATCAAAGACTAATTCAGTATCAGAGGACGAAACGGCTTCACTTTATCACCTGGTGAAGCATGCCAAAAACAGGAGAAGTACCCTTATTGATGAACTTCGAACAAACCATGGCACGATCCTCAGAACCCAGCAGGAGATCATGAAAGAGGTCTATTGTTATTATCAGGAGCTATATTCTGATAAACCATGCTGCGAGGCGGCCTTGGAAGATTTTCTCGCCGTAATAACACCACAGTTGACGGAACATGATAATGAACTTTTCCTTGCACAAGTCACAAAAGATGACATCTATGACATACTATGCACCTCGCCACCCAAAAAATCCCCAGGCCCGGATGGTCTGCCAGTAGAATTTTATATACGCTACTGGCCAATATTGGGAGGTGTAATTACGGATGTCGTGAATGAAATCATGCAGGGCATAGTAATACCAACTGAATTCAAAGAGACTAAAATTGTACTAGTCCCAAAAAATAGAGGGAAAAAAGATTTGAATAACTTCCGACCCATATCGTTACTAAATTCGGATTACAAAATAATAGCGAGAATATTAAACAAGAGAATATCTTTATTGACAAATAAAGTTATTAGTAATCATCAAAACTGCGCAGCAGGCAAAACAATTTTTCAAAACATAGCAGAATTCAGGGATGTAATCGCATTAACTTCCGTAACTAACATAAAATGTTCCTTAATTTTCTTGGACTTTTATAAAGCTTTTGACTTGGTGAGTCACACATATCTTTGTAAGACATTAAAAAAAATTGGTTTCAATGATCGTGTCATACAGTTGTTCAAGAATGTTGCTACAGGTATAAGCGCAAAAATAGCGGTAAACTGCCAAACAACTAAGCCGTTACAAATAAAACGTGGGATACCTCAAGGTAGTCCTCTGTCTATGTCCTTATTTGCTATTTCACTGGACCCTTTTCTGAAACAAGTTCATGCAAAATTAACAGGTATAACGATAGCCGGGCATAAAACTACGATAAGAGCCTACGCTGATGACGTGGGAATCATCATAAGGAACAATAATGATGTAGATACACTCGCTACAGTTATTAAAAAATATTGTTGTGCATCTGGGTCAAATGCTAATGAAAAGAAAAGTAAGATGTTAAATCTCAGGGGCTTCGATCATATTAACATTGATTGGGCGACATTAGTGGAGCAACACAAAACGCTTGGCATCACTCTGACGCCGTGCACTATGAAAATGACCGCCTTAAACTGGAAAAACACCGCAAGGAACGTGCAAGGAGCCATAATCGAAAATTTGTCACGATATATGAACCAGGTTCAACGGACAAGGTACATAAACTCGTGTATCCTTGCAAAAGCGTATTATACCGCTCAATTATTTCCCCTCCCCAAAATGATAGCAAGGGAAATAATGTCAAAAATTGCAAGTTTTTTATGGAAGGGAGAAACGTTTCGAGTACCTGTCCAAGTAGCGGTATTAGATCCTAAAAATGGTGGATTAGGACTAATAGATATCTCCAACAAAGCATCTGCACTTTATATTAAACGCCAAATGGAATTTATCAGGGCAAGACCAGGGACCATTACCAGCCAACTCTTTGACATTGTGAGACCGCTCAGCTTAGATCCTCCTGTTGACGTCCAGAGAATTAATAGGCGACTGCAGCACGTGAGGGCTTTCTACATCGAACTGAGTTACCTGAGTAAAGAAATTAAACATTCGTCACAGATACCGACGAAAGCTATTATACAGGAACGGAAAGACAATGAAGGTAGAAATAAAATAGAAAAAAAGTTTCCGAACCTGGACTGGACCACCATCTGGAGAAATATTAGTTCTAATACCCTTTCGTCAGATGTGAAAAGTGCATGGTATAAAGCTATCAACAACATAATTAGCACGAATGAAAGGTTGTATGATATCGGCATTAGCGACACCAACTTGTGTAGAAAATGCCATCTAGTCGACACAGTTATACATAGGTACACTTGCAACGGCAATATACAGATTTGGAAATGGGTTCAAGAAAATATAGCATTTATTACGAGAACTTCACCAGCGGCTATATCGATAACGTTGCTTCATAGACCACAAGAACGTTATTTCCCAGAATCAAAGAACAACGCCGTGCACTGGCTACTGGGTCATTATGTAAATTATGTAGTCAACAGGCTGGGAACAGAAAGTACTATCGATTTTCTAGTGCACTTGCAGTGTGAATATCACAAGATGTATAATTATAAGAATTACAAGAAAAATTTTGGAAACATGTTAAAAATTGTGTTTGAAAGATTGGGGATAGGGTAAAGTCAAAGATTCATGATGTCTAACACGTTGAATACGAAAGTGTTGCAAACAGAAGAATGAACGTATAAAATGGATAACATTTTACCTATCGTTATTGTTCATAACTACCTTCACAAAGTTTTCGAGTTTTTCAAATCCATAAATAAGAAGCATCATAAACAGAAGTTATGCAGCCTTAGAATAAGATAAAATTTACGTTCAAATAATATCGACATTGTATAAAACATGATACATATAACCTAATGATAATAGCGAGAGCGGTAAGACGGCATTTGCTGTAGTATTCTGAGCTGCGGTCATCACGAGTGTCTATTAGGCAGCTACATTACCTACTTCGTGATTTGTCAAAGTTGATGATTCTCTCTGTACTGCTGTAAACGCTCCACGGCGTTAGTATCATTTTGAAACGAAGGAAGTTTAGTTTTGACGTTTTCTACTAGTTTTTGCTGTTTATTCGTCGTTTCAGTCATTACAGTTGGCTAAATACAAAAAAAAGAAGAGTTTAATATTATGTTGCAATTGTTGTGGGGGTGGGTGGACGGTGCCAGCGCGCTCCAGAAGCGGCGGCTGGCCTGCCACTGCTCTCTCTGTAGCGGTACTTTTGATAAAGTTGCTGGAGTACATTCTATCCGTACTGCTGTAAACGCTCAACGGCGTTAGTATCAGTTTGAAACGAAGGAAGTTTAGTTTTGACGTTTTCTACTAGTTTTTGCTGTTTATTCGTCGTTTCAGTCATTACAGTTGGCTAAATACAAAAAAAAAGAAGAGTTTAATATTATGTTGCAATTGTTGAAAAAAAAAAATCTGCAGTTGCCTTGCAGATCTCTTCCACACAACGGCCTCAAAAAAAAAAAAAAAAAAAAAAAAAAAAAAAAAAAAAAAAAAAAAAAAAAAAAAAGACACAATAAATTGTCGTCAAGAGCCCAAAAAAATGTTCAAATGTTTGTTAAGCTTATGGGACTTAAGTACGGGTTCATCAGTCCCTAAACTTACAAACTACTTACGAACTACCTTATACTAAGGACGGCACAAATATCCATACCCGAGGGGGGATTCGAACCCCCGACCGTAGTGACCGTGCAGACCGTGACTGGAGCGCCTCAGTCCCCGCGGTCACCGCGGCCGGCGTCAAGAGCCCAGCCTCGCCTTGTATACAATTTGACGACGTTACAGCGTTCATTTTTAATGAAATAAATCGCAATTTGCGATCACTTACGGCTTCACTTTACTAGGTTTAGATGTAATAGAAATGTGGAGGGAAGAGTCCTCTGCAGTGTGGTTGGTGAATGTGTCCTCGGTGGCACAGTGGTCAACGCGCCTGCATAGTAAGCAGGAGATCCCGGGTTCGAATCCCGGTCGGACACAACTTTTCATTCGCCGCACATTGGTATCACATCTAAACCCAGTACAGTGAAGCCATAAGTGATCGCAAATTGCGATTTATTTCATTAAAAATGAACGCTGTAACGTCGTCAAAAATATATAATCGATCCCTTTTTGTTCACTCCTGGTCACGCGCCTTGGTGTGTTTACAGTCCGTCTCTCGTTTCGGTGAACGGCGTATAGACGTTTGAAGCAGTCCTGTACGTAGGAACTGGATTCCTTGTGGCATCGTGGTTTTGCCAGCGCAATACCAATGCGCCCTTATCGCGGCATCCCGCCCACAACAGACTGCTAGCGGTCGGTGCGCTGGAGTGCGCAGCGCGCCGCCGCTAAGAGGCCGTGCATTGTCCGCACAGCCAGCCACGCAGCAGCAGCAGCGGCTGTTATGGCCCGTTCAGCGCTAAAGGTCGCAGAGGCCCGGAGGAGCGGCGTCTGGAGGGGGCAGCGGCGACCGCTTTACGGCAGCGGCTGGGGGTGCACACCCCCACCTACCTACCCCATCCACCCCCGCCGCCACCTGTGAGCTTCTCACCGCCCCCGTTTACGAGGCGCTTCGATGGCTGCGCCGTAAAGCGGCGATTCCCCGAGCGAGCAGCTGCTCTGCTGTGAGGCGCTCCGAGCGGCGGAAACAATGCGCGACGGAGCCACGGCTGGGCTGAGGGCTGCAGGTCACTCACTGGGCGCCGCTGCTGCCGGCTGATTCCTCTGTCTGCTAGGTGTAAGGGTACTCGACTCCCGTGAGGCACCGCATAGTGTAAGGTGGAGCAGTAATTCGTACCACTGCTGATCATTTCAAAATACGCAAATGTTTGTAAACATTATTAGACAGTGCGGTGAGCCGGGGTTCGGAAACCAAGCACGATCTTATACCAAATCTATATTTAGATTTCCTTGCGCAGGGTCTGGTGGCTCTTGTCTCCACTCCTTGAAGCCGTGCACTACTCGACTTCCTCTCTTGCCAATTCTTGTCGTAATTTTGCTTGTTATTGAATTTTTGTCATCACCACTGTTGGTTATTGCGGTGGATGTTGTTTTCGTCGTGGTCTTCAGTCCGCAGACTGATTTGATGCAGCTCTCCATGCTACCCTGTCCTGTGCAAGTCACTTCATCTGATAATGTATTCTGCAACCTACATCCACTTGAATCTTTACTGTATTCGTCCCTCCGTCTCCCTCTACGATTTTTACCCCAAACACTTCCTTCTAATGCTAAGCTAACAATATATCTATAAATGTATTTGTTCGCTGTACGTTTATCACGTCTGAAACACAAGACATAAAGAGCTAAAATTTTATATTGTTACTAATGTCTATCCGGGGAAGGCTTTCGGCACGGTTTTATGGCGATCGGATAGCTATTTATCTATGTATATTAATGTGAATTGTTAGTGTACGCTTACAAGTCCGAACTACAAGTCGCAGAGGCTTAAATATTTGTACAGTTACTAATTTATACCTGAGGAAGTTTATAGGCACGGTTTTATAGCGATCTAATAGATATTTAGTAATTTGAAGAATATAATGCGATATTCGGAACAATAATGACTCATGCGGAACAATAATGACTCTTTCAAAATTATATTTACTCTTTGAAAATGGTTTTATTGGTTGCATTGTTGCTTGAGGGTTTATAATGATAAAAGGGTGGAGTATATTGGGATGGAAAGTTACCGGTGTATATACAATTCAACGCGCCCGCGCGCGCGTGTGTGTGCGTCTGTCTGTCTGTGTGTGTGTGTGTGTTAATATTTCCCCTGCAGCGAAAACTACAGAACGCAAACGAATGGTCTGTGTGTAATTGTTGTCCGTAGTCTCCCGCAGTACACCATAGCAATTCCATGCCGATAGCTATTAGGGGGTGGAAGACATAGTGGTTGAAAGTCGTTAAATTATAAAAAAAAAAAATAATAAAAAAAAAATCGTAATGAAGGTCAGCGATGACGTTTGTGACTCTATAACAAAGAGGTTACATACAGCGAAACGTGATGCCACGGACCATATCTTTGGTCTATGCGTGCTACAATGTCTTCAGCTCTTTCTCTGTAAGTATAAGCATACGAATAAGGAAATATAAGAATAAATAAATAAAGTAGTAAAAAAGAAATTTCTATTAATACATCTCTTTAAAAAAATCGATTTGACGTTTCGCGCATTATCTATCATAATCAATCAATACGCGGGCGGAGCCGCGGGTTTAAGCTAGAAGCTTATAAAGATAACAGCGGAAACTCAGCCGTGAAACAGGCGACAGCGCACCCGAACACCTCCTAGCGGCTCGAGTTGTCAACTAACACAGGGCATGAACAGCCGCATTACTTTGTTACACACGGAAGACTTCCTTGATCGTCGTCTTAGTTGACAGAACTAACAAATTGTTGGATGAGGGAAGTATATGACCTACATACGGCTATAATAACTATAAACAGCAAAACACTCGAAAATCATTCTTCAGGTTTCCAAAAACTAAAGAGATGTTAGTATGATAGCTTAAGCAGGCAATTATTAGGCCTACTCAGATCATTTGCTTTTACGCTATGATTTACTTTCTTTTTTTATTAATTGTTTATAGATGCAGCCAGTAGATTATTCTTAGTCGAAGTGCTAACTTGGATGAAATTTTGAAAAAAGTCGGCCCCGAGAATTTTATGGAATAAGATTTTATAAATAAGAATTTGTTTAGACAACGGTACGTGTTTTAATTTGTTATTTGCGTGTGTTTAAAAACATGTGTTAATATTAATATAACAACAAAGTTTGATCGCAGGTTTTATTTTAATCGCTTTACATATTTAAAGAGTAGACGAGGCTGTAAAACACCAGCACGATACCTTCACTGGCAGCAGTGGTCAATAGTTTACTGTCTCCCTCTCAATACAGTAACTGAAGTAGATGCAGAAGCTTTCCTAGTAAAATTAGATGAATCGACAAAACTTCCGTTAAGTGCATCCGTGAGTGAAAGTCTGCTGAAGACAGTGTTAATGTAAATCTCTCTGCTGATATCAGTACCAATGAAGGTAAACATATCGAAACAAATGCAAGGAATAATATTATGGCCTGAGCATGTAGTGGGTTCGAACACAAAAAAACGTAAATGGCTCTCGCATCATATAATGATAATTAAAGTGAAGTTGCCAACTTCCATGTAAAGATGAAGAGATATGGCTCAAACAAAATACTTTTTCCCAAAGTTTGTGGAGTATGTCCTGTAAAATGTCAGAAATTTTGCACAAAATTTTCATAGGTACGTGGTTGAAAGAAGTTATGTTGTGCGAAGCAAGTTAGTTTCCTTCCCATAAATAAATCTGATGAATTAGGAGGCGTCTGTAACATTTGTTATTTGTTGTTGGCGAATAAATATTTATACTTCTAATTAAGGCATTTTTCAATAAGAAAAATGTTTCGTCAGAATCACAAATTAGAAGGAGTAGCCTCATGTTACCGAAAGTATTTTTTTTTCCTTTATTGTGGTTTCACACCAGCGATGACACCAGTAGGCTGGCAGCAGCTCCAGAGGCTGCTCTTCAGCAGAGAGAATAAAATACATTGATGAGATGAAAAATTAAAATACAAGACAGGCGAAAAAACAACGGAGGAACAATGACATATACATGTTGACAATTCGAGGTACAAACAGTTGACAGGTGAACAAAATCAGATTTAGTCAGTTAAAAATGAGGAGCCACGGTGACCTAAAAAGCACATGTTGGACGACAAGAACACAGGACGGCAAGTACGCGGAGACACTAATTAAAATACACGGTGCGACACTGGTTGCGGTGGACACAGTTAAAAAACACACAATTCACTGGAACACAGCACACAACACTTGACGTAGCACTGTTAAAACTGTCGGTCCAGGACCCCGAGAAGGGGGGGGGGGAGCGAAGCGTGGGGGAGAGGAAAAAACGGCGGGGAAAGGGGGCGGCAGGGAGGAGCCGTAGGGACTCCAGGGCAGGGAGGGGGATAGCCAAGCGGGGGAGCGGAAGGGGGGGGAGGGGGCACTTTATCTATGGGTGGGGGATCAGTGCTGGTAGGACGGGTATATGTCAGAACGGAGGACGTCATCACGGAGGGGGAGGCGGCAAAAATTATCCTGGGAGACGACTTGGAGGGTGTGGAGATGAAGGGAAGGGGGTATAATGCGGTAGAGGCGTGGCAGAGGCCCAGGGTTGGTAAGGATGGGGTGGACCAGGGGGTCGCGGGAGTCTATTTTTCGGGTGGTATAGAGGATACGGATATGCTGGAGATATTCAAGGAGGTGGGGAAACGGGATCAGGTCATACAGGATCCGCGTGGGGGAAGGGAGCCGGATGCGGTAGGCGAGGCGGAGGGCGTGGCGCTCGAGGACTTGAAGGGTTTTATAGTAGGATGTGGGAGCGGAGATCCAGGCGGGATGGAAGCTGCAGAGGACAGGACGCATGAGGGAGCGGTAGGTGTAGAGGATGGTGGAGGGGCTGAGACCCCACGTCCGGCCGGTGAGGAGTGGTATGGGCACTTAATGAGAATGAATAGTGAAAGACCTGCTAAAAAGTATTTCAACCTCAACCTCGTACTCTGTTGTAAACAAGGAGGTTGGATAACAGGGAGACGCAATTACGCCGAAAAAGTGAAGCCTGCCTCCGCCATACTGCTGAGTATTGCAGAAGTGTTCGTAATGTAGAGTTGATGTTTCATGTCACTTAAAACATGAATAATACGACCCGACCAGTGGTATTGCACTGATGTAGAACGTGTTAATATAACGAAGATTAGCGTTAAAAATGAGTGTTTAACTATCTTATAATGAGTGATTATTAGTATTTACTGAAAACTGTACTTGTTTGAAACTACACACTTTGCACTGACTTTCAATTAAATGCATTTACAGTAAGAAGGTCCACTTAACGCAAAATTTTAATGGAGAAACAGCATTTAACGACTCGCCAAAAATGGCGGACAGTTTTCAACTGATTTATGTACTCGGTACAGAATAAGCAATATCCCTTTGTTTCAACCTCCTTAGTTGCAGGCCTAATCTATCCTTTCCATTCCCTACATGATGGATTGCCGAGTATAATAACGTTCTTCATGAATGGTGCGTCTAATTTCTAGATGATTGCTCAAACAAAAAAATTGTTGTTCCTGCCGAGATTGCAGGCAAAAATTTCCATTTCACTTCGTCTGAATTTTTAAACTTTCCTTAGTAACTACCCCGAAAACGTTTCTTGGAAACAATTTCAGGGCCATAACGAATGAAATTGCGCATACAGGTAGTGGGAATCGTGATCTGTAATATTAAGTTCATAAAAAGTCGTTTAGAAGAAATCATTTTAAATTATTTCAAATTTTCCCATTTAAAATAAATAAATAAATAATAAAAAAAATCTTCCCGTAAAAACTTTGTGGCACCATTATGAACGTTTCGAATGAAAAAGCCGAAATAGTTCCAGGCGTTTGCAGTCGATGCGGTAACCGACAAACAAGATACAATTTTTATTTATGTTGATTTCCAAAACTGGCTTGAATGCAAAAACAATAAACGAAAGGCAAAACACATTGGACTGGTAGTCTCAATCGTCTAATTAGCAGCATTTCATGACGCCAAATAAATAGCTGTAAACGTATTTCGGGGACAATAATCGGAAGATCAAAGTGAGTAGCAACCTGATATCTGCGAGAATAGAGAATAGAACTATTAAGTATGAACTTAATGAACTGATTATGGACAATTGACATCGTTTGTGCTTCTAGCATTCGAATCCTGACAACTGTATTTCACAAACAGTGCCATTACGATTCTTACCAAATGTTCACACTGCCGTCATCATCTACGTCGTGCTAGACGTGCACGTGAGACAGTGGGTGATTTCTCCTCCTCGTTTTGGTCGTATAAGTTTAGTGCAAAGTGACCAGGCGATACGAAGATCTTCTGCCTATTCAATGTTTCACATGAATGGTATACTAGTCCGGTACGTCTTAGACCATTAAGTACTCGATCGTGTGATGTATAAAACAGATATTTCACGGTTGTTACGTAGGTGTGGGGTGCGATTGATTCGGTCCTGACTGCCTTAGCTGTACTCAAGTTGAGAGCGACACCAATCTCCTGATTTTGCCTTTGCCTACATCAATTTCAGATTTGTTTTAAAGGCACTGATTAAAATTGTATACGAAGACCAATTCATTACATTTGCTGAGGTGCAGTGAAAAAATGGACGTCTTAAATGATTAACGGCAACACCAACTTTTTATTTATGATCTCTGTTTTATTTCCGTTTGCTTTGAATTATTTATAAACTATATTGTACATAGCACATGTACTGGCCGAAATGATCAACTTTTTAATTAAAAAAAAAGGTCCTAAAATACAAAGTAGATCACAGGAGCACATCTATTTGTGACGGTAGGCAAATAAATTACGTTCCAAATTTTTCACACATATTTTTAAATTTTTCTCTTTTCCCGTATTTCTTTTGGAACGTTCACTGATTTTCGTTCTTAAACTCATAGTAAAATAATACAGTTAAACGCCTTTTTCAGTTGGTGGGTTGTTTCGTTGATGGGAGTAAGGGATCAAACAATCCCGTCTATTTTCGACATCAGAAGGTGACACAGTTCCTCCTGGGATGGAGTGGTTGAAATCTCCACTTTTCCGTGGAAGTACAAAAATTACATAATTTCTAAATGAAACGCCTTTAAGGGCGGGGTTCCAATCAAATTTTCAAATGTTTGTAGAGCTTATGGGACTTAACTACGGGGTCATCAGTCCCTAAACTTACAAACTACTTATGAACTAGCTGATACTAAACACGGCACAAACATCCATGTTCTAGGGGGGGATTCGAACCTCTGATCGTAGTGGCCGTCCTGGAGGAATGTGGCCGGGAGTTGAATTTAGCATGAAATACACTTCAAATTTTTATTAATAACTGGTACGTACATTGGTACTTAACATTTTTTTGTTTTCAATAAACCTTGCAATTCAAAAACATAAACAATAGATAGTTTAGCACGGGACCAGTCCCTCCATACCTGCGGAACCCAAAACAAATGAAGGAATAAAATTTAACATTTAATCAAAACAACAATCCCAATATAGCCAAGAATAAAGAATTAAACATAAATTTGACAGGGACAACTGACAGTCAGGTCCAGGGACAAGTACAATGAAAAAGGAAAAACAATTCGATCCGTAGCTCCCTTACAACTTAAAATTATGAAAGCCAACAAGCATTGGCTCCTTCCAACAGCTGCTGTCGAATGATTAAATAACAGGCACAAACTGCTCAGTAACATCAAAATTCTAACCACTCTGCAAAATTCAGAAAAGGGAGATTTGGTCTGCTCGTAGCGAAGTAGTAGTAGACGTTAAGAAACTGTACGTTGAATGAAAACAGTAGCTTGTAGCCAGCACAAGGGGCGACTCACTCATAGTTCTCATGACATTAGTCCGCATCTGGCCTTTTAACAGTTTACTGATGCATCAAGTAATGGGCCATCGGCCTCTCCAACAACAACAAATTTTAAAAATTTTACTATACCAAGTAATTTATTACAGACAATAACAGGGCACTCGCCCTTGATAACGGAACGAAACGGTAATTAAAAAATATGTTCTTATGTTCTTTAAAATACACCGACTTACACATTTTCAGATTAAGAGTAATGGAGGGAATTGCATGAAATAATACCGTACAGTTTAACGGACATTCCACCTCCTCAGTCCATTGTCTCTACAATCTATGAAGTATGTGTTTCTTAACTTTCATGGTGATTATTGATGTTGTGTCTGAGTTTACTACAAGGTACCTTCCATCATGAACAGTAGGAAGCCATAGGTATACGGTAATATTCCCCTTATTCCTAAGGTTAAGGGTCTAAAATTACAAGGACGGAAATAAAACGTAGAGTATGTGGAAGTTCATATGTAAATTACCATCTGATTGCACCATACAAAATTCAACGTAGACAGTGAATTGCCTCTTGTAGTGAGGATCAATGCGCAAAGTTTCGTCGCAATCGCAAGAACGGTACGACAACGCGTAAAATACGCAAAAACTTGTGCGGCAGTTTCCCCGCTCGTCTCTGTGTTTACCGAGTCGTATCTTCTAAACCGTCATGAACCACTGGCGTTGCCGAGGTGGGGTGGCTTGTGTGCCTCAACGATACAGCTAGCCGTACCGTAGGTGCAACCACAGCGCAGAGGTATCCGTGGAGAGGCCAAACAAACGTGTGGTTCCTGAAGAGCAGCAGCAGCCTTTTCAGTAGTTACAGATGATCGACTGAGCTGGCCATGTAACATCAGCTAACATGGCTTTGCCACAGTTACTGCAAACGGCGGAAAACAAGGGGAAACTACAGCCATTACTTGTCCAGAGAACTTGCAGCTCCACTGTATGAATATATGAAGATGGCATCCTCTCGAGTAAAATATCCCTGGAGGTAAGATTGTCCCCCATTCTGATCTCCAGACGGGGACTCCTCAGGAGGATGTCGTCACCAAGAAAAACAAACCAGGCGTTTTACGGATCGGAGCGTGGCATGTTCCAACCTCTAATCGGGAAGGTAAATTAGAAAATGTGAAAAGAGAAATGGATAGTTTACAGTTAGATATGGTGCGGATTAGTGAAGTAGGATGGCAGCATGAACAGGATTTCTGGTCAGGTGAGTACAGCTGGTGGTGACGCAGGAGTAGGTCTGATAGTGAATAAGAAAATAGGAATGCGGCTAAGTTACTATGAACAGCATAGTGAACGCATTATTGTAGCAAAGATAGACATGAAGCCAACACCGACCACAGTAGTACAAGAGGCCAAGAGGAGATCGAGGAAATGTATGAGGAGACAGAAAAGATTATTCAGGCCGTTAAAGGAGAAGAAAAGTTAATTGTGAAGGGGGACTGGAACTTGGTAGTAGGAAACGGAAGATACGGAAATGTAGTAGGTGAATATGGACAGGGGAAAAGGAATGACAGAGGTGATTGCCTGGTAGAATTTTGTGCAGAGCATAATTTAACCATCATGAAAGAAAGTTATATACGCGTAAGAGACCAGAAGACATTGGGAGGTACAGGACTCACTTTACAATGGTAGGGAAAAGGTTCGGAAACCAGGTTTTAAACTGTAAGACATATCCAGGGGCAGATACAGACTCTGTAGATAAAAACACAAGGGACTTCAAAAAAAAAAAAAAAAAAAGCTGTAAATTGAAGGAGATGGAATATGGGCAGATTGAAGATAGCAGAGGTGGTTGAGAGGTTTAGAGGAAGCATTAGGCAAGGATTGGGTGAAACGGGGGAAATTAATACAGTATAGGGAGACCGAGGGATGAATACAGTAAGCAGTTTCAAAAGAATGTAGCTTGCCGTACGTATTCTCAGAGAAAGAGGCTTGCACAGGACAGGGTAGCGTGGAGAGCTGCATAAAACCAGTCTGCGGACTTAAGACCTCATCAGCAACATCTCCTAAACTCTATAAGTTCCGAATGCATTCATTAGAAAGTAAGTAAGTAATTTACATTTGTAATGCGGCAGCTTTTCATTAATCTCAATGTTCACAACGTGAATTACCTGAAGTATGCCACGTACAGTGATTTGTCTGCAATCTTCGCGAAAGTGAAAGCAATATGTTGACAAGGCTTTATCGCAATCGGATCAACAGTACGGCAACACATAAATACGAAGAAATATATATATATAAAAATATAGATTTCACGTATTTGATGTATAAACTTAGGAGAGAAATGTGACGACTTAATGGGATGTTTGTTATGTAATTAATTGGAGTAAACAGTGAATAAGTTACTAGTACCATTTTTATGATTTTGTATTGTATAAGTGTTGGTTTCCTTTTTACATTTTGAAGAGTCTTTCATTACTTGATCTATTCTTGTGTCTATCACTATTCCAGTTAACTTGCATTTCATTTCTGTAAAATATTCTCCAAACGTTGAAAGTTTTTGTACCGGATGTACTGTCAAATTGTCGTAGGCGTTCTGGTATATGACAGTTATTATATTTTACATATTTCCTTTCATACGTACTCCTGCACTGAACTACCCGTTCCGAAACTGTTATGTATCTAATATTTTGTCTACTTGCATGTTATGGTGTACCACTTTAAGTCTTGTTTGTTTTTGTTTTGTGGTCTATATCTTTCTTTTGCCACATTGCGTGCTTCATTTCATGAAATTTGTATCTGTTTGTACTCCTGCATGAGTCAAATTTATTGATTCTTTCTGTGTTAATTTCCTCATTACACTTTCTGAATGTAGTACTCCAATTTCTCCCGTTTTCCTGTCCATTTCATTGGCAATACATTACGGTCACAGTCCACATCTGCCTCTGTAATTACTTTACAATTAAAATGTTGTGTAATTCACCATTAGGTGACGTGTTTGCGAACTCTGTGTCTCCTGGTCTCTTCCGCGTAAATATCATTCTCACAGGCCCATTAAACCATATTTAGGCGATGATTAAACAGTATTCTGTGCGAAATTCCTGTCACGCTACAAGGCAGCTGAAGTGTTGTGTTATCGAATTACACACACACACACACACACACACACATACACAAACACTTCCCTCCAATGCTAAACAGAGAATTATTTGATGTGTTTCAAAATCTTCCAATGATCAATCCAATTCAGTCAAAATACGCTAGAAATGTACTTTTTCCGCAGTTTTGTTCAATACATCAACCTTACTTACACGATCTGCTCATCTAATGTTCAACAGTCTCCGTCGCAGAAAATGTGAAATGTTTGTATATCGTGTCGAATGTCATTATCGTTCACGTTTCACTCCATTACAAGACACACTGCAGGCAAATGCTTTCAGAAAATACTCCCTGACAATATTCGAACTAAATCAGAAATATTTTTCTCGGCATAACCTTACAGTGTTTCATATCTTCTCTGCTTCAGTCATCATATATAACTTTACTAGCTATTTAACCAAAGTCTTCTTCCACTAACCTAAAATCTACCTATCGACGAGTGAGCGAAAGTGAACAGACACATCAAAGTTTACAGCATCATTATGAAGATGCGAAACTTTTTGTGAAGAAACCCTTCGCAGAATTCCTGAACAGTTTTTATCTTTTACAATTGTTCTTATTAACGAAAAGTGTACTACAGATTTATCATTTCCCTCTGAGAGTGCTCAGGAGCTTTCAACTGATACAGTGAAAGGTAGCTATGTAAGGTTGAAGTCTGCGATTCATATCTTTGCTCCGCGGCGAGCATCTTTGGTCGGTGCGCGTTCCCGCGTTTGAGCAGTAGCAGTGCAGTAGTGGTTGTTGTCCGGACTCGGAAGTGTGAGCAGGGAGAGTGTTGCAGGCAGTCTAAGAATGAAGTTGTATATCGCAGCATGAACTTGGCACATTTCTTACTGAATTTTTCTATCTATAAAGAAGTTAAGAAAATAATTGGATCTGATATGTACCTTGACAGTATGAAGATTAGAGGTAAGAAGCATTATGCTGCTATTATTGTCCGCATTTCGTGGATATGATCCATGTTTGTACTGAATTGTATGCTCTTTTTGAGAGTGCAGAAAGTGAAGGAACAAAAGTTTGGTGTAAAGAATTCCCTTGTAACTACCTTACAGTTTTTGTACAACATTGTTTAGAGTCTTGAAGTTTGGTGTAAAGCATTCCCTTGTAATTATCTTACAGTTTTTGTACAAAATTGTTTAGAATCTTGTTCAGTATAGAGGATTTCAACTTAAATGCATTTCATATCTACTTCAAGTTATCCATATACCCATAAAACCCCATTAAATTGTTTTTCTACAAACATGGATGAAATTTTTTATTGTAGTAAGTAAATTCGCATAACACCTTCGCGAATTCAGTAGTTAGTTTTTTGTCTCTTAGGGGCAGCAGCATGCAGTAGAGTTGAGAGCAGTAGCACACGCTGTTTCCTTGAGCACAGGTAGGCCAGAAAGACATACAGTGTTAACCCTTGAAACAAATATTTTAAGAGGCTGTGTCACATTCTGATTTAATTGTCAATCTGTCTCTTCAGCACCAAACTTGCATCGTACTGTTCAAAAGTCTTATGTAATGATACAGGTGGTTTTTTTTTTTTTTTTTTTTTTTTTTTTTTTACCAGAGGTCAAGTTGCATATTCTATTAACAAAGATACACTATCAGGATTTGTTTTATTTTGTATTTATATTGTTGTTGCTCAAAGTAATCTTCATTCATTTTGATAATTGTTCAGTCAGATTAGCGTGTTATGATACAAGTGCAGATGAACAATACCAATTACTGATTATAAATTATTTTATGAACTACTTTCACTTAACAGAATTGTATGTCATACAAACAACAGTAACGCAATCATTGATAAAGAGAAACACCTCCTTTTCTATGGATAACATTCAACAGCAAATGGTGTTGAAAACGTCTTAAACAGAGATACTACGTTAACAGTATCCTGTAAACGACTTTAAAACTAGTTCTGAATTTCTTGTAAAACTGAAAAAAATTACAAAATAAGCAATTTCATATCATAAGAAAGCTAAGAAAAAAGGGCACTAGCAGTTGGAAAAATTTCACACCATAAGCTGTTAGAGAAAAGATTCGCATTTGAATGCAACGTGACACTGTGTCCCACAAGCGTCATCCAATCAAATTGCGTGCTTATGGAATTTGGACACAGTAGTACGATTGGATTCGCGAGTTTCTGTCAGAAAGGACAAAGAACATAGTAAATGACGGAAAGTTATTGGGTAAAAAGGAAGTAATATCTGGCGTTCCACAGGGAAGTGTTATAGGACCCCTTTTGTTCCTTGTCTTTATATACGATTTTGGAGATAATCTTAGCAGCCCTCTTAGACTCTTCGGGGATGATGGTGTCGTTGTCGGTTAGTAAACTCACCATAAGATCAAAAGCAGCTGCAAAATGATTTAGATAAGATATCTGTACGGTGCAAAAATTGACAGTTGACGGCAAACAATGAAAAGTGTGAAAAATCTAAATGAGCACTATAAGAAAATTCATTTTAAAAAATCTCTCAAATGTAAAGGCCGTAAACGTTCCAAAAGAAGTGACATCATTAGCTGACATTATCAGCCATAAATTTCCAATTAGGTGCGGTACAAATTTTCAGCTTTGCCGTTGAATTCAAAAAGTAAAAAGGAAACCCAAACTTGTACAATACAAAAGCATAAAAATGGTACTAGTAACTTATTCAAGGGGTTGAATTCAATTAAACGCCTTGAAATAGTCAACATGACCAGATATTTGTTAGTCATTCTTTCGTTAATTCATTCCGTTCCATTAGGCTTCGTCACTACGATATTCTGCTTACCGCTGCTGATAGTGTCAATGTTGCAGCAGTTGTGAATTACAGTTGCCTGGTATGCGTGTACTGCTGCGAATGAAACGTCTACAGCAGTAAACACATTCCCAAAATGCCATGAGCAATCTTTGTTACTTCCATGAATCATTTGTAGCGTAACACCCACCGGTATGCACACCAATAGTTTTTAAGCAGTGTAAAGGACACAAAAAATTCTGGCATGTGTGTTACTTTTTTTTATCTCGGTTAGTGGCTACGTCCATTCATGTTTTTGTCTGTGTGTCAATGAATGGCAAAGTTCCTTTCTAAACATGTAAGTTTCATTGGCATACTTATAAAATTAAACTTCTGAACTTTAATATTTGATGAGAATGTGTTAATATGATTTTGGCACAAAGCAGCCTTAGGCGTCTATATTCAGGTGACAACTGAATGTCGTAAGCACAGATAGACGGTGTGCAAATTACGCAGATATTCTTTGTACAGATGACGTTCAGTGTTCGCGTAGTCAATAGTTTCGGATTTTGTGGTAACTATTTGTCGCTACCAGCCGTGGCAAGATTTTACTGCTAGCGACAAGTTTTCAGAAGTTTTGAGCACCGTATTTCAAGTGAGTACAGTTCATGAAATTGTCTGTTACAGTTTCGTACAGTTTTGGCACACACGACTACAGAAATAACTTTCAAACTTTCATATGATTATGTGAATTTTTCACACAGTTTCTTGATTTTATTAAGCACCATGCCACTTTCGTTTGACATAAGGAAAACAGTTGTTTAGTTTGCACTTCCCTGGTCATTGTGTTGCCTGTCTGTGATATCCTACCACTTTGGTAAATTTTTCAGTAAATTCTAACAAATACTAATCATAAGATAGTTGAAAACTCAGTTTTAACGCTAATTTTCACACTTTTAACACTTTGTACATCATGGAAAAACGGCACAGATTTATTGTTTACGTTTTAAGTGACGTAAAACATCAGCTCTACAATACGGAAACTTCTGCAAGACTCAGAAATACGCCCCCCAGGGGGCTCACGGTGATTTCGTGAGCACGTGCGTGGCGAGCACGGGGCCATGAGATCATGCAGTCTTCCTCTTTACTTCCCGGACTGCTTTACCTTTCACCCTCCACTCCTCTCCTATCCTCACTCTTTCCCCTCCCTACCAGGGGACTGAAAACCTTTGCAGTTTAGTCTCCCTATCCCAACCAAACAACCCAACCCAACAAAACACAAGTTCGACAAAGGCCCTGAAGCCTGGAGCCCCAAAATAACTCATCACCAACCATATCTGTTCGTGGTACTAGCACAATTTCCTGAAATGAAATGACGTTGTAAGCTTTGTGATTTAATCCTTAAACGGAAACATAGGTCGATAGTACCTGATTAGAAACATCCGGTCTGACAGACCGGATTTTTCCTCGCAGAATATTTTTTCATATATTTATCTTTTTTTTAAGTTATTAATGTGCTTAGGATAATATTTTGTGGTTTTCAAATGAAACATCAAATTGACTATTAAATAACTTTCATTTGTTCAAAATTAACGAGGTTATTGTTCTTATTGGTTCCACTGATTTCCATACAAAATCTTTTTTGTTCTTTTTCCCAACAAAAACATTTGGTATGCCGTCTTGATCTCCAGTGTATAGTCACCATTTATTTGTTGTTCATTTTCCAATAGATTGTAACAATCGACGTCATCATCATCTTCATCACTACTGTCACTATCAGCCTGTTACCATAGTTTTTTCTTCTCTCGTCGTCTTCTCTTGCATCGGTAATTGTAAAGTCAGAATCTGAGTAATCATTTTCCATCTTGGATTCATCACCACTCTGCTGCAACAACTCTGACAGATTTTTTTCTCAAAATCGGCGTACTACATCGTATTGTCTCACTTCTTGCGTCTTTCGTAGATTTACGAGTGCCTTCTGAAGCATTATCCATCATGGCGTCCTCTAAATATATAATCAAGAGCATATCACACAAGAAAAGACGTAATATAAAAAATAAAATGAACGTAATACGAAACATCCGATCTAACAGACCGAGCCATTGCAAACTTAATCCGAAACATTCGGTCCGTCAGACCTGCAAGTTTCTTAAAGTTAATGCTTACCCGACAGCTAGAAACCACAAACTGGACTACAATGCTTCTGCCACGTTTATTATTTAACAGTGTGAAGGTACTGTGGAAGGGATGGTCACAAGCAGAACAGTGTTGCCACAGGCCACATTACAAAAATCATAACGATCTCTCAGATCGGTGTTTCTGTTTAAGGGTTAAACAAGTTCCGACATTCAGATAATAATAGCAAATTTAAAATATTCGTTGTCGAGAGTGTAATGCGAAGAGTATCAAGTATGCTAAAGGTATTAACATCTGATCGGTGTGAAATCGCATTTTGATCGGAATTTGTACTTTTAATCTTCTCTGTATAAGCTGGTACTTTCAACTTTTGTGAGCTAAATGAGAGCAGATTAAATAACATTAACTGCGTCGATGCAAAAAACTAATAGTATTACCTACCGACACTTAACTCAGATAGCGCTGAATTATTTTTTGTTTAATTTTGTTCTCAGAAGCTATTAATTACCTTCGTATGACTGCACAAGATCGTTATAAGTGATTTTTCTTTTTCACAATCACGCCATTAGATTTGCAATACTGCCCACTGCCCTCCTTTCTAGAATGACGTCAAAATGAATGTTTCATAATTTTAATCTGACGACTCATTATTATTAAAACAACATTTGAGATGAATTATATACATATAAATATCTCAAAAATTAGAAAAAGTTCAAGAAATATAAACCCAACTACGAGGAAGTCTTGAGTATCTTCTGCATGAACCTCAACTTTGCAGCTGTATCCTACCTCTTTGTAATCGACAACACAAGCTAAAACTGACCTGCAATAGGAGCAGGCGATTCAAAGAAATAAAATATGACACATTACACGAATTCTCACAGACAAGAATAAAAAAAGTAAGTTACTGTTCTCGTCCTTCTGGAAAGACGTCAGCGCTATCTGTGTTAATGAACCTGTAAATAATAAAAACGTGACGTCACAATTCTGTCGGTATGTAACTTTTCTATAATTGTAGGAAATACAAATTTGCCGAAATACTTATGCGTTTTCAAAATAAATTAGTGTTTTGTGTTCTCTCTCTTTTTTTTTTTTTTTTTTTTTTTTTTACCACATAACAAAGTAGAGGGAGACCGAGGAACGAATACAGCAAGCAGATTCAAAAGGATGTAGGTTGCCTTAAGTATTATTAGATGAAGTATCTTGCACAGGGCAGGGAAGCGTGGAGAGTTCCATCGAACCAGTCTGCCATCTTCAGGTGAGAGCGCAGAACACTAACTCGCCGGAAACTGATAAAGAACAAGAAACAGCAGCCCCTATATACATTGCTGACGACCCACCGCGCGTGCGCGAAACCAAAGTAGAAGCCAACAAGGCCTTTTTGCCTTTCGTCGGGAATTAAGTGTTTTTATGCCCCCACCTAAGACTAGGGTCCTCCTTGTGTCAGTCAAAGATGATTTAGGACTGAGGAAACCCGGTGTTTATAGTATTCCGTGTTATTGTGGTAAAACTTACATTGGCCAAACGATCCGCACTGTTCAGGATCGGTGTGTGGAACACCACCGTCATACTCGTTTGCTCCAACCTGAAAAGTCGGCTGTTGCTGAACATTGTTTGAATGAGGGACACAAGATGTTATACGATGAAACTAAACTGATTGCTCCTGCTTCCCGCTACTGGGAATGTGTTCCCAAAGAATCAATGGAAATTCGTATGGCCGATAATATTATTAATAGGGACAAGGGTTTTCCACGAAGTAAAACTTGGAACCCGATTTTATCTGACATCAAGCAACAACGGTCTTCATTTCGACCTGCTGTTTCTTTTAACTAGCCTTGTTTTCGACCCATCGTTTTTGCCGTTTTTCTCCACCGGCGCGCTACTAGTTCTATTGCGCCTAGGTGGCTTCTACTTTGGTTTCGCGCACGCGCGGTGGGTCGTCAGCGGTGTATAAAGGGGCTGCTGTTTCTTGTTCTTTATCAGTTTCCGGCGAGTTAGTGTTCTGCGCTCTCACCTGAAGATGGCAGCCAGTTGGTCTGCTGAAATATCGTGTTTGGTTGACGACGGTATCCGGCTGCATACCCGAGATAAATATTAACAATTTGCAATTTCTCTAGGAATAAGGATCTGAACTGTTTCGAGTGCTCTTTGAATAGAAATAATTTATTTAAAAGTTTGATATAATATATGCGCATGCCTTTAAAATGTACATATTAATTGAGAACAGTTGAAATTAATTTGCATCATAGTTCCCGAGCAGACTGACTTCAATAAAGATCAGTAAATTTATATTTGAATTTCGATTAGCTGAAGTGTGGCCTAACTAGCTCACTGAAGATTAAGAACAGTATGTTCTCCGTCACTTTCTGGCTGCTGACAAAATTAATTTTCATGCTCTATTAAAGCCATCCGGTCTTCCTATTTCGGCGAGAAAAACTCAGTGACTCGGATAGATAAAGCGTCAGGAGTGAACTCCTTCCACTAACGGCAGCGCCGCGGAATTCCGAAGTCCTGGCTGCGACCGACTGCCCTGGTTCGGCCGTGTCATGTATCCGCGGGCGGCAGGATACCATAGGAACTACTTATTCGTCACGTTTGTGAGGGCAGGAAAGTAGTTCCCTCAGAGTACTCCCACCGTGTTGTTTATTATGCCACCTGGCATCTACCTCCGACACGTCGCCAGATTGTCTGATAGGCTGGCAACCTGCGACGTTGTCGTGTTTGGTGGGTTGCCAGCCGCACAGGCTGAGTACTGCGACTGTTCAAACTTTATGCAACCTACCTGACGCGCCGTCTACACACACCGTTTCCTTACATAGGATCGCCGCTCATGGACTATGGCAGATCCACTTATTGTCCGCTTATGGTGCTACAGTAGTGCTGCGTTAACCTTCTTTTTCTAGTAATATGTCGCTGTAGGATAAAACCTTGCGCGGTGATTAATTTTTCTTCTGATAGAACATATGGAATCAAATATTAAATATTAAAAAAAAAAATACTTTAAAATTTGTGAAGGATTACTGACCGACTTTTGTAACTGTAAAAGTTAGTGCAATTGCCATACGTGTTTCGATTTATTTTGAAGTATCTTCAGTGGTCCAGTTTTTTATGTTGACGTCTTCAAATAGAGTTTCATTATAAGTGCCAGTGTTAGTAGAATACGAGGCGCGTCCAGAAAGTAAGTTCCGTTTGGTAATAAAATGAAATTGTACACAGATACAGAAGAAATTTTAATTGCACAAAATTCTACAACTCTTAAACTACTTTTCCACATAACTGCCGAAATTTTGCAGGAATTTGTCATAGCATGGCACCAGGTTTTGTATACCTTCTTCATAGAAATCTGCCGCCTGTCTTTTCAACCAGTTGGAAACAGTGAATTCTGGGGGAAGTCCATAACGAGATCACTAATTGTAAACCTACGGTTTTCATTGAACTTGTCATCAATCGCATGAACCAGTTCTTCTGTAACCAAAGGTGGACGCCCACTTCGTTCTTCATCGTGCACATCACTACGCCCGTCATTGAACTGTCGGACCCATCTTCTCAACATCGAATCACTCATCGCATTTGGTCCCTAAACATCGCAAATTTGCCGATAAATTTCACTTGGTTCCAGTTTCCTCGCATTCAGAAACCGAATCACCGACCTGATTTCACAGGCGGCGGTATTTTCAATCAACGCCGACATTTCAAACAAGCACAACAAAGCGTACGTAACTGACAGCGATCTCCAAATGGCGCACGTTCTTCTCCTTGATACAAATCGTCTACATCGCATGTGCGGAACTGCAATCGCAGCGCTGCAGCGAAGATAAATTGAAACGGAACTTACTTTCTGGACGCGCCTCGTAGAATACTGTATGATGAGGGCAACGTAGTAAACTTGACCACTGAAGATTATCTAAACATTTATGGCCGTAGACTAACTTTTACAGTCACAAAAGAAAGTCAATTATCGTATACAAACAGTACCAATGAGGGGAATGAGAACTAAAAAAAAAAAAAACTTAGAAGACATAAATTTTGATTAGTATATTGTTTTACGTGGCACCTCCGAGTGGATTACGACTGATTGTATTCAAACTTATTGTAACTTTTCTATTAATCCGATTTTCCTTAAATTTGGCTCAGATTCATCTTTCTGCTAGGTAATTAAAGTCGTGTTGTACTAAACCTTTATCTTACTAGTAACAGGCACTTAATTAGCACTGTCTCTTATATTTTCGGAAAGGAAACTATGTTGACAGTTCGTGAATTTAATGAAATATAATCATCAAAACACTTCTCATACCATTACTCATTAATTGCTAGTGAAGTCCAATATTTCAAATTGGTAACCCAAACATAGCGTTAATTGGATGTTGCGCACAGTTGTGCAATCCCTTGTAAGTGCTATTTGTAGGTTTAACATTGAGTGAACTGGGTTTTATCCACAGTTGTGTAAACCTTTGTGTCTGTAATTTTTAGGTATTACAAAAATTGTTGGGTTTAACGTTGTGTGAAGTGGAAGTTACACAGAGTTATGTACTCCTTTGTAAATGAGACTACATGGGAGGTGCAGGTTCCACTATATTCAGCTGGCATGTAGGAAAGTAGGGAAATCTTGCACAGCGTAAGCATTCTCTGAATACAATTCGTTATTTTCCATTTTGACATTCACATACATTAACATTGTCATTATTCTTTCAACATTTGTTCATCATCTGAATTGTTCAAACATAAAGGACACCTCCCCTCCACACGCACAAGAGACATTACTCAACTGCTAAAAATATCTCAGAGCAGCTATAAAGAGAATCTTTTGCAATGGTCAGAAAACTCACAGTGAACTACTGTAAATTACAGTACTGATCACTTTACCTCAACCCATCAATTTTCTCATCTTTTTAGCAGATTAACGCCATGCTAGAAATTCCATACTCTAGCTGTCTGTCCAATGAAATCGTTGTCAAGGAATAACACTCTACTCAGTTGGTCTGCTTCATTACAGTACATACATTATCCTGTTCTTAAAGGGAGTCGTACCGACCTATCTCTAAATTGTTAAATCGGCTAAACAAATCCCCCGTTTTCCCAGGAACTGTCGAATTTATAAATGTGGTGTTTTTATCACATGTTCTCGCATGTATTGTGGCAGTGTTGCTTTACAGTCACTTTAAAGTAACAGCTGAAAAAAAGGTTATGAGTTTTTCGCCTAAAACTATAATTTTTGGTGTACATTTTCACAACTTTAATTTCTGGATTTTAACTATTACAGTAAGTATTACTAAAGTGGAGCTATAACGTCATTGTACTATCTAAGTTATGTGGTAAATAATTCATTGACGTAGTTTCAGAAGTTTCTGAGAGAAAGGTACATGTTGTTGTTGTTGTGGTCTTCAGTCCGGAGACCGGTTTGATGCAGCTCTCCACAGTACGCTATCCTGAGCAAGCCTCTTCATCTCTACATAAGAGCGGCAACCTACATCTGTCTGAATCTGCTTACTGTATCCATCCCTCGGTCTTCCTCTGCGGTTTTTACACCACACACTTCCCTCCAACGGTAAATTCACAATTCCTTGATGTCTAAGAATGTGTTCTACCAGTCTATCCCTTCTTTTAGTCAAGGTATGCCAGAAATTTCTTTTCTCCCCAATTCTGTTCAGTACCTCCTCATTAGTTACGCGATCCACCCACCCAATCTTCAGCAGTCTTCTGTAGCAGCATATTTCAAAAGCCTCAATCCTCTTCCTGTCCGCACTGTTTATCATCCATGTCTCACTCCCATAGAAGGCAACACTCCATACAAATGCCTTCAGAAAGGCTTAAATCAATATTCGATGTTAACAAATTTCTCTTTTTCAAGAACGCTTTTCTACCCATTGCCATTCTGCATTTTATATCCTCTGCACTGCGACCATCATTGCCCAAGTAACAAAACTCGTCTACCTCCTTTATTGCTTCGTTACCCAGTCTAATTTCTTCAGCATCACCTGATTTTCTTACACTGCACTCCATTACCCTAGTTTTGCTCTTATTAATGTTCATCTTATATGCACCTTTCAGCACACTGTCCATTCCGTTCAATTGCTCTTCCAGGTCCTTTGCTGTATCTGACAGAATTACTATATCGTCGGCGAAAAGCGATGTTTTTAATTCTTCGCCCTGAAGTTTAATTCCTTCTCCAAATTTCTCCTTGCTTTCCTTTATAGCTTGCTCAATGTACAAATTGAATAACGATGGAGAAAGACTACAATCCAGTCTTACTCCCTTTCCAACCACTGCATCCCTTTCATGTCCTTCAACTCTGACAACCGCTGTCTGGTTTTTGTACAAGTTGTAAATAACCTTACGCTCCCTATATTTTACTCCTGCTTGCTTCAGAACTTGAAATAGTTTATTCCAGTCAACACTGTCAAAAGCTTTCTCCAAATCTACAAAAGCTAGAAATGTATCTTATAGGATAAGCCGTAAAGTGATTATTGCCTCCCGTGTTCCTACATTTCTCCGGAACCCAAACTGATCTTCCCCGAGTTCGGCTTCTATCAGCTTTTCCATCCTTCTGTATATAATTCGTGTTAATATTTTGCAACCATGACTTATTAAACTGATGGTTCTGTAGTTTTCACACCTGTCTGCACCTGCTTTCTTTGGAATGGGGATTATAACATTTTTCTTTAAGTCTGAGGGTACTTCACCTGTCTCATACATCTTACACACCAGGTGAAACAATTTTGTCATGGCTGGTTCTCCCAGAGACTTCAGTAGCTCTGAGGGAATATCATCTACACCAGGAGCCTCGTTTCGACTTAGGTCTTTCAGGGCTCTGTCAAATTCTTCTCTCAGTACAGTATCTCCTATTTCATCCTCATCTACATCCTCTTCTCTTCCTACAATATTGTCTCGAAGTTCATTTTTTGTAGAACCCCTCTATATACTCTTTCCACCTTTCAGCTTTCCTTTCTTTGCTGAGAACTGGTTTTCCATCAGTGTCCTTGATATTCATAGAGCTGTTTTTCTTATCTCCAAATGTTTCTTTTATTTTCCTGTAGGCTGTATCTATTTTCTCCTTATTTATACATTCTTCTACATCCTTGCATTTGCCTTCTAGCCACTCCTCCTTAGCCATTTTGCACTTCCTGTCAATCTCATTTCTTAGTCGTCTGTACTCCATTTTGCCTGTTTCATTTACTGCATTTTTATATTTTCTCCTTTCATCGATTAAATTTAGTATCTCCTGTGATATCCAAGGATTTTTGTAGGTCTTGCCTTCCTACCTATTTTGTCCTCTGCTGCCTTCACTATTTCATCTCTCACTGCTACCCATTCCTCTTCTACTGTTTTATTTCCCCCTGTTTCTATCTGGTATCTGGTATCTCCCGGTGTCTCCTGGTCTCTTCCACGTATACAACCTTCTTTTGTGATTCTTAAACCAGGTGTTTGTTATAACTAAATTATGTTCCGTGCAAAATTCTACCAGGCGGCTTCTCTTTCATTCCTTTTGCCCAGACCATATTCACCTACTATCTTCCCTTCCCTTCCTTGTCCCACTACCGAATTCCAGTCTCCCATAAGAATTAAGTTTTCCTCTCCCTTAATTGTCTGAATAATTTCCTTTAGCTCCTCATATATTTCTTCGATTTCCTCATCATCGGCAGAGCTAGTTGGCATATAAACCTGTACTACTGTTGTCGGTGTTGGCTTCGTATCTATCTTGACAATGATAATGCGATCACTATGCTGGTCATAGTAGTTTACCCGCATTCCTATTTTCTTATTCATTATCAATCCTACTCCTGCTATACTCCAAACTGATTTTGTATTTATAATCCTGTACTCACCTGACCAGAAATCCTGTTCCTTCTGCCACCGAACTTCACTAATCCCCACTATATCTAACTTCAACCTACCCATTTCCCTTTTTAAATTGTATAATTTTCCTACTCGATTAAGGGATCTAACATTCCACGCTCCGACCCGTAGAATGCCAGTATTGTCTTTCCTGATGATCACATCCTCCTGAGTAGTCCCCGCCCGGAGATCCGAATGGGGGACTATTTTACCTCCGGAATATTTTACCCGAGAGGATGCCATCATCATATGTTCATACAGTAGAGCTGCATGTCCTCGGGAAAGGTAACGGCTGTAGTTTCCCCTTGCTTTCAGCCGTTCGCAGTAACTGTGTGGCAAAGCCACATTAGCTGATGTTACAAGGCCAGCTCAGTCAATCATCCAGACTGTTGCCCCTGATATTCGTCTGGATGGTAGTGCTCATCTCCTCCTTCATCTCCCTCACCCATTGCAGTCCTCCTTCTCTTGGATCTGGCTTCTTTTGACATATTATTTGTTGTGATGTCTGAGTTCATGATTCGCAGTTGGTCCAACTCCATCACACATTTAGTGATGTTGGAACCTTTATGAATTCCAAGATATTCCAGAAACCTGTAGTCTTCCAGAATAACCATAATTAGAAGTAAGAACAGCGTCAAAAACACAAAGTTCAAAGAATGACTTTCCAACAAAACACGGCTAGTGGATAACTGTTGTTGTCAAACACAAACAAATGTACAGTTCAAAGAGTTTACTGAGAAGTAACGCTACTGTAGGTAACTTACGAGACGCACAGTTCTCTACAAAACAGAAAAAACCACAGAGAAAAATGACAATATGCGAAATGATGGAAAACAAAATTCCCTAAATCTAGTGCATGATTCTTTTTAAATATTTATTTAAAACAGTAAATAAACGAATATTTCAATAAAACCGACTCGAAATTAAGCATAAATGTCCACATTTTCATAATTTGCATAAAAATTAAATTTAGTCATTTTGTGCGGTACGACTTCCCTACAAGCATTTAAAGCAATCATTAGTTTTAAAACGCATACTCAGACAAATATATAAATGTATTACGAAATACGAGGAGTGTTAGAAAGTAGGGCGACTTTATATTTTTATGAACATATATTTATTCATTCATCAATATTCATGTTGTACTCTTCATAGTAAGCCCCCTCAGGTGTAATACATTTGCGCCAACGCTTCTTCCAATCTTCTAAGCACTTATCACAATAACAATCACATTTTTATAGCCTTGAGGACTTACGGTGATGCAGTTGTTATTTCCTCAGTCGTGTTGTTTCTGGCCAATAACGTAACGATGAATGAGCAGGTGCATTATCGTGATGCAACAGCTATAAATTAATTTAACATAATTCCGTATGTATTTTGCGTATTGTTTCTTGCAAACGGTACATAATGTCAAGGTAATACTTCTTTTTGACCGTAGGACCTTCAAGCTAAAATCATGAAGCAATACGCAACGGCGATAGAAAAAAAAAAAAGAAAAAAAAGAAAAAAAAAAAAAGAAAGAAAAAAAAAGCTGTGAACAAAAGTTTCACATTTGATCGAACTTGGTCTGCTTGTTTCGGTTTTGACCTCCACTGGGACGATTCGGTTTAAGTTTCGACGTCTTAACCGTAAATCTATATTCTGAGCAAATCAGGCTCATAATGACAGGCGTCATTCAAAAGCTTATTAGCGATGGTTCTTGAGAACTAAGGTTTTTGCAACAAATTTCGCTGACACGTCTCAAGCCCAAAAGATCCGACAAAATTGCACCATGTGCTAACATCCTCAGCAGCTTCTCTTACGGTAACTTGACGATTTTCCAGAACAATTTTATTTATAGATTCGACGTCATCATCTGTTGTGCATGTGCTGTTGCGTTTATAGAGAAGTTCGTCAATGGCATCTTCTCGACCATCTTGGAAGAGATTGTAACACTTGTAAACATTTTCTTTTACTTAGAGCATGCTCCCCGTATCCCACTGAAAATATGACAAATGTTTTGGTGCACATGATACCATTTTTCACTCAAAATTTGATGAAAATACTCTACTCAATTTCTTATAATTATGTAAAGTCGCCGATCACATACAAACACGTCTAAACTTTCTATATATCCAAAACAATGGAAATAGGCGGTACACTTGTGAAGGAGCTGATCTGCAGCCGTTTACTTGCTCTTTCATATGTTTATTCTGTCAGATCTATTTACCGTGTTGGAAGAGCATTGCGTAATATGTAGTATGAGTAAAGCATAGAGCATATGGTCCGGTGAAGAAGTATCCCGTGGAAAAACTCCGCACCGGCCGCGGTGGCCTAGAGGTCTGCGGCGCGGCAGTCACAGTCTGCACGGCCACTACGGTCGGAGGTTCGAATCACCCCTCGGGCATGGATATTTGTGCCGTCCTTAGTATTAGCTAGTTCATAAGTAGTTTGTAAGTTTAGGGACTGATGACCCCGTAGTTAAGTCCCATGTGCTCTACAAACATTTCAGCATTTGAAAACTCCACCCATAAATTCCTTCTAATATCTGATTCGCTCCCAAAAGTAATACCAGTCTGCCAAAAACCCCTCCAAAAACCTTATTAATATTTAATATACTATGATTCATTTTAAAATGTCTGTTCATGCAAACTACTTATCTTGCGTTAAGCTTTTTTTTTTATTTTTATTTTTTTTAAGTTATTTGAAAATTCGTTTAATAGAAAGATGACAGGCGTAACATTCTAGAATGTTCCGTTGGCTCCAAAGTGTAGCCACAGTCGCGGAGTGTTTGTAATGGCGGAGTCAGTGGAGCTAAACACCTCTCACCGTCAGCATCTTAAGAGTTGAGCGACAGGCCTCAGACTGTTAACATCTGAGAGTTTATGTAAATCGCGTGCGGGTTTCCCCTCAAAACGTTTCAAATTGTGAAATGTTAGTGAATCTTAAGTATACTCTTATCGCTCACTGTAAAGGAACAGTGAATTATAAATAAAACAAGAAATCCACTGCCATCCCGAAATTTTGTGTGACATACTTCATTTTTAGAATCAAAGCCTAGCTACAATATACTACTATTTCATACTCACAACAAAAAACAACACAGTGAATTATAAATAAAACAAGAAATCCACTGCCATCCCGAAATTCTGTGTGACATACTTCATTTTTAGAATCAAAGCCTAGCTACAATATACTACTATTTCATACCCACAACAAAAAACAACGAATCCACAACCTCAGTGCTGCTTATGCACAGGGGACGACAACAACGAAAGAAGATATCAGGTTAGTGAAAAAAAATTCTCGTCTTTATACCCTGACGAGGTAGGAAGGAATACGGCCCCTCACGTGCAGTGCATTTTTCTATCACAAATACAATCATTCGCACGAAGCGTCCTGGTAACAGGACCGAGAGTGAAATAAGGGAAAAAGTTGGAAACTTCGTATTCACTTTCAACAATTAACTTTCTTGAACTTAAAGACATTACCCCTTCTTTTTCTCCTTTTATCCCGCCGTACACTTCAAACCATTGACATAATTATTTTGGGGTAGATGTGTACCAACATAACAAAAAAAAAAAAAAAATACAAATCAAATTTACAGTTCGTTTTTCGCGCAGTACGAGAAGTCGCCTTACTTTTCGAACCGCCCTCGTACATATTGCCGGTTAACATTCATAAAAGTCGTTTTAAACTGCTGAGAGATTAATAAATACAGTAACAGAAGTGAAGCAGCGCGATGTGTTACGGCATAACAAGCAATGAAGACTAACACAATGTTTTTTTTTGTAGTTACATCACGATGTGCTGGTACTATACAGGAACCTCTGGACGTTTGGTGAGCAAACATGGCGGCGTGGCCGCAGGATTCAGTAGCATTGTGTTCCTCTGCTTGAGTACTTTCAACAGTGATCTATATTCTTCCTCCAGTTACACTTTATCTGTCTGATCTGTGAGCAATAGAGGATCACATTTCTCACCTTGCCAATTTACACCACGGTTACTACGAAATGTTACTAAAATACGAAAAGAAAATTATTTTCGATTCGATACAAACACCACCTAATTCCATAATGAATTGAAAGGAAGTTCAAAACAAGAAGTACAAAAGAAATTCTATGTCACATAAAATTCGAGCATGGTGATCAATGTGAAACAAGTGAGTATATAGTCACGCTGCACGTACACACTCAGACACTTGACCTATGCTTACAGATTGTATAGTGATCACTTATTGCCCATCTGTGGTATATTATATACGAACAACATCTGTGAAAATCGGACATGAGATTATGAGATTATTTTCTGTATTTGCGGCGTTTCGGGGTCACCTAAAACAGGTTGATGTTGCGGCATCGTATGACGTAGCTTGTTGATTAAAGAACAGTTCTTTCAGCTCAACACTGACTCATTTAACACTTCATCACAATCTTCCAAGAGCACAGAATGAACTGAGACAGGATTGTTAAAGAGCATATATACGCTAACAGAAACTTCTGGAAAATTGTTTATGATAGATCTAGAAGATACTAAAACTGTGTATTCATATTACAGTGTACAGCCAGAGTAGGTTGTTGTTGTTGTTTATAGGGGACTAAACTACAAGGTCATCAGTCCCCTCCAGAGTAGGTCTCGAACCCAAGACTCTTTGCTTGCAGCAGTCTGTTCGATACACCATAATGTTTCTGTCTTCCAGCGCTTCATTTGTAACAATATTAAGACGTGAACTCGCAAACTGAAGTAGCAGATTTTAATATTTATTGCAAAAGGAGGTCAATGATACTCATACAATTCGAAAGTTATTTTGTAGTAAATATGCAGAAAATTTAAAAAAAATCGAGTGTACGTAAGTAGTCATGATAATTTCTTTGTGTATAAGGCTGGCGCTAATTTTCGTATCACTCATTAAATTTCCAGTGACAACAAGAAAAAAGCAAATTTGAAAGGCTACTAAATTATGCACTGCGTACCCATAAAATGTTATGGTAGGAAATACACGGAAGTAACAATGATTCGTGGAACCACTTTGTACGTACCGGTACGTTCATATTTAAATGGTTCATTTGCAGTAACACTCGCATAGCGGGTAACTACACTGTCACAAAAGTTATGTCGATAACGTTGTCAGCAGTCGCACTCGAAATTTGATAGTAACCAAGTCTGTAAATAAAATATTTATTAGAGTCGTTGTGTCCTTTAATTTTTACAAGAGTAGCTGTGCCAGTATTTCCCGTCGTTACTAAAAATATGTTGTCAGTTTCTAATGTTTAATATCACTTTTAATAGCTCTGATGAGTGAAAGAGAACCTGAACCGCGATAGGGAGAAGATGGAATGAAAGGTAAGAGAAGATAGACATAGAAAGGGTTGAGGAAATAGGAATATAGGAGGTAGTAGAGGTGAATGTTGAGATATGAGAGGGAACAGAAGGACAAGATGTAGAATACGTTTGCTTTTACCAAGGACAATTATAGGTCATATGCTCCACTATCGGCAAGCTATCTGATCTTCATGTTAAACCCGTTAAAATACAAGCAAAATTTTGGCAATGCACTTGCTTTGTCTTAAATATTTCTCCTATAGTACATTTATTTTTTCTAAATTTTCTTTCATTCCACGTAGTCAAAGCTATTCAAAGCAAGAGAGTGATTATAATGATTTATTTTATCTGTCTGTCAATGTTTGCAAGAAATTTTAGACCAGTTCAGCGACAGTGAAAATGGTCCTTCTTAGCTAATGAATTTTACGTGTATGAGGTGTCCCACTCAACTATTTCACCTTAAATATCTCTGGAACAACAATATGTGTTGTAAAATGACTGTCATGAGCATGTGCAAACACTAGGGACTAATGAAAGTGAGTAATAGGAGTCAATCGATAACGTAAAAACATTTTATTTTTAATACAAATTGATTGTTTTTCGATGGACACCCAATACTTTCTTTGTAATCAGCAGCATTAAGAATGGTGTTGCTTGCATCCAGTGGCGCAGGGGGAGGGGGGGAGGCTAATGGAGCTGAAGGACCCCACCCCCCAGCACCACCCAAAGATTTTTTAAATTTTGCTATTTTTTTATTGTTTTCATATTTTACTTTTTAAACAGGTCGGCACCGGAAATTTGAAATAGTATACACGTAAATATAATCTGCGAAGCATAAGTGAACGTGACAGTTGGTCGACAACAAGACACCGCCACTGAGAACGTGTGATGCTGTTACTGTGAGCGGTTTGAATGCCACCGCGAGCAGTTTTGATGCTGCCGCTATTGTAACTGTTATGCTGAAGTTACGAGCCGGTTGTTCATATACGGCGATCCACTACTTAGCAGGTCAGCGGCGCCACCGAGTGGAATCTTTTGAACAACAATAGTGTTGCTCAAAGAAGTTTCGGGCGTGCAGCCGCATAAAGTTTACTTCTTCTAATATTTCGGCTGAGAAACGTTCAGCCATCTTCAGAGACGAGTCGAAGACTGACGCTTCAGCACACGCTTCGTCCTTATATACGCGCGGGCCGCGCTACTGCGCATGCGGCCTCAGATACAAGGCGCCAAAGACGTTACTCGGTGGCAAGGAAGTACACGTATGTGTAAATTATGTCTGTGGCTGCATGGTCGATTACTGTGGAGAAATCGATGTATTATGATCTTTGCTGTGGCGGCGTCTTTGTAAATTTATTATAGAAAGTACCGGATTCCATGATTTATCTATACTGAAGCCACTGTCTCTGTTAATTAAATTGGACCCCAAACGAATTTCTATTGCTTCTTTCACTACTGAGTCCCAGAAAGATGAAGTGGAAACTAAAATTTTGACGTTTTCGTACGTCATAGAGTGTCCAGTATCAATACAGTGCTCTGCCACTTCCGATTTATTTGGTTGTAAAAGACGGGTATATCTCTGGTGTTCCGTGCATCTTTCCTGGACTGTACGTGTCGTCTGTCCTATGTACGAAAGGCCACATTCACAGGGGATCTTGTAAACCCCGGCCTTCCGGAGCTCCAAATCATCCTTTATAGAACCCAAAAGTGCTGCTGTCTTTGGTGGGGATCGAAAATTTACTTTAACGTCATGTTTATTCATAATCCGTCCGATTTTCGACGACAGGCTCCCAACATATGGCAAAAAAGCCATAGATTTAAAACTTTTTGAATCTTCTTCTGTATTCTTTGCACGTACCGTTGGCTTCGTATGTAGTGCCTTATGTATCTGTTGTGGAGAGTACCCGTTTGCTTCAAAGACTCTCTTCAGGGGTAGAAGCTCGTCCTGCAGACTGCTCTCATCAGCAATGACGTGTGCTCTATGGACCAGTGTTCTAAGAACACTCATCGTCTGGGATGGATGATGGCAGCTATTGGCATGTAAGTATAAATCAGTATGCGTAAGTTTCCTATATACTGAATGTCCTAAGGTGCCATCGTCTTTACGTCGTACCATTACATCCAGAAATGGAAGGCATCCCTCTTTTTCGACTTCCATTTTGAACTGGATTTAGTTATGGATGGAATTCAGGTGGTTTAAAAATTCTAGTAACTTATGTTCACCGTGAGGCCACACAACAAATGTGTCATCAACATACCTCCAGAACACTGTGGGCTTCAATCTGGCAGATTCCAGCACCTTCTCCTCGAAGTCCTCCATAAACATATTGGCCACCAAAGGGGACAATGGACTACCCATGGCGACACCGTCAGTTTGTTCAAAAAACTCATTGTTGAACGAAAAATATGTCGAGGTCATGACATGTTTAAACAAAGACTGCAAAGTTTGACCGGCTTGAAACCCCTTCGCAACAAGATACTGTTATTCGACGCTCCGTTGTTAATATGACGGGTAGAGATTTGGACGATGCTACGATGTTGGTCTTAGGAAAAGGACTGAACTTTGCACCCACGTCAAAGGTTTTACCAATACTTTCGTTTATCAGTGCCGTTGAAGAAGCTGTTCGATCACTCTCCACGGATTCAGCAGATGAAATAAGACGTGAAACCTGCCGTGCTGTAAAGAAGGCTCGCCCTCAAAGAAGTAATATTTCTGTGGCAGAGAGGGATGCACTACGTAAATTTCGCCAGGATACCGAGACAGTAGTTCTTCCAGCTGACGAAGGAAATGCCACTGTTTTAATGACGCGTGAAGACTACCATGATAAAATGTATAGTTTACTGACTGACAGCACATACCGGAAGCTTACTAAAGACCCCACGAATCAGGTAGTGAGGAAGACTATATCACTTCTGAACGCCTCCACCTTGCCTCCAGATGTTGTGAGAAGATTAAAACCAAGTGGTGCGGTTCCTCCAAGACTCTATGGACTTCCGAAGATGCACAAAAAGGATGTCCCATTGCGTCCTATAGTGAGCAACATTGGCTCTCCTAACTATGATTGTGCCAAACATTTAGCGTCGTTATTAAGGCCATTGGTGGGAAAATGTGCTCATCACTTACGTAACTCCGCTGACTTCATTGCCAAACTAAAATCTTTGAAATTGGACAGCTCTGACTTGTTAGTCAGTTTTGATGTAGTGTCCTTATTTACCAAGGTTCCTCTTTCAGACTCATTATCTCTTATTGGCAAGAACTTTGATAAAGAAATTTCAGCTTTGTTTAAACATGTCATGACGTCGACATATTTTTTGTTCAATAACGAGTTTTTTGAACAAACTGACGGTGTCGCCATGGGTAGTCCCTTGTCCCCTTTGGTGGCCAATATGTTTATGGAGGACTTCGAGGAAAAGGTGCTGGAATCTGCCAGATTGAAGCCCACAGTGTTCTGGAGGTATGTTGATGACACATTTGTTGTGTGGCCTCACGGTGAACATAAGTTACTAGAATTTTTAAACCACCTGAATTCCATCCATAACCAAATCCAGTTCACAATGGAAGTCGAAAAAGAGGGATGCCTTCCATTTCTGGTTGTAATGGTACGACGTAAAGACGATGGCACCTTAGGACATTCAGTATATAGGAAACCTACGCATACTGATTTATACTTACATGCCAATAGCTGCCATCATCCATCCCAGACGATGAGTGTTTTTAGAACACTGGTCCATAGAGCACACGTCATTGCTGATGAGAGCAGTCTGCAGGACGAGCTTCTACACCTGAAGAGAGTCTTTGAAGCAAACGGGTACTCTCCACAACAGATACATAAGGCACTACATACGAAGCCAACGGTACGTGCAAAGAATACAGAAGATGACTCAAAATGTTCAAATGTTTGTTAAGCTTATGGGACTTAACTACGGGGTCATCAGTCCCTAAACTTACAAACTACTTATGAACTACTTACGAACTAGGACGGCACAAATATCCATGCCCCAGGGGGGATTCGAACCCCCGACCGTAGTGGCCGTGCTGACCGTGACTGGAGCGCCTCAGTCACCTCGGCCACCGCGGCCGGCTGAAGATGACTCAAAAAGTTTTAAATCTATGGCTTTTTTGCCATATTTTGGGAGCCTGTCGTCGAAAATCGGACGGATTATGAATAAACACGACGTTAAAGTAATTTTTCGACCCCCACCAAAGACAGCAGCACTTTTGGGTTCTATAAAGGATGATTTGGAGCTCCGGAAGGCCGGGGTTTACAAGATCCCCTGTGAATGTGGCCTTTCGTACATAGGACAGACGACACGTACAGTCCAGGAAAGATGCACGGAACACCAGAGATATACCCGTCTTTTACAACCAAATAAATCGGAAGTGGCAGAGCACTGTATTGATACTGGACAGTCTATGACGTACGAAAACGTCAAAATTTTAGCTTCCACTTCATCTTTCTGGGACTCAGTAGTGAAAGAAGCAATAGAAATTCGCTTGGGGACCAATTTAATTAACAGAGACAGTGGCTTCAGTATAGATAAATCATGGAATCCGGCACTTTCTATAATAAATTTACAAAGACGCCGCCACAGCACAGATCATAATACATCGATTTCTCCACAGTAATCGACCATGCAGCCACAGACATCATTTACACACACGTGTACTTCCTTGCCACCGAGTAACGTCTTTGGCTCCTTGTATCTGTGGCCGCATGCGCAGTAGCGCGGCCCGCGCGTATATAAGGACGAAGCGTGTGCTGGAGCGTCAGTCTTCGACTCGTCTCTGAAGATGGCTGAACGTTTCTCAGCCGAAATATTAGAAGAAGTAAACTTTATGCGGCTGCACGCCCGAAACTTCTTTGAGCAGTCATTGCGCCGCGAAAACATGAAGATGCACAACAATAGTGTTATTTTACTTCAATTTTTACACACAGAGTCTCATGTTAATTATATCTGTATAGCTGTTTCAGCTGTCCACGCATCCCACGTGTCCTGAGCAGATCCTTTCCCGAAAGATAGAACGACGAGTACAAAACAAATTTCATATTTAGGAAGGAGAGGAGCAGGAGTCGGAGAGGAGCAGAATGAGAGAGGGCAGACGGGAACGAGGAGCAGGAAATGGACAAAAATAGTGACAGGAGGACCAACAAGCTAACACTTTCAAATTTCAGACCTTATTTGCACAATTAATTCTTCTGCGACAGCAATGCGCCGGGTACCAGTTACTTTAGTTACAATAAATTGAACCAGTGAAGATTTTTGTGATTTATCTTTGACGAGACTACTTGCTGTAAGTAATAATACCAAAACTGTGAAATATACGATAAACCAAGATAGCGGCTCTCGCATAAGGAACCACATCGTCGCCTATTAGGTAAAGTCACAGTGAATTTCATTGGTGGGAAAGAAATTTTTGCGCGGGGTATAAGAACTCCTTCCCCCTGTCGGGGCCTTAAAAGCCAAAACGGAAAAAAATCCTCACACGCATACACACACATACACACAAATCGCCGGAAGTCTTAGACTCGCTCTAAAGATGGCGGCAGAACTTAGACTGGAGAGAACGCATAGAAAATATTGTGGGGAAGGCGAACCAAAGGTTACGTTTCATTGGCAGAACGCTTCGTAGATGCACCAGTTCCACCAAAGAGACTGCCTACATCACACTTGTGTGTCCTCTCCTGCAGTACTGTTGCCCCTTGTGGGACCCTCACCAGGTGGGACCGACGGAAGACATTGAGAAGGTTCAGAGAAGGGCAGCTCGTTTTGTTTTTTCACGTTACGGGGGGGAGAGCGTCACGGAAATTTTGCACAAATTGGGGTGGAAATCATTAAAAGAAAGACGTTATTCATTGCGGCGTGATCTGTTTGCGAAGTTTCAACCACCGACTTTTACTTCTAAATGTGAAAATATTTTGCTAGCACCTACCTACATATGGAGACATGACCATCCCAATAAAATAAGAGAAATCAGATCGAAAACGGAACGATTTAGGTGTTCTTTCTTCCCGCGCGCTATTAGAGAATGGAACGGTAGAGGAAAGTTATGAAAGTAGTTAATGAACCCTCTGCCAGGCAATTGAATGTGATTTGTAGAGTATCTATGTAGGTAGGTAAATATTAGCCGACGATTTTAATTTGCGCGGCAGGACGCCCGAAGTGTAACGGCTTACTCCATAGGCCGCGAAAAGATGAAAATGCGCAGGAAAATGTCGGCTAACAGAGATATTGCGTTAACAGACATATTTCGCCGTCAGCCGCTGCCTGAACTAGCACGCAACTGAAGGCCGCCCAGTGGCAGGGCGTAATGCAGTGTGCGCGGATTCCATTTGTCAGCGGCCATTATGCCGGTACAATATTTAGCGAGGGCCAAACAGCGGCAATAACGGTCGAGCACAATAGGCGCGCCAAACAAACTGGCCAGAGCGCGGCAGACCGCACAGTGGACGCCTGCGCCGCACCACTCCGAGGGCGCTGGCAAGGTCGCCGCTGCTGTGATGATCTTTACCGTGGCGGCGTCCGTACCAGTGTTTTTGAGCAAGCACTGCGCGTGCCAGCAGCACACGGATGTAGCATGACGGCCTCGTGTACAAACTGTTTGTGAATGGGGTCCCGACATCGCGACCGAACGGACCTTTCACGTCAGTATCGGCAACGGAAGATCGATGGTAAGCTCCAGACGAGCAGGAGTACCGCAGGGCTCAGCACTAGGTCTTCTGAATAAAATAATAATTGCAGCAGTCAAAATGGCATAAAATATTTTATTTTATCATGATGACCGGTTTCGACCTACGTGGTTCATCATCAGATAATGTCTCTAAAGAGGGACAAATATGTAATGTACAAATTTTCATAATAATTAAAGCTTCTATACGCTTGGTGAGGAGATTATGCCGCGGTGGAGTAGCCGAGCGGTCTAAAGCGTCTCGCTGCGGAGCGCGCGGTTGCTCGCCGTGGAGGCTCGAGTCCTCCCTGAGGCATGGGTGTATGAGTCTGTCCTTAGGTTAGTTTACCTAGGTTTAAGTAGTTTGTAAGCTACGGACTGATGACCACGCAGTTTGGTCCGATAGATCTACAAACATTTGAACATTTTATTTTTATTTTTGAGGAGATGACCCATCACTTGTGCAGCAACACTGTGCTGGCTATAGCATGGTAGCTTGGACATTTATAGCGGAGGCCATATCCAACGTCTTTAGGCTGCCGCCAATTGCAGCCAATGGGTGTGAATAAGGGATATATTGGTTAAAACATGTGTTATTTTTCCAATATTTGCAATATTAGATTAGGTATTGACAAAAATGTTCAAATGTTATTTGTATTATCAAAAAATGTTCAAATGTTTGTAGCACTTATGGGACTTAACTACGGGGTCATCAGTCCCTAAACTTACAAACTACTTATCAACTACCTTATACTAAAGACGGCACAAATATCCATGCCCGAGGGGGGATTCGAACCCCCGACCGTAGTGGCCGTGCAGACCGTGACTGGAGCGCCTCAGTCTCCTCGGCCACCGCGGCCGGCTAGGTATTGACAACAGGGATAACTTGCAGATATATGATTCACGATATATCGCTAGCTTTTATAATCTAAGGATGTACAACTTCCATATTGATAATAGCCGGCCGCGGTGGCTGAGGAGACTGAGGCGCTCCAGTCACGGTCTGCACGGCCATTACGGTCGGGGGTTCGAATCCCCCCTCGGGCATGGATATTTGTGCCGTCCTTAGCTAGTTCATAAGTAGTTTGTAAGCTTAGGGACTGATGACCCCGTAGTTAAGTCCCATAAGTGCTACAAACATTTGAACATTTTTTGATAATACAAATAACACCGAAATGCTGCTTTACGTGGTAGATGTTATTTACTGCTTATATATATTTTAAAAAAAAATCTAATCGAAAGTGAAAAGATTTTGTTATTCCTGTTTCCGCCGCGCCATTAGAGAATGGAACGGTAGAGAAATTTCATACAACATGTTCGTTGAAAGGTCTGCTATGATCTTTGCAGAGTATTTATGTACATGTACTTTAGGATAAGAACACTTTTAAGCAGCTGATGGCTATTACTTTCTAGCTTAGTTGATGTCCTGTACCACTTAATACCAAAAGGAACTCCAAATTCTCGCCCCATTCATTCCCGATTTAAAATTACCATATAGCAAGAGCCACATAAATATTTTAAAGTCATTTGAAATGTTAAATCAGATAAAATGTAAATAGGATAAATATTCAATTCATTTCTTTCTTCCTTGGAATCGATAGGCTACGTAAAAGATATACAAAGAAACTCTAATTATAATATTACTGTAACTAATTAAAATCTCCGACTTTTACTATACAAGTTATAATCCCATCGTACTCGCTCTCTTTTCTAGTGTCTGCTCTGTTCTGATTGTTCTGTTGTCTGAATTCTACAATATGCTGAAACGAACATTATTAACTTTTGATTATTGTTCTTAACTGATTGTACAAAATCTCCAGATATAAAATGGATACTCAGGTACCAATTATATGCTTTCTGTTCAAATCAATAAACCCCCTTATTTAAAGTTTACTTCAGTCAGTCGTTCAGTTATTTATTTTTCCAGTCCCTCCATTTAGTGATCATGCTGTTTTCAGGTATAACTAACTATTACGACTTTGAATGGTTCGGTAATTAAACATGTTAAACTTACGTATCTTATGTAGCTTGCCAAAAATCAAATGTTCAAATGTTTCTTAAGCTTATAGGACTTAACTACGGGGTCATCAGTCCCTAAACTTAAAAACTACTTATCAACTACCTTATTCTAAGGACGGCACAAAGATCCATGCCCGAGGGGGGATCGAACCCCCGAACGTAGTGGCCGTGCAGACCGTGACGGTAGCGCCTCAGTCCCCTCGGCCACCGCGGCCGGCATGTAGCTTGCCATAGTATCTTTGACTGTAATTAAACATTTTGCAATATTTGCTGGCTTAGAACCTGTAATCACTGATTAGCCATTAATCTGTATCAATTATTATTTTTCATTCATCAAATTAGCTTCATTCATAATTATGCTACACGGGTATTGAATCTTAATATTACGAACCTCCATCCAATGTCGGCGGATAGTTAGTCTGATTACAACCAATCTCACTACAGCTTATCAACGAGATCAACTACATCGCTGTTTAAGGTAACTATTCGTCGAATTCTATAGGTTGCTTGCTCTGCAAGATGTTTTAAACTATTACATGTTTGGCCATTTCACTTCATTTCATTTTTTTTTAAATTAACAGTTCGTCTAAAGGCTTAGTCACTGATTATTATTTTAAAATAATAATAAAAAAAACACGTGCGTACTGCCGGTCTATAGTGTCCAACGGGCACTGATAATCAAAAAAAAAACATGGGTGTACTGCCGGTCTATAGTGTCCAACGGGCACAATATTTCGGCGATCATACATGTCGCCATCATCAGGTGAACTGACGGACTGAGCTCCTGGAAACGCGCCGGCACGGAGATCCACACGCTACGGCTGCTCGAAGGGAACTGGGTTCTAGCCCGGTAGCGGGCCATTTAAATACCCTCGGCCCGCGTAGCGAGCCCTCCGCGGTCCGCGCCCAGCGCCGCGGCCGCGCAGTGGAACCGATTGCGCCGGCGTCTGAGATGACGTCGATGTGAGGGCTCTGTCCGCCGTGGTCGTCACTTCGTTACGTTTGCTAGATTTACTCTTAATTAACCCAATCGCTGGTTCCCAAGCTTTGCTAAGAGTATAGCCACAGTCACGGTTTATGAGGTCGTCACTTGTGCGAATTTCAGTGGCCTCTCTAACGACGCAGTCCCAGTATCTCGACGTCTGTACCAGAATCCTAGTGCGTTCATACTCCATCGCATGATTCTCCGACTTCTTCGGGTACATCAATCGTGTGCGCCTCTGGTGTTCAACGCATCGATCCTCGACGGTACGCATCGTCTGTCCAATATATGACTTTCCACACTGACACGGAATCTGGTACACGCCGGCCTTCCTCAAACCGAGTTCATCTTTGGCGCTCCCCACCAGTGCACGATTTTATTCCAGCGGACAAAAAACAGTTCCAACCTGGTATTTTTTCAAAATGCGGGCGACCTTCCCCGAGAGTGCGCTGGTATACGGAAGGAACGCAGTGCCTACATCCTCCCTCGTGTTTTCATCCGTTTCCACTGTTGTCATGTAGTGGTTGTGCGGAGAGCCCGCTGAATCTGCCATTGTGAGTACCCATTTTTTCTAAATACAGTTTTCAGGTGTTCCAATTCCTGGGGTAGACTCTCTGCGTCGGAGATAGCGCACGCCCTATGTACTAGAGTTTTAAGTACCCCATTCCTCTGTGAAGGGTGGTGACAGGTCGGCGTGTAAATACAGACCAGTGTGCGTTGTTTTCCGATATACACTATGACCCAGACTGCCATCAGCTCTTCTCTTGACCAAGACGTTGGTCAAGAGACACTATAGACCGGCAATACACCCGTGGTTTTTTTATTATCAAATACGCCGGGAGAAACTGAAGAATCATATTTTAAAATAGTTCAACAACTTCTGTACGGCCAATTTTTCAAACCTAAATAGTCAGGCAAGCAATTACACTACACAGCACAGTAGAGCGTGCACTTTCTTCGACTGATATTTACGGACTCGGTTGAGAGCCACTCGAGATAAGTCGCCGCTTGGGCCGGCAGAGGGCAAGGCTGTCGCCGCCTATTGACGAGCACGGGGCCGGGCAACTGTGGCCTGGCCTCTTTCACCCCCCACCCCAACCACCAGCCCTCAGGCCCCCTGATACCCTTTCGCGAGACTCGGGCCTGAATTTTTCAACTCCGGTAATTGAATTCCTGAACTGCGCGCGCTAAGCAGCCCTCACCATGCAGTGGCCGCCGCCCGCACCTCGGCGCCGCCTCTTCTGTTTATTGGACGGCTTAATTCACTACCAAATTCCTCGCCGGCCTTCTTAATTAGCGCAGCTTTTAATGAATCCGTGATTCCGGTGATATACTGCACGCGGACGACAGGTCTTAGTGCGCCGGGAACCAAGTTGGACGGGCATCGGCGCGGGCCACCTCAAAGCCTATTTGGGCCTCGCTGGCTGGGAGCTTATACGGACCGGGTAGCGTTAATAAAACTGATAACTCCAGTCAGTTTATAAAAAAGTTTCGCTATCCGCCATAGAGAATACAGGCTATTACTTTGGTGAGTTATCTTAGCAGAGGCGGTACCGAACCACCTGGCTTCTACGAAGCGCTCGCAGCGTATTTACATAATTTGTTCGTAATTTAGATTTTAAAACTTTCTGCGCACGTCATTCGTGTGTTTGAAACAACTGAAAGGGACAGCAACTATCGAGCTTTAAAGTCCGTCGGAAACTACCCCCGCTGAGCGAAAGTTTTAAATATCGAGCAGCGCATTAGTTCAGGGTGATGCACACGTTTCTCTGACTTTCACTCTTCTCCATCGCATCTACTTTTTACATCTACAAGGGATACTCTGCAAATCACATTTAAGTGCCTGGCACATTGTCCACCGCCTACTACCTCACTCTTTGTCCAATTCAGTTTTGTTTACTAGCAGCTCAGTCCTTATACCTCCTGAATAATGTTTCCTACAACTACATTATTTTCGAGGTGTTTATAGTTGACTATTAGGAATGCCTGTGCGAAATGCGTTGCGAAGAGTAATAGCTGTAATGACGCAAGTAATATAAACTCAACGCTGATAGGACCGTTATTTATTAATCTTACTACTTACGACATCATCCCTCAACAACAAATATATGTATACGCGCGCACTCGGGCTTCGCAGCGCGATTCGTCACAAAAAAAATTTCCTGCGCATTTTTCCAGAAGTAAATGGACGTCGAAGATTGAGATAGGTGTGTGCACCATACGCCAGCAATTTTCACAATTACGTTACTACACTAACAAGCCGCGGTGGAGTAGCCGAGCGGTCTAAAGCGTCTCGCTGCGGAGCCCGCGGTTGTTCGCCCTGGAGGTTCGAGTCCTGCCTGGGGCATGGGTGTGTGTCTCTGTCCTTAGGTTAGTTTATTAGGTTTAAATAGTTTGTAAGCTACGGACTGATGACCACGCAGTTTGGTCCGATAGATTAACAAACATTTGAACATTTTTTGAAAACCAACAAACTTCTAGGGGTTGTGCGAGGTGTCTTGAGGAAGAAAGTGTGCATGGAAACCCATGCGCGGAAACGTTATCCAATGTCGCTACAGAGCATCGAAGTCGCTGGAGGGGATGTCTAGCGACAGGAGCTGGTGCCTGGAACTTGGATCTCCTGGAAGTTTGTTGGTCTAGTGGTATAATTCTGAAACACACTGACGTATGGGACATACACCCATCTCAATCTTCGACGTCCATTTACTGCTGGAAATATGCAGAGGACGAAATTTCAGGATGTTTCACGGGAAATGATAAGTATTTTAGGTGGTAGTAGTAGAGTCGTATTGCAATAAAATATACCATATAACATTTCTCCAGTTTTTGTATGAAGTTAACATGAACACTGTAATATCTGTTGGTACTGATTCTTTATTCCCAATATATACCTTTCGGGAGAAGACCTGTCGTCAGGTTCTTATTGGTATTCAGAAGGGCTGTTGTTTTTCTGTAACTGACTCTTGCTAACACCTCAGTATTCTTGAGGTGCTATCAAATAACTAACGACAATTCCTGGCTGGAAATACCATATGTATGTCTAAAAAACATTTAATATGCATTAAACAATGAGATACAACTATATACCACCACAAAAACTATTTTCAGCTACAGCAAAACTACAGTCCTCTGAATACCAATAATTCAGCTTCCGAAGTCTCTTCTGCCAAAAGATATATCTCGTGATAAGGAATAAATGTTAACAATTTACGACTACAGTAGTAACGCTATGGGCCTAAGATATAACGTGTCGAATTTTCATTCACCACACACACACATCTTACTATGTAAGCTCAACAAACTTAAAGCGAAGGCGATTGAGGACAGTTTGACCAATTCTTTCGTCGATTCTTGACAGAGTATCAGCATATTTAAATAACAGTAGGAGCGAAAGACTGAATAGCTGTCTTACTATCTTTTCTATTCCAGTACGTTGATATTGGTGGTTCTGTCTTACTTTTCCCTTTTGCTTTTTATATATTCTGCCTTTATGCCGTACTCCTATTTTCCTCAGAATTTTGCATATCTTTTCCTATTTAATTTTATACAACGCTTCCTCTAAGGTGACAAACTTGAAAAGAATATCCTGATTTTTGTTTAGTGTTGTGTTTTTTATCAAGCGCAAAGTCCTCGATTCCATTCTCGTGCCCATACGTTTCCTGAATCCAAACTAATCGCTATCTAACAGATACTCGTTTCTCTACCATTCTTTCGTGCATTACTTACGTAAGTAGCTACGATGCTTGAGTAGTCAAGCTGATTGTGTCTACATCTCACACTTATCTGTACTTGATACCTTCGAATGTGTGTGTGGCTGTTCATTCGTTCGTAATTCTAAGGGACAAAACTAATAGTTATCAGTCCCTGGACACACAAACTACTTATATTAAGGACAGCGTACACATCCACGCCCTAGGTACGACTCGAACGTAGTGTGTGTGTGGGTGTTAGGTGTTACGTCAGCAGTGTCACATTCTACAAATCAGCTGAAATAGTCATTTAGTTATTACTTCTCCGATGTTGTTTTAGTCTTTAGTTCGGAGACTTGTTTGATGCAGCTCTCCATCCTACTCTATCCTGAGCAAGCCTCTTCGTCTCCTCATAAGACCGGCATCCTACTTCCATTTTAATCGGCAGACTGTATTCATTTCTTGGTCTCCCTCTGCGATTTTTACCACACACACTTCCTTTATATGCTAAATTAACGATTCTTTGATGTCTAAGAATGTCTCCTATCAATCGATCCCTTCTTTAAGTCAAGGTATGCCAAAAATTCCTTTTCTCCCCAATTGTGTTCAGTACCTCCTCATTAGTTACGCGAGCCACCCACCTAATCTTCAGCATTCTTCTGTAGGATCAAATTTCAAAAGCCTCTGTCCTCTTCCTGTCCACACTGTTTATCGTCTAAATTTCACTCTCATACAAGGCAACACTCCATACAAAAGGAATTCCTTATGGTTGAATTTATATTCGATGTTAACCAATTTCTCTTTTTCAAAAACGCTTTTGTTCCCATTGCCAGTCTGCATTTTATATACTCTGTCTCCTCCCATCACATGTTACTTTACTTCCCAAGTAACAAAACTCATCAACCACCTTCATGTTTCGTTACCTAATCTAATTCCTACACCATAGCCTAATTTTCTTAGACTGCACTTCAAATTATAATGGAAAGGCCCAGGGGATGCTGTCTACGCCTTCTACATATTTACTTTAAAGTTTTCCAAATCCCTTTTTAATCCTCCATCTCCAATGTCTCCAACGTAAATATCACCCTCTGTCTCACCATTAGACAATGCTCCTCTCTTACAGAGAGTTCTAGCCCTTCCGCCAATTCACTGCCTCTTTTGCGGTTAATAGTGAAATTCATATTCCATTCCTAAGGAGAAAACGCTTACTTTTGACATGTTGTCTTTTCTTAAGGCGCAAACGAATTCTAGTTTCCTCCAGTTTGAAGAAAGCCGCTAAAAATCAGTTGTTAAAAGAATTGTTCGGCGTTAGGTATTTGTTAATATGATATAGGAGGATCAATATAGATAACTCTCTTATGCACGATTAGTCCAACATATACTTGGTACTAAAGGCAAATATTGATGAAAACAGGTCAAGGAATTGAATTAAAATTTCTAAGTAGGCCGAGATTCGAGGCTAGGTCTCCTGCGAAGCAGGTAAACGTAACCGTTCAACCATCGTGGCACTAAAGCTATCACAAATGCGGGGAATACGCTACTTCGACTCACTTCGTGACACTAATATTAATTCCATTACAGCATGTCTTAACGATCTGCAGTGAGAAAGAGAGGGAAACTAAGGCAATCTGTGCAGCTTTGATAGCTGGAGTGCTGGGATGGTGCAATAGTTAGACCCGGCTTCGAATCCCAGCATTGGTGCAAAACTATCATTCAGTGCTACGGCTTGTGTTAGTTATCATTGACAATGCTGCGAGTGAATGAGACGCTCGGGGCTAGATAATGGTAAGCCACATTCCGAAATAATTGGAGACTTATATGTTTTATGTATTTGCTAGGCTAGACAATGGCAAGCGATTCGCGGAGCAGTATTTGGAAAACACAACAGATGGCGGCATACTTTTTCCTGTTACGTATTGCACCAATGCACAAAACATCATTACTGTGCTTCACAATGGCAAGCCGCAGTGAAGATGACGAGCTGCATATGAAGAAGTGCATGTCCTTTTGGACTAAAACGTGCGTTCTGGAAGCGAAACAGAGTGAATCTTCTTCCTATGACTCTATCGTGTAAGTGGATTACCAGCTTAACTGGTTCAAAATGTTCAAATGTTTGTTAAGATTATGGGACTTAACTGCGGGGTCATCAGTCCCTAAACTTACAAACTACTTATGAACTAACTTATACTAAAGACGACACAAACATCCATGCCCGAGGGGGGATTCGAACCCTCGACCATAGCGGTCGTGTAGACTGTAAATGGCGCGCCGCAGACCGCTCGGCCACTGCGGCCGGCTTAACTGGACTCATTTCTCATTATCATCAGAGGTGTGCAGCAATAAATTGTAATTCTAAGGTATGTCATATAGCTGCACGAAGCAGTATGACTCTTCCTGACTGTGCATTACGCTATTAAGTACTAATATTTGATGGACCTGTGAACAACTCGATGATTTCTAAGATACTTATCTCGAGTCCATTACCAGCAAACGACTGTTAAACTTCTGATAGTAATCACTACGTAGATGTTGTAGTTTTTAATGTGGCTTGCACTTATATTGGAAACAAAACGATTTTATACAGTTCAGTAAGTTGCCGTCTCAGCGCATAACAAAAATGTATAGAATAATAAAATAACAATAAAAAACAAAGCAACGGATGTTATACTCTGGTATACACATATGTGGCCTTAATTCCATTTCTCAGAAGGCCAGTTTTTCATGGAACCCTTACTAAAATTAATGTGAAGAATGAAATGCCAACATGTTAGATGGTTTCGGGACAGCAGGTTACTATTTTTATTAATAATTTCAAAAAACAGCCAAAGTTGCACTCAGCTGGTTCTTTTCATTGACGATTAATTTCGGGCTTGCCTGAGCCCATTAGCAAATCAAACCAACTCAATGTCACCACCAATATACAAACGAAACATCACATTACAAAATTTTTTATATTCCCTTTTTTTAAACATGTCATTAATCCTCTTTGAACGTCAGGCATCAACTGATCATCAGTTGATTCCTGGCGTTGAAAGAGGAATAATGACACGTTTCAAAAAATGGAATATACAAAATTTTTGTACACGTGATATATCGTTTGTATATTGGTGATGATATTGAGTTGGTTTGATTTGATAATGGGCTCAATTGAGCCCGACAGTAGTCGTCAACAAAAAGAACCAGCTGTATGCAACTTCGGCTATTTTTTGAAATTATTAATAATGTGAAGAATTTTGCAGTCCTACATAAAGATACGAAGTCGTGTACCTGCTTCCCCACATACATGTGGTGCATAAAGAATGTTATTTTATCCCTCAGTCATTCTGAAGCCAAAGAACAGGATGATTAACATTTCTACAATCCTCTTGATTTTGTTTCTGCCGAAAAAACCTCACCATCGTATACAGTGTTCGTAGCACTTGTTGAGAAAGTTATTTTTTCCCTTAATTGGACAGAGGTCTTCAAAGGTGTACACATGAATATATATTGGCCAGCTAGTCTGATAGAGACTTGAAGATGTGTTGCTCAGTACGCAAATAATACTCTGGAGACAAACTTTTTACTTTCTGCTGGCACTAACTTGTTTAATACAGTTTTTTACATTGTATTATATATTTATTTGCTTCAGTGCACCTCATCGAAAGAAAATATTACATAATCACTCGAAATTTTACATCAAAAGTTGACTGATCTGTTCTACAGTATCGCTTCCAGTGTGCAAAATCGCTTCTCCTCTTTTGGGCCAACACCAAACTCGCATGTCAAATCACTTTTAACATCATTTCAAATTTTGTAAGGCAGTCAAAAATTAAATAGACGTGTCAGAAATTATCTGTGCAATTCAAATACTTGAATTTCAAATTCGAGATGGGGGTGTGATGTGTTACGTGTTTGTAAATGAATTTTAACATGTGTGGTGGGTACGATGTTTATTTAAACTTCCAGATGATTCGATATCGAAGTGTTAGTGTGCTAATTTATTCGACAGGTAAACGAAGTTTGTGTGTTTTATCAGATCGCTTAGTATTTCAGTGAGCGTATTATGCTGTAATGATTTTATCTATTCGTCGTGGGATTGAACGTTGATTGAGGTACGTACTTGTATACGTCAAATTCACTATTTAATTAGGATGTTCAGTGTTTTTTTGCATGTGTATTTGATTCGTCATCAGTACTTCAACGATTATTATGAGGAAATAGATTTCACTGGCGTATGTTTATAAACGATTTTCGTAAATGCCTCATATGTGATAACATATTACGTAATGTAACTTCGAGGTTTTAATCAAATTACGCATATGTCGTGTTTATATAGCATGTATATGAAACCCGAAGCTGTAGTTAGGGTATCTGGTTGCGGTAGCTATGTTAAAAATCAAAATTGAGGTAATATATGAAACGTGCCATCTAAGTGGAGGTTCCACAATAGGCACCCCATGTAACACGACTTTGTCAGAAATGTTTAATAATAATAATAATAGTATATGGTATTTTATAACGATAGTATGGGTTTCTGGAACTGAATCATAGATAAACGGGGTTCTAATAATCACTTATGGAAATGTTACAACCTAACATCATTGGTTTCACATTACACTGAACAAGGAGACCACATCGGATTTTAGAATTTCTTTATTTTTATGGTACGTGAAGTTCAGAACGTAAATAACAATCAAGCAAAGCCATTCGACACAACTCTCCAATTTATCGAGAAAATCAACTTTGAAGTTTCGCAAAGTACACGTAAGTACCAATAATTAAAACAGCTGCAGCATATTTCGGTATAGTTGGGATGGTAGCGTTCTGGCCCCGCAACTATTGAGTTGGTGGCTCGAATCCCACTCTGGCTTTTCTATAATCAGTTACATAAAACATTTTGGGATCTCTAATTCCAAGTGATGTGTCAGTTTTTGTTTATGTCTATTGAGACGAACTGAAAACCTTGTCACGTAAAAAGATGGTTGAGTGAGTTAGCTGCTTGGAAAGCTATTAGGATCTATGGAGATTACTTTCCAAAGACAGTGCCGTAGCTCTTCAGAAACTGAGCAGTCAAAGACTACCGTCGTCAACTAATAGAGAAGCCAATACTACAAAAATGGTACTTACGTTTTAGATTGAAACCATCATCATTAACAACCTTCTATAAAATATGGATAATTACGAATGAAACAAAACACGGGCTCTTTTCGTAAAAATTATCATTATATATTAAAATTGTGTAAATATTTAAACACAACAAAATTAAATAAATAAATAAAATAAAAGATTGTCACTACTGGATTTGAAACACCAACCTTAGTGTTGTAAGGCTAGTATGTTACCACCTAAGTTACACCAACAAATTCTACGATTGGTACTTATGCTACTTACAGAAATTTCAAAGTCGATCTTCTCGAAACTTGGACACAACGGCTTCCGAAAATGTTCTGGTTCTAAATGACGGGCAGAAACTAAATCTACCATAGACATTTTATGATATTTATTACTAGGACAGTGCAATTAGTGACAGTAGGAAGAAAAGCATGTTCTTTAACAGTCCCGTTCAATTATGCATTAGAAAAGCACATTGTTATAAGTTCGCAGCACTTTTACTGATGTTCCTGAGCCTCATCAGGTAGTTCCTCACCTAATTCAGGTTCCGAATTGACGTTTGACGATATTCTTGGAAAATAAAAGTACTGTACATTTGTTTTGTAAAAGGACCGTCAAATCTTTAATTTTTTGTGATTTTACCATGGCGCCTGTAGGTATCACTACTGGTTTTACTTCCATCCATGGCTTTGTTCAGCTTGATCGGTATCATCACCTTTACCTTTATTTCCAAAAAGTATTATGAAGGCTTCAACGAAAGAGCCGCGCAGATGGTGGTTTTATTACATCTTTAAGACAGGTCTTCCAGTCACGAAGTTTGCAGATGGTCTCAAAGTTTCCGATAACGTCATAATAGTGACTGGGATTTACGATAGTGTTCTTTCGACGTTCCTTCTTCTTCTTCTTCTTCCGGCAACGTTTCCGCTTTTATGCAGGCCGTTGACAGAGCCTCTTCCACGCTTCTCTGTTCCCCCACAGTCTGACATTTAACACTTCCTCCCTTAGGGTCACATCAACTTTCAGTTGGTCTCTCCATCTTGTTCGCGGTCTTCGAACTGGTCTTCGTCCGGATTCCGTCCAGTCTAGGGCTATTCTTGGAAGTCTTTCAACTCCCACTCTCTTAATGTGGCCAAACCACTTAGGTCTATGACACTGTATAATTTCTTTCAGGGGCTTGACGAGCAGAGTGCTCAGTACTGTTTCATGTCTTATCTTGTCCCTTCTTGTCTTGCCAAGGACTGCTCGTAGAAATCGCATTTCTGTAGCTTGTATCCTGTTCAGATCTTCCTTTGTCCAATAGCACATTCCGATCCGTGAGTCAAAATTGGCGGATATTATGACTTGTACATCATAATTTTTGTTTCTGCAGGTATTTTCCAATTTCTTATTATGTCAGATAGTAATAAAATTTTGAAGAGTTTTGTATTCTCTCTGAAATGTCATCCTTTATGGCCTCTTTTGCAGTTATTTTACTTCCTGGATACTTCTTTAATAACTTCTCCTTTGCATGTTACATGCTTCATTTTTCCTGCTGATTTTCATTACCTCAATTTTGTTAAACGTATCTCCTTACCTGCTTCTTAAATTACTTTCTGCCATGTATAAGTTGGTCTTCCAAGTTTTGTTCATTTTCCTCCCATATCATCACATCATCAGCATATGCTACGATTTTCATATCATCTGACATTGTTCCTTGGCGAACTTTCCTTATGATGTCCATCACTATATTGAAAGGCACTGGTGAGAGAACACCTCCTTTCCAATTCATCCAAATGTGCGATCTGCAGTAATGTTTGAATAACAAACAATGGAAATATAATCTGACATGTTTCACTTTTAGTGGAAAATTTTGAACAACCCACGTAGAATGCTTGACAACCACGATATGTTTATTCGTTTTTTTTTTTTTTTTTTTTTTTTTTTTTTTTTTTTTTTTTTTTTTTTTTTTTTTTTTTTTTTTTGAGCCGGTGACTTATCTTGTTTGAAGTCGCTGCGCCGCGTTTCAATTGTTTCCTTTCTGTACTTAATGATACCACGTCTTCATAACACATTTAATACTTAGGTAATTTTAAAGATAGCTTGCACGTACAACTGTAAATCGATTGAGTGTTTCTGAACGGAAATAATAAAAGAAAAATTCTTGTTTAACCTATACCTAACCTTCTTAGGACTACGTAACAGATAACTTTTCTTTTTTAAGTGAAAGTTAGGGTGTCTTCAAAAATATCAGACACGTAAACAGTGAGTACAATATTGAAACCACGCGCGGGACGCAATGATGTAAAACATGACGTCATTGGTCAAAGCGGTATCGGAGACTAGACTTGACCCGCGTGTGTCGGCTGCTTCCTGCGTGTAGATGTTAACTTCTCTTGGTTATCACCATCACCTTTGACTCTTGAAATACCTCGTCTATGAAGCGAGCATTTTTCTTAATCCCTTCACTATCAATTACAACGACCGAAATTTATCTGCCGTTTTGCCCTTCTGTAACCTGGTTGCAGCCCCCAGGCGTAGTGGGTGATCAGGGTTTCGCCTTTATCCCTCTTGTAGTTGTTGCTGTCGGTGACTAGTTGTAATTTTGCAGTTACTTTTAGTTGATCTTTCTCTGTAGGCTGGTCATTACCAGTAATGTGTGGTAGATATGCAGTTCTGTTACCTGAAAGTTTTTGTCTCACCTTGTCAAGGAAGGTAAAGGGAAGAGTTTAATCTTAAACCATTTTCTTTTCGGCCCCAACAGCTGTCAGCCATTGCACTACCGACAATTTAATTATAGTGTGTTGTGAAGGACATGCAAATGTATTCATTGCGGACAGCAAGCCGTGGCGATGTGTAGAGTGTTTTAGGTTGTAAGGCATTTGCTTTTAATAACTGTTATTCTTTTATCGGATGTCAAATTTGTCTACCGTTATTATGAAGTCTGGTTCCTTGCTAAATCTTATTATATTGTTTAAATTGCCAACCTCGTTCATTCAATTATGATAGCAAATTTTTCTTAAAGTTGTTAAAAGGCAAACATTTTCCTAACAAGCAAACTGTTAAGTATCCTCAGCGGTGGTGTTAAAAGCAATTTGGCAAACTTCAAATTTCTGTGACATTTTATAATAACTGTTGTTCATTTATATCTGTTGTAAAGGTATTAAACTGTAACCAAGAGGAGCACAAGCGAGTTGTTTTAAAAGACCTGTGGATAAGGATTGGGAAATCTGGGTCAAGGTAACCATATTCGCATTTCAGTCCTCCAGAACGATTGGTTGGTAACTTGAAGGTATGGATATTTTCCAGATAGCCGGAGAAACACTGCTGATGCAATTTGACATGAACCCTTGGAGAATGAATTTTCTAAGCATGTCAGGCAGAACATGTCATGGTTCTAGAAATCATGGGAGTGTCACTCACAGACAGTGAATCAGAATATAGTATGTCAAACACAAAGAAGGCGCATTTTCCTCACAACACGATAATGTTTACAATATATTCAAAATAAAATTTGACTAGTGCACTGAAATAACGTGTTTTGGAAATGTATGTCGTTCAAAATGTTAAAGATGCATTGAAAAGAACCATTAGATTCCTGAATTTCTCTGAGGACTCAATGTTGAAAGTAGCATGTTAAATTATTTAAGAATGATCACGGGCAGTTGAGATCTTCAAATGCAATTTAAAACGCTCACTGTTGCTCTAAATTTCTTTGCGAGTGGCAACAGTATTTGCGCAACGGAAATTTATCTATCTGCTCACTCCTTAAAGGAGCAGCCAACGTTTTAACAAACACAGATTCAATGTTAAAATACATGAATAGATAGTTAAACATGGGATGGGGAGCATGAAATTATAAAGCAGAGGTTTCATACTTTAAATCATCATTTATTCAATAAAGTGAACAAGCAAATAAATGTGGGGAGACCAAATTAAGCACATACCTTGTACAAAAGTGAATTAAATCATAAAGTTAATGCCCGTAATAAAATTGATTCTGTCCATTATGAATATGGAGGTAACGTGGGAGGAAATTTACAAATACAAACTGGGAAGAGGAAAGCAACTCATTTATCCAGACACGCGCATAATGCTTGCGACACTTTACTTATACGGGATTACTTGATAGCAGCAACAATCGAAGCATCGGCGACGTTCTTGACGAGATGACGGGTGTCTTGAAGCACAAAAAAAAAAAAAAAAATATATATATATATATAGCTGAAGGCCAAAGTAATGACCGTTACGAAAGCACATGGTGCATTGATCATGCAAGACGGATAAGATGGAATATACACACATGACACGAAAATGTTAGTTTAAAAAGAAAAAAGTTTGAACATAGTAAGTTTACACAAAGGCCGAAGGCGACACACCAGAATTCTAACTTGAGAAAAACCGGACACAATCACCAGAATGAAAATTCAAATACTAAATTTACACCAAATTACTCGAGTTCTGTAAATTAAGAAACACTTCGCCTCACATAGCGAGAGAATTACTCAAGAAAACTATCACTGATAAACCAAGACTGCCTCATTACAAAGAAAGCAATGTTCTACCTGCATGCCTTCCCCTCAGCATGGTTCGACGAAGTACTTACTTCCATAGTCGCAGCAAGAGTGAAACCCTGAAGCCACGCCAAAACCTTCCCAACCACACACCGGATGTAGAGAGCGCTAAAAACCCACATAGAGCGCGTTCAAAGCATAGTGTCTACCAACCATCTCTACCTGAGGAAGATAATACCCTCTTCAACGGCTCCCAGAGAGGACTCTTGTCACCTCTTTCATCCAAGATTAGATTGGCACCAAACTAAGAACACGGCCACATCGACATCTTGCCAAGTAAGCTTGTCTCTGGCCATCTTCCAGACGCCAGCGCGGACGACAAACGAAGCGATTCGTTCTCAACTAGATTGTATACCAACTAGATTACTCACAGAGTACGCTGATGCAATTGCTCCGTACTTAGCTATAATTTACAACCGATCACTCAGCGAAAGATCTGTACCCAAAGACTGGAAAGTTGCCCAAGTTACTCCAATATTCAAGAAAGGCAATAGGAGTGATCCCCAAAATTACAGGCCTATCTCATTGACGTCGATTTGCAGTAGGATTTTGGAACATATACTCTGTTCGAATATTATAAACTACCTCGAAGAGAACAACCTATTAAACAATAGTCAACACGGATTCAGAAAGTATCGCTCTTGCGGAACACAGCTTGCCCTTTATTCACATGAAGTGTTATGTGCCATCGACAAGGGATCTCAAATCGATTCCATATTTCTGGATTTCCGGAAGGCTTTTGATACTGTACCCCACAAGCGGCTTCTAATGAAATTGTGTGCTTATGGAATATCTTCCCAATTGTGCGATTGGATTCACGATTTCCTATCAGAAAGGAAACAGTTCGTTGTAATTAACGGTAAGTCATCGAGTAAAACAGAAGTGATATCTGGCGTTCCACAGGGAAGTGTAATAGGTCCCCTACTCTTCCTCGTGTTTATAAACGATTTAGGAGACAATCTGAATAGCTGCCTTAGACTGATCGTGGATGATGTTGTCGTTTATCGGTTAGTGACGTCAACAGAGGATCAAAAGCAACTGCAAAGCAATTTAGACAAAATTTCTACTTGGTGCGAAAATTGGCAATTGACACTAAATAAAGAAAAGTGTGAAGTAAAACACATGACCACTAAAAGAAATCCGCTGAACTGTAATTACGCGATAAATCAGTCAAACCTTAAGGTCGTAAATTCTACCAAATACCAAGGAGTTACAATTACGAACAACTTTGACTGGAGAGAACACATACAAAATATTGTGGGGAAGGCGAATCAAAGGTTACGTTTCATTGGCAGAGCGCTTCGAAGATGAAACAGCTCCACCAAAGAGACTGCCTACATCACACTTGTGCGTCCTCTCCTGGAGTACTGTTGCCCCTTGTGGGACCCTCACCAGGTGGGACTGACGGAAGATATTGAGAAGGTTCAGAGAAGGGCAGCTCGTTTTGTTTTATCACGTTACGGGGGGGAAAGCGTCACGGAAATGTTGCACGAATTGGGGTGGAAATCATTAAAAGAAAGACGTTATTCATTGCGGCGTGATCTGTTTGCGAAGTTTCAATCACCGACTTTTAGTTCTGAATGTGAAAATATTTTGCTAGCACCCACCTACTTAGGGAGACATGACCATCCCAATAAAATAACAGAAATCAGATCGAAAACGGAACGATTTAGGTGTTCTTTCTTCCCGCGCGCTATTAGAGAATGGAACGGTAGAGAAAAGTTATGAAAGTGGTTAATGAATCCTCTGCCAGGCACTTAAATGTGATTTGCAGAGTATCTATGTAGATGTAGATGTCCTAAAGCGCGAGGCGGCGACTGTAAGCCATTGCGCGGCAGTCAGTCAATATTAAAAACAACCTTCTACATTCACATAAACACACAAGATCAATCACATGGGTGGAAACATCTAAACATGGAACATTGATCACTAATAAACAGAATAAAAATAATTAATATACTAATAGACAATATTAATGGTGCAGAAACACTTTAGGTTAATGAATAACTCAAAAAATGGAACACGACCACACATTCAGTGGACGTGTTTCAGCGTCTTGTCTTGTGCTGCTATCGCTAAATCACCGCGAAGGTAAACTTGCTAGCTTTTATGTCATGCATGTCACTGATGTACAGATTAAATAGAAGGGGGGCTAAGACTGACCCCTGAGGTAAGCCGTTCTTTATCTTGTATGATTTGCTTGTGTTGTCCCCCACTGAAGCTCGGAAGTATCGGTTTCTGAGCATGGTGTCCATGAATGATACAAGACCTGAAGAGGGGATGGGTTCTCTGAGTTTTAGCATGAGTCCGTCGAGCCAGACGGTATCATAGGCTGCGGATAGGTCGATGAAGGCTACTGATGTTTTTTTTTTTTTTTTTTCTGAAAACCCGCTTCAATGTGAGACGGTAGGACTAGGACTTACTCGCAGCTTTGACTTGAAGTCTGCTTTATGTTGAGGAATTACGTCATTTATGAGGCGACACACCCTGTTATACAGGAGCCTTTTCAGTACTTTGTAGCATATGCTCAGCAAAACCATGGGAAGGTAGCTTGCTGGTTCGTCTGCGGGCTTCCCTGGCTTGAGGATGGCAATTTTTTTCACGAATTTGAATTGTTGAGAAAATACTAAATTTAATTGATGAAAGGAGAAAATATAAAAATGCAGCATATGAAAAAGGTAAAATGGAGTACAGACGACTAAGAAATGAGATTGACAGGAAGTGCAAAATGGCTGAGCAGGAGTGGCTAGAAGCCAAATGCAAGTCTGTGGAAGAATATATTAGAAGGGGAAAAGTAGATACCGCCTACAGGAAAATAAAAGAGACATTTGGAGACAAGAAAAGCAACTCTACGAATATCAAGAACTCAGATGGGAAACCAGTTGTCAGTAAAGAAGGGAAAGCTGAAAGGTGGAAAGAGTACATAGAGCAGCTCTACAAAGGAAATGAACTTAGAGACGATGTAGTAGGAAGGGAAGAGGAAGTAGATCAAGATGAAATAGGAGATACTATATTGAGAGATGAATTTGACAGAGCCCTGAAAGACCTAGGTCAGAACAAGGCCCCAGGAGTAGATGACATATCCTCAGAGCTACTAAAGTCTCTGGGAGAGCCAACCATGACAAAACTATTTGAACTGGTGTGTAGGATGTATGAGACAGGCGAAATACCCCTCAGACTTTAAGAAAAATGTAATAATCCCCATTACAAATAAATGGGGTGCAGATAGGTGTGAAAATTACAGAACCGTCAGTTTGATAAGTCATGGTTGCAAAATTTTAACACGAATTATCTACAGGAGAATGGAAAAGCTGGTAGAAGCTGACCTCGGGGAAGATCAGTTTGGGTTCAGGAGGAACGTAGGAACCCGGGAGGCAATACTCACTTTACGTCTTATCTTAGAAGATAGATTAAGGAAAGGCAAACCTACATTTTTAGCATCTGTAGATTTGGAGAAAGCGTTTGACAATGTTGACTGGAATACACTCTTTCAAATTCTGAAGTCAGCAGGGTTAAAATACAGGGAAAGGAGAGTTATTTACAACTTGTACAAAAGCCAGACCGCAGTTATTAGACTCGAAGGGCATGAAAGGGTAGCATTAGTTGGGAAGGGAGTAAGACGGGGTTGTAGCCTTTCTCCAATGTTGTTCAATTTGTACATTGAGCAAGCTATAAAGGAAAGCAAGGAGAAATTTGGTGAAGGAATTAAAGTTCAGTGGGAAGAATTAAAAACATTGCGTTTTGCCGACGACATAGTAATTCTGTCAGATACAGCAAAGGACCTGGAAGAGCAATTGAACGGAATGGACAGTGTGCTGAAAGGTGCTTATAAGATGAACATTAACAAGAGCAAAACTAGTTTAATGGAGTGCAGTCTAAGAAAATCGGGTGATGCTGAAGGAATTAGATTAGGTAACGTAGCAATAAAGGAGTTACATGAGTTTTGCTTCTGGGGCAGTAAAATAACAATGATGGTCGCAGTACACAGGATATAAAAAATGCAGAACGGTAATGGGAAGAAAAGTATATTTGAAAAAGAGAAATTCGCTAACATCGAATATTAATTTAAGTGTAAGGAAGTCTTTTCTGAAGGCATTGGTGTGGAGTGTTGCCTTGTATAGAAGTGAAACATGGACGATAAGCTGTGCGGACGGGAAGAGGTTAGAGGCTTTTGAAATGTGGGACTACAGAAGATTGTTGAAGATTAGGTGGGTAGATCGCATAACTCATGAAGAGATACTGAACAGAATTGGTGAGAAAAGGAATTTTTGGCATACCCTGACTAAAAGAAGGGATCGCTTGGTAGGACACATTCATGGACATCGAGGAATCGTAAATTTAGCATTGGAGGGAAGTGTGTGGGGTGAAAATAGCAGAGGGAGACCAAGAGACGCGTATAGTAAACAGATTCAAGTGGATGTGGGTTGTCGTTCTTATGAGGAGATGAAAAGGCTTGCTTAGGATAGGGTATTGTGGAGAGCTGCATCAAACCAGACTCCGGAATGAAGACCATAACTACAACGAGCGATGTCTCCATTTTCAGTAAATCATTATAAAATTTCAGTCGCCAAGTGTGAGCTCTTGGTCCAAGGTATGTTATTAGCTCAGGGAACACACCATCTAATCTCGCCACCTTTCTGGTCTTAAGCTCTTTTATAGCCTTAGTTAGCTCATCTGCTGTGAAAGGGGAGTATGGGTTTGGGTCATCTGTGGCGTCAGCGCTGGCACGTTTCAACCGCCGCTTTATGTCTTTTTCGTATGCTGGATGGACTACTACATTTTCTGCACGTGCCTTTATGTGTACAACAGTACGAGAGGGTGTTATCTCAGGGCCTTCAATCAAGGAGGGGGACCTGAGACAACACCCTCTCGAATAGCTTTGCACATAAAGGCATGTGCAGAATATCTACCAGACGATCCAGCATTCGTAGCAGTCCTTGTCACGGCTTTTGAAACTCGTTGTGTGTGATTCCACCTCTGCGTCTGCCTTTCCGGCTCTTGCGTCAGGAAATTAAAGTCATGGGATCATTAACGACTGTCAAGTGGGCACGAATAATAGTGTGTGGTGGTTTATTTAACGCAGTGGCCGAAATTTGTTCGTTAATCGTGACCGTTCGGTTACTGAATCACCTTTGGAAAAAAAAAAAAAAAAAAAAAAAAAAAAAAAGAACCTCCTCGTTGTACTGCATGCGTGACCTGCAGAACATTTGCGATGTGTATGTAGTTACGTCAGATTCTGTCTGTTATCAGGTTGTTCAGGTCCGGAGCAGCCATGACTCCAACCAAACGCGTGGGGCATAATTGGACTAGAAGCACCAGGAGACATTAAAGCGCCTTTTGACCTTATGCCGCTGTTGTTCACCCGCCGATAACAAATTTTGCTTTACGTTACTTTATTGTTGTTCTTATATTATTTTTGAACTGTTTTTACTCATCTTATTTGGTGTCTAGGTACGTTTTGTAAAGCTTTGAAGTCTAAAGGGAGTCGTTACTTGATTAATGCACTTCTTACACTCATTTTCTTAATTGTTATAATTGTTGTTAGTTTTACGTGAGCAGTATTTAGTAAGAGGAAGGAATTGTCATAGTTAAAGTGCTCTCCCTTCAATATTTCTTCTGTCATGGTCTTTTAACAAAAATTATTTTGTAAAAGCAGACATGCTGCCTGTAAGGAGTGCAACAGGAAGAATTGTTTAAGATATAACTATTTAAAGAATGTCCTCATGCGACACAGTCGCTGTTTACTTTTATGGTTTGTCTTTATTATTAACAACTAGTTTCGGCAAAACTACTACTCCATTCTCAAGGACGTATGAATCAAGTATTTTTTTATAATAAAACAATCATATTGAATTTCTAAATTTCCATTACTGCAAAAAAAACCGTAAATAATGACTCTGATTCACAAAATAATTGCAAAAAATTGATATTTCATGTCCCAATGCCGTTAAATCATTTATAAAGTAAAGAAATAGGTCTGGACGGAACCACTGTTACCATTTGATCAAACAAATGTACAAAGAGGACGAACAAATGTACAAATAGGACAAACAAATGTACAATTTGAACAAAAGCTAACAGTGGTTCATACCAGACTTGTTTCTTTACTATATGAAGGATGTAACATTAGCACATAGAATATGAACCTTTCGTAATTATTTTGGCAAACAGAGTCATTACGTAAATTTAATTTTTTGTAGTAATGGAAATTAAGAAATTCAATATGATTCTTTTAATATAATATTTTTAGCTGATCCAAAAGTACTTGAGAATGGTTACATGTTTTCACCGAACTAGTTGTACATAATATAGATAAACCATAAAAGTAAGATAGCGAATGAGGCGTATGAATACATTGTGTAAATGTCTCAACCTCAAACAATACTTATTTTATTAATCTTAGGTTAATTATATTAGTTAATGTTCTACCTAATTTTTTTCTGTTCGATCCTCTGTACGTAATGTCATGCTGCAGGATCACTGGGATTTCGATTCCTTTCGTAAATTTTAATCTGATTGGTAACCCACCAGTTATTACTGAAAAAATAGATTTAACTATATTTGGAAATATTTATAGAATTATGGAACCTTTGTATAGCCCAGACCGCCGGAAACATGTCTTTGCATGAAGTAACTCTTCTGGAATACGTCATTTGGTAAGGCCGCAGAAACTAGGTTGTCAGCGGACAGCGCCGCAGTCCGCGCAGTCGTATTCAGCGAGGCCAGGGCAGAGAAAGATGGCGCCGCCGGTATCGGCACGTACAGCAGTAAAAATCGGATTAGCGCCGCGAGCCGAGGCGAGGGCATTAATAGCGGCGACCGCTGGCCCCAGACCAAGCCGGGGTCGCGGCCTGTCAGAGGCCGGGCCGGAGCATAGAGCTGCAGTCGAGAGCACCATGCCTGGAGCCGCCGCCACTCTGAGGTGAGCGCGGGCGCCCGCGAGCGCTCACCGTGCTCCCAGTAAGGACCGACCGAATATTCAGTTTCACCGAAAATACACTACTGGCCATTAAAATCGCTACACCAAGAAGAAATGTAGATGATAAAAGGGTATTCATTGCACAAATATATAATACTAGAACTGGCAGGTGATTACATTTTCAAGCAATGTGGGTGCATAGATCCTGAGAAATCAGTACCCAGAACAACCACCTCTGGCCGTAGTAACGGCCTGGGCATTGAATCAAAGAGAGCTTGGATGGCATGTACAGGTACAGATGCCCATGCAGCTTCAACACGATAGCACAGTTCATCAAGTGCAGTGTCTGGCGTATTGTGACAAGCCAGTTGCTCGGCCACCGTTGACCAGACGTTTTCAGTTGGTGAGAGATCTGAAGTATGTGCTGGGCAGCGAAGCAGTCGAAAGTCCCGTACAGGACCTGTAACATACGATCCTGCATTAGCCTGCTGAAATGTAGGGTTTCCCAGGGATCGAATGAATGGTACAGCCATTGGTCGTAACACATCTGAAACGTAACGGGCACTATTCAAAGTGCCGTCGATACGAACAAGAGGTGTTCGAGACGCGTAACAAATGGCACCCCATACAATCACGCCGGGTGATACGCCACTATGACGATGACGGATACACGCTTTCAATGTGCGTACACCGCGATGTTGCCAAATATGGATGAGACCATGTTGCACCCAGGTTCGTCATTGCTTATACCATCGCAGGTGCTCCTGTCTGTGATGCAACGTCAAGTGTAACCGCAGCCATGGACTCCGAGCTGATCGGTGGAGTAGCCGAGCGGTCTAAAGCGTCTCGCTGCAGATCGCGCGGTTGCTCGCCGCGGAGGTTCGACTCCTCCCTAGGGCATGGGTATGTGTGTTGTCCTTAGGTTAGTTTACCTTTATTTAAGTAGTTTGTAAGCTATGGACTGATGACCACGCAGTTTGGCCCGATAGATTTACAAAAAATTTGAACATTTGAATCAGAGCTGATTGTCCATGCTACTGCAAACGTCGTCGAACTGTTCGTGCAGACGTGTTTTGGAAACTTCCCCATCTGTTGACTCACTATCCGTTATAGCCATGCGGTTAAGATGCCTGTCATCTCGACTGCTAGTGATACTAGGCCGTTGGGATCCAGCACGACGTTCCGTATTGCCTCCTGAACTCGCCGATTCCATATTCTGCTAACAGCCATTGGATCGCGACCAACGCGAGCAGCAATGTCGCAATACGATAAACCGCAATCGCGATAGGCTACAATCCGGCCTTTATCAAAGTCGGTACGCATGGTACGCATTTCTCCTCCCTACACGAGGAATCACAATAACGTTTCACCAGGCAACGCCGGTCAACTGCTGCTTGTGTATGAGAAATCGGTTGGAAACTTTCCTCATGTCAGCACGTTTTATGTGTCGACACCGGCGCCAACCTTGTCTGAATGCTCTGGAAATCTAATAATTTGCATATTATAGCATCTTCTTCTTGTCGGTTAAATTTCGCGTCTGTAGCACGTCATCGTCGTGGTGTAGCAATGTTAATGGCCAGGGGTATACTGGTTTCGGCCGCAATTTCGGGTTAAGACAAGAATGAGCCGAATCATCGGCTTTGCCGAAACTAGCTTTCTAGAATTTACTGTTGCGTTCGGGATGGGTTCAGTCAACAACACACCTTTACGTCAGCTGACGGCGCGCCGTTTAACTGCTTGAGTCTCTCCTGGCGTGTAAAAATCGTAGTTATTTTGTTGTTAAGCACAGTATAACGCAATCGTATCTTATAGTGATAATCTTAGACTAAGATATTTACAATTTAACTCATTCAATAATGTATGTAATGGAACAGGTTGAAACTTTACTGCCCTATGCTTGTGTTACTAGTTAGTGGATGAAATGACTTGCTCTACAGGTTCCGAAGTGGAACAACGAAATCAATTAACCCTTCTCGCAAAACAGTTTAGGAACAGCCTATCTGCAGAGATTTAAAAGTTAAAGCGCAACGGGAAACTTCGCCACTCCCAGACGGGGAGAGCCAAAACTGGCTAATATTTAAATTAAAATTGAGAGGGGTGCTAAGGAACAGAAAATACGTTTAACAAGTATGTATTCTGAAAACGCTTATGAAATGGGGAGACTAATTTAAAACATTAAAAGCACACACCTCACATAAAATTCAACATTGAACTTGATAAACAGTCCATTTAATTGCCCACCTATCAATAAATCTAATAATTCAGGAAGTGGGGTACAATTGTGGGTCAGTAGACATACATTCATTCACACACACTCATCAAAGCTCTCGCGACACTTACTCAACAGCGACCAGCGTCTGCAGCAGAAAATGGGGGGAAGAGCAAGTTTGAAGCACGCGCACATATTAATGGAATACTCGACTGTTATTCCGTAATCGGGACACGTGTTGTTTACAGGCTACTGTACTGGTTCACAACTGAACTCGCAAACTTGAAATACATGGAACTAAAACACGACACGCGGAAGAATTGAATAAATAGAAGCAAATTAGCAACCTATATCGCCTGATGGGCCTTAAAGCAATTTGATGATCGGTATCGGATTCATAATAGCTAAAACACGTGGCATGACTAAAAGACAACGCAACTTCGTTAAAATTTGAATAAATCACAGGAAAATTACCGTGGAAACAATATAATAAAATATCACTGTTTAATTATAATCGAGAACCAAACTGAACATTTTCAAGGGCTGAAATCCTAACATGAACAAAGGAACAAAGGCACACGCGGTTCGGTTATCATAGCCACACATTAGATAACAAAAATGTTATCACTAAACTCGTCAGATCTAACCGAAATATCCAACGCGTATTACGAACGAAATCTTGAAGCAGTTTAAGACTGCTGCAAGCATTTCGACTCAGAACCTAACACCATGAAATTATTCAGCAATGCTCCTCAGAGCGCCAGTCCAGTAAAAGCCGCTTACCTCGAGTGCGTCCGACGGAAGAGTGCCTTGGCCGCCGTGTGTCCTGAGCGATTCACCGTTTGCGAGTCTTTAGCGGGAGAGGTGGGGGCTGTGACCTGCTAGGATTAGTCTCGGTATCATAGCATCTCTGCAGCTCACCGGACAGGAGATACTTTGGTGTCAAAGAAAGCGATGCTTCAGAGAGGGGACTGCAGTAGGCGATTACATGGTTACAGAGATGTAACCAGCTCTTCTGCAGAGCGCGGAGGCAGCACTCCACATTGATACTGCAACACGAAAGATAGCGACACATTCTGGACACACACACAATCATTCAGTGGCAATGTTAGTCAGGACAATATACAAATAACACACAAAATATTACGAGATAATTAACAGAATAAGACGCAATGTTCAGGCGTCATAAATAGTTGCATAAGCGAGTTTACAGAGTCGCCTAGCAACACAACAAATATAATTGCTTCGTTAAATAATACGGAACAGGTTCACATCATTATGTGGACGTGTTTCAAGGTTATCAAATTGTTATGCTGGAAAGATTTATTAAATAGTTTCATTGAAATCGAGGAGTTTTTTTAATAACTAATATTTGTTTAGGAAACATTGATCATCTGGTACACAAATTTTCCTGTTCAGTATGCGTAAATTTATGCTGACAACAATCATAATGTTAGTCTAAAATGTGGCCTTATTTTTCGAAATACGTTCTGCAGCGCTAGTTGAAGCTGATTTACGGTCTGTAACTTACATGCATTATGTATTTAGGAAAGCCAAACATGTAAAGTTGTTTGTAGATTCCAGAAACGGAAGTTGAGATGGCAATAGAAAGCTGTGGATCTCCAATGGAGAGCAGACGCGTGTTATGCCGGGGCGCCGCGGTGGAGTAGCCGAGCGGTCTAAAGCGTCTCGCTGCGGAGCGCGCGGTTGCTCGTGGATGTTAGAGTCCTCCCTGCGGCATGGGTGTGTGTGTTGTCGTTCGGTTAGTTTACCTTAGTTTAAGTTGTCTGTAAGCTACGGACTGATGACCACGCAGTTTGGTCCGTTATATTCACAAACATTTTTTATGCCGGGGCGACCACCACCATCGTCACCGCTGAGCAGCCACACCGCACCGCGCCGATACAACACCTGACGCCCAAATCAAGTTAATGTTGGTGAGACATGGAATTACCTACCTCCTTCAAATTTCATATCTGAGTCGTGTCCATGCCAGTCAAATCGGCCCTGAGAGATTATTGTTTTCAAATCTTGTAATAAATAAAACTAAATTATACGTGGTAACCCTCTGTGTAAACTGTTATGTTCTCAAATCAATACTTTGAATCAAATGTCACTACCAGTCTACTTCCATAATTACTCATTTTATTTTTATTTAATTTTGCTGCAGTGTGGGGGTTATTCAGGAAGAGGATTGATTTACCACAGGTTTGGCGCCCAGCATTGTGCACGATTTTACTTGGTTTTCATATATTGCTACCAGGATCTATGAAAACTTTTTCAACATTACTCAGCAATAGTATCCTATTCCTACCGTAGATTAATGTGAACAATTTCACGTGTGATGTCAGGCGCACGGAAGGTGTGTTTGTGTGTGCTGTGTCTTTGTATATGTTCAGTATGAATGTGATGTACCTGTAGTAAGTGTATGTAGTGACTGGTTGCCTTAGCTTCCCTGTAGTATGAAGTAATTGTAGAATCTGTTGCATGTTCTTGCGAACTTTTTATTGCTGTGTTTATTTACATTGTTCCAAATGCCGCTACCAGCGTTGCCATCAGCGTCGCTTTGGTTCTGTTTTTCATTTGTACTCGCCAGCGTTGTGATCAGCGTAGTTTTGTTTGATCATTTCTGTCTGTGGTGTGTTGTTTAGCGTTCACTTTTTCATGTTTTTAAGGTCTGGGAGATTAGTCAATATGGAATCTGACAAGTCAGTTCAGAAAAGTTCAGTTTTGGTTGAGGGAGCAGAAGGCATATCAGAAAGTGATTTGTAAACCAATAAAACACTGTATCGTATTCTCGCTATTTTAGATAACCACACTACTCAGTTGAGTGTAAGGAAGCAGAATAATAGTACATAGATTTGAAAAAAAAAATGGAAGCCGAACTTGAACTTTGCAATCAGAAGCTTCATGACCAAATTGCGGATGTTAGACGCGAATTACGTACCGAAACGAGAAACGTGCGTGATGAGATCAATAAAAGCGTGGAAGAGGTAACCAAAGCGAACGAAATTCAGGTTGAGGACATAGAAATGCGAGTGAATTTGAAGATAACAGGTATCTTCGCGTGTCTCGATAATGAATCTAAATCGTTCAAAGAGACGCAAGTGAGACTGTTAGCTCTAGAACAAGAGGTGCCAGCGAACGTAGGGCAGGTTAATCCATTTGATTTTAAAGCTGCATTCTCAATGCACGGGGACGACATACCACTGCCTAGACGCGGTAGAAGGCGCGATATTAATCCAAAAGCTTACCTGAAGAATTAAGATAAATATCTGCGTCTTAAAGGAGTCGCAGAATGCAGTGCTTTGCTTGTTGTACGGCAAACACTGGACTAGAAAGAAACCGCGTGGTTTGAGGTAACATTTGAAGATGAATGTAATTACAAAGAGTTTTGCACAAAGTTTCTGGTAACATACTGGAACGTCGCTACACAGGCAAGTGCAAAGATGAGTGTATATAGGGGACAGTACGAGCCCCCCGTCGCGACAATCCATTGCGTCATACCGGGCCACGTCACGACAAAACATCAGATGAGGAGTGGTGTAGTGCGATGTGCGCCCACTTTCCTGCTCATTTACAACGTGCACTCATCGGAGCACTTGCGAAGCTGCAGTTCCTCGATATATTGAGATCATTAGACGACACTGATGAGCAGGAGAAACAGATGGCGATACACGCTAGTGCAGTGGCAGAAAATAAGGGGCAACAAGATTTCGTAGGGCGTGATGTAAAGGTTAATTGGAATAATGACAGGCGACAGAGAGAAGAAAGGAACTGGCGAGAGCGAAACAGAAAACAAGGTCAAAATCGAGAGGAGCAACGTGGAAAAGAAGCGCCGAATCACGGACGCCGCATGAATTGCGTGTAGGTGTTGCATAATGAGAAAAGTCCAGATAATAAGTGACGTTCCCACAGACCAAACTTCGAACAGAGGTCCGTGAGGTTGTCCAATGAGAAAACGCAGGGGGCACCAAAAAACACTTTTATGTCATGTCTACAGAAAAAAGAGAATATGATGTGAGTTATTCGACTGTAACACTTCATGAATTACAGCAAACAAGAGCTCTGATTGGCTGTAGATGATGTTATCGTATCTATATAAGTGGAAACCGTACTTGACACGGCAGTTGGTGGACTCCTGACGACGACGACGATGACGAAGATAGAGATGGCCATCGAAAGCTCGAGTATCTGATTCGAATTGACGCGGCTTGAGAACCGAGAATATCAATGAATGCCGTCGCGAAAGACTCCGAGGGAACAAGAGCTGCCGGCCGCGGTGGCCGAGGAGACTGAGGCGCTCCAGTCACGGTCTGCACGGCCACTACGGTCGGGGGTTCGGATCCCCCCTCGGGCATGGATATTTGTGCCTTCCTAGTTCGTAAGTAGTTCATAAGTAGTTTGTAAGTTTAGGGACTGATGACCCCGTAGTTAAGTCCCATAGACTATAAAAACATTTGAACATTTTGGAACAAGAGCTGACTGTCACTGCTGTATTACTCTTTACGCATTGTGTCATAATGAATGAACCAAATGTAGCAAAAATCAAAATGTTCAAATGTTTGTAGAGCTTAAGGGACTTAACTGCGGGGTTATCAGTCCCTAAACCTACAAACTACTTATGAACTACTTACGAACTAGGACGGCACAAATATCCATGCCCGAGGGGGATTCGAACCCCCGACCGTAGTGGCCGTGCAGACCGTGACTGGAGCGTCTCAGTCCCCTCGGCCACCGCGGCCGGCGAACCAAATGTAGCACATGAGTCATTCTACGTCATGTGTCCCAGCTCGACCATCATCATTTTTGATGAAATTTGTACAGTATGTACTTGACATGAACGTATGCAAAGTTTCAGGCTCTCCTGTAACTTGTTTGACGTACTAGACCCATTTTTGTGAAGACCAATTTTACAGACACCGAAAACTCGCAAAGAAAACTTCAAGTTTAATATTCTACTGTTCCTAACGTATAAGAGCAAGACACTTAGTTCTTGGTATAGTAGTACAACGTTTTGTGCTCTACACACAAATGATGCCGATAGAGTTCAAAAAGCAATTAATTTGGCATAATCTTAGTTCAAAGTGAGAAACAAATCATATAGCAAGAAATTTGCGCCACAGTTTAACGAGGCATAAGAAGTGGAGAAACTGCGATACATACCTGGTCTTTTGTCAAACTATTGTCTATGTGGGTGTTTTCTATATCACCAATTTCGACCGGGCTTGTATGTGTAATTACTGTGCTACGATCCTGTGAATATGCTAAAAACTATGAATGAGTCAAAATTTCCCCTTGTTCAAAGTCATGTAATTCAAAATGGACACCTACACGGACAATAGTTTGACAAAAGACCAAGACTGTTGCGCAGTTCCACTATTATGCCTCGATAAACTACGGGGCAAATTTGTCGCTACATGATTTGTTGCCCAATTTGAACTGAGATTATGCGAAATGCACTGCTTTCTGAACTCTATCTGCATCATTTGTGTGTAGAACACAAAAAGTGGTACCACTTTCCCAAGAACCAAGGGTCTTGCTCTTTCAGATTAGGAACAGTGAAATGTTATCTTAGAGATTTCTTCGCGACTTTTCAGTGTCGGTAAAAGTGGTCTTCGCAAAAATGGGTGTAGAACATGAACCAAGTTACAGGTGAGCCTAAAACTTTGCATACGTTCACGGCGGGGCCTTAGGTATATACTATAAAAATTTCATCAAAATTGAAGATGGTAGAGGTTGGAGCCCTTGGACACTTCACGTGGAATGACTCACATATGAATTAATTTGTTGGATAGTGTCACTAATCGTTTTAGATTATTTGTGGTCGATTTCTATGTATGTTTTATGGTTTTCGAGTGGTATTGGCTTACACTCCCTCCACTCCCCCCACTCCTACCACCCCCTCCTAGCGTGAACTGCCAGTAGAATAACTAGCCCGTGATACACCTCTGACGGGCAGGTGCCTGTCACCCTCCATTAAATCGTAGGCTGCCGACAGCCGCATTGCAGCAGGATAAAGGACCAACAAACATGGCGCACGATCTTCCAGACTTGTTCGTCACCCGACCTCTGACCCTTAGAACACGCCTGGTCGATGATTGCGGAACGAGTTTCTCAGTAATATTAGCAATCAGGATGGACCGCTGTCGGTAGCTTTGGTTCAATGGCGAATTCTTACACCGACAATAACCAGCAACGGCGAAACACCCAATACTGATTTTATCATCTTAATTTGTTTATATGATATTAATCCAAAATGTCATCTCCCAAACAAATTTGTCTGTCATGGCTCTCATTTCTCGTATCCATAGTGGTCTTACATTTCGGATGATTACCATTGTACAAAGTATCTGTGAAAAGGTAATTTCTTGTAAAAATGTTTTGTTAACGCACCGGTTATTTCTGAAGCAATTCGTAATTTTGGTATGGGCAGGGGTCAGTACAATCATAGTATGCTGCAAGTTGAGAATTTGGGGTGTAAGGGAAGCGTGCCTCGATAGCCTAATTGGTGAAAGCTACAGCTGGCCCAAAGTGAGAAAACCGGATTCGAATACCCGTCCAGAACAAATAACATTTTGCGACTGGATTTATTTCAGTGCTCTGAAAGGGGTCGAAATGTTTAAATTTTTGAATTCGTAAAAACTACGGCCGATAATATCAACAAATTTGTCTGCTGTTTCGGCCATGTCCGGAAAGAATAGACACTATATAAATATTATAACAGACATTTTGGAATATCATACTGTGCAATTTAGAGGTCGCGAATGATTAAAGCCTTATTCGTTTACACTAAACACACACCATTGTTGTATCCTGGGAATTCAACGCTCCAGCGGTCACATGGGTTACATATTATGTGGCTCTACTTGAGGTAATAAATTAAAAATGCTTCGAGCTTATTTGTATTTTAGGAACCACCTTACCTTCGTGGAAACGACGATCATATGTATAATTCTCACACAGTTCTGCAAAGTCTGTGTGGTCTAGCATTGTAATTCAAAAGTATTTCTGGGCGACATTTTATCGCATTTATTGGTAGATAACATTTATTGCGTTCATATATTAATATATAAACATGTAAAATAAGCGTGTGAATTCCATAACATTTAGTAACAAGATGTATCCGTTAAAATTCTAAAGGTGCAAATAAAAAGTGAAGAGGATGAAGGTGTTCCTGATTCGAGCTATAGCGATGAAGGCAAGCAACTGTCTGGTATTCCTTCGGTGGAAATCCAATCTCGGGAGTGATACCGGGAAATCTTGTGGATCTTAGGTATGACTGCTGGTAAAGTGCGTAATGCCTCTAACTGTTTCATTTGCCACTATTAGTGCAAGGTCGTCTGCATGTCTTCTTCTGACGAAAAGGATAGAATAGCGTTTATCGGAATATGTGTATCTTGAAACGCTGTTTGTCGGCATTAAATGTGCCTCAGAGACGTAGAGAGAGAGAGAGAGAGAGAGAGAGAGAGACAGAGAGAGAGAGAGAGAGAGAGAGAGAGAGAGAGAGAGAGAGACGGAAGGGAGAGAGTGGGGGCAGGGAGAAGGTGTGGGAGAGAGAGAGAGAATTTACGAGATACATTTGCCACTATTAGTGCAAGGTCGTCTGCATGTCTTCTTCTGACGAAAAGGATAGAATAGCGTTTATCGGAATATGTGTATCTTGAAACGCTGTTTGTCGGCATTAAATGTGCCTCAGAGACGTAGAGAGAGAGAGACAGAGAGAGAGAGAGAGAGAGAGAGAGAGAGAGAGAGAGAGAGAGAGAGAGACGGAAGGGAGAGAGTGGGGGCAGGGAGAAGGTGTGGGAGAGAGAGAGAGAATTTACGAGATACATTTAAATTTTAATTCTTTATTGACATTATTATTGGAAGAGGTTACGATTCACTTGCATAATTCATGGTACCAGTTCCGTTCCGTTTAGAACGCGGCTACTACTGCATTAATAATTAATATTAACTAAGCAGGACCACGTTTTGGTGTGGCTCACTGTAATAAAAATTAATGGCAAAGTGAACAAAATATTTTTTTGCGAGCGCAGAGTAAAAGAAAAAAAAAAAAAAAATGCATCGATGTGACTATGTGTTACGAAAGGGATATTAGGATATACAGACACATATGTAATAGCTCTATGAGTCAGGGTATTTTCCCAGACAGACAATAAATATGCTAGTATTAAACCATTGCTTAAGAAAGGAGATACATCCGATGTGAATAACTATCGCAAAATCTCACTTCTGACATTTATCGAAAGTTATTGAGAAACAAATGTATTCAAGAGTTCCCATGTATGTAAAAATAAGGTTTTAAGAACATATTAGTTTGGTTTTCAGCTAGACTTCCAACAGAAATTGCTATACCTGATTTAACGTATCAAATATTAAATGCCCTGAATATACGGACATCACCGAATGGGACTGTGATTTCTGAAATACTTTTGGTTGTGTAAATCAAGGAAGTCTTCTAGATAAGCTTAAGCATTCCAGTAAGAGTGGGGCAATGGACAAAAATGGCATAATTCATACCTAATTGGAAGAGTACTGAAAGTTGAAATGAGTTGTTTAGGTAAACTACAAACACCAGCTGATTCCTGAAACTGGTGAGCTATCAAGAATGATGTCCTACAAGGTTCGGTCTGGGTACTTTGCTATACTTGATATATGTTTATGATCTGCCATTATGTATTCAGGAAGATGATACTAGTAACCACACTCAAAGAACATGAATTAACTAATGAAATTGTAAATAATGTCTGTCATATAATTACTAAGGCGTTCTCTGCATATGGACTCTTACTGAATTTTGATAAAACGAATTGTATACAGCTCCAAGTCGGTGTGTGCACTGATGGGGAATTAAACTGGAAGCAACACATTAAGGATGTATAAACTGTTTGAAATTAGCAACTTATGCTGTGAGGGTTATGGTAAATTTTGGTGACAAACATCTCAGTAAATTAGCTTACTGTGCCTATTTTCATTCGATAGTTTCACATGGCATCATATTTTGGGCTAAATCATTATTAAGGAAAATATTATACGTTGCACAAAAGAGTATAAATAGAATAACTTCTATAGCCTATCCAAGATCATCCTGCAGATATTCAGTTAAAGATCATTTGGCGTCTTCACAGTAGCCTCACAATATATTCACTTACAATTAAGTTATAAAATCTGTTGTTATTAGCACAATTCAATGCAAAAGTAATAGCAGTGTGCATCGCTACAAAACTAGGAGAAACTATGAGCGACACTATTGAAGGTTTAATCTCACATTAACACAGACGGGGGTGACTATTGCTGCCACAAAAGTCTTTGGTCACCTACCAGATGCCGGCCGCAGTGGCCGAGGAGACTAAGACGCTCCAGTCACGGCCACTACGGTCGGGGGTTCGAATCCTCCCTCGGGCATGGATATTTGTGCCGTCCTTAGGATTAGCTAGTTCATAAGTAGTTTGTAAGTTTAGGGACTGATGATCCCGTAGTTAAGTCCCATAGACTTTACAAACATTTGAACATACACCTACCAGATAACATCAAATGTATGACAGATAGCAAACAAGCATTTAAAAGCAAATTGACAGAATTTCTGAAAAAGAGGGCGAAAATTTACACATAAATTAGTAACTTAACAAAAGGTACATATATGAAAATAAAATCACATATATTACTTCGCAGTTTGCAAGAATTTCCGACTTCAGCTGCTCTTCTTCAGTTGGACTATCGTATTATAACATATGAAAATTTGTGCCGGACCGGGACTCGAACCCGGGTCTCGAGCTTTTTGCGAGCTGTCGCCTTAACCACTCGGCCACCCGGACACGCTCCCCGGCCAGACCCAAAATTCCGTATGTTACAGTTGTCTCCTTTTCTTATTGCTCGCACGCATTTTGCAGTGATTCCCGCGACGGGGACAGACATACTACACCATCTTTAGCCTGTCTTGGCTGTCATATTTACCATGATACGTCTGTTCCAAAGGAACAGACGTTGCTGATGGTCCGCAGCTATAAATGTTAAATATACATTTATTATTTCGCATTTTGCGAGAATTTACTACTTTAGCTGTTCCTCTTCAGTTGGACTATCCCCCGTCGCCGGAATCTGCTAAATGTGTGCGAGCACTAAGGGAAGTAGACAACTGTAACATACGGAAGTTTGGGTCTGGCCGGGGAGCGTGTCCGGGTGACCGAGTGGTTAAGGCGACCGCTCGCGAATAGCGGGACACCCTGGTTCGAGTCCCGATCCGGCACAAATTTTCATATGTTACAATACGGTAGGCCAACTGAAGAAGAGCAGCTGTAGTCGGAAATTTTCGCAAACTGCGAAGTAATAAGTGTATATTTAACATTTATAGCTGCGGGCCATCAGCAACGTCTTTGGAACAGACGTATCATTGTAAAATTAAAATCGTTGGTCATGTAATGTTTCACGGCGTAGGTTTCTGTAGTCATGTCCTCGTTCATGACCCGAGGGGCAATGTATGATTGGCTAAGTAAGTAGTCATGATAGGATACCAATGCCTTAGGAATAAGGTTGGGCATCTTGGGCATATTCTGAGTTGTGGCCACTCAGATGGAAAAGATTAACAAACCGACTGCCGCGGTGGCCGAACAGCCTGCGGCGCTCAAATGTTCAAATGTTTGTTAAGCTTAAGGGACTTAACTACGGGGTCATCAGTCCCCAAACTTACAAACTACTTATGAACTACCTACAACTAAGGACGGCACAAATATCCATGCCCGAGGGGGGATTCGAACACCCGACCGTAGTGGCCGTGCAGACCGTGACTGAAGCGCCTCAGTCCCCTCGGCCACCGCGGCCGGCCAGCGGCGCTCCAGTCACGGTCTGCACGGCCAGTACGGTCGGGGTTTCGAATCCCCCTCGGGCATGGATATTTGTGCCGTCCTTAGTATTAGCTAGTTCGTAAGTAGTTTGTAAGTTTAGAACCTGATGACCCCGTAGTTAGTCCCATAAGCTCTACAAATATTTGAAAATTTTTAACTACCAAATCCACCGGTTAAAACCTCAACCGTTAGGGGTAAAAAAACAGTGGGGCCCTGGGCAAGGTACTTCAATATGATGCTGGCAACAATCAGAGCAAAATGCCTCGGACCTTTAGAGGTAACGGAGTCCCCCCTCTAGTTGGCAGACCAGTAACTCCTCAGTTACTACTTGGCAGACGATCTGGAATGACAAGGGAAGCTATTAATATCAATGGGGATCACATTGGAAAGTAGGCAGATCTGGCAGAGGCTTCATGTAAGATGGGGTAGATGTTTTAGCTGTTAGTGGCGTTAGGGTAAGGGGAGAGAAAGAGGACGAAATCAGAGAATACAATATCAACCTGTCAAGAATCAAAGCAGGAAGAGCACAGTGGGTTGTAGAGTTTGACATCAGGAAAGCAATCGAATCCGGTATGATTGCAATAAGGTACGTAAATGAACGATTGATGTGGAAAAATTTCGCCATCTCAAGCAAGAAAATTAGGATTGAGTCCGTACAATTGCCATGTGAAGGGACACATCAAGGTGAAATGAACAGGTTTTATAACTCACACTGCGATTGTTAGAGTGAAGGTCAAGGACAGTATTTACCTCATGGGTGACTTCAATTCCAGGATAGGAAATCGAACAGTAGGGTATGAAAAGATTCTGGGTAAGTATGGAGAGGATATGAAGACCAACAGAAACGAAAAACAGTTCTTAGATTTCCGTGCCAGTATGGAATTCATTATCACAAACTCCGTTTTTAAGCGTAAGAACATTCACTGGTGTACTAGGGAAAGCAGGGGAACCATATCCGTCATTAACTATATAATAACAGATCAGGAATTCAGGAAGGCAGTCGAGGACACACGTGTTTTCCGAGGGTTATTTGGATGTTATTGCAGAACGTCAGCTCCTTTTCTGGAAGGATAAGAGTGGAGAACATTCAGGAAATTAGGCACAAATATATAACAATCACCTCAAAAAGGTACCAGTTAGTTGAATGTAGTCATTTACAGCCATTGAATGGACAAGCCACTACTAGAAGTGACTGAAGAATGCCTTGGAACAGTAGTGTGTAGAGGCAGGAAGAAGTACACAGCTTGGTGGAATGACACAGGCAAGGCAGCATGTAAAATACTAGATATAAGGCAGTCAGAGAAAGTTATGTTGCAGGAAGAAACAAAGCCAAATGGTTAATCGCAGAATACAAGCAGAAATTATGGGAGGAGTTTGGAAATAAGCCAGAAACTATGGGTCAAACTGCGAGAAAATCATTCTGGTGCGTAATTAGCAGTCTTAAAAAGGGGAAATAGACGGAATTAACAAGTGTTTGGACAGGTCAGGAAAGCTGCTAGTGAAACCCATGGATCCCTTGGGCAGATGGAGGGAATATTTTGAAGAACTACGAAATATAGATGAAACTTCAATGATGTTACAAACTATTTTATACTTCGGGCATCCACAGTTGAAATACTTGTAAATCAATTTGAGAAAGTAATATAAACAATCAGGATGTCTTTCTGTGAATTACTGCAGTCCGCCTTAGCTGTTTTTATACGCCTTTATTGCGTCACTATCGGTTTCGTACCGTTAAAGGTACATCTTCGGGTATCTTTTAATTTACATGGGGTGGTTTGACTTGTTGCGTGTCCCAACGTTCATGATGGTTTGCCGAGTTTTATGGAGGTTTTCTTTAAAGATGTTAATTAATTTTAAAAGGGACTCCCTTCAGTAAACGTCTATGTGGGCAACAGTTGCGTCTACCAAGATTATTGCTTAAAATTTTAAAGTTGAACGTAGGGGTGGGTTCAGTATCCCCTGAATCTAAAGTAAAGCGAATTGTACCAATGGTTTTCGTCATAGGCTATTAAAATATTTGACCAAACCAGTAGCTTTTCGGAGTCGTGGTCCGTGTTATAATTCTCAAAATTAGAAAATTCCTAGAAAACATTAGGTGCACTTTAGGACTTAAAAATTTTTGTTGTCATTCAAACTATGAAAATTATTCATGTGCACTGATAGTATATGATATGTTCAGAAGTGCAATTCTTCTGAATACGTATGTTGTCGTTCAAGAAATTCATCCACAACGATGTTTGCTGATGATGCTGTGGTGTATTGGAGAGTGTCGTCTTTGACTGTAATAAAATACAGGAAGATTGGCAGCTAGCTCTAAAGGTAAAAAAATGTAAGGCGATGCACATGAGTAGGAAAACCAATCCCATAATATTCTAATACAGCATTAGTAGTGAGCTTCTTGATACAGTCGCGTCGTTCAAATATCTAGGCGTAACATTGCAGAGCGATATCAAATGGATCGAACATGTCAGGACAGTTATAAGGCTGACAGCCGACTTCTGTTTATTTGGAGTATTTTGGGAAGATGTACTTCATCTGTAAAGGAGACCGCGTATGAAACGCCTGTGCGACCTCGTCTTGAGTAAGGCTCAAGTCTTAGGAACCCGCAGCAGATCACTGTAAAGGAAGACATAGAAGCAATTCAGAGGAGAGCAGCTAGGTTCGTTATAGTTATGTTCGACAAATGCGCGAGTGTCACAGATATGCTCCGTGAACTCAAATAGGAATCGCTGGAAGAAAGACAACGTCCTTTTTTGAGACACTTTGTTGAAGAAATTTAGAGGCCTAGAATTTGAAGCTGACTGCAAAACGATATTGCTGCCGCCTACTTACATTTCGCATAGAGATCAGAAAGACAAAAGTAATTGAGGTTCAGACAGAGGGATATAGACATGCTTCTCCCTCTTCCTGTTTGGGAGTGGAATAGGAAAGAAAATGGCTAGTGCTGGTTCAAATAATGTTCAAATGTTTGTAGAGCTTATGGGACGTAACTACGGGGTCATCAGTCCCTAAACTTACAAACTACTTGTGAACTACGTAATACTAAGGACGGCACAAATATCCATGTCCGAGGGGGAGGGGATTCGAACCCCCGACCGTAGTGGCCGTGCAGACTGTGACTGGCGCGCCGCAGAGCGCTCGGCCACAGCGTTCGGCGCAAGTGCTGTACAGTGTACCCTCCGGCACTCACCTTACGGTGGATTTCGCAGTGTATATGTACATTAGTGGAAGATGGAGTGTGACGGTTCTTGCAGTGACCATATTATGGACCGTTGTTCAGATTATCCATCAAACTGTGACGAAAGTGTTCCTATCCGTGATAACATGACAGTAAGCAACATCAGTTCAAATGTTCAAATATTTGTAAAGCTTAAGGGACTTAACTACGGAGTCATCAGTCCCTAACCTTACAAACTACTTATGAACTACCTTATACTAAAGACGGCACAAACATCCATGCCCGAGGGGGGATTCGAACCTCCGACGGCGGACAGCCGTGAGCACCGCAACACGGCGCTCCAGTACGCGCGGCTAATCCGTGATTGAGTAGATATTGTCCAAGGATGTAAAAAGAAAATGCGTATCATTGTTCGTATAATGAAGAACGACGACTTTATAACATCGAAGGAGCTACTAGACAGCGCAGTGATCAGGAAAAGGTCTACTGAGCACATTAAACGCTATGCTCCGATGCGCGAGGCCGTTTTCCGTCGGGGGTTGGAATCGCCCCTCGGCATGGATATTTGTGTCGTATTTAGTATATGATAGTTCATTAGTAGTTTGTAAGCTTAGGAACTGATGATCCCGTAGTCAATTCCCATAAGCTGAACAAACATTTGAACATTCTTGACGGGTATCCGTTAAATAGGTCGGTAGTCAAATGTTCAAATGTTTGTTAAGTTTAAGGGATTTAACTGCGGGGTCATTAGTCACTAAACTTACAAACTACTTATGAACTACCTGCAACTAAGGACGGCACAAATATCCATGCCCGAGGGGGGATTCGAACCCCCGACGGTAGTGGCCGTGCAGACCGTGACAGAAGCGCCTCAGTCCCCTCGGCCACCGCGGCCGGCCGGTAGTCAGACGGATACAATTTGTACGGGCAGCGCCATTTTCCATGATATTTAAATCATGATTCCTTCAAAGTCTAGAGTTTCATGAAGTGGATTTTCGTAAGCAATCGTTAGCAGACCACTTCAAAGTCTTGTTTCATTGACACAAGGGAGTCTTTTAAAGACCAGGGGGACTGTGCCAACCAAGCAAAAGAAGGATATGCTTGATACTCTAACATTTATTCCTCCTGCGTGTCATGCATACTTCAAGAACTTGCCTACGATTGTGTCTACTCGTCATTCAGTTTCTGGAGATCAAATTTCGGACGAGGAAAACGACGAACCTATATTCACACTATGTATTTGAAGGTACAGTGGATGACTGATAACAGTGTCCAGTGCACAAACAACATTGTTTAAGTCATTTCCTAAGCATTTCGGGTATGATATTTGTTTTGTTAACATATTTAGAGAGACTTTTGTGCATATTATCCTCTACTCATAAATACAAATGAATTATTAACATTAATAATTTTATACGCTTCTTAATGAATGCTCCTCTTACTCAAAACAATCGTAGGTGGAATTATGCCACTTGTGCTCTAAAACTCTCATATGTAGATGTATAAGCGGTTTAAAATGGCATAGGTCGAAATTGAGCAAATGCACGACGAAAATCGATCTAAACTGTCAAGTCTAGTATATGCAATATTTCCCTTAATTAGGATCGCTTGGCGTATTTTCGTGGGGGCTGGTGCTTCAGATGACTGGGTATTTTCGCTCGGCGCGTCGGTGTTTCGGCGCCCTTCGCCCCCCAAACTTTGTTTCTAGAAGATACGGAAAGTTATTAATTTTTCTTTGATGACAAACACCAAGAACATATTAATGCGCACATGAAGAATAAAACACAGGAAGTAACTTATTACACTGTTAACTGACGGTAACAAAACGATGAAGAGAAAACCTACTTTCGGTACATGTGACATTGTAAGAAGCACCCCCTCTTCTATGCATGGGCAAAGGTTGCTCTCCCCCACATCTTTTCAAACAGTTATATATTTGCAGAATTAAACTTTCACTCTGCAGCGGAGTGTGCGCTGATATTAAATTTCCTGACAGATTAAAATCGTGTGCCGGAAACGGGACTTGAACCTGGGACCTTTGCCTTTCGCAGGCAAGCGCTCTACCTACTATCCCGAAACGACTTACGATCTCGCCTCACCACTTTACTTCTCCAGTACCTCGCTTCCTACTTTTCAAACTTCACGGATGCTCTCCTGCGATCGTTGCAAGACTAGCACTCCTGGAGGAGACATGGCTTAGCCACAGCCTAAAAAAAGAAAAAAGTTTGGAAAGTAGGAGGCGAGGTAATGGCGGAAGTAAAGTTGTGAGGCTGGATTGTGAGTCGTGTCGAGATAGCTCAGTCGTTAAAGCGCTTGCGCGCGAGAGGCAAAGGTCCCTGGTCCAAGTCCCGGTTCCGGCACACAATTTTAATCTGCCAGGAAATTTCAGTTAAATATTTGTTACAATGAAGAGTATGAATGTCATTTACGCTCAAAATCGAGACACATTTGCTAAAACGTCCAAAGATATGTGGCAAGTAAAAATACAAAAGTCACTGTTGTTCCCGTATCTGTTAAGAAATTTGGTTTTAAAAAATGTTCGTTGGAGCCAGGCTCGAACCCATTGCCTCTTGACACCGCAACACGATGCCGCTAACCACAAGTCTATTCTTGTTAGGTGGAGAGTAGTAACTTCATTTTATTCATGGTCGGATCTTCTATAGACTTTTACAGTTGATGCGTCTGTAATTTATAGTTATAAGATATTCTACCATATATGTCGTGTTTTTGATGGATTTAAAATGCACCAAAAACATAAATGAAGAGCGGATGTTGCCTTCATGGAGAATTGAAGCAGGCTCAAGTAGATATGCGCAGTTGCTTCTATCGTCTTGCTTCGGGACCATTCGTGCGTATCTGCCAGAGCTGGAGTAGCCAGGATCTGGTGTCTCTACCAGCTTCAATGCAATGTTAAAAGCAGGATCGGATCCGGTCGTCCTGCTGGAGGAGGGGGAAAGGTGAGGGGGGAGGGGGAGAGGGGAGGCTGTGAAAGAATGCTCATTGTCAGCTAAACTCTGGCTCAGTAGAAAGACTCTAGTAACGGCCAACCCATTTTCTCCCACACCCAACCATACAAAAGTCGCACAGTTATGAAGACTCAGTGCAGTGATACCATTCAAAATAAAAAAGAAACAAATAAAAAATTAAAAAAGGGAGGTTCTGGGTGGGGGTGGGGGGGACGAACGAACCTTCGCCCCCTCCGCCTTCCATTCTATCCGCCTAAGGTTAAAAGTGGCGTTTCCCCTCGCCTCTCCCTGCCGCGGGAGCGGCCATATGCTGATCGAGGAGGTCCAGAACAGAATTTGAACATCATTCGCGCATGCGCATTGCAATGCTGCGACCACTACCACAATACTCCTATTCGTCCTGTCTCCGCAACATAAACGTATCAAAAAAAAAAAAAAAATGTTCAAATGTCTATATTGTTTATGGGACTTAACTACGGGGTCATCAGTCCCTAAACTTACAAACTACTTATGAACTATTTACGAACTAGGACGGCACAAATATCCATGCCCGAGGGGGGATTCCAGCCCCCGACCGTAGAGGCCGTGCAGACCGTGACTGGAGCGCCTTAGTCTCCTCGGCCACCGCGGCTGGCGTAAACGTTTCTGATGCGGTAAAAATACTTTGTATGTTACACATAAAATGATCTGATAGAAGAACGAAACGAATAATGATACTTTAAAAACAATGGTTCTTTTTTGTTTTTATTGTCTTTTTTTTACTTACCCTTTTTTTTTTTTTTTTTTTTTTTTTTTTTTTTTTTTTTTTTTTTTTTTTTTTTTGGACGAGCTTCTTTCCGGAGGTTCAGTGAACCAGTGAACACATATGACGCGCCACCACTGGTCTTGGGGAGGAGGGCGGGGCGGGAAGGTCGTCCTCGGGGTGACCAACAGCAGCAGCAGCCGGCAGGGCAGAGGACTGATCCCTGCGGGACAGCGACGGGGCGCCCCTATCGGCCGCAGGGCGCACCGCGCGCGGAAACATCCATCACGGGGCGGCCACGGCACACGGCGGCAGCGGCCCACCGCTATCTTATCGCCCCGCCCCGCGTCGTCCGTCCATCCCGGCCACACGCTTCTTCTGTTCCGTCCGGTCGCTCCGAAACGCCTCGCTCTCGGATCGGGCCGCTATTTCCTGCACGCTCTATTGATCTCTGCGTTCGTCGTAACCTTTATAATTGCCACGCTGTTACGTCACTACTCCTTCATAATTCTGGTGGCGTATTGACACTAGCGGGAAATAACTTCCAATATTAAAAAAATGAAGACTGCCTTGACGTCACTGTTTAACGTCGTTACGAGAAATCTTGTGAGGAACTTCAAGAATTCACTTCACATATTTTACAAAATACACTAATATGAAACATATATTTTATTGCACCGATATATTAATACAGCGAGTGATTTGTGATGGAACGCCCTGTTATGCCGTAAGGTTACGTCATATGATAAACAATTCCTAACCACGAATTTTATGTTGTGGTACTATGTCAAAACGCATCAATAAATCTTAACGGTACATCTATTTTTGCCGGCCGCGGTGGCCGAGGGGACTGAGACGCTCCAGTCACGGTCTGCACTGTCACTACGGTCGGGGGTTCGAATCCCCCCTCGGGCATGGATATTTGTGCCGTCCTTAGACTTAGGTAGTTCGTAAGTAGTTTGTAAGCTTAGGGACTGATGACCCCGTAGTTAAGTTTCATAATTTCTACAAACATTTGAACATCTAGTTTTTCAGTTTCACCACTACATATATATTATTTTACATGTTTGCCCTTAAGAAAGTATTTGAATTTATATAATTTTTTCTTGTTTCTTGATTCCTTCTTTCTTTTCCTCTTCACAAACCCCTGTTTTCTTTGCTATATCCATGTTTTTCCTGTTTTCTTCCTTGCGTTTATTTCAAATTTCAAATTCGTAATTTTTTTCTCAATTTCTCCCATTCATTTACCATTTTCATATCGAATTCACTGACTCTTTCGTCGGTCCTTGACAGAATATTTTACTCATTTTGAATGAAACACACGAGATAATTGTAATCTATATCTATAAATGTGAATGTCTGTTCAGTGTACGTTTATCACGTCTGAACCGCAAGACATAAAGAGCTAAAACTTTTTACAGTTACTAATGTCTATGCGGGAAAGGCTTTAGCCACAGTTTTATGGTGATCGGATAGCTATCTAATATATAAAGCAGAGTGTCCGTATGTTTGTACGTGTTGCATACAAATCTGCAGTTTTGTTACTATCTTTATGAAATTTTGTACACGTAAGCTTCAATCTATGAGGACGGTCGCCGCAAGTGTAAGAATCACGTACGATAAATAGTTCACGAGATATGACGTCATAAACAATGAGCTGTGCGAAAAACCGTTGCATTTAGCGACAATGCTGCTCATTTTCTTCTAAATCACTGGACCGATTTCAATCAAATTTGATACACACATTCCTTACCACAAGTTAACAATTGCCGCAGTGTTAAGAATCACATACTACGCATGGTGCAGGAGATACAGCGTCATAAACAATATGAATCGCAAAAAATGTCACATAATGCGGCGAGACTTTAAAAATACACTGCATGAGAATGAGAATACTTAGCGACTTGCAACAAACTTTAAACATAATTCCAAACCCTCATTAAACTTTTTCTCGTTGACAATCATAGCAAAATGATGAAAGGAAAAAAGTTTCTCGCTTTCTACTTTTTCGCTGTTTATGGAGTAAAACTACGGCATTCGGTATGACGTTACACTTCATAATTTGTACACTACAAATTGTAACATCAGGAAATTTTACAGACAGTATACAAATATATAGTTGAATGTACCTTTTAAATTATATCACTGTACGACATGTAGTTCATGAGATATGATCGCATACCTACAAGTTCACGGAAAACCGCCCCATCACGCACCAAGTTTTAATCTATTACTTTTTTGCTATTAATATTATTCCCAAGAGATATTACAGACAAATAGCTCTTATAGAAATGAATATATACCTGAAAAATGGCAGGAATAAATAAATACACGGGCAACGCCGGATTTTCAGCTAGTATTCTACAAATGTATTGTTTTCACTACCCAGTTTTCGGCTGTTACACCATCATCGGGTAAACACCACAGAGATATAGCGATGCAGCTGGGAGTTTACATTCGAAGGTTGCTGTGCTGATAATACCCGAATATTAATTTTCATAGATCTTCAGTTGGTAGTCTCCTTTCAAAATCAATGTACATGTATTACCTGCAAAGCAACTTAAGATCTTGGAATGTATACTCCCCAGCTGCATCGCTATATCGCTGTTGTGCTTACCTCATGATAGCGTACCAGCTGAAAACCGGTTAGTGAAAACAATAAATTTGCAGAATATCTGACAGTTGTCTCGTGTTTTTCATTCAAAATTTTCATATTGATTCCCACATGTTTCTGGTTATCTCAGTGGCTGACTTTTACATTTGTCGTCAGCACGCTATTCAGATTTTGCCGCCCCTACCGGCCTGTACTAATGTATAACTTGTTTCACACTCATACTAATTACAAATTTTTCTCAATGAAATTGCAGCTTCGTGTTTTCTGCACTATCATCCTAATTAATTTCGTAATTGGTATAACTGTGAACTAGGGGTTCGAAGTGTCAGTACCTTGAGTATTTGTCAGCACTTAATCTTTATCCCGGGGATGCTACCAAATTCTATGTACAAATAATATGGATTGACCGCATTGTCAGGATGGAAGGCGAAGGATAAAGGCGGGCGCCCTGCAGGCCGGCCGGATGCAAGGAATGACTGCCAGTCTAAGTTAGCGGCTTAGAAAACGGAAAAGGTGACGGTTACGTTTCACACAGTTGGTGGTGATACCACAGACAAATATATACAGACGGGAAACCTCCGTAAGGGCCCGGCACTATGCTCAGGGGTGTTGGGCGAGGGGTGTTGAAGCAGTTCTGTAATATGTCCCATGATGACACTGCGGTCAAAAGCAGCCCTTTAATCTGGCCAGAGCAGGTGGCAGGTAGCGGCTGTCCCCACCACCACCTCCCCTCAAACGCCAACAAGCCGGACGCAGCCGTGGCCTCGTGGCAGGCGGCACGAGCTCTCCCCTCAGCCTCCCCTCCACACTACCCTCTGATGTGCAAGAGGCTCCCTCAGAAGTGCCTCTAGTGTGGTCTACCGGTACTAATCCAGGGAACCACCTGACACCTGCTAGCATCTTATGGAACTACGAGGGGAGTGTAGGACAATGCTTTAGGGGGGGCTTCTCCTCTGTATATGTTACTCTGTGCTGATACCCAACAGCTGCTAGGGGGGGGGGCAGACGGCGTAAGGCCGTTCGCCCCGCAAAGAGGCTGGGCCTCCAAATTGCGTTTGCTCTTTATGAAGGCTATAAAAAGAAAAATAGAACGGAAGAGAGTGAAGGAACTGATCCTCGCACTTCAGAGTCTTTCAGCAGTAGCACACGTGATCAATTGTGGGTGTCTGGTATTGGCAAACACAGCATGATTTATAATCAGCAGTCAGTACTGGTTCTGGCTGGCTCTGTCCTGCAAGATGGTCACACTTAGTTACATTGTCATGGCAGATGTTGAACTGGGAGAACACTTGTAAGGCTCAGAGAAAATTTTTAAATAAAACTTTTGAATTATTTCCCTAAATTATTTTAGACTTGCTGGTCATCCAGTACATAATTTTAAAACCTGACTACTTGATCGAGATGCACAAAATATAGTTTTTGAGCCAATAAAAGCACAGTCATATATTAATAATAATGAGGGAGTAAGTTAAACCTTAATACTTCATACACAATAATATACATTCGGTAAATGTAATTAAATTTATTTTACCACACTTACAGTTTGAACATCTCCCCCCAAATTTGCCGCCCCTAAAATCTGAGGACACAGGCTGCAGCCTACCCAGACTACTGGTAAATCCGCACTGGGTCTCCTTCTATCTCTTGAATCCTTTTGGGTTTTTCAATTGAGTTTTCTACTTCATCAAAAATCCTCCTTGTCAATTGGTTGGTGTTCATCCTAAGAATATGCCGAAAGAATATTATTCGACGTTTTGAGATCATCTCTGTGAATCCCTTTGTCTGTTCGTATAATTCTTTGGTTGGTCTCTTCATCTGTATAGTACCATCTCTTTGTACTGCTCAAAAAAATTTTCTCATGATTTTACGTTCCCCCCCCCCTTTTTTTCTATACATTCACCCTGGTACCAGAATTTTTCCATTCTTTTAATCATTCCCTGTTGTGTGTGCATGGCTTGTGTGTTGTGTTTCATTCTTTCAATGTACTGGCTTTACTCGTGTGAAATATGTAGACGTAATTTTTATTACAGTTCATCTTCTGCATCTTGCCAGACCATCTGCAAAAGTCATGCATTGCGTAATTGTTTTGTTTACACGTGTTTTTCCTAACAGAATTCCTTTTACTTTTTCTTCCCATTGTTTTATAATTTTGCCTAATACTGCATTGAATAAAAGCGGAGAGACTCGTTTCCTTGTCTAACACCTGTGTGTATTTCAAATCGTTCTAGGATTTCTCCCATGAATTTCACTTTGGACGTGTTGTCTGCGTCTGTTTTATGAGGGCCCCAGTTTTCAGTCTATTCCATATTCTGTAAAGAGGGTCTTCCAGTCTATGGAGTCGTACGTCTTCTTGAAGTCCACAAATGTGATTACAGTGTTGTTCGTCTGTCTAACCTTTACGAGTGTCCGCAGATTCCAAATCTGTTCAATGCATGATCTTCCCTTTCTGAAGCCTGCACCAGCTTGTGGTTTTTTCAATTGAATAATGCCTCAGAGACCACTTTTTAGGTGACTGGTAATAATGAGATTTTCCTGTACTTATTACGTTCTGTCTGTTCGCCCTTTTGATGCAGTGGATGGATCAACACACGTTGCCACTCCTGTAGGATTTCCTCTGTAATCCATATTTCTATGACAATTTTATAAATTTTCTTTGTGATTTCTGAGAATTTGAGTCCCAGTTCTCATCAATAACGTCATCTTCTCCCGCAGTGCTGTTATTTTTAATTGTTTCATAATCTCCTCTATCTCTGTGATTGTAGGTGGTTTCGAATTATGAATTTGGTATTGTCTTCGGGAAGTTTAATTAGTGCGTAAGTTTCTAGCTGTTGAGAAGTTTGCCAAATAATTTTTAAACGTTTGCAGTTTTCTTTGGTATTTCGTTCTAGAGATCATTAATTTCAGAGGTTTGGAGGCTGATAAACCTTTATTTTCTCCAAGAAAAATCTGTAGCAATTTCTCATGTTATTTCTCTTGAAATCTTCAATTTCATCGAGTTCACTTTTGCTCGAATATCTGATCTCAAGTTGATTTCCACCATTTCTTTTTGCGTTTTCTTGAGGGTTGGCCCAACGCATTGCCTTTCTGAACGGTTTTCGCGAAATCTGTCCAATTTTCTGTTGTACTTCGATAAATTTCTTCAAAAATATTGTCATTGTCTTCAAGTGTTCAGTGTCCAGTCTTATACTTTTACTATGCCTTTTCTCTGTTTCTTGGGATCGGCCTCATCTTTACTTGTAGATGGTAATGGTCGGATTCAATAAGCCTTTTACCTGTTCTGACGTCCAAAATTTCTCTTGTATTCTCCTCTGTTCTGACTACATGATCTATTTGGAACTCTCCTCAAAACTTTTTAGGTGTTATCAACGTCATGGCTACTGAAATTGTGTTGACACAATTTTTAAGTCAAAGTTTTGACAATAATATACAAGATGTCCTCCATTCTTACTCGTGCCAGTAGTTTGCTGGTACTTCTTCTATGCCTGTTTTTGCATTGAAGTCTCCTAATATTGTTTTAACGTGATTTCCTGATATTTTGTTTTTACTTCTTCGATGTCTTCCCAAAAGTCCTCTACTACCTGTGGTTTCTTTCTATTGTGATCATTTGTCGGTGCCTAAGCGTGGATGATTGTGTTTCTTTTCTTTCCACATTTGAAGGTTATTGTGGAGATCCTTTCTGACACAGGACTGAATTGTACTCTGCTTTCTGCAACTGATTTATGAACTGAAAACCTCTGGCAACTGCCGGTGTTCCTTTCCAACTGCAGGTATGTCTTCTAGCCTTCTATGTTGGATTTCGTCCCTGAAACGGGTCTCCTGTAGGCCTACTGCGAGGATTTTGGTGTGAAATTTTTCTAGTGTATCAGTAAGTTGTTTAAGTTTGACTAGCGTGAGGGTGTCAATGAAGTGATTGCGAAGAGGTTTTGAGAATCTCCAACTCCTCACCTTCACAAGTTGTTCGTGGTTCCCCCCTCCCCGCCCCCCTCCGGCATCCGATGACCAGAACTACACAATGGAGATGAACGATCTCTCTATGTTGTTGTAGAACAAAGTCTACCGTTGTACACCATTAGAAGTCCCGTTTAGATAGCTGTAAGAGGGTGGAAGATGCAATGATTGAAAGTCGTAAGCTTATATAAAATTCGGACTGAAGACCAGCGATGACGTTTGACACTATAATCGCAAACAGGTCACATACAGCGTTCGTGATCAGTTTCTAAGAGACAGAAAATGGCGCTGAAAAGTGAATCTACAGATGATAGACACTTGAAATTTGTAGATGTTGCCTCTGTAGGCAACAGAGATTTTTCGATATTCGTATCCCTAAGGGGGTTAAATAGAGGATGAAAAGTTTTTGATAATTCAGTCAATTTTGAAGCAAGAGATACGAAAATTTTGGATTTAAATATTTGAGTGGAATTTTATAAACACGTGTTTCGATATTATTGGGAATTCAACAATTAAACGGGTGAAATAAGGGAAAAATCTTGTAAGGGTGCTACTAAGGCTATTTTGATGCTACAAATAAGAAAATTTGGATTTGGAACCATGATTAGAATTTTAAAAATGTGTGCTTCGGGATGTTTTGAATTCTGTCCTCAATGTTGCAATAGGGGGTGGCAAGTTGTATCAAAATACTTGATGAGGAAGCATTTTTAAAGATAAATTTATGAAAATTTATATTTATAAGTAGAAACAACGAATACAGATAATCGCGTCTACGCGTCCGAAGCAGCGGGAATTAGGAAAGTCGGTAAAATAGATATTATGTTGTTTATCATACAGACAACGTAAGGTACTGTATTATTGGAACATCGATATCGGCCTCTGTAGATCATTGTCTCTCGCGCTGACAGAAAACTCAGTATATTTGATTCAGCTTAAAAAAACTATCGCGAAACAACGGCATCTTGCAGAGTGATGTAATAGGCAGATATAAACCACTACATATACCGAGCTGAACAATCCGCCATTTTCAATCCCAATACGACGACAGTGTTGTATGCTTTGTGTGATGTAGCGAAGTGAATCAACGAATATTTTGTGATTTTTATTGTTCCACAGTGGTTGGTTGTGCTGCTCCAAACTGCTCAAATAATAGCAGACATGGTCGCTGTAACTTTTATCGGTTTCCTTCAAACATAGATCAGTTTAAAAGGTGGCTTGTAAATTCCAGACTCGAAGTATGAAAGCGAAAATCGAGCAACTACATGTGTAACGTTAAGAACATTTTTTTTTAATTTGTATTAGAAATAGTTACTCTCACAGAGAAATAGTAATGAAAATAAAGACCTATACATGTAAGCTATGGTTTACTTGTTAAATAACACGACGTACAGTGGTTTTGAAGTAAGCCAATTTTCTTCATTTTATTTAGACCAACTAATGAATCATTCTAAGTGCTGTATTAAATGATGCATGAGTACAGCTGGCTGTATCCTGCTAGTGATATTTAAATTATATTATAATAATGGAAAGTCCAGGTTGGAATAAATAATATAGTGAGGACAGTTTACAACTCACCGCAAAGACGTGGCGACGAGCTGCGACAGGCACATACAAAAGACACACACATACAACACATTCAGCTATCGGCCATGGCCTTCTTCAGAAATAGAGCACTCACGCAATCACACAGGCACACAACACAGTCATACAACCATCACCTCCGACTGCCACACTTCGAATCACGCTCTGCAGCGAATCGGGGACGGGAGGGGAGGGAGGGGGAGGGGATAGAAAGGTTACGTCACGGTGGTGGGGATGGGTTAGATGGGAATAACGAGATGCAGCTTAGGAATGGAGTGGGGAGGCGGGTGAGGGGAGAAAATAAAATAAAGTAATATATATATATATATATATATATATATATATATATATATATATATATATATATATATATATATATAATAGAAAATTCATGCACACTGCAAGTGCACAAGACCACATACACACACATACACATGCAAGCACACACACGCACACACACTGTGCTGCATCTCGTTATTCCCATCTAACCCATCCCCACCACCGTGACGTAACCTTTCTATCCCCTCCCCCTCCCCTCCCCACCCGTCCCCGATTCGCTGCAGAGCGTGATTCGAAGTGTGGCAGTCGGAGGTGATGGTTGTATGACTGTGTTGTGTGCCTGTGTGATTGCGTCAGTGCTCTATTTCTGAAGAAGGCCATGGCCGATAGCTGAATGTGTTGTATGTGTGTGTCTTTTGTATGTGCCTGTCGCAGCTCGTCGCCACGTCTTTGCGGTGAGTTGTAAACTGTCCTCACTATATTATTAAATTATATTAGTTCGCATTAGTTCAGTGTTTGATTTAAATGTTAATTTCAACACGGGAATAAGCCAAGCTCTGAACAGGATGTCTGAAAGAAAGAAAAAATTGGTTGTGAACAGGAAAGACATCGTACATGAAAGATATTAAATTCAAATCTTATGATGCAACTTTCACTTTATTTCAAAGTGCATGCTATCAGAGATATTTTATTTAGTCGTCATCTAATGAAACCAGACGTTCAAAGTTGTTAAACACACTTTTGACGTAAAATATTCTCTGAAATACACAGGGTGTATCACTAAGTGTGTTTGCCTCTGTAACTTATAAAATAATAGTTGACGGGAAATTTTAATGCGGTAGGTCAACACAAGAAATGTTACACATTCTGCGGAGTTATGAACATAGTTTATTGTATCATTTTCCAAAGAGTTACAACACAAAGCTATAATTTTTTAAATGGAACAATAGTTTTTTATATCGTGTATTAGATTAGTTGAAACCAGCTGCGTCCAAATAAATTTAAACTACATTCCTATCACTGTTAGTTTGGGAGCTACAACCCTTCAAAGTTTAGGGGGCGGAGGCTGCGATAGCGTAGCTGACTGGCCGAGTGGCTATCCCCTGGGGTACGGCCCACTGTCTCAAGACCACCAGCCAGTCAGCTACGCTGTCGTAGTCTCCGCCCCCTAAACTTTGAAGGGTTGTAGTTCCCAAAGTAACAGTGATAGGAATGTAGTTTAAATTGATTTGGACGCAGCTGGTTTCAAAGAATTCAATGCACCATAGAAAAAAACTATTGTTCCATTCAAAAAAATTATAACTTTGTGCTGTAACTCTTTGGATAATGATACAATAAACTATGTTCATAGCTCCGCAGAAAGTGTAATATTTCTTGTGTTGACCTACCGCATTAAAATTTCCCGTCACCTATTATTTTATAAGTTACAGAGGCAAACACACTTAGTGAAACACCCTGTATGTGTAAAATATGCGAGACATTAGAGAGGGCTGATACGGGAAGTACAGTATCGCAATTTAACATTATTCCGTAACTGTTTTCGAATGCAATTCTTAGTTACCGTAAATGTATATGGGCGTACCATATATAAACCAGAAAATACAATAATTGTAAAGTATTTTAAGTGTATGTGGTAAATATTTAGAACGGCAACATGTGCCTTAATTTGGAATGTAAATACCTATCTAATCTCTAAGTTGCTTGTCTCTTATAGTCAAATGTAAGCCAGTAAATTTACTATGCTGTAATATTTTCTGCGTTAGGGATGTATATTTAATGGTCTTAAGAACATATTAAAAAGCGCAAGTCTTCCGTAGTCTTTAAGGGGGGATTAATGGAAAATGTAGACTTTTTTTAAGTCATGATAGCCATATTTATTAATTCACAAAACTAAAATTTTGCATGTGTTAAGCAAAAGAGCTATATGTTTAGGGAAAAATATAATAAAATATGCAGGGAAAATATTTTGCACGAAAATTTTAATTTGAACTTTTTTATTGTCTTTTTTTATAAAAAGCCATAACTTAAATTCTAATCATGTAATTAATTTTAAAAATGCATTGTAGTGTCCTGAGAAGGTTATAAGACCACTGAACTACAGTTATTAATTTATGGTACAAACTGTATCATTTACAAAGTTTTTAAGTCTGCACATCAAAAATTCAGGTTTTTTTCTATATATAAACATCTAAAACTCAGAATGTAATTGCAGAATCTCGTATTTTTTAGTTCCAGGAAGACACCAACACTTTGCGAACAGATCCTGAAAAATTCCTAGCGTTAGTGCATATACTTTTTGAGAAAAGGCTTCTAATAACGTAAAAAATGTAAAACTGAAAAAATGAGGTCCAAACATTTTGTCTCAAACTTTCACGTTATAAGTTTACCTCAGTTTTAAAATCCTCCATACTGATACTACTACTCCTTCAGGTTTCTCTACCCTCCTCTTAGAATCTGTCTGGCCTGCGTTTGCAGGTAAGACAGTGAATTGTCAGCTTTCTTGACCTTGCTGTCGTCGATGGTGTAAAATGCTTTTGTTGTAAACACACCAGGGTCTCTACCAACTCTCTTTAGCACTTCAATTCCTCCATAATTTCCTCATTGACATAAAATTGCACCATATACTCCTATTTTGAGTACTTCAACTCCACAGAATGTCCTTTATGAGCATCTAAACAAAATTAAATTATTGAGGCTTTCATTCACGTTTTGTGTTTTTCCGTGAAGATATTTACTCAATAAATTAGGGTTTGCAAGAAACCTGAATGTGAAGACTTTGTAGCCTCACAGAAATCTTCTACATCAATAAGCCTCAATCCAGTGAAATTCATATCGACATCACTCACGCCCCTGTGCAATTCTCCTTTCGCAATTTTCGATGCTGAAGCTTAGAGCTGATGTTCTTAATTTGAGACTGCTTCCACTGTTTTGTTGGTATACTGATTCCCATAAACCTTCATTTTCTAAACACAGTTTTTCCACCATCCATTATGCATAAATATTAATTTTCATGTAAAGTTTTGCGATTTTAAATTTCCACCTAATAATATGTGTTATTATTGTCAAAAGGTAAATATACGTGCAAGAAAATTATCAGGCAAAGGTATAGATGACAGCCAAAGATATCGAAAGAGAATAGCCTTGACACTGACAAAAATTACGCTGAAGCAGGCAGCTTCCCAAACGGAGGGAAAGGTGGGAGTGGCCGCTAGTGCAGAGTTCTACATCTACATCTACATAGATACTCTGCAAATCACATTTAAGTGCCTGGCAGAGGGTTCATTAACCACTTTCATAACTTTTCTCTACCGTTCCATTCTCTAATAGCGCGCGGGAAGAAAGAACACCTAAATCGTTCCGTTTTCGTTCTGATTTCTCGTATTTTATTGGGAGGGTCATGTCTCCCTAAGTAGGTTGGTGCTAGCAAAATATTTTCACATTCAGAACTAAAAGTCGGTGATTGAAACTTCTCAAACAAATCACGCCGCAATGAATAACGTCTTTCTTTTAATGATTTCCACCCCAATTCGTGCAACATTTCTGTGACGCTTTCCCCCCCTAACGTGATAAAACGAAACGAGCTGCCCTTCTCTGAACCTTCTCAATATCTTCCGTCAGTCCCACCTGGTGAGGGTCCCACAAGGGGCAACAGTACTCCAAGAGAGGACGCACAAGTGTGATGTAGGCAGTCTCTTTGGTGGAGCTGGTGCATCTTCTAAGTGTTCTGCCAATGAAACGTAACCTTTGGTTCGCCTTCCCCACAATATTTTCTATGTGTTCTCTCCTGTCAAAGTTGTTCGTAATTGTAACTCCTAGGTATTTGGTAGAATTTACGACCTTAAGGTTTGACTGATTTATCGCGTAATTGAAGTTCAGCGGATTTCTTTTAGTGGTCATGTGTATTACTTCACACTTTTCATTATTTAGTGTCAATTGCCAATTTTCGCACCAAGTAGAAATTTTGTCTAAATCGCTTTGCAGTTGCTTTTGATCCTCTGTTGACTTCACTGACCGATAAACGACAGCATCATCCGCGAACAGTCTAAGGGAGCTATTCAGATTATCTCCTAAATCGTTTATAAACACGAGGAAGAGTAGGGGACCTATAACGCTTCCCTGTGGAACACCAGATATCACTTCTGTTTTACTCGATGACTTACCGTTAAAGAGTTTAACAATTTAAAGGCATTTGTTAAGCTGCTATCACGATAAAATTCACATAAAACATAGATTAAACTATGTAGATTAAGAAAATAATATTTTGGAAAAATCGGTTTTTTGGGACCAAAATCCATTACATCCCCCCTTAATTGCGCGCCTTCAACGTGGGATTCAAAATGGCGGATTGTTCTGCTTGTATTGTACAGTGCTCTAGGCAGATACATTTCAAGTTGGCGAGCGGCCGGGCACTGCTGGGCTATGATCGCAGGCAGTGGAGCCTGCGGGATCTCCTGACGCTGAAGGCTGCCTGTTTGAGGTCTCGCTATTAGCGGGGAGAGGCGGGTGGAGGTTACGCAAGACGTCGGCTGGCGGTGGGAGGTACGTCTAAGTGTCAAGGAGCTGCCATAACTTCAGGAAATTTGCGCCATTAAAAGTTAACCGTGGCGGCGCGGGGTCACGTTAAGGTGGCCCGGTCCCGCGGGTGGGGGGTGGCGGTGGAAAGTAGGGGGTTGGGACGTCCCGCCACCATTATAGGGTAGGGAGGGGGAGGGGGAGGGGGAGGGGGAGAGCTGTCGCCAGGGACGGGATTATAGAGCGTCGCATTGGTGGCCCGCAGCAGTCGCCAGTTCTGGGTACAGAGTGCCAAGTGTCGTTGCGTACTAGTTGTTGCACTTTGTGGAAGAACCGCTAAACTTGTGTATCGAAGAAACTGAAGTGTGAAAGCTAGTATTATTAACTCAGTGACCAGAGTTTTAGATTCACTTTGAAACGTTGCTATATAATAGACGAAACCAGTCATGTCATTGATAATGTTATCTTTCGCAAGTGAAACACCTTTTCTTTAATATACATTTTTAGTAAATTTTTACTACATGGAACTGTAAATAAGACTTAAAGTACCACCTGGCATAGCGATTTGATATATGACGATGAGAGTATTTTCGGCCTGAAATAAACTTTAAACATAATTTCAAACCTTTATTTAAACTTTTTCTCGCTTACAAACTTTTCCGCTGTCAATGGAGTGAAACTACAGCAAACGGTATGACATTACATTTTATAATTTCTACAATACATATCGTTCTTGGAGGATTTTATGTCGCTTTCTCACAGGTGAGCTCACCAGATAATTTATTCACACTAGATCCTGGGTAAATAACAAGATATATTTGTTATAGTCGAATTTTGAATTACATGTATGAATGTTACATATAATTGTACTTTGATTACAACTTTCTTTGCTTATAATCTTGTACATTATGCAGATCAGCCTTATATCTTATATATCCTATCAGGAGTACGAGATGTTTTTAGAAAAAAAGGGGGATGGACAAAGAGAGAAGGGATAAGAAAAGTACTAACTCTAGCCTCAGACAGGGATGTGTTTGTTGTCCTTAGCATAAATTAATTTAAGTAGTTTGTAAGTCTAGGGACTGATGATTACTGCAGTTTGGTCACATAGCTTTCCAAACATTTGATTTACAAAAATCAATCAATCGGATTAACTTAAGACTTTAGTAAATAAATAAATAAAAATTGGGGTAACGCAGGTTTTAGCTAGCTGCAAATCTGCCTAATAATTATTTGAAATACAGACTGTGTAAGGTACTGTATCACACCGAAATATGCCAAAAATAATTGCTGGTTTCTATGACCGTCAGACAGAACCGGTTTTACTCCGAATTTGGCATAAACTCAAACAGGGAGAAGCAAGTACCATGATTTCCAGGAAAAAAGACGAAACGGTTTGCAGTAAGTCGATGGATATCAATTACTTAGCCTGTTTACTGCGTAAATAGATATATTATGGAATAAACTGAACTCTTGTTCAGTATAATCAAAAAACCTCAAAGAAATAAGCAGCAGCTATCACTCAAATATCTGTACCACTGCTCCTCCTCGTCATACGAGCAAGTAGGGAAAACTTTATTGCATCGATAAATTTTAATGGGTATATGTAATTGCAATAACTCAGTGCCAACTTTATATCATCAGTGTTGTTGTTATGGTCTTCAGTCCGGAGACTGGTTTGATGCAGCTTTACACCCCACTCTATCCTGAGCAAGCCTTTTCATCTCCTCATAAGAACGGCAACCCACATCCACTTGAATCTATACGCGTCAAGCCTCTATTCTCTTCCTGTCCGCACTGCTTATCGCCCATGTTTCACTCCCGTACAAGGCAACACTCCACACAAATGCCTTCAGAAAAGACTTCCTTACCCTTAAATTAATATTCGATGTTAGCAAATTTTTCTTTTTCAAAAATGCTTTTCTTCCCATTGCCATTATGCATTTTATATCCTCTGTACTGCGACCATCGCATGTTATTTTACTACCCAAGTAACAAAACTCATCTACCACCTTCATTGTTTCGTTACCTAATGTAATTCCTTCAGCATCGCCCGACTTTCTCAGACCGCATTCCATTATTTTTGTTTTGCTCTTGTTAATGTTCATTTTATACGCTCTCTTCAACACACTGTCCATTCCATTCAACTGCTCTTCCAGGTCCTTTGCTGTCTCTAACAGAATTACAATGTCATCAGCAAAACGCAATGTTTTTATTTCTTCCCCCTGAACTTTAATCCCTATTCCAAATTTTTCCTTGCTTTCCTTCACCGCCTGCTCGATGTACAAATTGAATAACATCAGAGAAAGGCTACAACCCTGTCTTACTTCCTTCCCAACTGATGCTTCCCTTTCATGCCCTTCGAGTCTAACAACTGCGGTCTAGCTTTTGTACAAGTTGTAAATAAATCTCCTTTCCCTATATTTTACCCCTGCTGACTTCATTTGAAGGATGTATTCCAATCAACATTGTCAAATGCTTTCTCCAAATCTACAAAAGCTAAAAATGTAGGTTTGCCTTTCCTTAATCTATCTTCTAAGATAAGACGTAAAGTGAGTATTGCCTCCCGGGTTCCTATGTTCCTCGTGAATCCAAACTGATCTTCCCCGAGGTAAGCTTCTACCAGCTTTTCCATTCTCCTGTAGATAATTCGTGTTAAAATTTTGCAACCATGACCTATCAAACTGATGGTTCTGTAATTTTCACACCTGTCAGTCCTGATTTCTTTGGAATGGGGATTATTACATTTTTCTTAAAGTCTGAGGACATTTCGCCTGTCTCATACATCCTACACACCAATTCAAATAGTTTTGTCATGGCTGGCTCTCCCAGAGACTTTAGTAGCTCTGAGGGTATGTCATCTACTCCTGGGGCCTTTTTCTCCTATTTCATCTTCATCTACTTCCTCTTCCTTTCTACAACATCGTCTCTAAGTTCATTTCCTTTGTAGAGCTACTCTATGTACTCTTTCCACCTTTCAGCTTTTCCTTCTTTACTGAGAACTGGTTTCCCATCTGAGTTCTTGATATTCGTAGAGTTGATTTTCTTGTCCCCAAATGTCTCTTTTATTTTCCTGTAGGCGGTATCTACTTTTCCCCTTCTTATACATTCTTCTACAGATTTGCATTTGGCTTCTAGCCACTCCTGCTTAGCCTTTTTGCACTTCCTGTCAATATCATTTTTTAGTCGTCTGTACTCCATTTTGCCTGTTTCATTTACTGCATTTTTATATTTTCTCCTTTAAATTTAGTATTTCCAATTAAATTTAGTATTTCGTGTGATATCCAAGGATTTTTTGTAGGTCTTGCCTTTCTACCTATTTTGTCCTCTGCTGCCTTCACTATTTCATCTCTCAATGCTACCCATTCCTTTTCTACTGATTTATTTCCCCCTGTTTCTGTCAATTGTTGCCTAAATCTCCCTCTGAAGTTCTCCAGAACTTCATTTTTCTTCAATTTATTTAAGTCACATCTCATTATTTTCCTACCTTTCTGCAGTTTTTTCAGCTTCAGCCTACAGTTCATGACTAACAAGTTATGGTCAGAGTCTATATCTGCCTCTGGGTAGGTCCTGCAGTTTATAACCTGGTTCCGGAATCTATGTCTTACCATTATAAAATCTATCTGATACCTTCCGGTGTCTCCTGGTCTCTTCCACATATACAACCTTCTTTCGTGATTCTTAAATCACGTGTCTGTTACGATTAAATCATGTTACGTGCAGAATTCTACCAGGCGACATCCTCTTTCATTCCTCCTGCCCAGTCCATATGCACCTATTATTTTTCTTTCTCTTCCTTTTCCTACTACCGAATTCCAGTCTCCCATCACAATTAAGTTTTCCTCTCCCTTAACTGTCTGAATAATTTCCTTTAGCTCCTCGTAACAGTATCTGAATGAAATTTTTGCAGGAAGTAGTCGTTATGTGTTTGTATTCCTCTATGCATTAAAACAATCGAACATGAAACTTGTTTATTTTATCGTCACATTTAAGTACTTATAATTAAAGAAAATTCAAGCTTGAAATTTCAAATAAATACAGGAAGTTAGTGATTGATATTTCTCATAAGATGAAAGCACTGAACCGTAGGAAGGAGGGAAAGAAGCTTGGGGTTTAACTTCCCGTCGACAGCGTGGTTATTAAAGACGGAGCTCATGCTCGGATTTTGTGGGAAGGACTGGGGAAGGAAATCGGCCGTGCCCTTTCAAAGGAACCATCCCGGCATTTGCCCGGAGTGATTTAGGTAAATCACGGAAAACCTAAATCTAGATGGCCGGAGGTGGATTTGAACCACCGTCCTTCCGAATTCGAGTCCAGTGTGCACAGAATCGTTGAACTGTATTTTGATAATATACCTACAAAAACTTCCGTGTGTAAACTGTGCCGTGAGAACCAAAAGTTTGTTTATTGGAGTACCATTAAGAGCACATTATAATTTCATATCTCGAAGAACAGTGAAGCTATGTTCTTAAAACCTTGATTATTGCTACATATTTACATAACAGACACCATTTAAAAATTCCGTTGCAACTGATAAAGTAGAAGATACGTAAAATTTAAGGGTGGAGTCTCTCTTTAAACTCTTCGCCGTATGCAGGGTGTTGCAAAAAGGTACGGCCAAACATTCAGGAAACACTCCTCACATACAAAGAAAGAAAATATGTTACGTGGACATGCGTCGGGAAACGCTTAATTTCCATATTAGAGCCCATTTTAGTATTTCAGTGCAAATGTTCTATTTACGGATGAGGCTTCATTCCAACGTGATCAAATTGTAAACTTTCACAATCGACATGTGCGGGCTGACGAGAATCCGCACGAAATAGTGCAATCACGTCATTAACACAGACTTTCTGTGAACGTTTGGGCAGGAATTGTTGGTGATGTCTTGACAAGGCCTCATGTTCTTCCACGTACGCTCACTGGAGCACGTTATCATGATTTCATACAGGATACTCTACCTGTGCTGCAAGAACATGTGCCTTTACAAGTACGACATAACATGTGGTTCATGCACGATGGAGCTCCTGCTCATTTTAGTCGACGTCTTCGTACGCTTCTCAACAACAGTGACCGATGGATTGGTAGAGGCGGACCAATTCCATGGCCTCCACGCTCTCCTGACCTTAACGCTCTTCATTTACGGGGGCATTTGAAAGTTCTTGTCTCTCCGGTATCAAATGTGGAAACTCTTCGTGCTCGTATTGTGGACGGCTGTGATACAATACGTCATTTTCCATGGCTACATCAGCGCATCAGGGATTCCAAGCGACGGAGGATGGATGCATGTATCCTCGCTAACGGAGGGCATTTTGAACATTTCCTGTAACAAAGTGTTTGAAGTCACGCAGGTACGTTCTGTTCCTGTGTGTTTATATTCAATGATTAATGTGATTTGAAGAGAAGTAATAAAATGAGCTTTAACATGGAAATTAAGCGTTTCCTTTCACATGTCCACAAAACATATTTTCTTTCTTCGTGTGTGAGGAATGTTCACCGAAAGTTTGGCCGTACCTTTTTATAATACCCTGTATACTGAATATAAGTCTACGACGAAACTAATTATGATCAATCGCCTGAGAACGGCACATTGCTTGCACTTCTCCTGCGCTTGCACTCAGCCGTGCTGTGCTACGTAACGACGTCGGACCGTTCCATTTTACCGTGAGCTCTCACAGTGCAGACGGAGAGCGAGCCCAAAGCTACCTGCCGCTGTACCCTACTTGGGGAACACCCTGTCCACTACCTACAGTGTCCGGAGCTCCGGGCAAGTGTCAACAAATTCCCTAACCGGGAAAGTGTCACCCGTGCAACTGTCACAAACTCTTCTGATACATCCACTCCGCCGAACGAATATGAAGATTTGTTCAATAAAGATCCTTTCAGCGACGAAACTATCCACAGTGAACAACGTGTTATTTCCACTAACTCCGAATCCAAACGCAACCAGTCGATTAAATTGATGAAAGAAATAGACGTGGAAGTAAACAGTTACAATGCAAGGAGAACCTCACCAATGGCACAACTAAGACCTCATTACTTTGTAACAGCTCTGCAAATAAAATTGCATGACAGCTTGTGGAGAGTGGTAAACCAATTAATGCTTGAAGAGGGTCAAAACAAAAAGAAGGGCTAACTAATCACGAAAATAGCATTCTTTCCAACCATTTTGTGATGGAAGAGCTAAAAAAGAGCGATGAATAAATGCAAAAATGGCAAGGCGGCAGGTCTTGATGACATATTCATTGAACAACTCAAAATATTTGGACCTGTTAGTAAACAATGCGTCTTACATTTATTCAATAATTGAGTCGTCTTGTGCCAAATCCCTAAACTGTGGAGCAAAGGAATAGTTATTGCAATACTTGAGCCTAGCAAGAACGCAAATGACACAAAGGATTATCGACCAATCTATTTGCTGAGACATTAGTATATAATCTTAGAAAGAATTACTTTTGATAGACTATCTGAGGTGGTCGACCCAATATATCAGTCAGACCAGGAACAAGTTGTACTTCCCAAGTACTGCGCGCATATAGACGCATGAGTCTACATACTTTTGCATTATATGATTTTTTTTCTTCCTCTAAGAAACAACCTGTAATATTTCTGTCTTAAAGCCATCATATTGAGATCGAAGTATTGTTTCAGTGCAGCCGGTTAGGACCAGTAGGCGACAGATGGTAAAAGCTGGTGAGAACCACGACAGATGTTACAGTAGGTCGGGTTCTCATGGGAAAGAGCGCTCACAAGTTTCCCCGAATTCTATCTAAGTCCCCGAGCGACAGGCACTGGACGCCGAATGGCTGTAACACTGGCGGTCACGCGCCAAAACGCATTCATATTTTTGTTAATTTTTATAAAACTAATTATGTATTCAATGTCAAACTCAATTTAGAAAACCCCCTCAAAGCTAACCTATGCAGTGAGTAGGTAAAACATATTAACAATTGCTAATTCAATAAACAAAATAATTAATTTAAGACGGATGATGCACGGTACAAGCTTCCTGGGGTTATATTTGCGGACGGAGAAGTTGGTAGCGCTTCCTCCCACAAATGCCCTAAGACCTCCACATCCTTGCGGATGCTGATGCGTAGCAGTGTGCGTTTGTACCGCCCTACAGTACGCACGAGGTGCCGGAGTTGCTGTTCAAGTCTTTATGGAAAGCATAGAGTTCTGACTAACCTGTTGTCTTCTATAGTTGTGTCCCAAGCGCAGAAGACAGCACACAGGTCGTGGTTCTTGTACAGCATACAAGTGAGGCTAAAATAAGTTCTGTAGAATGGAAGCATAAGAAGCTACTCGCGAGATTTTTAATTGTCAGGGATGCCATTTATTAAATAAATAATAAAATATGAACAACTTTGTTAATACGCCACGGCCTACGCTGCCCATAGCTCATGTTGAGACCTCGACTGTTATCACTATTACACAAATCTTTACTCGTGACCGGTGCGGTCCGGCGCGTATAGTGGTCAGCTCGAGACTGAAACTGCGGCGCGTTGCGAGAGGACACCTGACGATCTATTTCGCTCCAAAACAGGGCCGTTGCGCCCCTTCTGCAAAATCGATCGTTACAATAAGAGAAGGCACCTTAAACTTTTTAAACTATCATAATCTAGCCTGTCCTTGAGAGATATTTATCATAAATCCTCAACTCTGAATAATTAATATTTGGTATATTATAAATAAAACTAATTTCAAAAGAAATCACGTTACGTGAAATGCAGCAGCCAATGCGAGGAGAGAGGCGGGCTTTCCCACGGGAACCAGTACCTACTGTGCCATATGCTACTGCTCCTCACCCCCACATTTCAACATATGCTGCACATCTGACTTCCTTCCGCATTTAAGACAAGTACAATGTTAGCAAAGAAACGGCCAGCGGCCAGAAATATGAAGTGGCCATAGGTCAGGAATATCACAACGGGCGCCATATTTGCGCGCCAAATCGCGGAACGAAGTCAGCCTTGCATCGAGCCGCCACAGTTCAGTTTAGTACAAGCACTCGGAGGTGTAACATGCATACGTTGACAGTCATAAGACATTGTTTAATCATTTAGATCAAGGGAAATAACTTTATATTTACTTTCATTTAAGACAAAGTGTGTCAAGTGGATGTGGTTATGCAGTTTGCTAGTTTTCTGCAAGCTTTAAATAAATCAGATGGCATCCCGATTCCAGAGGACTTAAGTTTTATTCAGTAATTAGATCAGTTGCTGCCTATAGTTTATCAATTTCAGCCTCATTCAAGAACTCCGACCTGCGTGCTATCATCTGCGGGGTACATCAATAGAAGACGTAAGGCTGGTGTCAGTGGCGTAACTATGGGGGGATGAGGGGGATAGAACCCCCCCCCCCCCCTCCCCGAACCCGAAAAGAAGAAAAAAAAAAGAGAGAGAGAATGGAAATTTGGGGTGTTTTACCATAAGCTTTCATTGGAAGGGAATGAATTAGTTTCTTCAACGGGAGTGGTAGATGGTAGTCTGTCTGGAGACTGACTAAAATTTTGTTCGTCAAGCAAATCTATGCCCCCCCCCCCCCAAATCCATTTCCTAGTTATGCCACTGGTTGGTGAACTTTTAGAGTTTCTACTCTTCACACAGTGCAGTGTGGAGTTACTACAAACCTCGTGTACACTGTCATTGCGGTACAAATGCAAACTGTTGTGCGTCATCCATGGCAATATGGAGGAGGAAAGAAAGTGATACAGAACGGTACAACATACCCGCTGTAGACATTTTCCGGTTGTAAACTGCAGACGATAGTTCACTTATTCCGAAATTTCCAGAACACATCACTGAACAGGCATCAATGCTATGTGAGTGGAATTCTGGTTAGCCCCGAATAGATAGATGTCCAGGTCTACAGACGATAACAATGGACGATTTCTAGTTCATCAAGAACTCCTAATGTTCAAAATGTTCAAATGTTTGTAGAGTCAATGGGACTTAACTACGGGGTCATCAGTCCCTAAACTTACAAACTACTTGTGAAGTACTTACAACTAAGGACGGCACAAATATCCATGCCCGAGAGGGGATTCGAATCCCCGACCGTAGTGGCCGTGCAGACCGTGACTGGAGCGCCTCAGTCCCCTCGGCCACCGCGGCCGGCTCAGGAACGCCGACCTGCGTGCTATCATCTGCGTGGGGACATCTATAGAAGACGTCAGCTTGGTGAACTTTTACAGTTTCTACTCTTCACACAGTGCAGTGTGGAGTTACTACAAACCTCGTGTACACTGTCATTGCGGTACAAATGCAAACTGTTGTGCGTCATCCATGGCAATATGGAGGAGGAAAGAAAGTGATACAGAACGGTACAACATACCCCAAAATGTTCAAATCTTATGGGATCTAACTACGGGGTCATCAGTCCCCAAAGAAAGTGATACAGAACGGTTTAACATACCCCAAAATGTTCAAATCTTATGGGATCTAACTACGGGGTCATCAGTCCCCAAAGAAAGTGATACAGAACGGTTTAACATACCCCAAAATGTTCAAATCTTATGGGATCTAACTACGGGGTCATCAGTCCCCAAACTTACAAACTACTTATGAACTACTTACGAACTAGGACGGCACAAATATCCATGCCCGAGGGGGGATTCCAACCCCCGACCGTAGTGGCCGTGCAGACCGTGACTGAAGCGCCTCAGTCCCCTCGGCCACCGCGGCCGGCTTAACATACCCCCTGTAGACATTTTCTCGTTGTAAACTGCAGACGATAGTTCACTGATTCCGAAATTTCCAGAACACATCACTGAAGAGGCATCAATGCTATGTGAGTGGAATTCAGGTTAGGCCCGAATAGATGTCCAGGCCTACAGACGATAACAATGGACCATTTCCAGGAAGCGCGCTTCGGCGAATTGCGAGCATATTGCCGAGAGGCACCACCTGCGGAATTGTGTCCTGCTGTAGTGACAAAGCCATTTGGCGAAGGACCGCGGTGCCGGCTAGCCGAACGCAAGCCTCGTCACGGTGAGGCGACAGCCCGGCCTAATTGACGGGCGGGATTATGCATTGGCATGCGGGACACGGCGGCAAACGCTGGCCGATGCGACGGGATTATTTCGGCCGACCGTGGGCTGCTGGCTGCTGTTTGCCGCCAAAACCGCTCTGTCACGCGCTGACCACGAACCCGGTTAACGTCTACACTTCGGCTCACTAAATCCGTCGAGTCGCATTGCCGCATATGCTGGAATACTCCCTTTGCATTGCCGCTTTACGAAAATAACGTCGGCAACAACGAGTACGACGCGTGTCCAGCAAGTAAGTTCCGTTTGGTAATAAAATGAAATTACACAGATACAGAAGAAATTAATATTGCACAAAATTCTACAACTCTTAAACTACTTTTCCACATAACTGCCGAAATTTTGCAGGCATTTGTCATAGCGTGGCACCAGGTTTTGAATACCTTCTTAATAAAAATCTGCCGCCTGTGTCTTCAACCAGTTGGAAACAGTGAAATTGGGGGGAAGTCCATAGCGAGAGCACTAATTTTGAACCTACGGTTTTTCTGGATCTTGTAATCAATCGCGTGAACCAGTTCTTCTGTAACCAAAGGTTGACGCCCACTTCGTTCTTCATCGTCCACATCACTACCCTGCCATTCAACTGTCGGACCCATCTTCTCACCATCGAATCACTCATCGCTTTTTGTCTTTAAACATCGCAAGTTTGCCGATAAATTTCACTTGGTTTCACTTTCCTCGCATTCAGAAACCGAATCACCGACCTGATTTCACAGGCGGCGGGATTTTCAATCAACGCCGACATTTCAAACAAGCACAACAAAGCGTACGTAACTGACAGCGATCTCCAAATGGCGCACGTTCTTCTCCTTGATACACATCGTCTATCGCAGAGCTGCAGCGGAGATAAATTGAAACGGAACTTACTTTCTGGACGCACCTCGTAAAAATTATCGTGAAATATGTTGCACTACATCAGGCCGTCAGGAAAAAAAAAAAAAAAAAGAAAAAGAAGAAGGCAATGTAATTTCTAATAAAACGGATTCTTGGTTGAAATTATTTATTTTTCTTTAACGCATTTCGCCCTTTTTCGGTATCAAGAGAATATTACAATAAAGCTTTACATCGGCCGGCTGTGAAAGGAATTGGCACCGAAGCCTGACCACATCGGTATTTCACCCGTAAATACTGAGGTAACTGCTCACTAAATCCGTCGAGTCGCATTGCTGCATATGTTGGAATACTCCTTTGCATTGCCGCTTTACGAAAATAGCGTCGGCAATAACGAGAAAAATTATCGTGAAACCCACTCCATCAGGTAATCAGGTACAGAAAACAATGCAATGTAATTTCTAATAAAACAGAGTCTTGGTTGCAGTTATTTATTTTTCTTTAACGCGTTTCGCCCTTTTGCGGTATCATCAGAATATCACAGTAAAGCTTTACATCGGCCGGCTGTGAAAGGAATTGGCACCGAAGCCTGACCACATCGGATTTAACCCGTAACTGCTGAGGTAACTGCTCACTAGATCCGTCTAGTCGCATTGCCGCAAATGCTGGGATACTCCTTTGCATTGTCGCTTTACGAAAATAGCGTCGGCAACAACGAGAAAAGTTATTGCGAAATATGTTACACTCCATCAGGCCGTCAGGTAAAGAAAACAGTGCAATGTAATTTCTAATAAAACGGAGTCTTGGTTGCAATTATTTACTTTTCTTTAACGCGTTTCGCCCTTTTGGGACATCCTCAGAATCATACAATAAAGCTTTACATCGGCCGGCTGGGAAAGGAATTGGCGCCGAAGCCTGGCAGCATCAGTATTTAAAAGTAGCACTGGGTGGAGAGCACGGGTCACAAAACCTGAAATAGTGTTGCAGCAGCAGCCACGATAGCACAGAAGAGCACTTTAACAAATATGGACACATTTATAATCTTCTGGGCCCGCTGCACCATATATGTGATTTAGAGACATATTTAGATACCAAAGACGTTGCTTTTTATTAAATTATTTAATACGACAGGCCTGTTCCGGCGTGAATGCCATCGTCAGGTGTACTGTAAAATACAAAGGTGGTTATACTATTTAATTTAAGAGGATAATTGTAATTTCTACATACACTGGTAGCTCTTCTTACCCTTGTAAGATCGATGCTTTTCTTATATGTATAGGTTCTTATTTACATATGTAAAAGAACAGTTGTTATAGCTCTTATATAGCTGTATATATACTTTTTATAAACCAATTCTTATGTTGTCTAATTTTAATTTCGTGACAATAAAATCTCTGACGTATTTCTCACGAAATTAAAGTAATCACTGGAAAACATACAATTATTATGATCCATAAAAACCAAAAAAATACACCAAAATTAATTCCACAAAATAATATGTGGTTAATCATTTACATACTAGTCATGAAACATCTTATTGACGTACCAATAAGACCAGATACGCTCTATATAATAGCAAAGAAATAATTGCATTGTAAATGGTAATATCGCTGACATATCTGTCAAAATAGCTGTCAAACATCGACAACATAAGAATTATTTTGTAAAAGGTATATATACAGCTATATAAGAGTTATAACATAAACAGTTCTTTTACATGTGTAAATAAGATTGTTGTTTTTGTTGTTGGTTTTTGAGGGGACTAAACAGCTGGCAGAGGGTTCATCGAACCACAATTATACTATTTATCTCCCATTCCATTCTCGAATAGCGCGCGGGAAGAAAGAACACCTGAATCTCTCTGTTCGAGCTCTGATTTCTCGTATTTTATTCTGTTGATCATTTCTACGTAAGTAAGTGGGAGTCAATATATTTTCGCATTCGGAGGAGAATGTTGGCGATTGGAGTTTTGCAAGTAGCCCACGCCGCAGCGATAAGCGCCGTTGTTGTAATGATTCCCATCCCAGATCCTGTATCATTTCCGTAACGCTGTCTCCCCTGTATCGTGACAATACGAAACGAGCTGCCCTTCTTTGGACTCTTTCGATGTCCTCCGTCAAACCCACCTGATAAGGATCCCACACTGGGCTGCAATACTCCATAAATTGGCGGAAAAGCGCAGATCATCAGTCCCCTTGAAAATAAGAACCTATACATATAAGAGAAGCAGCGCTCTTACAGGGATAATAAGAGCTACCAATGTATGTATAAATTACAATTATCTTCTCAAATTAAATAGTATACCCAGCTTTGTATTTTACAGTACATCTGACGATGGCATTCACGCCGAAACAGGCCTGTCGTATTAAATAATTTAATAAAAATCAGCGTCTTTGGTATCAATAATTTACAAATATGGGCACATTGGAAGATGTATGAATACGTTTATGACGCCGTTGCATGCAACATTATTTCATGTTACTGAGGGTGCTCTGTACTCAGTGCTGCCTTTCAATACTGATCCTGATAGGCTTTCGCGCGAACTCCTTTCACAAATGATGTAAATTTCTATTATGATATTCAGATTATGCCCAAAAGGCGAACGCCTTAAAGGAAAAAAAAAATATTGCAACCAAGACTGTGTTTTAATAGAAACTAGTTAAAAAACCCGGCATTGCCCAGGTATTTATTTATTTATTCCTTCCTTGAGTTAGCACTTCTCTTATACCTTCTCAATCTGTCCATCTCCTTTGTTTAAAAACATGTTATATTTATCAGAGAAGAAATTAGGCTGTCTTGCATAATGTACAAAATTATACATGCAGTGTCAAAGCAAAGAAACATAGTAATCAAAATACAAATAACATATAAAATTCGTGTGACCCCTTATTTATTGAGTTATATGCTGTACAATTATATTAGTTTTTAGGTATATTATTCATTTGTGTAAGTGCTTTATGTCTGTGTTGCGAATACAGTTAGTAGTAAAGAAGTAATTGATTAAAACTTGGTGCATGATGGGGCGGTTTTCCATGAACTTTACTGTTTATGTACTCGTATCTCATGAACTACCTGACATACAGTGATACAATTTTGAAGGTACATTCAGCTGTATGTGTGTATACTATCTGTAAAACTTCCTGTGATAAGAGTTTGAATTGGAGAAAATATAAATTATAACGTAGTACCTAATGCCTTTGTTTAAGTCCATGAACAGCGCAACAGTAGTAAGCGAGAAACATTTTTTCCTCTCAACATGTTACTGTGATTGTCAGCGAGAAAAAGAAATGCAGTGAAGGTTTGGTATATTCTTTAAAGTTTGTTACAAGTCGCTAAGTACTCTCGTTTCAAGTAGTCTCATCCCACGATGTGGCAGTTATTGCGTTTCCTATTGTTTATGACGTCATATCTGCTGGACCATATGTGTTTGTGGTTCTTACCCGAACACCAATTGTAACCTCACGGTAAGGTCTATGTGTACCAAATTTGGTTGATATCGGTCCATTGATTTAGGAGAAAATGATCAGTATTATGGTTTAATGCAGCAGTTTTTCGCGCATCTCATAGTTTATGACGTAATATCTCGTGAACTTTGTGTTTTACGTGATTCTTACACTTACAGCGACCGTCGTCATGGATTGAAACTTACGTGTACAAAGTGTTATAAAGATTGGAACTAAATTGTAGATTTTTATGCAATACGTAGACACAAATACACAAACGCACGGACACTAATTTATATCCCGGCATTTATTTATTCCTGCCATTTACAGGTATATATTCAGTGTATAAGGGCTGTATGTCTGTAAAATCTCTTTGGAATACAATTAGTAGTAAAGTAGTAATAGATTATAACTTGGGGCGTGATTGGGCGGTTTTCAATGAACGTTACTGTTTATATGCTCATGTCATGGACTACTGTCGTACTGATACAATTTATAAGGTACATTCAATTATATGTGTGCATACTGTCTCTAAAATTACCTGCGGCTACAATTTGTAGTGTACAAATTATACATTTTAACGTCATACCGAATGCCCTCCTTTTAGTCCATGAACAGTGGGAAAGTAGTAAGCGAGAAACTTTTTCCCTTTCAATTTTCTGATGTGGTTGTCAGCGAGAAAAAGTTTAATAAATATTTGAAATTATGTTTAAACCTTGTTCCAAGTCGCTAAGTACTGTTATTCTCATATGGTGTATCTATTTATAAAGTCTTGTCGCTTTATGTGGCAGTTACTTGCAATTCCTATTGTTTATGATTTGTACACCTACAGCAATTGTTATCTCGCGTAAGGAATATGTGTACTAAGTTTGGTTGAAATTGGTGTAGGGTTCAGGAGAAAATGAGCAGGATTATCGCTTAATGCAGCAGTTTTTCCGCGCATCTCATTGTTTATGACGTCGCATCTCATGTACAATGTGTTGTACGTGACTCTCACACTTACGACGACCGTCCTCGTGGATCGAAGCGTGCGTGCACAATGTTTCATATATATTGGAACAAAACTGTAGACTTGTATGCAATATGTACACACAAACATACGGACACTCTCCTTTCTATATTAGACTAGCTGAAAGCCCGGCGTTGCCCGGGTGTTTATTTATTCAAGCCGTCAGTTAGTATTTCTCCTATCCCTTCTCTCTATGTTCATCTCGTCTTTTCTAATACGCGTAATATGTGATATATTTATCAGAGAAAAACGAAATGAGGCTGTTTTGCATAATATAAAAAATTAGAAGTGCAGCATCCACGCAACGAAAGATAGTAATCATTCACAACTTCATTGTAAACAATATTGTTTGTGACTTGTCCAGAATCTGATATGAATAATTTCTCTGGTTCGCACACCCCTGAGAAAGTGACATAAAGTTGCCCGTTTGAGAAACATGGACATGTCAAATCCACTCCACAGCACTGAACAGATTGCCCTGTGATTTATTAAGTGTAATAGGCAATGGAATCCTCACTGGAAACTGCAATCTCTGGAAGTTAAAATCTAGATCTTCGGATATAATGGTTATTAGTTGGATGTGCACTGCTTGATTCTCTTCCTTTCCTTGTACCTCTATAGAAGTCTATTGCTTTCACGTGCAGCCGTGTTGCTGCATAGTTCTAAGTGGATTCAAAGTTGTCAAAAGCAGTCTGCTTTCAGGAATTTCCTTAAGCTCACAGCAATCCACGAGTGTTTTAGTGGTAAACAGGTGAATGTATTAATATGTGCTGCACGATGTGTAAGGTTTTTACCCCTCGCCGTATATATCATCTCATATTTATTGAATTATATGTTGTCCAATTGTATAATTTTGCAGGTAATATATACATTTGTATAAGTGATGCCCAAAGCCGAACACCCTGCTGTGTGTGCTGGCGATTTCAATTCTCAGCATACAAAATGGGGTTATTCCGCATGCAACACGGAAGGCGAAAGACTGAATAACTGAGGTGATGGAAGATATCTCCACCTCCTGTACGATCCAAAATACCGAGCGACTTTCTCATAAGGAGCACGGCGATCACAAACAATACCTGACCTGACCTCACCTTTGTCAAATGGGTACCAACAGGAGTTGTGCATCAAGCGAAAAGAAGAGTATCACCGAAGGTCGCTAGAAGCCAACACCGACCTGTGATAGTGGAGTCGGACTGTCAATTCCAAAGAACCCCCCCCCCCCCCCCTCCAAACCCACGATAGAATCTGAAAATGGCTGACTGCGAGAAATACCGGGCTCTCACTGAGAAAACAGTGCATCGTATTCCAACAATACCAGAGAACTTTGAGCGGTTCACTACTCTAATACGTATTTCTGCACTGAAAAGTATTCCACGCAGTGCCAATTAGGAATACACTTCACGAAAGAGTGTGAATCTCCATAGAAAGAATATCACAAGATGGAATGTTATGAAGTTGCAGAGTAACTGATTCAAACAATGAATGAAGAACGCAGAAGTAGATGGGTGGAAACGATGGACAACATAGACTTTACCTATTCTAGCCGCAAGAGCTGGAGTCTACTACGAAGACTAGTCGGAGCTACAAGCCTACATAGACCAGATATGAGAATGGCACCCACCCTGATAGTTTCACACATAAAACAGACTACAACAATTCATCTCAGAATATCTGAAAAGAAATAAATCACTAATATGACAGAAAGGCTAATACAGAATAACAGCTGAACACAGATTTCATAAAATAGGTGTAGATCTAAGAAATCAATAACGTACTGACACATGTAGAGGCTGGTAAAGTAGCAGGAGTAGATGGAATCCTGCCCGAGTTCCTAAAGAATCTGAGTAGGAAAGATCTGGCTAGCAAAACTCTTCTGTGAGTGCATCAAGAAGAATAAAATACCCGTTATATGGAAAGAAGCTAAGGTAGTCGCCGTCCCAAAAACAAGGAAGATGGTGACAACTCCAAACAGTTATGACCAATTTCTCTTCTATGCATAGTTTAAAAACTATTTGAGAGGGGTTTGGTGTCCAGACTCTCTCCATACATAGCACCTTCCCTACCGACGGTGCAATAGGGATTCAGACGTAAACGAAATTGCTGTGCTGAAGTCCTTATCCTCACAACTTACATCTAAAAAGGCTACCTGGATCTAAAGAAAACTTGTGTTGTCCTGTTGGATCTAACATCAATATATGATACAGTGTGGATGAATGGCCTGCTTTACAAACTGACAAAAAGAAACAGAATGTAACCAGATCTATAAACTGCTGAAGAACATTTTAATTGGAAGAAAAGTAAGAGTAGCTCTCAATGGCACGACCAGCAGACTTATAGGGCTCAACAGTCGACTCCCGCAGGATTCTATATTGGCCTCGTTATTGTTGTACACTGACCGTATTCCAGACACAGCTCATATTGAAACAAACATTATGTTAGTTTTCATTGACACACATAACTTGAGACGTCGCCCTGCTTCTTTGTATGCCTTCGCGTCTGTCAGAATTTCAATCCCACAAAAATGGCAATAAAATACCTGTACCCATGTGGAAGTTGCTTTATGACTGACAGAAGTCAGAAGTAGTAGGCAGAGTTGCTGGTTCATACACGTCACACGCTCAAACGATCAATAGAAACGCGTGCGCCAAAATAGAAACGAGTCTCTTACATATTATGTACTGTTATCGGCGCAGTTTCTCGCAAACTACTTTTTCGTTGTTCATTCAGTAAAACTACGGCATTTGGTATGAGTTTATAATTTATAATTCCTACACTACAATTGTACTCGACGGGAATTTTACAGACAGTGGTTCATGGTGTGGGTTAATGTAAGTTATGTCCTAGTTCATGAAGCACGGGCAACGTATGAGTGGCCAAGTGGTCCTGACAGTTAGGATACCAGTTACTTTGCAATAAATTTTGGCATCTCGGATATATTATTAGTCGTGACCACCTTTGTGCTCTGACGCCGGAGACTACCAAATCCACCGGTTAGTCCCTCAACCGCTAGAGATAAAACCTAGTAGAACCTTGGGCAAGTAAGGCTAGCAAATTTCTTCCCAGGTACTTCAATATGTTGCTGGCGACAATAAGAGCAAAATGCCATCGACCTTTCGAGGTAACGGAGTCTGCACCTCTAATTGTCAGTCCAGGGACTTCCCAGATACGATTTGGCAAACTATCTGTAATGATATGGGGAGCTATGTATATCGATGAGGATTACACTGGGGAGAATGTACAGCTGGCAGAGGCTGAAAGTAAGAAGGTTAGATGTTTTATCTGTTAGTGACGTTAGGGAGAGAAAGACGACGAAGTGGGAGAATAGAAGGTCTACCTTTCATTAGTCTAAACATACTGGTGACTGGCCTACAAGGACAGTGTTTGGCTCATGGGCTTAGTTATCACATACTTCCTTGATGATGCGATGAGATGGGGTACGGGCAATGAAAAAACTGTAATTTTAGTTCATACTAGTCGAGAAAAAATTGTAACTATACAACATTTAAAATAATAAATGTTTAAACTAAGTCTCATTTGGTTGCTAGGTAGCTATTGACTTGCAGGTTTCTGTTATCTAGTGATATTAAATGCCAAATCTGGCCGTGAAAAATTTTCAGCTTTGATCTGAAGTTCCCGAACCACCAGCACGATTAAAAAAATTAAGTATTATGTTGAGTTAAATGAATTCAAACAAGCGGGACAGGAGAACTAAATTTTAACTGTTACTGTTGATAAAAAAAAAACCACCTTGGAAATAGAATCTGGCATTTGTAGCCAGATAACAGATCTCTTTGCAAATAATTCTGGCCGTAAAAGCTAGGTGAAAGCTTCGTGTGAGCTACTAGAGACTTTCTGCTACAAAATCTCTTGTTCCCCGGCCCAAACTGGGAACTGACTTGAATTAGAATTAATTTAGCCTTGGACGTTAAAAAAAGATGGCAAACAAACATAGCAGATCACAGTAATTAATTTTAAAATTATTAATAGACAAGCCACTACACACAAAATCATTTCATGGGGGTGGCTGAGAGAACATTTTTGGCGCAACGGATATAACTTTATAAATGCATCTGAATTTGTTGTCAGCACTAGTGAGAAACGATATTAATTAGTAGGGTGGAAGGAACTCATTAATTACTATTTGTAGGTTAGGCAAAATTGCACTGAACTTAAATTATTTATTAAACTCAAACACAAGCAAATGGGGAACAAATTTTGATACACAATAAAAATGCATCCCACTGAAATAATGTACTTAAGTTAACCTATCTTACACAGACGATGCCCGGCATTGAATTTAGCATAAAGCACACTGAACTGAACTTTATTGGGGGAAGATTTACAAACATTCATTCATTCACACGCAATGCAGTAGTGACACTCACCAAAATCAACGTGTTGAAACGAATCATAAACGTGCGCCGCTGGCGTAGACAAGGATTTAGCGAGTCGGAATGTATCACACAACACAATAAAAAATTGAACTTCGTAGATGGCTCTGGTCTGTTTTGCCCGACTTGAGATAGTGCGTGAGTATAGCGAAGTTAAGTTGCATTTAAATTAAGCCGTGAGTAAGCAAGCTAACAGAGACACACGGCACGCGTCTGCTACATTACACGATCGCACTCCACTGAAGGTGAGGTGGTTAAAAATCGGATTCATTTGAACAAAAATCACAACGGAAACTTAAAATTACAATGAGAGATTACACAATCTAAGCACCGGTTTGTGAGCAGTGAAGAGAACTCAAGAACTAGCTATGAACCCAAGTCGGAGTCCGTACCCATGTGGTCCAGAAAGCCAGTAAAAATACAAAAACTTAATTTTCGAGAAATAAAGAAAATTAACTGTGGCATGCATCCATTAGAAATACATAGAATTACATAAGAAAGCTAATGAAATGCAGCTACATGCGTTTGGGAGACTTTACATAGACGAATGAAGTCCAGTCTCCAAAACCAGAAAAGTGAAATAATTAAAAAGTCGGAGTAAGTAAAACTAAGAACCATGGCATGTAACCCCTAAAATACGTAGTATTTCATAAGAACTCTATTAAAGGAGATTGTACGAGGCTCAGATGGAATTACTGACCACGACTGAATGCAAACTGCAAGTTCGGAAAAGAAACAGCAAAGTTAAAGTAGGCGGAGAGAAAAGATCGCGAAATATTAATGGAAATCAGAAAGGCACACGTATTTTTACTTGCCTGAAGGGCATGGAACAGCCATAGGGGTAGCTGAAGGCTTTGTTCTAACAACACCCGATATGGAACCCATATCACTCACAGAAGGAAAAAGACAAACAAAAAATTTCACATGCACTGCACAAAATCAACATATCCCCACTTAATAATCGCCTCCCACAAAGATAGAAAGAATTTACACCGTGTTCGTACACCGCCACATAATCACAAAAGGTTTGAATATACCAGGCCGTTACAAATCTGAAACTAGTAACATATTCACCGCATTTATCTGCAGGAAATCACTGGAATTAATGCTAAAAACATTTCCGTGCAAGAGCATAGAAAATATTACGAAAAATGAAGATAAGTTCTAGAGTCTAAGTTGAACATATCAGACAACGAATCGCTACTATCTCAAAGCTTAACCAACTTACCAAACCGAAGAGTAGCCCAAGAGTGACCACTGGCCAGCAAATCTCTGGCCACCACTGGATGTATGGGAAGACCCAGAGAGAGAGAGAGAGAGAGAGAGAGAGAGAGAGAGAGAGAGAGAGAGAGAGAGAGAGAGGTGGAGGGGAAAGAAGAGACTCGCAACATCGGACCAAGTGGTGCAGAAATCTCTTTGGTATAATCAAAAACAGCAGTTGGTAACGACTACGTATCGATACGAAGCCAGCTAGCATGCAAGACGATCAGGCAGCAGCCGACAGCGAAGTTTCTCATACACAGACAGGCACTTCAGAAGATTTGCATACTCGCGCAGACAGACACACTCTCATAGGCAAAACGGAGAAGCCGTTAATGTTGCCACATTAATAGACAAATTAATAATTTTTAAACATTAGAATCAACACTAACATAGTATTAATGGAAATAACATTAAAAATATGGGAAAAGAGCGGGGTTCTCGTTCAACAAAACGCCAATCTGGCGACATGAAATAAATTTCAAATTTAAATAATCCATGTAAGACGACAGCGGTTAATTCACTTTCAGTATCATTCACAGCCATAGTAAACTGCTATCGATCTTTTTCACTTTTACACCGAAGTTCACTGCCTACTAAACTTGAAGTTTTGTACCAACAGTTAACGTACTAGAGCTTACCACATCTAAATTTAAGTCAATGTTAAAATTACATAAACCATTCCTCTTGACTTCCAATCAATCAAAATCATCTTCTTCCAGTAATAATACACACAATACATAAATTTCATAATAAACTCAACATGACATTCAAAATACCACATTTACATTTATTGCCGTCTGATACAATACATGGTAACTAGAGCAATGCTTGTATAAAACGTTAGCTCACAATGGCAGACAATAATGAAATAACATTGGATTATTTCTTTGCAAACGATCGACGCGCGGCAATAGAGAAGGCGCAGCCGGATTCGTAGCCCCGTAGCCGTCGGTTGTTTGTCGATAGTGACCACATACAAAAATGTTGGCCGCGGTGGAGACGACGCTGCCCTTGTTCATTGCGGCACCTGGATCATACATGAAACAGAAATTTTTTTTTTTTTTAAGTAACACATCATGACATTACAACATTTATACACAAATAAATTATTTGATAATGATTATGCAGCCAAGATCGCATTTTTCCTTTTATTTGTGTGACCGGTTTCGGCGTACTCGACGCCATCTTCAGACCTGTCGTAATTTACATACTTTCACGACATTTTTATATACTAAAAGAGTACATCCAGGTTAAGACATCGTTAAACGTAACGATTCCTCAACCTGGATGTACTCTTTTAGTATATAAAAATGTCCTGAAATTATGTAAATTACGACAGGTCTGAAGATGGCGTCGAGTACGCCGAAACCGGTCACATAATAAACGAAAAATGCTATCTTGGCTGCATAATCATTATTAAACAATTATAGATCGCCCCACTTAACTATGAGTTCCTTATATAACAAATAAATGAATACAAATTCATAGTATTTACATACATTAACTTTTTTTATTCGTATCCTGTAAAACAGGGCTGATGTAGGAAAGTGGAGCTCATCAACGTGTGTCCCACTACATCCCCCACCCACAAACACTGTTTTGGAGGATTTCTTTACTTTAGTATTCATGCTTTTAATTCGATACTTACTATTTTTATTAGCAGGGTTAATCCAATCAAGAAGTTCATTCTGTTTTTTACTCATACGATAAAAGTTGTGTTTGCTCACAAAGATAATAAATGTTAGACTTCATTTTTTTCTTTCTAATTTAGGAAAGATCTTTCCCTCAGCAAGGCGTTGACACGTATCACGACTGTCTACTTTCATCCAAATGAAATTGTCTACCTTAGTTGGTACAAGAGGCAAGCATTCGTTTAACTTTTTAAAGTATTTTTAGCTTTTCTTAATTTATAACTGTGTCAGTTCTAGCAAATAATGGAAGTAGCATCCTTTGCTTTCATTTATAACAGCATCAGCTGATGATTTAACAATTAATATATTCATTCACGACGATTTGTAATCTTTAAAGTTATACTTAATTACTGTCCGCCTCCGTAGGTCAGCGGTAGCGTCGCTGACTACCACGCAGGAGGCCCGGGTTCGATTCCCAGCAGGGGACTGGGTGTTGTGTGTTGTCCTAAACATCATCATCATTGGCACGTAAGTCGCCCACGCGGCGTCAAATAAAAAACTTACCCTTAGGCGGCCGAACAAACCCGCAAGGGATCTCTCGGCCAAGAAAGCCATATCTCATTTCCATACTCAATTACTATTTAAAGTATTGCTGTGTCTTATATTCCTTATAAGTTTATTGAAGGCTGTTCGGGGAAGACTGTTGCTTAATAGACAACTCCACCATCATTTACCATTCAACACTCATAAAGGGAAATGAGGTGCTACAAATAAATCCACAGCAATAGAGAATGCGTAATTATGCATCAATATAGGGCGTTCTCCAAGCGCCACTATAATTATAATAAAAAAATCTCACCTTTTCTCAACAAGTGAGCACTCATGGCCCATATACATCCCAATATATGTATACCTCAGTACCTCAGTAAATCACCCCCCCCCCAACATATATATACAGATTGTTTCACTAAGTGTGTTTGCCTCTGTAACTTATAAAATAATAGGTGACGGGAAATTTTAATGCGGTAGGTCAACACAAGAAATGTTACACTTTGTGCGGAGCTATGAACATAGTTTATTGTATCACTTTCCAAAGAATTACATCACAAAGTTATAATTTTTTAAATGGAACAATAGTTTTTTCTATCGTGCATTGGATTCGTTGAAACCAGCTGCGTCCATATCAATTTAAACTACATTCCTATCACAGTTTGGGAGCTACAACCCTTCAAAACTAAGGGGTCGGAGGCTACGACAGCGTAGCTGACTGGCTGGTGGTCATGAGACAGTGGGCCGTGCCCCAGGGGATAGCCACTCGGCCAGTTAGCTACGCGATCGCAGCCTCCGTCCCCGGAACTTTGAATGGTTGTAGCTCCCAGACTAACAGTGATAGGAATGTAGTTTAAATTGATTTGGACGTAGCTGGTTTAAACGAATCCAATACACGATAGAAAAAACTATCGTTCCATTTAAAAAATTATATCTTTGTGGTGTAACTTTTTGGAAAATGATACAATAAACTATGTTCATAGCTCCGCAGAAAGTGTAACATTTCTTGTGTTGACCTACCGCTTTTAAAATTTCCTGTCACCTATTATTTCATACGTTACAGAGGCAAACACACTTAGTGTAACACCCTATATATATATATATATATATATATATATATATATATATATGGCTCCTCTGCATCATCCCATTACCCTCATATTTTTACTATCCCAGAGTATAAAATACATAAAACCAATATTTATTTATTGAAAGCGGTCAAAATACAATTTTCGTGGGTATACTTTCATTTATTGCAACTTATGAGCAATGTATCCTATCAGTATTCCTATTTCAGTTGATGAAAAACTAAACTGAAATCTAAAACCGTAATCCTTGTGCAACCTTTAGTTAAAATATTGCTCAAATTTTCATAAGCTTAGTACTTGGGTGACTGCCTTAGATAAGGTTAATGAATAGTTATTTTACTGCGAGAAAAAATCATCCTTTTTATCATAAGCAAATATAAGTTATATCTCTAATCTGTTTCCATAAAGACAGTCACAATGTGTATTTACCGAATTAGAACATACGGATACATACAAGAACATATCAAACAGAACTGCAAATAAAACTTGTAGTTTTCTGTTACCTAACAACATTAAATGTCAAATATGGCCGTGAAAAATTTTCAACTTCGATCCAAAGATCCCGCACCACCAGCACGATTTAAAAGAAAAGTATTGAGTTAAATAAATTAAAACAAGATATTAGGTCCTTGTACGAGCGGGGCAGGAGTACTAAGTTTTAACTATTACTGTTAATTCTCTTTTAGTATCATTCACAACCATAGTAAACTGCTATCGATCTTTTTAACTTACACATCGAAGTTCACTGCCTGCTAAACTTGAAGTTCGGTACCAACAGTTATCGTACTTGAGCTTGCCACATCTGAATATAAGACAATGTTAAAATTCAAATTTCCTCTTGACGGAGTTCATTACTTCCAATAAGTCAAAATAATCTTCTTCCAATAATGATACGCACAAGAAATAAACTTTATAACAAACTCAAGATGACTTTCAAAATACCACATTTACTTTTATTGCCGTCTGATACAATACATGGAAACTAGGGCAATGCTCGTATATAACGTTAGCTCATAACGGCAGACAATAATGAAGTAAAATTTTATTTTTGCTTTGCAAACGATCGACGCGCAGCAACAGAGAAGCCGGACCGGATTCGTAGCCCCGTAGCCGTCGATTAAATATCGATAGCGACCAGATACAGCAAAGTTGGCTGCGGCGGCGACGACGCTGCCCTTGTTCATTTCGGCACCTCGATCATACATGAAACAGGAAGGAAACAAATAAAGAACATTTGATGTAGCATTTCATGATATTACAATATTTATACACAAATAAATGAATACAAATTTATAGTATTCACATACAACAATTAACTTTTTTTAAAAAATTCGTATCCTGCAAAACAGGGCTGACGCAGGAAAGTGGAGCTTATCAATGTTTGTCCAACTACAATGATACTTCGAAAAACTTACGGGTATGCAGCCAGGTATCAAAATTTACGATGGCCGTTATTTCGGCAGGAGACCACTCTGCCATTTTCAAGGCGAAACTGCAGTGAGGAAGCAATGTGCAACGATCTTCAAAACCTTGGTTTTCAATGAGCAAACAGGAAAGACAACACACACCGAGTAAGCAACCACACATCGCCTGAGGTTCATGAAGCTGGGTGCCCTGTTACGCCTATATGTCAAACATTGGTGCTGCCACATATCGTGTGGCAACACATCATGCTGGTTTGTTAAGCCCACTGGTAGGTCGTTGTGAACACCACATTAAGAACTCGGTGGATTTCCTACGTCGATTGGAGGGATCGCACTTGGCTGACTCGGATATTTTAGTTACTTTTGATGTGGTTTCTGTTTTCACTATCGTTCCTCTGTCTGATTCGTTGAAACTAATTGAAACGAAGTTTGGTACCTGTGGAACGAATTTATTTCGACATGTTTTGACTACCACCTACTTTTTATTCAATAACGAGTACTATGGACAGAGATATGGAGTTGCGACGGGAAGCTGTTTGTCACCTACAATGCTAATTTATTCATGGAGGACTTTGAAGACGTGCACTGGAATCAGCGGCGTTGAAACCTGCTCGTCTTTTCAGATATGTAGACGAAACTTTTGTTGTTTGGCCTCATGGTAGTGAAAACGTGAATTTGTTTTTGGAACATCTAAATTCAATCCACCCCAACATCCATTTCACAATCGAAGTAGAAAAGAATGGTTGCCTTTCCTTTCTTGATGTGTTGGTCAGGAGAAAGGCAGATGGTACTTTAAGACATGCTGTTTATAGGAAGCCAACGCATACTGATTTATATTTGCAGACTGATAGTTGTCATCACCCAGTCAACGTGAAGAGGTTCTTCGAACCTTAGTGCATAGAGCTCAAGTCATTTCTGACCCGGAAAGTATGCCATCAGAGCTATCTCATTCTTCGACAGAATGGCTATGGTGTAGGGCAGATTAAAAGAGCGTTGCGCTATCGACCACATGTGCAACGGGCTAGTGATGGTTGCATAGAGTCGGCACCCACATAGGAGGCCTTTCTGCCATACGTTGGCATCACTTCCAACAAGATTGGCCGCATAATGTGTGTTTCGTCCACCTTCTAAAATAAAGGCACTGTTGGGATCCGTGGCGGATGATCCTGGTTTATACAAGGCGGGTGTCTACCGTATCCCATGTACCTGTGGCATGTCATATGTTGGTCAAACTATTAGGACTGTTAAACGTCACATACGTTTACAACAGCCAAACAAATCTGCTGTGGCCGAACACTGTCTTGACACAGTCACCCTATGGAATACAACAAAACGGAAATTCTAGCATGCACCTCCAACTACTGGCACTGTGTTATCATGAAAGCAATAAAAATAAAACTAGGTGACAACCTTATGAATAGGGATGGAGGGTTCTGCTTAAATTCGGCTTGGGATCCTGCTCTCTTACAAACAAACAAAAAAAAAAAAAAAAAAAAAAAAAAAACACAGAGGGACAAAACTAATCAGACCTTATCCGTCGAGAAGTGGCGTTTATTATCGACAGTCTGACTGGTTTCATCTTTGGTCGTGTCGGCGCTGTCTGCTCACTTGCTCGGTGTGTGTTGTCTTTCCTGTTTACATTGAAAAGTGGGCTTTTAAACATCGTTGCACATTGATTCCTCACTGCATTTTCGCCTTGAAAGTGGCAGGGTGGTCTCCTGCCGAAATATCGGCCGTCGTCGATTTTGATACCTGGCTGCATACCCGTAAGTTTTTCGAAGTTGGTATTCGCCCGAAGAAATTAAGGAATTACAATGATACTGATCATTATTTAATCCGCAGTGAAATTGGTTTTCTGAAGAGTGAAGTGCTGAAAGTCATGTCCATAGGTAGGAGGATGAGAGTGGAGAAGCTTCAGTACTAGAAAATTAGGCACAAATACATAACAATTATCTCAAAAAAGTTATCAACTAGTTGAATGTAGGCATTTACAGTCATTGGAAGAGGAAAGGACAAAGTACAGGTACACACTACAGAAAATGGCTAATAGAATGTCTTGCAACAGTAGTACGTAAAGGCAGGAAGAAGCAGGCAGCTTGATGGAATGACACAGTCAAGGCAGCCTGTAAAAAGAAAACGAAGTCATTTCAAAAATGGTACCATACTGGAAATCAGACAGAGAAAGTTATGTATAAGAAAGAAACAAAGCCGTATGAATAATTGCAGAATCCAAGCAAAAATCATGGGACGACTTTGGAAATAATCTAAAAACTGTGCATCAAGCTGCGGAAAACCCTTCTGGAGAGTAATTATCAGTCTTCGAAATGGAGGGCCAAGAAACAACAAGTGTTTTCGACAGGAGAGCTGCTAGTGAATCCTGTGGATGCATTGGGCAGATGGAGGGAATATTTTGAAGAATTGCTCAATGTAGGTGAAACGTTTAGTGATGTGTCATATTTTGAGGTAGAACGGGATAGGAATGATGATGGAAACAAGATCACATTTAAAGAAATGGAGCGAATAGTCAATAGATTCCATTGCAATAAACCGGTTGGAGGAGATGAAATTAGCCGAAACTCGTGAAATACATTTTAATTTTAGGTATCAAATGATTACACAGGATAAATGAAAAAGCATGGGAGTCCGGACATGATCCGCCTGACTCGACGGAAGCATTAATCACGGGAACATTGCAACAGCTACAGAGATACCTCTTTAATTAGCGTTGTAGGAAAAATATTCTCAAATATTGTTGAAAGGAGTGTGCGAGTATTAGTTGAAAAGTTGGATGAAAATCAGTGTGGATTTTGTCCAATTAGAGGCTGTCAGGACCAGATGTTTAGCTTAAGGCAGATAATAGAAAAGTGCTTTGAATGGAACAGGGAATTGTATCTATGTTTTATAGATCTAGAAAAGACTTATGACCTAGGAGAAAGGCGTTGACAGTACTACAAGATCATGGAATAAGAGGCAAACTTCTGCAGGCAATTAAAGATCTTCACATAGACACTCAGGCAGCAGTTCATATACAGGCTGAAGACTAGGCTGCAACTTGTCACCACTGTTCTTCGTAATATTTGTGGATCATCTGTTGAAAAAACAAAAGGAGTTGCATTATGAGATTAAATTAGGTGTAAACCAAGTCAGCTGTCTCGCATATGCGGTCGACTTAGTTGTGATGGGAGATTCGATTGAAAGTTTGCAGTCAAATCAAATGTTCAAATGTTTGTAGAATTTATGGGACTTAACTACGGGGTTATCAGTCCCTAAGCTTACAAACTACTTATGAACTAGCTAAGACTAAGGACGGCACAAATATCAATGCCCGAGGGGGGATTCGAACCCCCGACCGTAAAGGCCGTGCAGACCGCGACTGGAGCGCCTCAGTCTCCTCGGCCACCGCGGCCGGCGCAGTCAAATATATCAGACCTATATCAGAGATGTAAATCATATGGTATGAAGATCAACATCTCCAAAAGCAAAATAATGTCTGCGATGAAGAGATTTGAACAGACTTAATGGCAAATATGAGGAACAAAGGATAAGGTGCACAGTACCTCGGATGTATTTTCTTGCAGGAGAGTGGGGGGTTAGTTGGGTTGTTTGGTTGGTGTAGGGGGACTAAACTGCTAAGGCTATCAGTCCCCCGGTGGGGAGGGGAAGGAGTGAGGATAGGAAAGGAGGGGAGGGGGAAAGGAAATGCAGTGCGGAAAGTAAAGAAGGAAGGAAGACTGCATTAGCTCGGAGCCCCCTTCTCGCCACGCACGTACTCACGGAAGAACCGTCATTTACCTGAGGAGGACGGGGGAGGGAGGTTTTGCAGGATATCAACACAGTGAAATAATTGGAATAAAGGTGTAGAAAAATTTAATACTGAAGTGAAAGTAATTTAAATTTTTAGTAGCTGTGGCAGCTATTTCAGAAATGAAACAAAGTTATTCATAATTTAGTAGATAATACTTGGGGTCATTAAATATTATAACAATTAAAAAGGAAACAACATGAAGTTGTACCCGCAGCTAGGACTGAACCCGAATCGGCCGCATTTTAACAATCTATTCAATTTTTTTTAATCTATGGTAGTTAAATACTGTGGTTATCAGTCCCTAGGCATAGAAACAACTTAAAGTAACCTAAGGACAAAACACACGCACATGCACGCCATGCGTGAGGGAGGACTCGAACCTCCAACTGGGAGCAATCGCGCCTTCCGCAGCAAGGCGCGTTAGACCGCTCTGCCACTCCAACGCGCCAACAATCTATTCTTCAATTTTTTGTCTGTTGCATTGTTACTTTTGGCCAGTGTATGAGGTCTGTATGAGCGCAGTGGCCGAGCGGTCTGCGGCGTGCCAGTCACGGTCTGCATGGCCGCTGCGGTCGGGGGTTCGAATACCCCCTCGGGCGTGGATATTTGTGCCGTCCTTAGTAGTAGCTAGTTCATAAGTAGTTTGTAAGTTTAGGGACTGATGACCCCACAGTTAAACTTACAAACATTTGAACATTTCTGTATGAGATACACGTAAAAGTTAGGGGTTTAGTTTCTCGGAATTTCTGTGCGCTTTAAGACATCGCTGACAGGACGCCCTCAATATCTACTCCTTAACGAGCGAAGTCTCTTCCCCAACTGAGTTTTCGAGAAGAATGACCCGTTGTTAGCCTTTAGCTTGACTAAAGGGTACAAAATATCCATAGGGAAAAGTGTGTCCGAGCAGCTATTACGTTAACTAGCTCTGTTGTTTCAATACATTTGCTGCAACTGGCATCAAAATAACAACACATTTTGCGAGGTGCAATACGTAAAACTCAATAGAGGCACTTCCAGGCAGGAAATTAAAATGATTTCTGTTAGGCATTTCACTTTTTATTTCGTCAAGTACGTTTAGGAGATCTTGCTTGTTTTCTCATTTAGTGTAAAGTTACGTAATCTACATGAACATTCATACTTCGCAAGCCATCTGATGGTGGGTGGTGTAGGGGTACATTGAGTACCACTATCGGTTCTCCCTCCTATTCCAGTCTCGTATTTTTCGCGGGAAGAAAGATTGTCGGTATGCCTCTGGGTGGGCTCTAATCTATTTGATTTTATCTTCATGATGTCTTCGCGAGATACACGTAGGAGGGAGCAATATAAGGTTAGACTCCTCGGTGAAGGTATGTTCTCCATACTTCGACAAAACCCTGTACTGAGCTACAGAGCGTCTCTCTCTTGCAGAGTCTTCCACTGGAGTATATCAGTCATCTCCGTTACGCTTTCACGATTACTAAATGATCGTGTAACGAAGCGCGCTGCTCTCCGTTGCATCTTCTCTACCTCCTCTATCAACGGCACCTGGTACGGATCCTACACCGGTGAGCAGTATTCAAGCAGTGGGTGAACAAGTGTACTGTAACCTACTTCCTTTGTTTTCAGTCTGCATTTCCTTAGGATTCTTACGATGGATCTCAGTCTGGCATCTGCTTTACCGACGATAAATTTTATATGGTCGTTCCATTTTAAATCACTCCTAATGCATACTCCCAGATATTTCATGGAATTAACTGCTTCCAGTTGCTGACCTGCTACAGAGTAGCTAAATGATAAATGATCTTTCTTTCTGTGTATTCGTAGCAGATTACCTTTGTCTACATTGAGATTCAATTGCCATTCCCTGCACCACGCCTCAAGTCGATGCAGATCCTCCTGCATTTCAGTACAATTTTACATTGTCACAAACTCTCTATATGCATCATCTGTAAAAAGCCTCAGTGAACTTCCGATGTTATCCAGAAGGTCATAGCAACGGTCCCACGACACTCCCCTGTGGCACCCCTGACATCACTCTTACTTCGGAAGACTCCTCTCCATTGAGAGTGACGTGCTGCGTTCTGTTATCTAGAAACTCCTCAATCCAATCAAACAATTGGTTTGATAGACCATATGCTCTTACTCTGTTCATTGAACGACTGGGAAGTACAGCTAAACTGTCTTTTAAGAGAAATTCCGTAAACTATTTGCGTGGCTTGACTGATTAGTAAACTTAGCATCTCTCACAATTTCAATCTCACTGAAATGACTATAACATACCTGTACCCAAATGAAAATTACTTTGTGACTGACAAAAGTTAGTGGTAGGAAGCAGAATTACTGGTTCACACACCCCATGCCACGTGCTCAAACGATCGATAGGAGCGAGTGCACCAGAATAGAAACAATTCCCCTACTTACGGACTGTACCTAAGGTGGCGACTAACTAAGGCGGGGTAATGGCACGTTATGGGCGAAATAGCAGACAAGAGAAGCGTTCATTCACACATGTCGCATAATTACGAACTAAATGACACCTATCTCTAATTTATTTATTTTTATTTTTTCAAATTCAACGTCCCTGATGTTGCAGGCAGGCAGCGGCCTCGGCGCCGCTCTACAGACGAGTGCATTCACAATTTCCGAGGAGATAAAAACGAAGATATCGACATACAAATGAGTGATGGGCGAACAAATAAATTTCAAAATGTTGCGAAGTGCACACATATTCAGTTAAAACGGTGCCATGTTGGCTAAAAGCACTAAAGTTAAAAAACTACACTGAAACGCTGACGAAAACGGAGACACTGAGTAAAATATTACAAGTAACAATGGTTACTTGCGGTTGCAGGCACTTAAAATTGTTACGAGCACTACATCTCAGTACACAGCTAAAATCGGTGTATGTTAAAATGCAAGGCACAAGAACACTTTCAGGGAAAAGGGAAGCAGAGGATGCACGGAGGGATGGGAAAAGGAGACGAAGGGGGCAGGGAGGGGAAAGACGGAAGAACTCCTAGAGTAAAGGTGGGCGGAGAGACCAAGCGTTGGAGAGATGAGAATGGGGTGGGAGAGACAGGGCACATCCTATACGAACAGGGCGGGACTAGGGCTGTGGGGAAGGGTAAATGTCGTGATGGAGGAGGGTCATCCGGATCCGGGAGATGAAGGTGGCGAAAGTTACCCTCGACGTCGAGAGTGTGCAGTTGGAGGGCGGGTCAAATGCACTGGATGCGAATATGTTCAAGAAATTCAGAAGGTGTAGGAAAGGAATAAGAGCGTAGAGGATCTGCAAGGGGGAACGGGAGTGGATGTTGTAAATGAGGCAGAGGGCGTGGCACTCCAGGATCTGGAAGGATTTATAATAGGTGCGGAGGTGGCGGATATCCATGCAGGGTGGAAGTTGCAGAAGACAGGACACATCAGGGTCCTCCACTCATGCCCTTCTTCCCTATCCGCTGTGGGGTTTTAGTACCCATGATTTGTGCGTTGGATGTGGATGGGCTGAGACCCTATATTTGTTGAGACGTGATAGGGCTTCCTGGCAGACAGAGGTGGGGTCCAGGAAATGGAATGGTTGAGGGTAGGAGTCTGCGGGATGGGATGGCCATGGAGAGTCAGGTAAAACTCACAGTGGCGGAATGAGCGGGTGGTACGATCTATGACGATTCCCTGGGATTTTCAGGGTTGACAGAAAGGAGCCACTGGTTTCACAAGTGGTGAATTGGGAAAGGTGAGACTGGAGAATGTCCTGGAAACAGACAATGGATGGGACGAGGGCAGGGAAGGCTGTCTTGTCAGCATAATAAAGGAAATGGACAGATAGGAGGCGGGGTTGTGGCACATCGGCTGAGTAAAGAAGAGCAGCGAGAGGATGCAGCCCTGGGGCACTATGCCGGAGGGGTAAATCAAAACGGAGTCGGAGTTATTGACAGTGACAGAGGAGGGGCGGTGGGTGAGAAAGGAAGCAAAGAGATGGTCATAATTAATGGGACAGGCATAAGTGTTGGAGTTTGAGGAGGAGACCGAATAGCCATACTCGATCGTAGGCCTTCTCGATGCCAATGGGTACGAATACTGCAGTGTGAGGGAATTCATCTGGACAGAGAGGAGCTTGGTGAGGCGGAGGAACTGGTCATCGACAGAGAAGGAAGGTCGGAAGCCTCATTGGGAGAGAGGAAGGACCTGGTGCTGCTGGTGTATATGGCGGGAGGGAATGCTTTCCAGGACCTTGCTAAACACTAATGTGAAGCTGATGGGTCGGTACGAGGGGGTCTCAGAGGGACGTTTGTCTGTTTTGGGAACATAAGGGAGGTCTTCCACAGGCCTGGGGAGAAGCCAATGTAAAGGATAACATTATACAAAGAAGCGAGGCCAGCATGGGAGGAGTTGACAGATATTTAGATCATAAATTGTTTCAAATATTAGTGTAGTCAATAACTATAGTGCTCCAATATATTCAACTATTTATGTACTGATGCTGAATAAAATTTTACGTTTCAGTGGATTGTACAAGGTTCGTTTGAGAATATCGCTGAATGGTCAATATTTTGCAAACCGCGATGGCGAGGATGAGGTGCCCGCGCACACACGTTGAGGGTCATGTCAACAAGAGCCCCCTATAGTGCAAAGCGCTGCAGTGAATCGACGATAGACGCTGCGACCCAGCTAACAGGGTCAGTATGAGAACTCGTGTCACTGCAACATGGAGCGCAAAACGAAGCAACTCGTTAACATAGAGGTTTGTGTCGAATTAGATAAGTGGAAGGGCATGGTGTTGAAGCAGTGGGTAAAAAGTGTATGTTTGAGTGGTTGCGAAGATCCAACATCGTGTGACAGTGCTTCAAGCAATTTCACAAGAAGCGTTTGGTGACAGTTTCCAACTGCTGTAGAACCGATGTCAGGAGAATATTCTAACCAATGGCGATTACTTTGAAGGCCAGTAAAGGTATTTTGTTCGCATCTCTTGGTTTTCTATATTTCGTGAGACCATTCACCGAACTTTTCAGGCGCACCTTGTATAATTCGAAGCATGGGTCAGCAGAAGTTCTTGCCGGGAGGAATAAGTGTAGGGGAGGGGGTGTTCTAGTATTCACCACGTCCCCTCTACCCATTCAGGTAGCTTGCTTCCTCCACCATTGCATCTCACTCTATCCCTCAGAGACTAGAAATCGACAGGCAAAGCCTTCGGTCAATCAGTAATTTTACTTCACTAACTGCTCGCCGCCAGAAATATCGACAACGCCGTTGCTAAATGATAAACACTGCTGTGTAGGGGACCACTGCATGAACCGAGCATAACTGTGCCACGTGTAACGTCCCTTGGGTAGATTTCGGCTGCGGTGGAGTGGCCGAGCGTTCCAAGGCGCATAGCTGCGGAGCGCGCCGCTGCTCGCAAATGTTCAAATGTTTGTTAAGCGTGTGGGACATAACTACGGGGTCATCAGTCCCTAAACTTACAAACTACTTATGAACTACCTTATACTAAAGACGGCACAAATATCCATGCCCGAGGGGGGATTCAAACCCCCGACCGTAGTGGCCGTGCAGACCGTGACTGAAGCGCCTCAGTCTCCTCGGCCACCGCGGCCGGCCCGCTGCTCGCCGTCGGAGGTTCCAGTCCTCCCTCTGCCATGGGTGTATTTGTTGTCTTTAGCATACGTTAGTTTAAGTAGGACTGATGACCAGTGTAGTTAAGTCTCATAGATTTACAAACATTTGAATATTTTGTAGAACGCGTTTGTTTATGGCGCAGCTTGGACGAAATGACGATATAGAGATAAGGGTAAGATCAAGTGTTTACATCAGTAGAAAAGCAACATGTGGGAATTCGGCTGTCTTTATTTCTTGTGTTTTTGCGACCCCTCTGTGCCACCACTCTTGGCGAGGACCTATCTCGCCACGATCTCGGCACGGCGCTGCCTGTTAGAACACATAGAATTTATAATTTTAGTGCCACGTATACTTTATAGATTGCAGACTAGATGTAGATATTTGGAATTCAGAACCTCCGATGAATGATACATCGCAGCAGTGAGATTGTCAGACCAGCTGCTCTTCAGCCGCATTCCACCAGATTCACTTTCTAACATTAATTATGAAAATAACACTGGTTTACATATTGGGCGAAGCCTTCAGATATATTTATTGCCTCTATACTACAAAATCACTAGGAACCTCTTGATGGATACAAATTTACATAGCTAATCAAGACAAAAAAGGAAATTTGAAAAATAAATTTTGGAAAAAATGAGCACTGAGGTTAATACAAATCATGGTTAGCTATGAAACCATCAAAAGAAGGCTTATTTTTCAAATTATGCTTTGCGATTGCTGAAAGGTGCACGTCTTGGAGTAATGATGATTTTAAGCTGAGGGTCTGACATGTGGGACACCCATTTCGATCAAACTTTTCATTGGCGTTCTGTACTGAAAATAAAGAGACACGTGTTTCGGCTTTTTGCTAGACGTTCAGTAGGTTTTGAAAAAATCAAGGTCAAAGTCGATGATGTTACCAAATAGTTAATAAAGGTATTAGCGGATTCGCTGAAACGTACGACATCGCTCCCGAGTACCTCGTAGTAGCGTGAGTTTGAAACTATACTGGGCCTGAACGGCCGATTTCCACTGTAAGACTCAGAACACTTACATCAATCGTTGGCGCATTTTATAGAAGCGGAATATGGTTGGGAGAGGCGACTGTATGTGCTACATACGCCTACAGTACCTAACTACAAACAGCGATGCAATGCGAAATCTTTCTTCAGGTTCCCGAAAACTAGAGAATTCTAAATATGATAGTTTATCTTGACTACTGTTAGGCTTACAGAAATCGTTAACATTTCATAAACAGTGTCTTCAACACTTACATTTACCACTTTACAGATACAGGCAGTAGGTTATTTGTTAGCGAAGAGCTCACTTGGATAAAATTTTCAGAAAGAACGGCTCTGAGCATTTGAATAAAAGCTGTGTATTATGCCCAGTCTACTTTGTGAAGAAAGATTTCAGAAATAAGATTTTTTAAATCCAAGATTAAATATAAGTTGTTCATTCCCTGTACAACAGCACTTTTTATTTGAATCCCTTCGTTTAAAGGGTATATGAGGCTTTAGAAACGTTAGCGCAATACCGTAATGTCAGCTGTTTGTATTTAAGCAAAAATTATATGTTATGAACCACAACGCTACACAGAAATTTAAAATAATGTTTCACATTTTCGTTGTCATTTCCAGTATTTGGCCTGATGCAAAGCCTTTGTAACTACTCATTGAAACTGCGTTCATGTACCGGGTAACAAAAAAATCAGTATAAATTTGAAAACTTAATAAGTCACGGAATAATGTAGATAGAGGTAAAAATTGAGACACATGCTTGGAATGACATGGGGCTTTATTAGAAAAAAATAAAAAAAATAAAAAAAATAGAAAGAGTCCGACAGATGGTGCTTCATCTGATCAGAAAAACAATAATCAGCGTTTACGAATTAAGACAAAGCAAAGATGACATTGCTTACCGTGTGAATCAGGGCCAACACTAACATGTTGTGGGTGCTAATGAAGAATTAAGAAAGTTACATCTGACCATTGTCAAATTTTTTGTGAACAGAAACATCTTCGTACCCATTTTTTTTTCTTTAAAAAAAAAAAAAAAAAAACCCTCCAGATTTGCCCTTAAAAAGCTTTTAAAATCGCTAATAGGTCACCTGTCACCTACCCACCTACCGTGTTTCTCCGACGTTTGCGGCAAATGAAATCACTGACTCGTTTTGCCCACGATATGACTGTTTACGCCCACTTTTACCATGGGCGTTGAACACCTGCGTGTAGGCTTTGAAGGACGGCACTGGCGTTTTCACCCAAGAGGCAGCCCTTGCCGAGGCACCCACTCCACTTCCAACTGTACACTAGTTATTAAGCTACACCCGTCGCTAAAGGGATCAACCGGTCACTCAGGCCCGGTCATGGAGTCTCCACCGCCCTCTGGGCACAGTGCGGCGCCTGTTCCAAGTGGCCGTGGGGCCAGACCGTCGATCGCGAAGAATGGACAGTCGGAAATTCTGAACAGACACTCCCCGTTACAGAGTACTCATATTAATAACGCCGTCGTCGTCTGAGGGTAAGCTGTGCAAAGTTGACCCGACATTGCCTCCAGGCTTCCCCGTTTCGCTAACAACCCGTGCGTTGTCGACCAGAAGCCCGTCTGTCCACTCCAAAATTTCCCAACACCGAGCGAACTATATCGACCAGTGCATACCATCTCTCAAAAACAAACCTTGAATTTAATTTAAATGCCATGAGGGGGTAAACTGGGGCATGAATGTACCGGCTGATCAAAAATTCAATATAAATTTGAGACCTTAATAAATCACGGAATATTTTGTGTCCCAGCCTCGTCGCCGCTTTTGTGTCTCGTTTCCGTCGTAGGTGTCGGTGGCCGAGTGGAATGAGACCGACACAGGAATAAAGATAGCACGCTGGTGCAGGTACGGAGGGGAGCAGCCAGAAACTAGAAACACTACAGTAAATTAGAACGAGATATATATTGCACAGAATTTATACAATACTTAACTTTTACATATTACTGCAGAATGTTGATACATAGTTGAGCTAGAGTCCTGCCTAGTGCCTAACTGATAGCCAAGTCTTCACTGGTGCCTATCGGATTCCGAAGTCCTTACTGGTTCCTAACTCAGTCCCAAGTGACGATGTCGTTCAGTGGTGGCCACGAGCGGCGTTGTAGCAGAGGGCGCTCGTGGCTGTCGTCGTAAAAACGCCGCGCCGTGCGTGCATGGCGGCGCGCGGCGAAAGTAGGTGGCGCGCACTTTGGACTTGTGCGACACCACAGAATAATGTAGATAGAGAGGTAAAAATTGACACACATGCCATGGGGTCTTAAAAAAAGTTCAAAAAATTTCCGACAGTTGGCGCTTCATCTGATCAGACAAAGCAAAGTTTACGTTCTTTACAGGAAATACTCAATATGTTCACCATCATTCCTTAACAATAGCTGTAGTCGAGGAATAATGTTGTGAACAACACTGTAAAGCTTGTACAGAGTTATGGTGGGTCATTGGCGTCGGATGTTGTGTTTCAGCATCCCTAGAGATGTCGGTCGATCACGATACATTTGAGACTTCAGGTAACCCCAAAGCCAATAATCGCACGGACTGAGGTCTGGGGACCTGGGAGGCCAAGTATGACGAAAGTGGCGGCTGAGCACATGATCTTCACCAAACGACGCGCGCAAATCTTTCACGCGTCTAGCAATATGGGGTGGAGTGCCGTTCTGCATAAAAATCGTACGTTCCAGCAGGTGTTTATCTGCCAGGCTGGGGATGATGCAATCCAGTAACATATCGGCGTACCTCTCTCCCGTCACGGCAGCAGTTACAAAACCAGAATCACGCAGTTCCGCGAAGAAGAAAGGCCCGATAACGGTAGATGGTTCTAATAAAACATCATGTCATTCCAAGCACGTGTGTCAATTTTTACCTCTAACTTGCACCAAACGAAAATTCATAGCTACCTCCATTTTTCAATGCAAAATTTTCGTATTTTTTGCAGTACCGTACTGAATCCGTTAATATGACAAGAACTATAATCACAAACAGAATAATAGATAGATCTTCATGAATCTGAAGAATGCAGCGATAATATTGAGATTTTTTTTTTTTTTTTGCTGAATAGGTTCTTCCCAATCGTTCTAAATAACACAGCCAGCCGTGCTGTGCGCCTTGACTTTCACCCAGCGAACCCGGTCTCCATTGACGTGCGCGCCATCCAGTTAAAGTGGTATGCAAGCCTAGTGACTGAAAACTGCATTATGTAAGTTCCTAAATTTGCAAACATTTGAACATTATTTGAAATCAGGCAACAATGCCGTACTCGCAGTCACTTGTGAGCGAGCGGTCAAATGTAACGGTGTCACTATGTTTTCGAGACAGGAACAAAGGAGTTGGATCTGTATTGAATGTCATACAGCATGACAGTGTCATCAAGATGTTCAAGAGGCGTGCGAGGAATAGGCGGCGTAGCCATACAGGACAGTGGCATATTGGTTAAAAGCCTGCAATGAATGTCGGTCAACAGTGGCAAACATGCATCGGACAGGACGTCCTAGTGTCTTTGAAAAAGAAGTACATACTGTGGCTGTATTAATGGACACTGATCGACGCCAGTCGATTCGTGAGTTCGTCCACGAAACCGGATTAGCAGGCGCAACAGTGGCTGCTCTGTTCGGTCGATGGGACTGGGAAGTACTGTATCATCCACCGTACTTGACTTGATTCCGAAGATGAAGGAACAACATCATGCCATTAGCTTCAGTACTGTTCCAGAGATCCAACAGGTAGCAGACCGTTCCAATCACACCATCAACAGAACAGGCTCTGCTTACGGTGTACTATGTCTTCCACAAAGCTCGAAATGGGTTCTACACAACGGTGGTGACTACATTGAAGGCCAATAACAGGTGCATACGTGTAACGCTCTTGTATCGGTTCTGAATAAGTAGTTGCCAATATTTAAGTATATAAGAACCCAGAGTTTTCCTGGTATCCATTTATTAAATCTTCTGTTATTCAAAATGTTCAAATGTTTGCAAATCGAAGGGGCTTAACAGATGTGGTGATCAGTCCCTAGCCCTACAATACACTTAAACTAATGCTAAGGACAATTCACGCACACACACACACACACACACACACACACACACACACACATATCCATCCATGCCCGAAGAAGGATTCGAACCTCCGACGGCAATCAACTGAACGCTCTGTAGCAAGGCGCCTTAGAGCGCTCGTACACTCGAACACGGTCATCAAGCATACTGATAACTATTTATGTAACAGCATTCTACACATACTATTACGAATTTGAGTGATGTTCTATGTTTTATAGTCCCTCTTGTGGACAAGTAGGTATGCATTTTTTTAAATGTAATGTTATATTTATTTTAACTACGTCCTGTTTTAGTGGGAAAGGAAATAATCGTTAGTTGACAAGTATGATTAAAAATAACTTATTACTAGGCGGCATTTCTCCCTAGGGCACGGGAGTTTGTGTGTCTTATCGTGAGTGTAAGTTTAAGTAGTTCGTAAGTCTAGGGAATAATGACATTAGGAGTTCGGGCCAATAAGTTTCTAAACATCAGAACATTACCACACTGACACAGCGTCAGTGCATCACCTATTCTAAAAAATGCATCCAAGCGTCGTGCAGACGTCGCTATTAACACCCGTTTCTCTCCTAAACTATAGGTTTCCGGACCCCCATGTTTACTGCACCTGCACTTGTTCTACCATCTCTCAAAGTATTCGAACTTTTTTGGACACCCTGTGTAAGGACAAGTCTTTGATTGACTTTGTCACCATAAATCTCAAACTGGTTTTCTTCTCGGAAACCGTTTGACCGGGTTTTACGAAATCAAATATATAAATATATAACGTGCAGACACAAATAAAATAAATCGCACTGACGTGTTTTACGGTCCACTTTAGATTTGTAGTTTTATAACTTTAAGCAACAAAACATTAATTAATAAGAATGTCTGAAACCCTTTTAGGAAAACAAAAATTTTTGGATAGTGGCGGGTTTTGAACCACTGACCTTTAGCGTCACAGTCCAACGCATTGCCCACTACGCTATTTTTTTTCTTTTTTTTCCATGCTTATTTTTTTGTCTTTATTTATTTATTATTATTATTTTTTGTTTTTGTTTTGAATTATAAGAAAGAACCAGAAACGTCAAGGAAACAAAAAAAGGAAAAAAAATTAAAGCATTTCGAAAGGGCACAGACAACCTTGTTTTTTGCCACAGGAGTATTTTTTGTGTGTGGTTTTTTTTTTTAATTTTTTTTTTCCTTCTTCACCGGTCGCTTCGACCCTTTTTCAAATTTATCTTTATTTAAACAAATGAGGGACAAAAGGAAAAAGGAGAAAGAAACTACAATATAATTAAAACGAAGGAGCCCTTCAAGCATAAACAAAAGAATATCTCTGACATCTTTGTAATAAAATTAATGATTCCGTCGGACCAGCATATCCTCACAAGACTGGCGATCGCATTGATTAGCAGCACGAGAATAAAAACCGCGCGGCGGCTATACATCAGTAGATCATCCACACATGTCTTCTCGAAATTAATTGTGGGTTACCGTTGTAATGATCAATCATAATCTGGTAATAGGGAACGTAAGACAGCTTCTCCCTGCATGGATGATCCAGCTGCGCGGGGGATCGCGGAATGCACTCTGGAGGAAGTTCGAAAAGTATTGTTGATACTTCGGGTTCTTGACAACTGCGCAGTGTCGTTCATTGATGTATTGCCAGAAATCGAGAACGAATTTATCACCATTTCCAAACAGGTAGTTGACAGCGAAACCGCTAATCCATGTCACTGTGTGGGCCTTCGCTTCTGGGAAATAGTCCTTATCGGGGAAGAGGAGCATTTCTGCAGTGATATTGGCAGGGGGACGCTACGTCCAACACTTAAAATCCACGTCCTTTAATACTATTGAAGGCTGTAATTAACTGATGCTAATATGGCATTTGTAGACACTAGATTATCATTTATCGTATGAAGAACGTTTTGTTTTTGTTAATTGTTCAGTGCGCCATTGCTTTGGAATGAAAACGTGTAAGTTAAAATAAGAAAATCATCAAATACACAAAGCAAGATGGCTTATGCCAGGGAGAGTTCAGGGCGAGGAATGTCACGTGACGTTTGCGAACGGTTGGTTTTCGTTAATTCAGTGGAGGGCGTCAAAACTCTGATATTTTTGCAAATATCTCTCAAACGATACGAGATATGGAAAAAACATAAGGTAACAAAGCTGTAGCGAATCTTCTCCTCTACAAATTCGGTTATTCAATTTTAGCGTCAGATGAACGGTTTACATGCAATTAAAATTACATTACAAACGACCTTTCTTTGATATTACTAACGTATTTCTTGTCGGAAATCTTTGAAAAAGCGAGGTTCTGGTCTCTGGTAGCCAACATTTATGTCTGTAAAATTTGGTGCCAATCGGTTGAACGGTTCGACGTAAAAAGTGGGAAAACGTTACAACCAGACAGACATCGTGAAATCGCCGTTATTTTTGCAAATATCTCTGCAAACGATGCAAGATATGAAAATAAAATAAAATAAAATAAAAACACAATAGAGCGAAGTTTTAGAGAATTTTCCTCTCTACCAATTAAGTTATTCAATTTTCGTGTCAGATGAACCGTTCGTTTGCAATTACAATAATATTACAAACGGCTTTTTTTGCCATTACTACTTTACTTTTTGTCCGAAAAATTTGAAAAAGGGAGGTCTGGTCTCTGTCGGCCTGCAATTATATCTGTAAAATTTGGTGTTGATCGGTTGAACGGTTCGTCTTAAAAACGGGGAACACCTTACGGACAGACAGACGGACAGACAGGCAGACATACATCCCAAAATCGCCGTTATTTTTGCAAATATTTCTGAAACGATACGTGATATGAAAAAAACGTAAGGGAACAAAGTTGTAGAGAATTTTCTCCTCTACAAGTTCGGTTATTCAATTTTTGTTTCAGATGAGTGGTTAAGCCGTTATTTTTATTTAAATTTCGAGCTGTCAACACTTTTAGTGTTACTACCGTAACCTAAAGTGGGCCAACAGGAAACACTTTTCCGCTCTGCTTGAGTAGATGTAATTGTTGTAACTGCTTTCTGCTATTGTAGAATAATGAATGAAACTTTCACGCTGCAGTGGAGTGTGCGCTGACATGAAACTTCCTAGCAGATTAAAATTGTGTGGCGGAACCATAATTCGAACCTGGGACCTTCGCCTTCCGTGGGCAAGGGCGCAAGATCCCAGGTTCGAGTACCAGATCCGGCATACTATTTTAATCTGCCAGGAAGTTTCATTTCGGCGCACACTCCACTGCAGGTTTGTTTCTGGATATATCCCTTAGGCTGTGTTTTGTGTCCCAGCCTCGTCGCCGCTTTTGTGTCTCGTTTCCGTCGTAGGTGTCGGTGGCCGCGTAGGAAGACCGACACAGGAATAAAGGTAGCACGCTTGTGCAGGTACGGAGGTGAGCAGCCAGTGGGACAGCAGAAACTAGAAACACTAGAGTAAATTAGAACGAGATATATATTGCACAGAATTTATACAATACTTAACTTTTACATAGATCAGTACTGCAGAAAGCTGATACATAGTTGAGCTAGAGGCCTGCCTAGTGCCCTCCGATAGCCAAGTCTTCACTGGTGCCTATCTGATTCCGAAGTGTTGACTGGTTCCTATCTCAGTCCAAAGTGAACGATGTCGTTCAGTGGTGGCCACGAGTGGAGTTGCAGCAGAGGGCGCTCGTCGCTGTCGTCGTAAGAACGCTGTGCCGTGCGTGCATGGCGGCGCGCGGCGAAAGTAGGTGGCGCGCACTTTGGACTTGTGCGACACCACACTGTGGCTGCACCATATCATTTATTGAAGGAGTGCTAGTCTTGCAAGGTTCGCAGGAGATGTTATGTGAAGTTTGGAAAGTAGGAGGCGAGGTAATGGCAGAAGTAGAGGTGTGTGGACGGACCGTGTGTCGTGTCGGGATAGCTCAGTAGAGCGCTTGCCCGCGAAAGTAAAAGGTCCAAGGTTCGTTTCCCGGTTCCGGCACACAATTTACATCTGACAGGAAGTTTTCATGTAGACTCATGAGGTGTAAGATTAAAAAGTACCTCAATTAGAAACTGTTGACGATGTTGATTTCGTGTGGCAATTTTGGCCGTTAGACCCATCTGACCTGCCTGTCTGGTTCAAGTGTTTAGGTGACGCCATATGGGCGACGTGCTCGTCGAAGATGATGAAATTATGATGAGGGCAACACAACAACATGGTCCCCCAGTGGAAGAAATCTCCGACCCGCCCGGCAATCTAACCTGTGTCCCCTTCGTGGCAATCTACCACGCAGTCCAGTACACTACGGAGCCGTCCTTTGGAACTTTTAATAGAGGTATATTGAAGTTAACAGGCTTTCTAACGTCATTTTGCAGCAGTATGACGTCATATTGATACGTGTTACGAAATTCACTGATTTAGTATGCGAATTGTAATATGGAAACCGTCGGTTGGGGAACGATGAATTGCAGCTCATGTAAAAAATTAAAATAAATTGGTGGTTGGCAACTAGTGACGAACGAACGAAATTCCACTACGAAATGGGTCGAGCAGCGTGTAAGCAAAATAGAACACTCCATTTGAGGTTAAGACGTATCCCAGTCTGTAGTTGTCACAAAGCAACTGTACACGTCAGGTCGTCATTGGAAATGTGCTAAAAGAGCTGCAGAGGAGAATTTGAGGAAGAGGGTAAATATCTGTATTCTGAAGAATAAAACTTAATGTGTAGAGATGAAAACTATAAATACAAATACCGGGTGATCAAAACGTCAGTATAAATTTGAAAACTTGATAAATCACGGAATAATCTAGAGAGAGAGGTAAAGATTGAAGCAAATGCTTCAATTAGGACAAAAAAGAAATTCAGAAAACGTCCGGCACATGGCACTTCATCTGATCAGAAAAGCAATCATTAGCATAACAAATTAAGAGAAAGCAAAGAAGATGTTCTTTACAGGAAATGCTCAATATGTTCACCATCATTCCGAAACAATAGCTGTAGTCGAGGAATTATGTTGTGAACAGCACTGTAAAGCATGACCGGAGTTATGGTGAGGCATTGTCCTCGGATGTTGTCTTTTAGCATCCCAGAGATGGCCGGCCGCGGTGGCCGACGGGACTGAGGCGCTCCAGTCACGGTCTGCATGGCAACTATCCCCATGGATATTTGTGCCGTCCTTAGGATTAGCTAGTTCATAGGTAGTTTGTAAGTGTAGGGACTGATGACCCCGTAGTTAAGTCCCAGAAGCTATACAAACATCTGAACATTTTCCCCAGAGATGTCGGTCGATCACGATACACTTGCGACTTCAGGTAACCCCAATTCTAATAATCTCACCGACTGAGGTCTGGGGTCCTGGGAGGCCAAACATGACGAAAGTGGCGGCTGAGGACATGTTCATCACCAAACGACGCTCGCAAGAGATCTTTCATGCGTCTAGTAATATGGGGGTGGAGCGCCATCTTGCGTAAAAATCGTACGTTTCAGCAGGTGTTTATCAGCCAGGCCGATTCTGTAACATATCGGCGTACCTCTCACTCGTCACGGTAGCAGTTATAAAACCAGAACCACGCAGTTCCTCGAAGAAAGAAAGCCCGATAACGGTAGATGGTTCTAATAAACCCCCTGTTATTCCAAGCATATGCGTAAATTTTTACTTTTCTATCTACAATATTCCGTGATTTATTAAGTTTTCAAATTTATACTGATTTTCTGATCACCCGGTAGATAGTGAGCATAGAAACCCAAGCCCGGAAATGTCATCCAATGACGCTATAGAACGTCAAAGTTGCTGAAGGGGACGTCTAGCGGCAGGACCTGGAGCCTGTAACTTAAGGCTCTCCGTAGCGTCGTTGAATGGCATTTCCGGGCATGGGTTTCCATGATCATTTTGTTCCTCAAGACACCTCCTACTTCCCTTTGAAGTTTGTTGTTATAGTAGTGTATTCTGTAACACTCTGACACATGAGACACACACCCATCTCAATCTTGGACGTCCATTTATTGCCGAAAATATACGCAGGACGAAATTCTGTGAGAGACATTTTTTTATTGCTAGCATGTGAGGAATAGCGCTGCGAATCCCAAATGCGCGAATTTATATTCACCCTGTATATCCTCAAGAATGAGTCGATAAAAATTCCCTCAGCTGGGTCGACGAACTCATTTCTTTTATGTTCCACTCAACTGTTTCACCCCAGATATCTCTGAAACTACAAGAGATATTGAAACATCACTTTCACGGTCATGAACGTACGGCAGTGGCTTATGAATGTAGGTACTAGGTACTATGAGACACAAAAGCGTGAAGAAATACTAATTCCAACACAAACTTATGTTTTTATATGGATACCCCATATTACTTCTTAAGCAATCGATATAATGAAAAATCACGAAAAGAATGGCGTCGGTTGCATCGCGATGCGTCAATTACATCCTGAGAAACTGCGAAGCGAAGTTGATGTTTGAAATACACGAGGCGCGCTGCTAGCGGGTGTCCTAGACGCAACCGTGAGTCTCGCTTGAGCCTCGGACATGCGCCAGCAGCGCGCCTCGTGTATTTCAAACGTCAACTTCGCTTCGCAGTTTCTCCGGATGTAATTGACGCATCGCGATGCAACCGACGCCATTCTTTTTGTGATTTTTCATCCTATCGATTGCTTAAGAAATAATATAGGGTGTCCATTAAAAAAAAACATTGTGTTGAAAGTAATATTTCTTCACGTTTTAAAGTGTCTCATAGTACCTACTTTCACAAGTCCCTGCCGTACGTTCATGACCGTGGAAGTGGTTTTTCATTATCTCTTGTAGTTTCAGATGTACTGGGGTGAAACAGTTGAGAGGGACACCCTGTATATACAGTATATATCTACTATATAAAGCAGAGTGTCCGTGTGTTTGTACGTGTTGCATACAAATCTACAATTTTGTTCCAGTCTTTATGAAATTTTATACACGTAAGCTTCAATCCATGAGGACGGTCGCCGTAAGTGTAAGAATCACATAAGATATGTAGTTGACGAGATATGACGTCATAACCAATGAGATACGCGAAAAACTATTGCATTTTGCGATAATGCTGCTCATTTTCTCCTAAACCATTGGACCGATATCAACCAAATTTGGTACACACATTCCTTACCGTGAGGTAACAATTTCTGCATGGTTAAGAAATACATTCGGTATATGGTTCAAAAGATATTACGTCATAACCAATAGAAATCGCAAAAAATGCCATATAATGCAGCGAGACTTTCGAAATACACTGTATGAGAATGACAGTAGTTAGCGACTTGCAACAAACTTTAAACATAATTTCAAACCGTTATTAAACTTTATCTCGCTGGCAACCGTAGTAAAATGATGAAAGGAAAAAAGTTTCTCGCTTACTACTTTTCTGCTGTTTATGGGGCAAATATTCGGCATTCTGTATGACGTTACGATTTATAATTTCTACACTACAAATTGTAGCCGTAGGAAATTGTACAGATGGTGTACATGATATATGTGAGTGTACCTTCTAAACTGTATCACAGTAGGACACGTAGTTAGATTAGATTAGATTAGATTAATACTTGTTCCATAGCTCATGAATACGACACTTCGTAATGATGTGGAACGTGCCAGTTAAATGAAATGTGTCTATACATAATAAGACATGACACTCATATTTGAATATTTTACTTTATTATTTTAATTTTTTAAATTTTTTCCTAAAGTACTAACTTTTATCTAGAAATTCATCTAATGTGTAGAAGGAATTGCCATTAAGAAATTCTCTTAATTTAATTTTAAATGCTAGTTGGCTATCTGTCAGAGTTTTGATAGTATTTGGTAAGTGACCAAAGACTTCTGTGGCACAATAATTAACCCCTTTCTGTGAGAGAGCTAAATTTAACCGTGCATAGTGTAGGTCACCCTTTCTCCTAGTGTTGTAGCTATGCACACTGCTATTACATTTGAATTCAGATGGATTGTTAATAACAAATTTCAGAAAATTATATATATATATATATATATATATATATATATATATATATATATTGTGAAGCTACTGTGAAGTTCGTGAGTTACAAGCACATAAACGCTAATGTTCATCCAAAACTCGCCCCGTCACGCACCAAGTTTTAATCTATTACTTCTTTAGCACTAATTGTATTCCCAAGAGATTTTACAGACATACAGCACTTATACAAATGAATATACAAATACCTGGAAAATGTCAGGAATAAATAAATAAATACCCGGGCAACGCCGGGTATATATATATATATATATATATATATATATATATATATTGTGTATATATTATTGGGAATTGGTCGGCTCAACTTCGCCTCCGGTACCGGCGCTGCTGTAGTGCGAGTTTGTGACTGCGTCGTGCTTTTGTTTATGCGGGGAGCGAACGGCAGGTAGCAGTCGACGCGCCAACTGCAGTGGCAGCCGTGGGCGGCGCGAGAGCTGCGGTGTGGTGAGTTGAGGTCTGGTCGTGCCTGCGGCCTGGCCCGGCCCGTGTCGCGCTAATGCCCGGCACGCCGCCGCCCCTACCACCGCACCCTCTGCACCGCCAGACACCCGCCTCGCGCAGGCTTACGCCGCCCACACCACCGACTGCAGCGGCAGCCTGTGGATTCTGCCGCCGGAATCCGCGCCGCGCGCTGTTACCGAAAGCTGCGCGCGCCCACACGCCGCCAGCGCCTTGTCGAAACAACGGCGCTGTTTGCGGAAACATGCACTGGCGCTCACCTGGTACTGCACTGAGGTCGCTGGCTGTTGGCGCGTCCTGACGATGGCGACGAATTTACCTGTACGAAACCCTCCAAAGATTCTCTGTTTCTTAATCGACATATAGTTTATTTCCAATCGCCCGCACTTATCAAAATCGTTAGAATTTCAAATAGTACTGACAAGGTTGTCGGCTTTTAGAATTTTTTGATACTTATGATACATGAAATTCAGAACACAAATCACTACCGCCGAAGCCATGCGACACAACTCTAAAAAATTCTCGAGAATATCGACTTTGGAGTCTTGCAATTACACGTAAGTACCAATAATTAAAATATTTGTTGTATCTATCGGTGTAGCTCATGTGCAACCATAGGGTCTGTGGTTCGAATCCTGCCGTATTTGGCTTTTTATTTAAATTTTTTCGTTGTTTTAGAATAATTTCACAATTTTAATATCAAACGGTAATTTTTACAAAGAATGTACTTTTTTTTGTTTATTCATAATTTTCTACATTTTACAAAAGTTGTTGATAATGATTGTTTTCATCAAAGAAAATAAGTTACATTTTTTACAGTATTAACCTCACTTCTAGTTGACGACGATAGTCTTTGACTTTGAATGTTCAAATGTTTGTATAGCTTATGGGACTTAACTACCAGATCATCACTCCCTAAACGTACAAACTACTTATGAACTACCTAACACTAAGGACGGCACAAATATCCATGCCCGAGGGGGGATACTAACCCCCAACAGCAGTGACCGCGCAGACAGAGACTGACGCGCCGCAGTTCCCTCGCCCACAGCGTCTGGCAGTATTTGATTGTTCAGTTTGTGAAGAGCTAAGACAATGTTTTTGGAAAGTCATCTCCATAGCTAACTTTCCAAGCAGCTAACATAATCAACCATCGTTTCAGGTGCGACAAAGTGTTCATATCGTCTAGATACACATAAAAAAAAAACTGACCCACAACACGTGGAATTATAGATCGCAATATTTTTTGTGTAACTGAATTGTAAAAGAAACGAGAAAAAGTGTTTTGTCAGAGCGGTATTCGAACCATGGAATCTATGGTTTGGAGGCCACAAAGATACCACCTGAGCTACACCAATAAATTCTTCAACTGGTATATAATTGGTACTTACGTGTACTTGTAATACTTCAAAGTCGATTTTCTCGAGAGTTTTTGAGAGTCGCGTCGCATGGGTTCGGCTGTTTGTTATTTAATTTATGAATTTCACTTACCATGAATACAAAGAAATTCTAAAATCAGATACCCATGTCGCCTCCTTGTCAATGCTTATAAGGAGGCCGTTGTTAAACATTGAGTAACGGTGTGGATTTTCGGATACCAATTTGATTTTTGAAATTTGGCCGACTCACAAATAATTATTACTTATCGTCAAAATAAGCGTTGGACGTTCTACATACCTTTTAAAGGGTATTAGGCCATTCAGATAATAAATTAACTATATAGGTCCCCAAGTCGAAACAGAATCAGCAATGAAAGGAAGAGAGGGTAATGTCAGATACAAACTTCACCTTTATGTATGAAGTGCAAATTTGCACTTAAATTGTATTTGTATCAAGAATAGGAAGTTACATACAGTTATTGGAGCAACCAGGATGTGGTTCTGGGTGTGCCTCATTTTTTAGAAATTAAGCTTATTGAATTTATTGATCTTTGACTTAGGATTGAAAACAAACAATCTGGTTTTGTTCTACTAATTTATGTATATTTGCGTACTAGTTTCGGCTTATTAATCTTCAGGTAAACATTTGACAGCCGAAACACTAGTGCTTATGATGCAAACATGTTAAATAAAGATACAACACAGCAAAATTTTAATTCTTTGCTTATGATATTAATTGAAACTGTCAAATATTTGTTTGTGCTGTGTGATTATAAATTAGAAGGTGTTTATCACACAGTAAACTGTACCATTACGAATTGAATTTTTGTCTATTGAGTGTTGTTCCAGTACCGATGTCGCAATGTCTCAGAATGAAAATTTACCGAGGTGAACAAAGCTGAGTTTTTACTTATGGATTTATGTTTTTGAATATTGGTGAATGGTTTCCCTAGAAAATTCATGTCGATAATCTGAAATGATGTTTTCTTTTCAGCGCTTTCCTACATACAACTGATCAAAGTATGTCCTTTACTATGGTCACTAAACAATTTCATCGTTGTTAATTTCTTAAATCTGACACTATACACCAAAGTTTTTTATCACGGGTGGTAGTTGAATCTCCATTTGCATTGTTCACTACAGCGCTGAGGAAGTTGACGCGACGTAACGTACAACTTGACGTGACGGACATTGTGTATTATCCTTTTGCTTTCAGCATAGTTTAAAAGTTATACAATTTGAATCATTGTCGGTATTTTTTCAAACAGTTTTGAAGGAGTAGGTTTCCTATTAAGTCATTCAACAACATCCTGGAAAATTGGTTGTGTTGCACTATATGAGGTTGAAACGTGATAACGCATTTGAGAATTTCTGAAGACAACGAATCTGAAAGTCGATTCAAGTTTGTTACAAGAAATTGATGTATAGCATGGCCTACGTACATGACAGAGTCCAATCATAAAACTGATATTTTCCTTTTTTAGTGCTGCCACTCACATGTAAATTTTGATCTTGATGATTCCTTTGTGGCACTTTTTTCATTTGCATATTAGCAGCTTTAAAATACATAATAAATGATTTCTCAGTAACGATAGAAAACTGGAAAATATGGAATGGCTTCGACAAGATGACAGAATTTTTATACTTTTAAATCGCTTAATGACTTTAACAATATAGTATCACATTCACTTTGCACACTACACAGGCAAGAACTTATCACTTTCGTTACACTGACACAATTTACCTGAACAGAAACAGTCTTAAATTTTACTTATGGTCTTGGCCACATAGTGTGGTAATGTTGGCAACAATATGTTAACTGCTGACGACACGAGTATATACAAGAATCTGTTGATCATAGAGCAGGAACATCATTAATTATTTATTTCATGGTCAGTACGAAAACTTATTCCCTCTTAGTCTATGTGATTGACTTTTTAAACACCAGTAAATTGCTGTTGCCAACATCATCACATACGCCACCACGCCGCCAAGATAGTAAGTAAAAGTTTATCCAGAATTACCGGTTATCATATATATTCTGATCATGGTGCACAGCTAGTTACATTATATGATATAGCTCCTTTCAGTTTCCCCAAGAAATTAGTCAAATTTAATTGTAAGGAACCAAGCAAAAAACCCTTGGCTCACCAAAGGCATAAAAATATCTTGTAACCGGAAAAGGGAACTGTATCTGACAGCAAGAAAGAGTATTGACCCAGAAATATTCAACTATTATAAAAACTACTGTTCAGTATTAAGGAAAGTTATTAAAAAATCCAAAAGCATGTGTATCATGTCTGAGATTAGGACAACCAATAATAAAATTAAAACAATCTGGAATATTATAACAAGGGAGACAGTGCAACCAAGAACACAGAAAGACAGCATTACCATCAAAGTGAATGAAAAAATTACAAACAAAAAGTCAGAAGTTGAAAACACATTTAATAATCATTTTTTAAATGTTGTGGAGGATATCGGATCCAAATGTTCATTATAAGAAGCTAGGCATTTAATGGTACAGGACGTACCTAGACAGTATGATACAATGGAAATCCCACCCACCTCTCAATCTGAAATTAGGAAATTAATAAACTCTCTCAAGAGTAAAAGCTCTCACGGATTTGATGGCATATCCAGCAGGGTATTAAAAGCTTGTTCCCAAGAAATATGTAGGATTCTTAGCCACATTTGTAATAGCTCACTGGAACAGGGCATTTTTCCTGATAGACTGAAATATGCTATTGTCAAACCATTGCATAGAAAAGGTGATACGTTGGATGTCAACAACTACCGCCCAATCTCACTTCTGACCGCTCTATCAAAAATTCTTGAAAAAGTAATGTATTCCAGAGTAGCTTCACATATTGATAAAAATAAAGTTCTAACAAAATGTCAGTTTGGTTTCCAGAAAGCCTTTTCAACAGAAAATACAATATATATTTTCACTAATGAAATAGTAAATGCTCTGGATAACCGTAAATCACCCGTTGGGATTTTTTGTGATCTATCAAAGGCCCTTGATTGTGTTAACCATGGAATTCTTCTAGATAACCTTAAGTATTGTGGTATGAGTGGGAAAGTGCACAACTGATTTAAATCATGCCTAACTGGAAGAGTTCAGAAAGTTGATATAAGTAATTCACATAATATACAAAAAACATCCGAGTCCTCAAACTGGGGAACTATCAAGCATGGGGTGCCACCGGTTTCAGTACTGGGACCTTGGCTGTTCTTAATTTATATTATCGATTTGCCTTTCTATACTCATAAAGATGCCAAGCTAGTTCTCTTTGCTGATGATACAAGTACCGCTATCAAACCCGAATCACACTAATTAACTGATGAAATTGTCAATGGAGTAATTCAGAGAATTTTTAGGTGGTTCTCTGTAAATAGACTCTCTTTAAATTTTGAAAAACACACAGTATATTCAGTTTCACACAATAAATGGCATCACACAATTAATTAATATTGACTTCAACCAGAAATCTATAGCTAAGGTAGAATATTCAAAATTTTTAGGTTTATGCATTGATGAGGGATTGAATTGGAAGAAACACATTGAAGATCTGCTGAAACGTTTGAGCTCAGATACTTATGCTATTAGGGTGATTGCAAACTTTGGTGATGTACAACTCAGTAAACTAGCATACTATGCCTATTTTCATTCTCTGCCTTCTTATGGGATCAAATTCTGTGGTAATTCATCATTTTGTAAGAAAGTATTCATTGCCCAAAAGCGGGTTATCAGAATAATTGCTGGAGCCCACCCAAGATCATCGTGCAGACATTTATTTAAGGATCTAGGAATCTTCACAGTAGCTTCATATTCACTTATGAAATTTGTTATTAACAATTCAACTGAATTCAAATGAAATAGCACTGTGCATAGCTACAACACTAGGAGAAAGGGTGGCCTACACCATTCAAGGTTAAATTTAGCTCTATCACAGAAAGGGGTTAATTATTCTGCCACAAAAGTCTTTGCTCACTTACCAAGTAGTATCAAAATTCTGACAGATAGCCAACTATAATTTAAGAATAAATTAAGAGAATTTCTGAATGGCAATTTCTTCTACACATTAGATGAATTTCTAGATAAAAGTTAGTACTTTAGGGGAAAAATAAATAGAAAGTAAATAAAATATTCAAATATTGAGTGTCATGTAATATTATGTATGGACACATTTCATTTAACTGACACGTTCCACATCATTACGAAGTGTCGTATTCATGATCTATGGAACAAGTATTAATCCAATCTAATCTAATCGATAGTGACCGCCAGTTGCTACGTTTGAATGTGAGTCACCTTGAAGTGGTATATCTAGTGATTCATCGTAGAATTCGCAGAAATTGGAGGAATCGTAATTGGAAAGGATAAGTTGTGAATTCTCAAAAATCTGTTTTAAACAGTAACATATCACAACTAAATGTCACAGCTACAGAAAAGTAGCATTCACAGAAATCAATATTATCGGACAGTCACTGTTTAGGTTATCCACATTACAGAAAAACGTACGTTGTCCCGTGATCACGTGACCACAACGGCAATAGATGTTGACAACACAATTTCTATTCTGCGCATCTGAATGTTCACTCCAGAGATATTTATACTCTATGGTATTAACTCAAAGTTTGAATAAATAAATAAATACCCGAGCAACGCCGGGTTTTCAGCTGATACATAGTTTTTCTGCCGCGTTTGTCTGTCTTGGACAAACGTAAAACCTAATGAACGCATTTTCAAGCGATATTTACGAATTAATTGAGTTGAGGGAGTTAAGGGTGAATAATTCATTGAGGTGCGTGACAATGGGTGAGTGTAGCGAGCAAATTATCACGAAATAGAGCATAAATATTCTTAGGATTTTTTTTTATATTTTGTGTCTTTCGAACATTAACGTGCATGTGACAATGCGGTTAGTGTTTCTTAATGGGTAGGATGATAGTCAGGTACTTATTAATCTTACAAACATGCTACATGTATTAGGCTGATACGACACTACGACAGAGAAAGTTGTTGGTTTACACATTGTCTACTACCCCTGCAAAGTTGGGCCGGATTGTTAGTGTGTGATACTTTATGACACATTTCTTCCAATACACAGTAATTCATGCCAGCCTTTAGTTTCGATATTAATATTGTAGGCTTCAGAATTTTTCATCTAGATTGTTCCATAAAACAGAACAAAAATATTCGGATTGTGCTTCCAATATCAGGGATACAATTATTGCGAAGAAGCATCCATACAAACATGTTCAATGTAAAATCTAGTTCTCCTTAGTCTTGTTTAACACGAAGAATGACAAACTAAATGAAATACTTTAATCATAAAGATATTGTAGGAAAGGTGAAAGTGACGAGAATGAAACACGAGGTAAGACTTTAATTATATATATATATATATATATATATATATATATATATATATATATATATCCACTGTGGCATCCTTATCAGGTGGGTTTGACGGAGGACAACGAAAGAGTCCAAAGAAGGGCAGTTCGTTTCCTATTGTCACGATACAGGGTAGACAACGTTACGGAAATGATACAGGATCTGGGAAGGGAATCATTACAACAACGGCGCTTTTCGCTGCGGCGTGGGCTACTTACGAAACTCCAATCGCCAACATTCTCCTCCGAATGCGAAAATATATTGTTGACTCCCACTTACATAGGTAGAAATGACCATCAGAATAAAATACGAGAAATCAGATTTCGAACGGAGAGATTCAGGTGTTCTTTCTTCCCGCGCGCTATTCGAGAATGGAATGGGAGATAAAACGTATAATGGTGGTTCGATGAACCCTCTGCAAGGCACTTAAATGTGATTTGCAGAGTATCCCATGTAGATGAAGATTTCCAACTTCGTGCTTTAAGAAGTAATCACTGCAGGACATGGGGACATGTATTAGCTGAAAGAGTGGCCGATACTGCTAACATAGTCAAGACTATTCACTGGAAATACTATATTTAATGGGAAGTTCCCTACAGATGATCAGCTGACGCGATTACTTCATCGATCACCCAGTTTTACTTTATCGCACATTGACACCACCAAGACGTTTTATTTAAACAGACATGATCTGCTCTATTGATTGAATTACCAGACTTTCAGCATTCGTCGAGTTTTCTATAATAGGGAACACTGCATACAGATTAACTACATTGTCCCCAGTGCTACACTGTATCATACTAATACTTCAGCACAATGTGAGAGATAAACAGTTTAGTACTACAACCAATACATGGCGCTGTTATTATTGTTGCTATTTCTCATCTTAACGATAGATGTGTTTTTAGAAGGTTTCGCCAAACAAAACAGACAATTACACACCGCAGTCTTAACTTTCTGAACACAACCTAACATTGAATTTACATCGTTCCAGAGTACGGACTTCAATTAATTTCACTTTTTGTATGATAACCTTTATGAACATTCATCGTTTTCGACAATGACTTGTACTTGAATATGACATCTTGGCTTTGAGAACTGAGTTTATTGACAGAGGGATCCAAAAAGGATTCTGTTTTTGCTTACCTAAGTCCCTAAAAAACATGGTATACAGAGGTTCCTCTTTAACAACCGTTGTGAAGCTCGGGCATATAAGTAATTTCATAAAAGTAAATACTAAAAACTCAAAAATTGTTACATATCATGATTCAAGGATCATTTTTATATCATTTAACGGTAAATAGAACTGACTTAACATAGAGAAACTTTCCGGAACACTTTGGGCACTTAAAGAAATGGGTGTGTTAGCTCAAGGCACAATCCGATTTCCATCCTATGAATAAGAAACCAAGCACGGAAAAAGCAAAGCTGTAACTAGATGATGATTACATAAATAACGCATGCCTGCACTTTCTTAGAATATCACTCATACGTGTTCCAAGCCATTTATCAGCGTCTGAACTGCAGTTTCGTATTACGATGAGCTAAAAAGCCAAATGAGGTCGACGTGTATCTGTTTCAAATGGGCCACCCCCGCATCACATTACCACACGAAACTCTTTGGACCACATGAGAGGTGCGCAATTAAAACGTTTCACTTTTTACCCCGCTGCTCCTCCTGCCTGAAGCTTTGATTTGGGAAAGATAATGGCGGTAATTTGGAGAGTATAGCGTTGCAAGCTCTGCTGTAGAGCGCATCACGCCGCCCGTAACCCTGCTCCGGGGCTAAGCTGCAGATAACTGCGATACATCTGTGGCACACAGCCTGCTTCTCTCTCAAACGTGCGGTTGCCACTCTTCGTCAATCTGTTGTAAATTTGCGCCATGTCTTAACGGCACTATTGACAGATGCTGGCGATTTGGCGGCAGGTCAGACAAATTCCGCGTAGTTCTGAAAATTGTAGACTGTTAGGAGAAGTAAAGTGGTAACGCAACACTAGTGCAAGGGGAAAGTGACGTCCATGCAGCACTTTCAAAAGTATGTTTAATATGCAACACTTTATCACCATTACAGAACGTTGAAAAAAATATATTCACGTGTTTATAAACCTGAGGGACCATACGACTGTGGTGAAAGGCCCCTAGACTTACAGACAACTTAAACTAACTTGAGAGGTCTGTTCAGAAACTAAATCACTTCTTACACTCCTGTCCATTAAAATTGCTACACCACGAAGATGACGTGCTACAGACGCAAAATTTAAGCGACAGGAGGAAGATGCTGTGATATGCAAATGTATACCTCTTCAGAGCTTTCACACAAGCTTGGCGCCGGTGGCGACACGTAAAACGTGCTGACATGAGCCGGCCACGGTGTTCGAGGGGACTGCGGCGCGCCAGTCACGGTCTGCACAGCCACTACGGTCGGGGGTTCGAATCCCCCCTCGGGCATGGATATTTGTGCCGACATTAGTATCAGCTAGTTAGTAAGTAGTTTGTAAGTTTAGGGACTGATGACCCCGTAGTTAAGTCCCTTAAGCTATACAAACATTTGAACATTTGAATTTTGCTGACATGAGGAAAGTTTCTATCCGATTTCCCTTACAGATACAGCTGTTGACCGGCGTTGGCTGGTGAAACGTTGTTACGATACCACGTGTAAAGAGGAGAAATGCGTAACATCACGTTTGATAAAGGTCGGATTGTAGCCTGTCGCGATTGCGGTTTATCGTATCGCGACATTACAGCTCACGTTGGTCGCGATACAATGACTGTTAGCAGAATATGGATTCGGTGGGTTCAGGAGGGCTATAGGGAACGCCGTGCTGGATCCCAACGTCCAGTCGATATGACAGGCATCTTATCTGCATGGCTGTAACGGATCGTGCAGCCATGTCTTGATCTTTGAGTCAACAGGTGGGGACGTTTGAAAGACAACAACCATCTGCACGAACAGTTCGACGTCGTTTGCAGCAGCATGGACTATCAGCTCGGTGACCATGGCTGGAATTACCCTTGACGCTGCATCACAGACAGGAGCATATGCCATGGTGTACGAAACGACGAATCTGGGTGCACTAATGGCAAAACGTCATGTTTTTGGATGAATCCAGGTTCTGTATACAGCATCATGATGGTCGCATCCGTGTTTGGAGACATCGCGGAGAACGCACATTGGAAGGTGTATTCGTTATCGCCATACTGGCGTATCACCCGGCGTGATGGTATCGACTGCACTTTGAACAATGGCCGTTACATTTCAGATGTGTTACGACCCGTGGCTCTACCCTTCATACGATACCTGCAAAACCCTACATTTCAGCAGGATAATGCACGACCGCATGATGCCGGTCCTGTACAGGCATTTCTGGAAACTAAATATGTTTGACTGCTGCCCTGGCCAGCACATTCTCCAGATCTCTCACCAACTGAAAACGTCTGGTCAGTGGTGGCAGAGTAACTGGCTCGTCACAATGCGCCATTCAAGGAGGAATCGCCACGGTGGAGTAGCCGAGCGCTCTAAAGCGCCTCGCTGCGGAGCGCGCGGTTGCTCGCCGTGGAGGTTCGAGTCCTCCCTGGGGCATGGGCGTGTGTGTGTTTGTCCGTAGGTTAGTTTACCTAGGTTTAAGTAGTTTGTAAGCTACGAACTGATGACCACGCAGTTTGGTCCGATTGATTTACAAACATTTGAATATTTTTTGAAGGAGGAATCAAACCGATTTTCCAGAGTGGCCGCACGATCCGTGACCTGTTGAGGCCCACGAAGGATCCCATAAATTCACCCCAGGCGCCTATAAACTCCAATGCGAGTGCGGCGAAGTTTATGTTCGTGAAACCGGGAGACCCATCAGCACTCGCGTTTCGGAACATGAACGTTACATGCGATAGGGCAAGTCAACAAGTCAGCTGTGGCAAAACACCAGAAGGAATGTGGCGGCACTATTAACTTCCGAGAACCTCGCGTGCTTGCCAGGGAACCGTGGATGCAACAACGCAACATAAGAGAAGCCATCGAAATAATTAAACGACCTAACAACATGAATAGGGAGGATGGCTACAAGTTACCTTCAGCGTGGCTGCCGGAAATCCCTGCCCAACGGGAACATAGATGAGATGGTACTTTGTTCGAATTTGTTTGTGTCAAGTGGGTTTTAAACTTCCTCTAAATTTATTAACTAGCTCTTTGTTTAAAATGTTTTTGACATGAGTTGTAAATGTAAGTTTTCAAAGTTTTCATTCGATTGCCCATTTTCTGAGCCGTTTTGTGCTGCAATGTACAAGTGTGAAGACCTTCAGACCGAATACGAAAGACTACAGTGTCAGTTACAACGTTAAATCTCATTAATAGATATAAAAGATACAACCAAGGACAGGGCCGGATCTAACACTTTTGCCAAGCAGGAGCAAGCTTAAATTTAGTGCCCCATCTTTCACCCCCCCCCCCCCTCGCTCCTCACCCCATAAAAATCGACATTTTTGACACTAATTTGGGTTACATATTTCTAAATAAATGTTACCATCTCACAACACTGATTTACTTTATTGTTTCAGATCAAAGGAAAACAGAACAATTTTAATATATACATAAATATAACAAGATTACTAATTGTACAAAAATCAGTTTAAAATTTCGCTTTTCGAGTTTTTTTCTGCAAAAATGTTCATGATATCATCATAATTTATAGAAATTCAAAGTTCAAATGTTTGTAAATCTACTGGACCAAACTGCGTGGTCATCAGTCCGTAGCTTACAAACTACATAAACCTAGGTAAACTAACCTACGGACAAACACACACACCCATGCCCCAGGGAGGACTCGAACCTGCGACGGCGAGTAACCGCGCGCTCCGCAGCGAGACGCTTTAGACCGCTCGGCTACTCCACCGTGGCATAGTTTATAGAAGCAGCTCGTTTGTGCTCCATGGATAGATTTGTAATCTTTGTTGAGCAATCATGCTCCTCAAGTGATTTTTAATTATTTCCATCTTACTGAATCTTCATTCTCCAGACGAAACAGAAACTGAGATGGTAAGGTACATTTTTAACGCTGTAATAAGGTTGGGATACCCCTCTACAAAGTTATTTTTCTCAAGTGCAGTAAACCTGTTATTATTATCAATCTGTCAATTATTTCTAACAGTGACATCCTGAAAAATCTTCCTGTGAATGTTCTGATACTTCATCCTCACAAAGCTCATCGGCCATTTTCTTCTTTCTTCTAATCCTTTTTTCGGATAATACTATTCATTGCTCATTATCTTCTGTTAGCACTTTCGCCTCAGAAATAGCTTCCTCTAGTACAAGAATCCCTAGAAGTTTAAGTTTTAAGAAAGCCGCAAACTCCTTCAATCTTTCGAACAGCTTTATCAATTGCAAGGTCTTCTTTTTGCAGAAACTGATTAACATGAGCAAATTTTTTAAAAATATTTCAAATCAGATACATGTAAAAGTATTTTAGTTATCTCTCTCTCTCTCTCTCTCTCTCTCTCTCTCTCTCTCTCTCTCTTTTTTTTTTTTTTTTTTTTTTTTTTTTAGATGTCTCTGATTTTGTTTCTGGTGTTGTCATTTTAAAAGTCACAATTTCTTCGAGGGCCTTAAAAACTTTATGAAAATGATTGTAAACTGCTTCAACCACATCTACTCTTGCAGACCATCTAGCCTTGCTCTGGGGATTACAAGCTGTGAGAACATGTTTGTGTAAGACTTCCGATCTTGATGTGGAAACCGCAAAGAATTGATACAAACGATGGAGAGTTCCAAAAAAAATAGGCCAGTTCATTCTTCTGAAATATTCTTGACTGGACCCCTTTGTACTTTCCAGCCATGTTTGTCCCATTTTCATGGCCTTCTCCTGTTTTGTCTGTAACTATAAAAAAGTCAATAAAACTTTCCACAACCTCTGAGTCATTCGACTTGACATATCGAATTACTTGTGTCATCTGCTCATTGTGGCTAGCTGGAGTGCAGTCAGACATCAGTGAAAACTATTTAGCAGGTACATTATCTTTAATTATATCTTGTCTCATTTTGTCAGCAAACAAGTGAAGCTAATCGGGTCTTTCTTGTGGTGTTCAATATGCAGACGAAGGGGAACACTATATGAGATCAATTATCGTATTTAGAAATTTGCCGCTATCTGGATCACCAAACTCACCAACTTCTTTTGTTCCTCTAAAAGGACTTCCTTGTTTAGCTAGAAAAAGGACAGCGTCAATAAAATAGTGCATCACTGCTCTCCAGTGAGATTCCTCTTGTTTTATCTGGTCTCGCAGCTCTCTATCAGTGCCACCGCTACCGAGAGAGGACTCTGGAACCTTTCAAGAGCAAAATCAAAGCATGTGACTGGTGAGTTTTCATGGGCAGGCAATTTTTCACTCAGCTTTTTCCCATTGACAATTCCTTCCTCTTTAGCTAATTGTGCGACTTTGACTCCTAATTTGAGCATAAGTGACAAAATAATCTGAAGGGAATACAATACAGAGCATTTTTGCTCCCACTATAGCCTAGCCATAATCTTTTAACTTTTGTCCCTTTTCTTTTAAATTACTTTCGAAACCAATCCTTATTTAAATTGCGGACTCCTCTATACTCTTACTAATGTCTGGATCACCTTCCTTTTCTTCCCTCATTTTTGTAATGTAACCACTTTCAGAGTCAACAAACCTCTTCGCCAAGTGCCAGGATCGTTAAAATCAAAGTCACATTTTTTTTTTCTTTTTCTGAAAACTATCCGACGTTCCAGGAATTGGTGTCACATGTTCCTTCATTGTGTCGTCTCGAGTCATCTTCAGTTTCACCTGAAACCAAAATATATAAATTCCATACCAAACATGGGAGATGTCTTTGAGGAACCTATTTATGTCGTTCTTGTTTTATTTATCTGATGAGTGACGTCGCTTTTTAACTGCTACGGCCATCTCGCGACAAACATGATATACAGGGTGAGTCAATTATCATTACCGCTGGATATATTTCGTAAACCACTTCAAATACTGACGAACCGGTTCCACAGACCGAATGTAAGGAGAGGGGCTAGTGTAATTGTTTAATACAAACCATAAAAAGTGCACGTAAGTATGATTTTTAACACAAACTTACGTTTTTTTTTTAAATGGAACCCCGTTAGTTTTGTTAGCACATCTGAACATATAAACAAATACGTAATCAGTGCCGTTTGTTGCATTGTAAAATGTTAATTACATTCGGAGATATTGCAACCTAAAGTTAATGACTGAGTTATCATTTTCAAGGTTTCATTCTCCACTAACGACGAAAAATACACAGATAGTCTAAAGTTATTGTTTTCACAAAAAAACTTTACTTAAAAAATGTTCTGTTCGTACAAAATTGATACCCGGTGAACGATCGTAAATGGGACGTGTTTACCACCTCATCAATTGCTTTTAAAGGAAAATGCTATAATTATGTCAATTATAAATTTTAATGGTAATCAGAGATTAATTAATGGTGCAAGATTACTGGTGACTCACTTAGGCGAGATAAAACTGTGCTAATACCTCGCATTAACCTCCCAGCCTCTGACCCAACCATGCCTTTCCAAATGATAAGAAGACAATTCCCAATAAAAGTAGCCTTCCCTATGACCATAAATAAAGCACTAGGTCAGACGTTTCAAACGGCAGGATTATATTTAGCAGAAGCTGTTTCTTCCCATGGACAGTTATACGTGGTTTTCTGGTGAGTTCGCTCATTCAGTGATACTGATGTTTGTGCTAAAGACACATACAGCCAAAAAGTAAACGATGATAACATTATAATTTCTAAAATTGTTTTCACAGAAGTTTTGTAAAATATACAAATTAAAAAAAAAAAAAAAAAATAAACATGAAAAAGTGAATACCTGACATTTTTTAAAAATATGTTTCATAATAAATGTTCAAATGTTTGTAATTCTTATGGGACCAAACTACATTGGTCATCAGTCTCTAGACTTACAAACCACTTAAACGAAGTTAAACTAACCTAAGGACAACACACACATCCATGCCCTTAGGGAGGGATTCGAAACCCCGACGCGGGAGGCCGCGCGATCCGAAACGTGGCGCTCCAGACCACTCGGCTATTCCCGTGCATCGTTCCATGAGTAATCATATTGTGTTTAATTATATAAATTTTCTTACAATAAGGCTGATATTTGTTACTACTAATCAAAGTTTATTATCTTTTATACACACGTAGTTGCATCTGCCTTTTCTCAATTACAGTCTTACCTGAATGAAACTTTCACTCTGCAGCGGAGTGTGCGCTGATATGAAACTTCCTAGCAGATTAAAATTGTGTTCCGGAACCGGGACTCGAACCTGGGACATTTGCTTTCGCGGGCAAGCCCACTACCAACTGTGCTATCCCGACACGACTCACGATGCCGCCTCACAACTCAAAATTTGGAAAGCAGGAGGCGAGGTACTGGCAGAAGTAAAGTGGTGAGGCGGCATCGTGAGTCGTGTCGGGATAGCACAGTCGGTAGTGCGCTTGCCCGCGAAAGGCAAAGGTCCCAGGTTCGAGTCCCGGTTTCGGCACACAATTTTAATCTGCCAGGAAGTTTCACAGTCTTACCTATTTGTGACTGATCAGGATAGATTGCGAATTATTAGCACGGGTCAGCTAATCTATATCTAATTTAAACTAGATTAAGCTAAGGATGAACACAACACCCATGCCATAGGGGATTGGAAGCTCCCGGTGGGAGTGGCCTCTCAAACCGTGGCACCCGACACGCTGCTCGGCCACCTTACGCCATTCTCTGTAGTTTTACAGTAGATCAGATTAATACTTGTTCCATAGATCATATATACGACATTTCGTAATGATGTGGAACGCGTCATTATAGTAAATGTTGTATACACTTGACAATCAATATTTTAAGGATTTTTTTTACTTTTTAATGTTTTTTATTTTTTATTTTTAAGTTTTATCTAAAAATTCATCTACATTGTAGAAGGCGTTGTCATTCAGAAATTCCTTTAATTTCTTTTTAAATACTAGTTGGCTATCTGTCAGACTTTTGATGCTACTTGGTAAGTGACCAAAGACTTTTTTTGTGGCAGAATAATTCACCCCTTTCTGAGACAAAGTTAGATTTAACCTTGAATAGTGAATATCATCCTTTCTCCTAGTGTTGTAGCTATGCACACTGCTATTACGTTTGAATTGGGTCAGATTGTTAATAACAAATTTCATGAGTGAATATATATATATATATATATATATATATATTGTGAAGCTACAGTGAAGATCCTTAGATCCCTAAATAAATGTCTGCAGGATACCCTTGGGTGGTCTCCAGCAATTATTCTGATGACACGCATTTGTGCAATGAATACCTTTTACTCAATATTGAATAGCCCAAGAATATGACCCATATGAAAGCAGTGAATGAAAATACGCGTAGTAAGCTAATTTACTGAGATGTATATCACCAAATTTGGCAGTGACTCTGATCGCGTAAGTAGCTGTACTCAAACGTTTCAGGAGATGTTTCTTCCAATTCAGTCCCTCGTCAATGCAAACACCTAAAAATTTTGAATATTCTACCTTACATACATATTTATGTTCAAAGTCTAAATTTATTAATGGTGTCATGCCATTTACTGTATGTAACTTTTATCGAAGTTTAATGAGAGTCCATTTGTAAAGAACCACTTAATAACTTTCTGGAAGATATCATTTACAATTTCATCATTTACAATATCATCAGCAAAAAGTACTAGCTTAGCATCTTCGTGAATGTAGAATGGCAAGTCAGTAATATATATTAAGAACAGCAAAGGACCCAAGACCAAACCTTGTGGGCCCCCATTTTTGATAACTCCCCAGTTATAAGAATTAATTGTTTCATCTATATCATGTGAACTGCTTATTTCAACTTTCTGCACTCTTCCGGTTAAGTATGATTTAAACCATTTGTGCACTGTCCCACTCATACTACAATACTTAAGCTTATCTAGAAGAATACCATGATTCACACAATCAAAAGCCTTTGGGAGATCACAAAAAATCCCACTGGTGATGTCCGGTTATTAAAAGCATTTAATATTTCATCAGTGAAATAACTATTAGGGTTTACTCTATAGGTCTGCATTATGTCCGATTTTTACCGGCGAGTCCCGCTCGCTCCTCTGTCTCTCGGGGGTATGCGGCCGAGCGTCCTCTTCCACCGGTTGCGGGCAACCGATCGCCAGCGCTCGGCCGAGCGCGCCGAACGCTCGGTCGGTCACCAGTAGCCGACGCACTCAGCGCCAGCCAGCTGCACTTCGTCAGAATGCTTAGATTAATACTTCTTCCATAGATCATGAACACGACACTTCGTAATAATGTGTAACTTGTCAGTGTAATAAAGAGTGTCTGTACAAGATATTACATTACAGAAAATGTTATATGACATAAATATATTTTGGATTATTTTCTCTTTTTCTTCTTCTTATTATTTTTTATTTTTTTTATTTTTTATTTTTAGTTTTACTAATTTATATCTAAAAATTCATCCATTGAGTACAAGGAGTTCTCATTCAGTTATTCTTTTAATAAATTTTTAAATGCTAGTTAGCTATCTGTCAGGTTTTGATGCTGTTTGGTAGGTGACCGAAGACTTTTGTGGCAGCATAATTCACCCCTTTCTGTGCCAAAGTGAGATTTAACCCTGCATAATAATACCATCCTTTCTCCTACCTATGCACACTGCTATTACTTTTAAACTGTGTTTGCGGCGGCGGATTAGCCATGCAGAATCTGGGGTTCGGGTCCCCTCTCAGGTATGGGTGTCTGTGTTATCCTTAGTTTAGTTTACCTTAGTTTAAATTGTTTGCAGCTACGGAGTAATAACCAAGTAGTTGAGTCCGATAGATTTACAAACATGTGAACATGTGTGTGAACTGGGTTGGATAATTAACTACAAATTTCATAAGAGAACATATGTACTCTGAAGTAACTGTGAGGATACCTAAATCCTTAAATAGATGTCTCCAGAACGATCTTGGGCGCGCTCTAGTAATTATTCTAGTTACACAATTTTGTGCAATGAATACTTTTTTACTCAATAGTGAATTACCTCAGAATATGCAATACGAAAGCAGTAAATGAAAATAGGCGTAGTGAACTGTTTTACTGAGATTCTTATCGCCAAAATTTGCTAAGACCCTAATAGCATACGTAGCTGAACCCAAACGTTTTAGCAGACAATCAATGTGTTGCTTCAAGTTTAATCTCTCATTAATTCACACATCTAAAAATTTTGAAACACTCTGGTTTCCCTTTAAAACGAACGAATAATTTCGAAAAACCGTAGCTACAGATTTCTGTTCAAAGTCTATATTTATTACTCGAGTTGTGCCATTTACTGTACGGAACTCTATATGCTGTGTTTTATCAAAAGTTAATGAGAGTTCTCGTTTTTTGGATGTGATTACTACACTTGTATCATCAGCAAATAGAACTAATCTTCATCAATATAGAATGGCAAGTCATTAATGTATATCAGAGATGAGAGACCACCGCTTCATATTAACAACTTACGTATTTCTTTTACAAATGTCTTTCGTTGTTTACTATCAGTTCGATAACCCAAATACTACAACTGTGTATGTCATATTTGATGTTTGATGTTGTAAGTTTAGGGAATGATGATCCCGCAGTTAAGTCCCATGAGCTTTACAACCACTTAAACATTTTTAAATATTTTGCAAACAACTGGAGTTTCAACCATTGAGGTGATCATGTCTTCCAGTAACTGCAACGTTAAAAACTGTTATTTCTGTATATAGTATTTTGTTCCGTTTGGTAGACAAACGGTAATGCAGTAGTCTAATCGTGCGTTATGTACAGCGTATCTCCTTGTAGTCATCAGGCCATAGATCAGCGTTTAAAGAGCACATTTTGTTCTTTAAAGCACATATTAGCTTGGACACCATTGTCACCCGTATTTTGTCGGCCTTTTTTTAAAAAAATGCCGCGATACAGTGGTAGGGTGAGGAAGAACATCATCTATATTGACTTAGCCATACGTGGCGCGAAGATTGATGAGCTCCTGCGAATAATTCTTGAACCCAATCTTACTACAAGTATATAATGGTAGCAAATCTATTCCGCCCATATCGACCAACCTATCAACAACAACTTTCTTTATGCTACTTGGTACTGCAAGTGGTCAGTGTAATTCTGCTCCGCATTTACTTTTGCAGTGCCGAATCATACCTGTTGTGCTTGACTGGTACGAAAGTATATTATCGCACGTGCTACATTGCACGAAACCAGCAGAAACCTGTGTGACAGGATCCACTACAAGTGCAAAAGATTTCCAAGCTTCACTTTTCGACTCCTCTTCCGACATGTCTTTCTTCTTCAGGACTAACGAGCCACTCCTAATTCTCTTCACAATACTTCTTTTTGTTTCATGAATGAAGCCTTTACGACCTATAGGTCGTTGATCCATAACTCTGTCTGCGCTGCTCAAAGCCAGGTCGGTTTCTCATGCGATTCCACAGGATTGAGCGCGCGGCGGTCGCGCTGTCACCGGCCGAGACTATGAGTGCGCTCGAGCGCCCAACAGTGCTCGACACTTCCGCCGGTAACCGAGAGGCGGACGGCGACCGGCCACATGGGGCAACAGAAGGCCGAAGCCGTGTCGCAGCGTGGGCCTACCCCAGCCGTCGAGCAGCGGCAGGAAACGGGAAATGCTCGAGCGGTTGTTTTCATCGAAATGCAGAGCTCTAGTTTACTCCCTGTTGAAATGGCGCATACGTTTCATTCGAGCAGCTGCCAGCGGCCTCCCGTACATGCGCAGAGCTGAAATCGTGTGTGAGCAGCCCCTCTCCCGCTAGTGGCTGCTTGGAGAGTGAAGTGGTGAGCTGTGATGGAAAACCTCCAGCCGCGAGGGCCTATCCGTGCGTGTAAAGGCACCGTGCTGTGCTGGGCGCGGCCTCCGGCATCGGAGGTTCGAATCCTCCCTCCGTGTGTTGTCCTTATGTTAACTTACCTTCAGCAGTTTGTAAGCCTAGGGACTGATGACGAACGTAGTTTGGTCCACAGGATTACAAACATTTGGAAACTACCAGAATCCCCACAGAAAAATGTATCTGGCGCTCCCAAGCTGGCAGATGAACGCATACGCAGAGCCGTCTGAGGTGCAGTGGGGGCGTAGTCTTAGGAAGACCTGTGTTCACGTTTCATAACTATTGCTGTTTTCTCGTCGTGTGTTAGTACTTTAGGTGTCCGCCACCGTAGCTCAGCGGTAGCGTCGCTGACTACCACGCAGGAGGCCCGGGTTCGATTCCCGGCAGGGGACTGGGTGTTGTGTGTTGTCGTAATCATTATCATCTCATCATCATTGGCACGTAAGTCGCCCACGCGGCGTCAAATCGAAAGACTTACACTAAGGCGGCCGAACAAACCCGCAAGGGTTCTCCCGGCCAAGAAAGCCATACGCTCATTTCATTTCAGTAGTAGCAGTGGCCGGCACCAAATTAGAGACCTCAAGGTCACGGCCGCTGGCTCGTAGTACTCCTATGGTCGGTGTGCGAAAAGGGCGGAAAGACATTTGTAAACAATCGAAAATTGTCATATCGAATGTACTCAAGTTTTTTCCTGATCTGGCCAACAATGAAGAAGCTACTGATAACATAAATTTCGTCCAATATCAGGAACTGACTGCAAAAGCGTGTGGTGTCTCCAAGTCAACTGTAGGCCGAATTAGCAAATCTGTAACAGTGGTAGAATCTCCAGACATGAATGCGTGTTTCGATTCTCAAAGAATGGGATAAGTACGAAAACGGAAATCAACAGACTTTGGCGATTTTAACAAAGAGCTCGTGTGTAGAACTGTATTGTATTGTAGAACTATGACGACAGAGGAAAGTATCCAATAGGTAAGGATATACAGCCTGCTATGGGTGAAAAAAATAAAATTTTCTGGCTCATGGAACTCCGTTCTTCGTCTTTCCCGCTCCCTCGGTTTCCGATTCAAAAAGTGTAATGACAGACGGAAATTCTTGATGGAACGCAGAGACTTTGCAGCAGCAAGAGCGAAGTTTTTACGTACAACGCACTTCTTGCTTTCTGAAGATACCGGACCTGCGGTGTACTTGCATGGAACTTGGGTTTCACGGAACCACACAAATAAGTATGTATGAGACGATTCCAGAGGAACCGGCGGTTTGAAAGTCTCTGCTGGCAGAGGTGTCCCATTAATCATCGCCCATGCTGGTTCAGTAACCACAGGCTTCATACCTGACGCGAAAACTTGTTTTTCGTGGTTGGAAAAGTTCTTCCAATCTGATTACTATTCAGGAGAAGGTTTTAAGAATTACGGTATTCGACTATTGTCTGCGCTGCATGAAGGGTACGTTATTGTGATGGATAACGCTATCTACAACTCCATTCAGTTAGAAAAGCTGCCACGTTCAAATTGGCGCAGTGCAGGTATTATGGCGAGGTTAAAGAGGAAGAATGTCTTATTTTCAGTTGATGAAACGAAGGCGGAACTCCTGTCAAAAGAAGAAATGTTAGGTGCCAAAAAGACATATGAATTACATCATCTGGCAAATGAAGTGGGACACCAAGTAGTACGTCTGCCACCGATCACTGCCAATATAATCCAACATAATTGATATGGGCTCAAGAGTAAACTACAGCGAGAAGTAGCGAAAGAAATACTACATTCAAAATTGCTGATGTCAATCAACTAAGACACGAAGCTCTTGATTGTGTTACTCAACAGGACTGGGAGAGGTGCGTAAAACACACAGAAGCGTCGCAAGAAACTGATTTCTTGAACCAGGGTTTAAGGGGCAGTCTAGTGGAACCTGTAATGATACACATGGCCGAAACAAGCAACAGTGAATCTGAAGACATGAAACCAGAAGATACTTCAGTTTAGGTATGCCAAAAGCGTACTTGATTTTCTAATAATTCCATATGTGAAGAATTAGTAGTCGTAATTAAAGAAACAAGAACATTTTGTGCCATTAAGTGTAAAAAAGGTGCCGAATGGTTGTGATAACAAGCCTCTTAAGAAATATGACATAGCGGTATGAAATATTTATGCTGCTTCAGTAGAGTATTTAGCCTCTTGGTTACATAGAACATCTGACTTTTCTATTTTCAGTCAGGGATGCTGCTTACTGAGCCTCCATTATGGTCGGCAGGAGAAAACTTTAAAGTGGCTACAAGAAAAGGGCATTGTACTAAATGACACAGTCTTATTCGATGAAATAGTTAATATCCAGTAATTTGTAAAACGAAAGAAAACAATAATGAAAACTAGAGTAATTTGATGGCATATGAGGTGTTTCAATTCTTGTAGATGTAAACAACAATTCGGAGAATCGCTTAACACAGTACAGTACAGTACTTCTTTCCACTCCCTGCGCACAATGCAAATGTTGAAGGAGTTTTCAGTTTACTGTTGTCACAGTGGACAGACGGGAGAAACAGATTTATTGTGAAGAGTGCTAGGTAGATTTTTTTTTTTTTTTTTTTTTTTTTTTTTTTTTTGAACTATCAAATCCTAAGGACGGCACAAATATCCATGCCCGAGGGGGGATTCGAACCCCCGACCGTAGTGGCCGTGCAGACCGTGACTGGAGTGCCTCAGTCCCCTCGGCCACCACGGCCGGCTAGGTGGATTTTACTGACCTACTTCAACTTCAGTAAATATAGTTGTATTGATTTCTATTCATAGCTATTAGGCAAATCTGAGTTACTCAATTCAGTTTCCTCACCACAAAAATACTATACCAGTATGTAATGCACATGATCATCCTTTCTTTGTATTTCAATACTTTTTCTGTAATATTGTATTGTATTTGTTAATGCTACATTTATTAATAAGTAAAGTTTCCAACAACAGCATTGTGTGTAAGTAATATTAACTAAAATTAAGTTTAAACTCTCATCAGCCACCGCGCCTAGTGTAATCCAACACTCGTAGAAAGAATCATATTCATCCCGTTCTTTTATCCCTGTTTTTCCCAAATGTCCCGCTTCTTCACGTGAAAAATCTGGAATATCCAGCTTTCTGATGTGGAAAATCTGGTCACCCTACCTGGGGTGTGGCCTCAAAGTCTGCAAGGGGGCCTCATTTTGTGTGGCCGCCACGCCGGGCCTCCGACAGCCTTAGTACGCCATGAGAGTGTTTCACAAATAAAACAAGGGAATCGCTTATAGCAATTAACAAATTGCCTTTCATTTAACTGCAAAGATGGAATGCAGCTACAAGTATTTTTAAGTAACGGCGGAAAACGGATAAATGATGCTATCCATCCGGAATCGTACTGACATTATGTAATATTTTCTTTTCTTCACTGGCAGCAGGCTTTGTGAAAAATGGAATTTATTTTTCGTGTGCGAGATAACACCTCACTTATCTTTTTTCTCCTTCTCTGCTATTTTTCGGTACGTGGCCCCACTACTCCGGTTTCGACCATCCATTATTATGAAAGTTATTGAAGAAATTTAAATACACAAAAGAGGTACAATGCACATCAATACACTTGAGAACGTCACAGAAAAAAAATCACGCCGTCGCACCATAACAATAGATGTCGATGGAGAAGGACAGGCCGCTACGAGCGCACATCATGTCAGAGAGCTTCAGGGTGAAGCTATACCCCGTCACTCAGGGTTGCCATCGCAGCCTATTTTCGGAATAAAGAGCCGGAAAATATTTTTGTTACCTGACAGCCAAAAATCTGGCAGTTTTATTGTATGGCTGCAAATACCATTAAATAATATTGAAAGAAAATTGCCTGTTGGAGGTCGTCAAATAATCTCAAAATTTAGAATGCGTAATAGTATACTCTAGTAATAATAATTTCGTTATTGAATGTTGCAGCAAATCACAACTAATGGGTCGCAACAACACTTTCGCAGTGAAAGTTAAAAATTTTGAATAAAAAAAAAGATATTAATTAACGTGAAACAATCTCTGTGGTAATTAATTAAGCTTGGTCCTATCTGACTTAGCATTGACTACAGCCTCCAACTAGCACCTCTTACGATTCACGAACAGCACAACTTCACTAATAAATGTGTCAGAATTCATGTAGTGGTGATGGCGTGTTCGTGTTATAATAAAAATTGTAATAGCAGATAGACTCTGATTGCAATGATAATAGCTCAATACAGTGAAACTCCGTGGTGCAATGACCTTTACAAATACTACAGTCAAAGTTCTCAATAATTTTGATATTATTGTTTAAAGCATTCAAGTTCCTTATAAAACTTTACGTAAACAATTTTCTTTAATTGGTTCCAGGGCCTGGGTACCGTACGCGTGTAACTGGCTGAGCAGAGTTTGGCATTTAACGTATTTCATAAAAAATTATTTCAGTCAAGTCTGGTAAAACTACTATAATACTTTGACTACTGTTAGCCTGGTTACTTTCTACATAAATGAAACCAACTTTACTTTACTTGTAAACTCTGTTGCACTTTAATTACTAGTCTCTGTGGTTGCAACACTTTTAGCAATTCTTTAACTCGTCTAGCAATTTCTTTAAAACTGATCGTAATTACTTTGAAAATGATTGAACTTGTGAGTCAATGTACAGGCTTGCATATTCAACATAATCTAATAATGGTGATAATGGGGTGACTACAATTACTTACAAAATTAAGACTGGTTTCAAAATAAGTCATATATAATTGAACCAAAGTTCTGATTGGGTTGACACTACATTTACTTGCATACAAAATAAAATGTTACAAAAGTACTCATCTGCTTTCGTCGTCTTTGTCGTGAAGTCCAAACAAGACAGATATGATTACAATAGGTACTCTTACTACTACAACGATCACACTCGGTGACAATAGACTTGATACGAAACAATTACTTTTCTTGCACACATGAAAAAGGATTACACTGATCGAGTATAAATAAACTTATTTCGTACTTCCTTCCATACATTAAACAGTACGCCTCTCAGGCTTATTACGATTGCTTTAAACTCGCGCCACACTGCGCCTACCGTGCCTCTGCACCATCAACAAAACATTTATGTGTTTCATATAGCGAGTCCGCTCCGCGACTACATTTATGTCTTTACTTTGACGAGTCCGCACCGCGACTGCTTCAGCAGCGCGACACTCACAGCTACTACTTCTGTGCCAAAGACAGTCTTTACAACAGGTTCAACATTTTCTCTGACGCATTGCTAACTTACAGCATAAGAATGTCCTTGAATTCATGCGGGTTTACACTAAATGATTCAATATAGAAAATGACGTTACATAAAAATATATCTAGTATACATGAAATGAAAAATACGTGAAATAAACAAATTTAAGACAATATATACATTACGTTAAATCAAACTAAGATACAGCGACAGGTGTACTCTTACAATATAACTAATTTGATGGACACTGTTATTAAAATATTAACGACCAAACAAGAAGTTCCATTAACTTAATAATCGGATAATTATTTTGGATGGACTTTTCGAAGAGATAGCTTATTAGATTGAGTCAGTATTCTGACGTTTGCTGCAATAAGACTGCAGCGGGAAACAGTCGATTTCTCAAATAAATATCGCACTTCCTACATTACTGTCAGCTCTGATAATGCAGCAATTCTTGCCAACAATGTACAACGCTACACTTACAGCAGTCTCTAATGGCTACCAGTGCATTTATTTAAGCTTTTGACTTTCAATAAGAAGCGTGCGCACCTGAAATACTTTTTTTTATATGGACTGAATCGTTACATTCAAGTTCACCTCTTTTACAAGTATTATGTTGAAAAGAAATATAAATATTCAGTAGTTTCCAAAAAAGGAAAACTATGCAAATTAATGAACATTGTGTATTTACATTATGCAATAAAGGAAATATGTTCCTCATTCTGGCTAATCTCTAGTAATTTTTTAAAGTTTGATTAGCTGAAGTACCTGTGACAGAGCAACACTGCTGTCAGCATCCAGGAATTTTAGTTTTATTTAATGATTCCCGTATTTCTTGCGTGCATTTTACTTTTAATAATTCTGTGTCAGTTAATTCTATTAAAATATACCAGAAAAAATAGACTGTAAATAAAAAAGGTTAGCTAAAATGTGCCACCCCCTAAATACTGCCGCCCGGGGAAACTGCCTCCTTCATCCGCTCCCCCCACCCCCACCCTAGATCCGGCCCTGCAGAGGAAAGTAGTAATGCTTCACAACAATTAACACAGAAGAAATTAAAATTCGTAACGAAAAACCAGCGAGCAGATGAGGGTAAACGTGAATTACTGTTAGCAATAATTCAATTACGTGAAAAATACGATATGAAATGTTATTTTAATCTAAGTATAGCACATATCAAAACAAAACTGTTGTCGTTCTAGAAGCCTTAAACTAAAAGATCGCTCACGTCTTAAACTATAAAACAAAATGGCACAAGAAAAATATTTAAAAAAAATTTTGAATTTACAAAATGAAAATGAGACAATTTAATATAACAGGAAACATTCAGGAAAAGTTCAATTATTTTTCACAGTATTTTGATAATCACTGCAGGAGGTATACTACAACTTAAGAATATCTGTTGCGTTCGATGTTCGCATACCAGGTAAATATTGAATGAGATGACGCGCTGATGAGTGCCGCTTAAACAACACTCTTCCGTGCACACCGAATCTCCACGAAGTTGACTGCAATACAATAAAAATAAACAGTTTGAAATCTTTCATTAATCTATACTAAGCCTGACTAAGTCATAACAGTTAACATCTTGACAATACAATGTTCCATATAGCGCGTAGGCGGATAATACTGCTCTACAAGTTTATCACTACAAATATATTTTCACGGTACTATCCATTACATCGAATTGATCAGCTAAGTCCCTCGAGTCTCTGAGAGAGTTACAGTATCAGCAGAAAGCCACAAAGCTAGTTTTTTCGCCATGGTTTCTTTTGTTCCTTGCTAAGCATACACAGTTTGAAGACATATCCAACTTTTATAGAAAATACTTAATTGATTTTATCTATTAGATTAGATCAGCTCTTCGTTCCATATATCCGTACTGAGAAGATCCTAGTGGATATCGAACATGGCATTATGTATATATATTTATGTTTTTACAAGATGAAATTAAAATACTAATAGTATGAATACGTACAGTCCATAATTTGCTTCTACCCAAAAAATAAGTCAATGTTATATAAGTAGTTGGTCACTAGTCTTTCAGGATCCTCTTTTTTGTAGCTAAATTTCTCATGGTTGCTGGAAAATTAACGAAACTGGTGGTCTTTTGTATTGGGCCTCCTTTTGAGCTAAAATAAATGCTTCTAAATAATTGTGTAGATCATCTGTTCCTATGTGTGCATATATATGTATGAATAAACTTATATTGGAAAAAGTTATATGTATGGCAAATTTCATTAAGGAATAGATATCCTGGGAGGCAGTAATTTGTATATCTGTTTTTTAAAGAGCTTTCTACAGGATGACCGTGAATTTACTTCTGAAATAGTAGATATTACGTGTTTTTGGACTCCGAAAACTTTGATTTGACGAGAAAAATGTCGTACATGTTATGGAATGAATGTAAGCAAAGTATGCGAGCGTTTTTATTTTTCTGTCGCCTACGTCTGCCAAGACTCGAGTTGCAAACACAGATTTGCTAAGGCGTTTGAAAAATACTGCGATATGCTCTGAGCCGTGCTGACTTGTGCAGGTGTAAACCTTCATGTCTTGTTGAGTTTTATCCTTTCACTTCGTTTTGGATCTTAGTAATTCACGCGCCTTTGTACGTAAGTTTTCTTAATCAACATATATCTTGGGGTGCTTCTGGGCATCGCTTCTTGGTGGGTTGTTTTATTTTGAGGTTGAGCCGTGCTGAATCGATTTTAGTTGTTTTTCCTTACTATGAACTGGCGCCAGTTGGCAGTCACTCGTACCTCGTACTCCCTTATTATATCGATATATATCTTTTCGTTGTTCACCTGTCTCGTGGCAGGGGCTAGTTGCCGTGGTTAGTGACTGTATCTCGCGGCACGTGCGGAAGGTATGACAGTTCGGCCTCGAACGAGGAAGCGAGCACGTTATGGAGTGTGCAACCAAACGCTGGTCGCCTTGTGGGTAGTGAGCTGCCTGGCTCACCTGTTCTTGTTGTTGTTATTGTGATACCTTGCTGGGCACCGCGCTCGAACTCCGCGCATTAGAGTTCTGATTGTCAAATGTTCAAATGTTAGTATATCTTATGGGACTTAAACTATGGGGTCATCAGTCCCTAAACTTACAAACTACTTATGAACTAGCTAACGCTAAGGACGGCACAAATATCCATGCCCGAAGGGGGAATTGAACCCCCGACCGTAGTGGTCGTGCAGACCGTGACTGACGCGCCTCAGTCCCCTCGGCCACCGCGTCCGCCTCTGATTATCAACCATGGCCTAATATGAGTATCAGGTGAGAAGATCTAATATGTAATCAACCGACCATGCACTTACCTTTTGGATGTTTGGGTCAATGGAATCATAGTTTCTTTTAACATGTTTTGCATCATCACTCCATCGAAATACTGTACCGACCACCTGAGTGGAGTAACTACATGACTTCAGCGGCTACCAAGATAAGTGCAACTTGGTGGTGCCTTCTTTGTGTTCGTTGTTGAACTTTTGTGTGCCGGAGTTCTGTACTTACGAGCTGAGCATTGTTTCGTTGGCCAGCTGTTGCGGCTTTGCTTCGTCGTGGAATTTCTATTGTTTCTATCACTGAGTAGGCTTGGGAGTTGAACCCCACCAACTCGCACGGCCTCATGTCTACGTTGTGTCTTTCATGTTGTTCGCCTATAAATTGGCAATTGCTTTTTTTCTGTAGGGTGCTTTGAACCTTTCCAATGTTTAAAGTTATTGATTAGTTTATTTGGAATTAACGCTTCCCAGGCGTCACTGGCCAGTCTATAGGGCGTGTGCCCGCTTGTTGCTCTGTTACCCGCGTTACTTCTGGAGGTGTGTTTTCCCTCTGCGAGGTGTTTCTTACCCATGGAGGCGGAACGACTCTGATGTATAGCTTGCAACTGAATAGTGAAGCTTTAAATGGGGCCGTGTCAGACTCCGTAATCCCCGAGTCATCCGCTCATCATCATAAAAATTATTAAATTTGGAAAAAAAAATCCAAGTTCTGAATCTTCTATATCAGGTCAGTGCGCATTCAAAGAAGCATAGTCAGAAGAATTTCTTTTATTTAGACTCTCGCTGCTAATCGAATATACTTTTTAAATTATTGTCAAGTTTTAACTGTCAAACTGAAGTTTATACTAGTGTACGTCCTGTTGACCACAGACATTCTATATATCTTGTTGATAGTAAATCGATCGATGTAGGCGATCGATTAAGAAAGCACTGAAAAATTATCAAAGTCTTCCTTTGACTTAACTGTCAAACATCAATTAAATTCAAATAAAATATCTTCTCAAAAAATCGTAGAAACTTTAACAGGAAATAATTCTCAATTCCTGTTAATGTAATATTTCTGGTATACCTCTTCAAAATAAATAAATGATGTTGGTGAACACGTAGTTAAAGTTTAAAGACGACTTTTATTACACTTGCTATTTACAAGTCGGAAGTCAAGAATGAACTGACAATGTATTTGCTCAAATTTTAGGAAGATTTCGTTGACAATGTAAATAAGGGCGACGATAACCGCAGAGACCATCATTTCTTGGCTTGAGGCCGTCGACCCGCGACTTGAAGTGGCCAGATGTTCTATTCCTTGAGGTTGGCGTCGAAGATGTTGCTCTCGTAGTTTGGATTGTCGTTATAGCAAATGAAACAAAAGAAGATACAAACTCTTTTAAGAATCACATAACAAAAACATTTACAGAGAAAAATCATTTAAACATAAATACAAATATAGTCTGCTGCAAAACTGAACTGATGTAATTTAGTAGCGGGTACAATAATTCGTCCCACTACACCATCCGTAGTTGTAATTTTGGCAGTTCAGATAATTCTGATTTTCATCTTCTCTGCTCTGTCCGTTTCTTCCTTCTGTTTTCCTTACTTTTTCCCCTGTTGTTCGTTACCGAGCTGGTAGTGTTTAAGCTAGCTTTCAGATTTAATTGGGCTTTACTGTTGCAAGTGGTAGGATTTTGGTTAAAAAAATGTTTTTGGTACTTTGTCCAGCCACTGGCACTGTTTTTTTCAACGTGTATCACTCAAAATTGCTTTGTATGCTTGATTCGACTCCAGTTGGAGCGTTAATTTACGTCATGTACTTGCAACTTTGTTCCGTCACATTCACCACTTCTTTCTGATTTACCCAATTAGAGAATAGCTGTAATGGTTTCTTCTGTGTTTTAGTAATTTTGTCATCTTAAATCTTGCTCTGTGATTATAAGTTTTAAGCTCTGGTATTTTATGATTGTTTAAAGTTCTAATTGGAGCCTTGATGCGTAATTTAAGTTAGTGAAAATAGTTGTATACTTACTTGGGTCCCAGATGGTTTAATAAATGTAGTTGCAACTTGTTCAGCCATATCAACATTTGATGTCTCTTTAAATGTGGCTCAGTAATTCTAAGTTTTAAGAGCTGTGTGTAGTCTAATTGCTTAAAAGTTCTGATTGGAGCCCTGATTGGTAATATAATTTATTCATTTCAAGTCAACGAAAATTGCTTCTATACTTTATTGTACTCAAATGGGCGTCTGACTCTTCTAGTAGGTATCTTGTTCAGTCACATCTAGTATTTCATTATAGTGTTAAAATCTGCCCAATTCAGGGTAACTGTTGTTTTTCCTCATGTGAAACTTAGAATTTTGCTCACCCATTGTAAATTTAAAATTGATCAAAGACACCTAGCAGCTCTTGATTGTTTACAGTCGCAGTTGGAGGCCTCATGTACAATTTAATTTACTCATTTTTAGTTAGTGAAAATTATTGTTCTCTCCAACAAGAAAATTATACTGAATCTTTCCTGATATCCACCATTCGTAATTCCTGTCGTATCTAGCGATGTGATATGAACGTCACATATACACAGGTGAGATTGTGTTACGTGGAAGATTTACAGAGGTAAAATGCGTGAAAATGTATACCAAATAAAGACATATGATCCATATTTCACACGCTATGCCACACGAAGTTTTATTAATGCGCAGTTACTGGTCGTTGATGCCTTTAAAGCGGGTGTATACATCACACTCTTATGCCACCCCAAAAACCAAACATCCAGAGGATTAAAGGCGGCAGATGAGGTAAGAGCGCCAGATCTACTTCTTTCTTAATTTCTCGTTGTTTTGTTTCCTCAAGGAGCATAGGTAGTTGATCATTTTGGTATTCGTTGCACCTTCACTAGTCACCTATATTTTAGACGACACCAGGCAGGCGAAACAATCCGCAGTTCTAGAATTTCGTGCTAGTCCGCAGGTAGAGTAGAAAGACGTTTCTTACATCATACCATCTGTTCTGGAAATTTCAAAACAATCAGACAAAAATGGAGATAAGTTCAGCTGACATTTTTACCAAATGAGAAATGGTGAGCAGAAAGAATATAAACAATAAAATAGGTAATGCAGTATTCATTGCTCTCACAAGCGGTTTATCCTGTAGCAAAATATAGACAGTTCCTGTGAGTTGGTATGGGTACAGATTATTTCACAGTATGTAAACACTCCAAGTAAACGGAATGTAACTTCTATATTTTACTTCTGGTGCATTTCGTTACGAATGGAGATGTTTCTATATTGTAAGTAAGTGCTAGCAAAATAACGGATGAAAAGTCAGCTGAAATTTGCCTTTTCTATCTATATTTATCTAAGTACGTTTTGGTGTGGAGCATCAGAAGAAGCTTCTACCTGTCAGTGGAAGTACAGTTTATGTATAATATGGTATCATGGAGTATATACAGGTATATACAGTTCCAACGGCCATTAGGATCAGGAAACGGCGTAAATTACTAGTGCCGATACATTTCAAACATCTAACAAAGGAACACAGTGTTCGCAAGTATTATTATCAAAAAGTGAATACATTGTGCTACTACATGCGGCTGTGGTCTCTGATGGATTTTAACTGCGAAATGAGAGAGCGTATCAATTGGTTGTGCTGATGTATTCAATAAGTTACTTAATTTTATCCACCAACTACCACTTCATCAAATATGCCACAATTAATTTGACATTTGTTACTTGATGAACGTGGAAATAAAATTGTGATATGGACAATTTGTACTCTATAGGAACTTGAACTCCAATATTCATTCGTCATCGTTCGATTCCCACGTATATCGAACTGCAGTTGATGCAACAAATTAGAGCTCATAATTTGTAACTGGAGTATTCAGCTATTGTATAAATATAACGGACACTTAATCTGAAACAAAAGTTTCATACCTCATCTTTCGTTACTTAAACGAGCAAAAACAGTTCAGTTTTTGAAATGAGAATGGTGGATGAAAGATGCACTGATCTTCGTCTATAGGAGGAGGAACAGTAAATACTTTAAGAGGTGGTAATATAGACAAATTGCAATAAAATGCCATTTAACAAGTGTATAACGTTTACTGAGTACAGAGAAACAGCCGCGGCGGAGTAGCCGAGCGGTCTAAAGCGTATCGCTGCGGAGCGCGCGGTTGTTCGCCGTGGAGGTTCGAGTCCTCCCTGGGGCATGGGTGTGTGTGTTTGTCCTTAGGTTAGTTTCCCTAGGGTTAAGTAGTTTGTAAGCTACGGACTGATGACCACGCAGTTTGGTCCGATAGATCTACAAACATTTGAACTTTACAGAGAAACAGCTGTTATTGTGTAACACATACGAACTTTCAGAAAAGGTAAATGAAGACACTTACACTGATTCTTCTGTCGGTTGTTGGTCATCATCTTATATGTATATTAAAAGAATCTACGAAAACTAATGTTAGTCGGCCAACCTACCCGCCCGATTCCTTTCATTTTCCTTCTAAATGAAAAGTATTCATTCACGGATTTGTCATAACGTATCAGAATTTACATAACTCTCGCCTGCGTTTTTCTATACTCAAACACGATTTCTTTCTGTATATTTATTGTTTGGATGTCTTTGCTGTAAACTATACTCAGTCGGTCAGGCAGTTCTCTCCGACCGATTTCCTTCATTTTACTTTAAACGAAAGGGATTCATTCCCAGATTTGTCAACAAGTATCAGAATTAAATTAATCTCTCCATCCTTTATTTTTATTCAAAGGCGGTATCCTTCTGTCCTTGCACTGAATATTTTAATCGGTTTGTTTTATGATATCATCGGTTCATCAATTATCAGAATTAAATTAATCTCTACATTCTTTATTTTTATTCAAAGGCGGTATCCTTCTATCTTTGCACTGAATATTTTAATCGGTTTGTTTTACGATATCATCGGTTCTAATTAACGTACGCAGTTCTCTTTGGCCTAACAACACTCATCAGATGAAGTTATTTTATTTGTGCTTTTAAACACTTGCATTGTTTGATTCTGAAGAAAGCTACGCGTGAACATTCAAATTTACTTCTATTTTTCCCAGCTAGTGGTGCGAAGTATTCACGCGTGTCCCCAAGTATTGAATTAAAATCGCAATATACTTTTATGTTTTACAAGTTTATTGTTGTTTGTTGTTGTTGTTGTGTTCAGTCCGGAGACTGGTTTGATGCAGCTCTCCACAATACCCTATCCTGAGCAAGCCTCTTCAACTCCACATAAGAACGGCAACCTACATCTGTCTGAATCTGCTTACTGTATCCATCTCTTGGTCTTCCTCTGCGATTTTTACCCCACACACTTCCCTCCAACGCTAAATTCACAAATCCTTGATGTCTAAGAATGTGTCCTACCAATATATCCCTTCTTTTAGTCAAGGTATGCCAGAAATTCCTTTTCTCCCCAATTCTTTTCAGTACCTCCTCATTAGATACGCGATGCACCCACCTAATCTTAAGTATTCTTCTGTAGCACCATATTTCAAAAGCCTCTATCCTCTTCCTGTCCGCACTGTTTATCGTCCATGTCTCACTCCCATACAAGGCAAAACTCCATACAAATGCCTTCAGAAAGGACTTCCTTAGGCTTAAATCGATATTCGATGATAACAAATTTCTCTTTTTCAAGAACGCTTTTCTACCCATTGCCATTCTGCATTTTATATCCTCTGTACTGCGACTATCATTTGTTATTTTACTGCCCAAGTAACAAAACTCATCTACCTCCTTTATTGCTTCGTTACCTAATCTAATTCCTTCAGCATCACCTGATTTTCTTAGACAGCACTCCATTACCCTAGTTTTGCTCTTGTTAATGTTCATCTTATATGCACCTTTCAGCACACTGTCCATTCCGTTCAATTGCTCTTCAAGGTCCTTTGCTGTATCTGACAGAATTACTATGTCGTCGGCAAAACGCAATGTTTTTAATTCTTCCCCCTGAACTTTAATTCCTTCTCCAAATTTCTCCTTGCTTTCCTTTATAGCTTGCTCAATGTACAAATTGAATAACATTGGAGAAAGGGTACAACTCTTTCTTACTCCTTTTCCAACCACTGCATCCCTTTCATGCCCTTCAACTCTGACAACCGCTGTCTCTACAAGTTGTAAATAACCTTACGCTCCCTATATTTTGCCCCTTCTTGCTTCACAACTTGAAAGAGTTTATTCCAATCAACATTGTCAAAAGCCTTCTCCAAATCTACAAAAGCAAGAAATGTAGGTTTGCCTTTTCTTAATCTATCTTCTAGGATAAGCCGTAAAGTAAGTATTGCCTCCCGTGTTCCTACATTTCTCCTGAACCCAAACTGATCTTCCCCGAGGTCGGCTTCTACCAGCTTTTCCATTCTTCTGTAAATAATTCGTGTTAATATTTTGCTACCACGACTTATTAAACTGATGGTTCTGTAGTTTTCACACCTGTCTGCACCTGCTTTCTTTGGAATGGGGATTACAACATTTTTCTTAAAGTCTGAGGGTACTTCACCTGTCTCATACAACTTACACACCAGGTGAAACAATGGCTGGTTCTCCCAGAGGCTTCAGTAGCCCTGAGGGAATATCATCTACTCCAGGGGCCTTGTTTCGACTTAGGTCTTTCAGTACACTGTCAAATTCATCTCTCAGTATAGTATCTCCTATTTCATCCTCATCTACTTCTTCTCCCCTTTCTACAATATTGCCGCTAAATTCATTTCCTTCTTGTTTAGTTAACGGATTTTCGGCTTACAAGACAATGGAATATCATTTAGAACGGCTTCCATCTGAATCGCATGTACGGAGTAAAATTTAGGTATGACAAGCTTCAGCGGCAAAGGTGCTACCTTTGTTAGCATGTCTAACGAATTGCAAAAGTATATTAAACTGTTTTCCTTGATTGTAAAGGTTAGTCGGTATCGGTACCATCAAGGACCCGTATAACTTTATCGTTCATCGCTACATCACTACAGGTGTTACAAAAAGGTATTGCCAAACTTTCAGAAAACATTCCTCACACACAAAGAAAGAAAATATGTTTTGTGGACATGTGTCCGGAAACGCTTAATTTCCATGTTAGAGCTCATTTTATTACATCTCTTCAAATCACATTAATCATGGAATGGAAACACACAGCAACAGAACGTACCAGCGTGACATCAAACACTTTGTTACAGGAAATGTTCAAAATGTCCTCTGTTAGCGAGGATACATGCATCCACCCTCCGTCGCATGGAATCCCTGATGCACTGATGAAGCCCTGGAGAATGGCGTATTATGTCAGAGACGTCCAAAATACGAGCTCGAAAAGTTCTACATTTTTTACCGGGGTTGCGTAGACTCAAATGCCCCCATAACTGAAAGTCAAGAGGGTTGAGGTCAGAAGAGCGTGGAGGCCATCGGTCACCGAATCTGTTGTTGAGTTGTTGCTAATCCATACATCAAATGTGCATCTGCCAACTCCGCATTTGTAAACATTGCACTGACTGCAAAACCACGTTCGTGATGAACTCTAACCAGTTGATGCTACGTACTGATGTGCTTGATTCTAGTACTGTAGGGCAGTGAGTCTCATGTCAACACAAACACTGAAGTCAACATTACCTTCCCTCAATTGGGCCAACTGGCGGAGAATCAAGGAAGTACAGTACATAATAACGAAACATTGGGTATTTTGGCAATTGTCTGCACGAATTATTTCAATTTACATTTAAACAGAAATACTAAAATGAGCTCTACCATGGAAATTAAGCGTTTCCGGACAAATGTCCACAAAGCATATTTTCTTTCTTTGTGTGTGATGAATGTTTCCTGAAAGTTTGGCCGTACCTTTTCATAACACCCTGTATAATACGTTGCAGTTTGCCGTACTACAAATGCTACCAACGCTCTGACCGCTATATTGTGTACTGGGACATAACACCATAACCGGAAGACGCAATCATTCCGTCTCCCTCATGCACTTCCCGCCTCCCCCTCAATGTCCTACCACGTGTTCGCTGCCCTCTGCCGGCCGCGGTGGCCGCCGGCCAAACGGATATCATCTGCATTTAGGTACCCCCATTTTTTATTACAATTTCGTCTAGTACGTAAATAAATATAAATGTTTTATATGGAACACTTTTGTCGCTTTGCTATAAATGGCGCTGTAATATTCACAAACGTATTGCTCACAAGTTTACATGTGATTTTTTAAATTAAAACACAGAATGTAGGCACGTTTGAATTTCATTTCGGTAGTTCCAATGTGATACATGTCATACATTATTATAACACATTCCGCTACTGCGTGATTACCTGTAATTACCTCATGACTTCAATAAATGCTCAAAATAATGTCCTTCAACTTCAATGTATTTGGCAATACGCGTAACGAAATTGCTCTCAACAGCGAGTAGTTCGCCTTCAGTAATGTTCTCACATGCACTGACGCATGTTTACTGGCGTTGTCGGTGAATCACGATAACAAATATCCTTCAATTTTTCCCACAGAAAGAAATCCGGGTACGACCATCCCACCTGTCACGAAATATTCCATTTAAGACCGCTCCAACTGCACGCGAGCCACGTGCCGGACACCCATCATGTTGAAAGTACATCGCCATTCTGTCATGCAGTGAAACATCTTGTAGTAAAGTCGGTAGAACATTAAGCAAGAAATCAGCATATATTGCACCATTTAGAATGTCATCGACAAAATAGGGGCCAATTATGCTTCCTGCCATAATGCCGCAGCATATATTAACCCGCAAAGGTCGCTGATGTTCCAATTGCTGCAGCAATCGTGGACTTTGCAATAGTGCATATTACGTCGGTTTACGTTACCTCTGTTCGTGGATTACTCTTCGTCACTAAACAGAACGCGTGAAAAAATATCTGTTATCATCCCGTAATTTATTTTTTGACCAGTGGAAAAACCGTACACGACGTTCAGTCTTCGCCATGCAAATCCTGGTGCATAGAAATGTGATACGGGTGAAAATTATGTTGATGTAGAATTCTCAACACCGACGATTTTGAGATCCCCGATTGTCGCTGAATGTGTCTACTATTGATGTGCGCAGTAGCCGTAACTGCGGCTAAAACATTTACTTGGGCATCATCATTTGTTGCAGGTAGTGGTTGCCGTTTTACTTGTGGCTTTAAATAACGTAACTATCAAACGAAAGGTCCGGGCACTTGGATGATGTCTTCCAGGATAATGATCAACATACATAGCACAGGCCGGTTGGGCGTTTTGATCACAATAACCGTACATAAATACCATATCGACCTTTTCTGCAATTGGTAAACGGTCCATTTTAACAGGAGTAATGTATCACGAGGCAAATACCGTCCGCACTGGCGTAACGTTACGCTATACCAGTACTTATACGTTTGTGACTATTACAGCGCCATCTATCACAAAACGAATAAAGTGTTCCAAATAAAACATTCATATTTATTTACGTACTAGACGAATATGTAATAAAATGGGGGTACATATTTTAAAAAATGCAGCTGATATCGACCTATGGCAACGCCAGCTAGCGGGCCAATCATAGCGACATCTGTTTTACCCCTTTTGTTTAGTTCTTTACAGTTTTTTTCGTTTGATGCTTCTTTCATGAGATATTTGGCCCGGTCACTATCAACGGACCGTCCTGTATACACTGGTCGAAACAATTAAGGAATCAGTTGAAGTATCAAGGTAGAATGAACGAAAATGCTTTGACGTCATTCTGTCAGTTCTACGGAGAGGTGAAAACAAAACTACGGCAACCGAGATAGTGATAATAACAGAAAGTTGCTTCAAAGGGGCTTGGTGTAGAATTGTGTTTACCAAACAAGCAATTGCGTTCAGATGGTACACTGCAATTGCAATGCAAAAAAAAATGACTTACCCGAAACTACGAGAGCCATAGGAAGGCTGGAAGCGGAAAGACACAGAGGAGCGTTTAAGAGTGTAATTTCCAGGACCTGGACCCGACTTCAGACAACAGGAACCGTTAAAAAAAGGCATGGACAAGGTAGTTCACGGATAACAGGATAACATCAGCAAGAGATGGCTCTTATCTGCGGTTAACAGCCCGTCGAGACAGGATGAGAAATTGCCTTCGGGAATGTTACCTCCACGCAGAGAGGCCTATGGTATATGTCCCATTAAAACCAAGACATTATTAGCCCGCTGAAACTGGGCGGGGGTATATCAGGAATGGAGTTATAACGAATGGTACCGGGTTCTGTTCACAGAAAAGTGAAGATAACGATCGTCCTCAGAGAGCTGCACTGGTGGACAACATACTTGAAGCTGAGGGAATTGAATGAGTGGCCAGCTTGTACAAAGGATTTAAATCCGAACGAGCATGTCTGGGATGCATTTGGCAGAAGCATTCTATCCAGACCAGCACCAACCACATCGGTTGCTCAAAAATGTTCATTGGCCTACCTTTTTGTTCAAAAAAAATGTTCAAATGTTTGTATAGTTTATGGGACTTAACTACGGGGTCATCAGTCCCTAAACTTACAAACTACTTATGAACTACTTACGAACTAGGACGGTACAAATATCCATGCCCGAGGGGGGACTCGAACCCCCGACCGTAGTGGCCGTGCAGACCGTGACTAAAGCGCCTCAGTCCCCTCGGCCACCGACATCGGTTGCAAAGCTGGATATTGCACTCATGAAACAATGGCCAAATATCCTTCAAGAAGTGATTGCGAATATCATACTGCCCATGCCTTGGAAGTGTGTTTCAGTGCTGGCCGTCTGACGTGATCACACACCATATTATAAGGCAACGGGAATGGATTTTTCGCTATTGTGGAAGCTCAAGGCTGCCTCGCCACGTAACCCTCAAGAAGAGAACTGAGAAAGGAAAATGTCGTACTGTATGACTCAAAGATTACAATTGTAACCAATATCTGAATAAAATACGTTGCTATTCTTTTGAACAGTGTACTCTCTAAACATGCAGTGAGAATGTAGTTGATTATATTCTATTGTAAATATGTGCGAAGTTCCAAGAAAATTATCGCTGAGTTCAAAGGATTGTTCGTTAATCAACTAGCTACGTGCTGCGTTATGTGACATTATGTTATTTATATTTATTTATTTATACTGAAACGCGATATCCATATGTACTTGCTGTGAATATTTGAAAGGGTTTGTTTTACGATATGTTCGGTTATTATCAGGATACGCAGTTGTTTTTGGCTAAAAATACGCTGCGAATCAAGGTCTTTCTTGTGGTTTATCCCAGGGAAAACATTAAAAAATTTAGAAGTAGAATTTAAACGTAAGGGTCGACGATCAGCGAACATTATTCCGTGGCAGTAAGAAAGCAAACGGAAAGCTGAAGTTCTAAATTTAGCCTTTAAGAAATCTTTCACGCAGGAGGACCACACAAATGTACCATCATTTGATCAACGTACTAATTCCGAAATGGGGGACATAGCAATAGTTATTTCCGGTGTAGAAAAGCAGCTGAGATAGCTAAATACGAGAAAGTCTGCTGGTCCGGATGGAATACCATTCGGTTTTACAAAGACTATTCTGCGGCATTGTCCCCATACTTAGCTTGCATTTAAAGCGAATATTTAATTCAGCGCAAAGTTCCTAGTGATTGGAAAAAAGTGCAGGTGACTCCCGTTTATAAGAAAGGAAAGAGAACTGACCCACACAATTACAGGCGAATATCGTTGGCATCAATTTAATGTAGAATTTTAGATCATATTCTTAGTTCGAATATAGTACATTTCCTTGAAACGGAAAAGCTTCTTTCCATGAATCAGCACGGGTTTAGGAAACATCGTTCATGTGAAACTCAGCTTGCCCTTTTCTCACATGACATCTTGCGAGCCATGGATGAAGGGCAACAGGCGGATTGTGTTTTTCTCGACTTCAAAAAGGCGTTCGACGCGGTGCCACACTGCAGACTCCTAACGAAAATGCGAGCTTATGGAATAGGTTCACAGATTTGTGACTGGCTGGAAGACATCCTAAGTAATAGAAGGCAGTACGTTGTTCTCGACGGCGAGTGTTCATCAGAGACGAATGTATCGTCAGGTGTGCCCCAGGGGAGTGTGATAGGACCGCTATTATTTTCTATCTATAGAAATGATCTGATGGACAGAGTAAGTTGTAATTTCCGACTGTTTGCTGATGATGCTTTGGTATATGGGAGGGTGTCGTCTGTAACTGACTGTAATAGCATACCGGATGACTTAGACAAAATTTCTAGTTGGTGTGAAGAATGGCAGCTAGCTCTCAATATAGGAAAATGAAGGGTGATGCGCATGAGTAGAAAAAACAATCCCATAATGTTCGAATACAGCTTTAGTAGTGAGCCTCTTGATGCTGTCGTGTCGTTCAAATATCTAGGCGTAACATTGCAGAGCGATATGAAATGGAACGAGCATGTAAGGACAGTTGTGAGTAAGGCGGACAGCCGACTTCTGTTTATTGGGGGAATTTTGGGAAGATGTACTTCACCTGTAAAGGAGACCGCGTATAAAACGCTTGTACGACCACGTCTTGAGTATTGCTCAAGTGTTTGGGACCTCACATCGTTTCTTTATAATGTAACAGAAAAATGAAACGTTGCCTCGTCACTGATACAAACTTGGGAATGCTTCATCGTCTGAAATGCGTTCAAGCATGTTGAGTGCAAATTATGTTCGTTTTGGCTTGTCATTTGACTCAAGTGTCTGTAACAGTTGCACTGTGTAAGTGTACAACCGTAGGTTCTTGTGGAGGACTTTATGCACAGTTGAACGTGGTGATTATAACTGTCTGGCAGCAGTGCGAATGTACTTGGTAGGTGAACGAGTGAAGGCGTTTTCCTCGGATGTTCGTGGTCGCGCGCTCCTCCGTTTATTCACCACTGTCCCTGTGTCCGCAAACTTTTTGTGCCATGCACGGACTGAAAGACGCGATAGTGGATTCCTTCCAAAATTCGTTCTGAAATTTCGTTGACTCATTTTGTCTCATTAAACGATAAGGAGTCCCGATTTTCTAGAGGTTCAGTTTCTTCCAACAACAGAGTATCTGGAACACAGAATCCTATACATATTATAAATGAGAAAGTTTGTATGTTTGTTACCGCATCACGCTAAAACTACAGCACTGATTTAGATGAAATTTCATATAGAGAGTTCTTTTGTCTTGGATTAGGACATAGGCTACTTTTCAAAATATTTATTACAAGTTATTTATTTGAAATATATCCATGGAAATACGTAACGGTTGTAAGAAGCTTCTAATACAATAGCAGAAGAGCATTGTAGAGTATGTCATATTTACCCGCGAGGGTTAACGCGTCATGTAATAGTATTCCGTTATTTTGGGCAATGGTTCGGGTCCTGCTATAGTGAATTTTTTTCTTTGTTATTGTTATCTTTTTTACTTTCGAATATACAAAAAGATTCTTGCATACTGCCAAAACGGCTTAACTGATATATAATTACATACACAAGAAATCTGAATGTTGGCGTTTATGCCGCATTCATTTTAATTTGTTGTAACAAATGAAGGAAGTATGTATATAAATTGAAGACTTTAAATAAAATATGCACTAAGTACCATGGCAAGAAAAAACATTGACGTTTTGTGTAGAATGGGATCTTAGATACAAAGCCCTATTTTGTGTACAAAGCGCGAACTGCCACGTAGAAATAGCGTGTACGTAAACTGCAACGACAGTAGTAGCAAATGCAACTGTATTCTCTTTGGATTTCAATGATTAATAGTTTCTTTGGTGATTTCGATTATTTATAGCATTCGAACGTTTGCATTTAGTTCTTTTGTTGGTTCGCTATGCATTTGTAGGCTCTCAACAGTTCGTTTCTCCGTTAGATGTCTTTTTTATCTGTTTACTTTTCTCCGTTAGGTTTGTTGTTTATTTCGTTACATTTCACCGTTGGGTTTGCTGTTTATTTTGTTCCTTTACTTGGCATTTGTTTTCGATTACTGTATTGTTGTTATTGTAGTTACTTACTGTCAGGGGTGCCATCCCACAAGTTGGAGCTGAAAGTGGGTGTGCCTGTTTTATTGATGCGTAACTTGGATGCACCACGATTATGCAATGGCACCAGGTTACGTATCACGGACCTGAGAAGGCATATCGTGCAGGCCACCATCATCACCGGTGGAGCCAAGGGAGAGACTGTATTAATACCACGAATTCCCATCATCCCAACAAACTTGCCATTCCAGGTTAACCAGTTACAGTTCCCATTGAAAGTGGCCTTCTCGATTACTATAAACAAGAGTCAAGGACAAACGTTAAAAGTGGCAGGTATTCATCTGGCCACCCCATGTTTCTCGGACGGACAGCTCTACGTAGGCTGCTCCCGTGTATCGAGAGCTAGAAATCTCTACATATACTCGGAGAACAAGAAGTCTCGAAACGTCGTTTACAGGGACGTATTGCAATAGATTTTTGGCTCTCCATCCGTTCCAAGACAATTATATATTCCGTGCTAACAATGTCGCAAACAGTCATGTAGTTATTTATGCCGTTTCTTGGCACTTTAATGTCTGACTATTGAACCGCGGGTAACACCGCGGGTAGCAGCTAGTAATTTAATAAAACCTATTTCGGGGCTACAGAGTTTACTCCTATGTCATAGTCGAAATTATGTGTAGTCCATATTTGTTTCGTTCTAATGACTCTTGGACGCTGAAAGTTTGTAGCAGATATTGCATTCAGAATACCTGTCATTAAAATCTATATCTATAAATGTGAATGTCTGTTCAGTGTACGTTTATTTAGGCACGGTTTTATGGCGATCGGATAGCTATATATATATATATATATATATATATATATATATATATATATATATATATATATATATATATATATATATATATTGTGAGTGTGTGTTCGGTGTACGCTTATCACGTCCGAACGACAAGACGCATAGACTTAAATATTTGTAAAGTTACTAATTTATACCTGAGGAAGGTTTTATAGCGATCTGATAGACATTAATAATTTGAAGACTAACGCGAAATGCGGAACCATAATTACTCTTTGAAAATTATATTTGCTCTGTGAAAATGGTTTTATTGGTTGCATTGTTTCTTGAGGGTTTATAATAATAAAAGGGTGGAGTCATTGGGATGGAAAGTTATCGGTGTATATAAAATTCTACGTGTGTGTGTGTTAATATTTCACTCTGCAGCGCAAACTACAGATCGCAAACGAATGGTCTGTGTGTAATTGTTGTCCGAAGTCTCCCCTTGTACAACATAGCAGTTCCATGCCGATAGCTATAAGGAGGTGGAAGATATGGTGGTTTAAAGCAGTCATATTATTAAAAAAAAATCTGCCTGAAAGCCAGCGATGACGTTTGCGACTCTATAGAAAGGAGGTTACATACAGCGAAACGTGATGCCATAGACCATATCTTTGGTATATTCGTGCTACAATGTCCTCAGCTCATTCTTGGTAAGGATAAGCATACCAATAAGGAAATAGAAGAATAAATAAATAAAACAGTAAAAACAATTCTTTTAACACATCTCTTAAAAAAATCGATTTGACGTTTCGTGCATTATCTATCACAATCAATCAACACGCGAGTGAAGCCGCAGGTTTAAGCTAGTCTTAATATATATTATAATTGAGGTGTTTCTTCCTATATTTCACTCTGCAGCCACAACTACTCATCGCAATCGAATAGTGTGTGTTGTAGTAGGTATCAGTCTCTCATTGTGCACTATGGTGGTAGAGGGTTGATAACGATAAGGGACTTGAAGATATGGGAGTTGAAAGTTACCGACATGTAAAATTCTACATGTGGGTGTCAATATTTTGCTCTTCAGCAAAAACTACACAATGGAGACGAACGATCTCTCTACTGTAGTACAAAGGCTCCCGTTGTACATCACAGCAGTTCCGTGTCGATACCTATAAGATAGTGGAAGGTTTAGTGATTGAAATTCGTTAGCTTTTATAAAATTCGGAGACCAGTGATGACCTTTGACACTATAAAAGCGAAGAGTTTTTTTTTTTTTTTTTTTTTTTTTTTTCCCTCCTCAAGCGTATGAATAAAGAAAAATAAGTGCATATTGCTGTTTGGAAAGTAAAATTACCAAAAAAGAAATCAAAGCGTAAGAAAGAAATTTCGCGTTCTCGATCCGTTTCTAAAAGACAGAAAACGGCGCTGAAATGTGAATCTATAGATGATAGAAACTTGAAATTTGTAGACTTAGGCATCAGCGATTTTTCGATATTCCCATCCCTAAAAGAGTGAAATGGGGGATGAACGGGGTTTTTGAAAATACGTTGCTATTCAGGCAATTTTGAAGCAAGAAATACAAAACTTCGGTTAAATACAATGAAAGAATCCCTGAGACGGATTTACGTCTCAAATATGTCAAAGACATTATTGATACAGCTGAAGCATTGAATTAAAATTTGTGGTGCGGCCGAGAATCGAACCCGGACCTCCATGCTTACTAGGCAGACGTCTTAACCGTTTTTTTTTTTTTTTTTTTTTTTTTTTTTTTAAATAAACTTTTATTTACTCTATTCCTTGTACATTGTACTTTATACAGAGAACATCAATTATAACACCTTGGAATACATATGCACAAGTAAAATACTTTACACAGGTACTCATAATGATATACTCACACATAAACAATCATAAAAAAAAGAAAACATGTTGATTTACTCCTATTTTACAGTTCAATTTTTAAATAATTTAACCTTAGCATGTAGGCTTCTCAAACACTTTCAGTTTTTTTCTTGTAGGTATCGATATAAACTTATATTCAATTAGTCCATGTATATTTTTTAGACTACCACACCACTAACGATTAAGGCGCCTCGGAATAGTCTATGTACGATTTCCCTCCACAACACAAACTATAATTCAGCTTCTTTGTTCCAAAGATAATTGCCGCTACTTAATACCTTAATCGTTAGTGGTGTAGTAGTCTAACGGTTCAGACGTCTGCCTAGTAAGCATGGAGGTCCGGGTTCGATTCCCGGCCGCACCACAAATTTTAATTCAATGCTTCAGCTCTATCAATAATGTCTTTGACATATTTGAGACGTAAATCCGTCTCAGGGATTCTTTCATTGTATTCAATTGATATTTATATCACCATAACAGGATTGTTCCACCATGTCCATTGCTGAGGTGCTATTCCGCTGCATGGAGAGCCTTGGCAGTAGTGGCAATTATCTTTGGAACAAAGAAGCTGAATTAAAGTTTGTGTTGTGGAGGGAAATCGTACATAGACTATTCCGAGGCGCCTTAATCGTTAGTGGTGTGGTAGTCTAACGGTTAAGACGTTTGCCTAGTAAGCATGGAGGTCCGGGTTTGATTCCCGGCCGCACCACAAATTTTAATTCAATGCTTCAGCTCTATCAACAAAACTTCGGATTTAGATTTTTGATATTTTTGGAAATTCAAGCATTAAGTCGGTGAAATAAGGGAAAATCTTTTCAGGGTGCTAGTAAGAGAGTATTGATGGTAGAAATGAGAAAATTTGGATTTGGAACCATGGTTAGAATTTAAAAAATGTCTTTCGGGATGTTTTAAATTCTGCCATCAGTAGTGCAATAGGGGGTGGCAAGTTGTATCACAATACTCGATTATGAAAGCCTTTTCAACGGCAAATCTACGAAAATTTATATTTAGAAGTACCGGGTGATCAAAAAGTCAGTATAAATTTGAAAACTTAAGAAATCACGGAATATTGTAGATAGAGAGGTAAAAATTGACACACATGCTTGGAATGACATGGGGTTTTATAAGAACCAAAAAAAGACAAAAGTTCAGAAAATGTCCGACAGATGGTGCTTCAACTGATCAGGAAAGCTATAATTAACATAACAAATTAAGACAAAGCAAAGATGCTGTTCTTTACAAGAAATGCTCAATATGCTCACCATCATTTATCAACAATAGCTGTAGTCGAGGAATAATGTTGTGAACAGTACTGAAAAGCACGTCCGGAGTTACGGTGAGTCATTGGCGTAGGATGCTGTCTTTCAGCATCCCTAGAGATGTTGGTAGATCACGATACACTTGCGACTTCAGGTAACCCCAAAGCTAACAACCGCACAGACTAAGGTCTGAGGATCTGGGAGGCCAAGTATGACGAAAGTGGCGGCTGAGCACACGATCATCACCAAACGACGCGCGCAAAAGATCTTTTACACGTGTTGCAATTTTTTATTTATTTATTTTGTTCTAATAAAACCCCATATCATTCGAAACATGTGTGTCAATTTTTACCTCTCTATCTACATTATTCGGTGATTTATTAAGTTTGCAAATTTATACTGACCTTTTGATCACCCGGTAGAAACAACCAACGCAGACCATCCTGTCTAAGTAAGTGAAGCAACGGGATGTACGGTTTTTAAGTATGTGAAAAAAACTTAAGTAAATAGTGATTAGAATAAAGGAAATTTTGTTAAAATATTTCAACAACTCCCGTATTAATAAAATTTTTGAGGTTGTAATGGGACTTTATGGACACCCTGTAATTCTGTCGCGGAAAGTACTACCTATTCGATTACAGAGACGCCGTAGATTGCCTTGTAAGCAGTGTACTGAGTGTACGCTTGTATTGACAATCAACGGTTCTAAGTGTAAAGTGTTGTTCTCTATTAACGGCCAGCCTTCAAATTCCGGACCACCTGCAGCTTGCAACGAGACACTTTCTGGTGGAGGCGCCGGGTATCCTGCAGTACATCCGCATCATCGTGGCTCCGATTAGGCAGCGTAAGAACCGTCGCGTACACGGACTGGAACCACAATACAAAGGGTCCACTAACTACGTTCGTCCGAAGGTCCGTGTCATAAAAAGACTCATGGATGCCAAAACAGCGGTAAGCCAGCTGCACATTAGACACCCATTGGTGTTCTCGGGAGATAAACTACTCTACAACTAAGGAGGAGTATCTCGACCGTATTTATTCAGTAAACCATTCACCATCATGACAGACCACCATTCTTTATGTTGGCCGACCAGTTTGAAGGATCCATCAGGTCGACTAGCAAGATGGGCACTAAAACGAGACGATAATGGACAATGGATACGCTGTTTCCGTACCAACCGGACGACACTCAGGATGGCTATGTGAAATAACTCATCACCAGGGTCGAAGAAGCAAGATAGCTGGCTCGCTTACAGACACTGGACGCCCAGGAGAAGGACCGTCAGGGTTATAACGACAAGCACCGACATGTTGTGTAGAGCCCAGGAGATCTGGTAAAGATTTTTACCCCTGTAAGGAAAGTTGGGCTATCGGAGAAGTTATTGAAGCGATACTTTGGTCCGTATCGTGTCATACGCCGCCTGTCAGACGCCTTACCACGTTCTCAAAGAACAGATAGAAAGGGCCTCTTGTTCAAGGACTCTGCAGTCCGTTATGATAATGATGAAGCTACGACGGGAAGGTCTGCCACCGGTGGTCGTCGTCACCGTAACGAAGGCATCCAGACAGAATGGAAGGATTCCCCGGAACTGCCATACAGAGGATCCATGAGAAGATCCACTGTTCTTTCAAAAACGGAAGCAATGCCGCGAGTTTTCCGACAATCGCATGGCGCATTGGATAGCATCACAGATCGCTGTACTTAAAGTGCTGAGTTCAAATCTCCCCACGAGCAGAAAATATTTTTCTTTGAATTCACTATTTCTAGAATGTTCTATATGTTTCTTATGTTTAATGCACTTATAAGTTCCAGAAAATTCTTTGTATGTATAAATAGTGGAGCACTCCAAGCAGGAAGCAGTATTTACTGGTTGCAGGCTTGTGTTGTAAGTGTTGTATGCTACGTGTTGTAAGTGTAAAGTGTTGTGCTCTATCAACGACCTGCTTTCGAATTCCGCACCGCCTGCAGTTTTCAACGTAGCAATACGACTTAACTGTCGAATATTATACGCTTTGTTGCAGTAGTTATGGATGCGTGCTGTTGGCGACAGAGGATTTGGGGAGGATAATAGTTTCGTTATCAGGTAGTCAATAAATGTGAGTTTTTATACAAAAGGCACTATATGATTGAATCTTTTTTTATAAGGAACATGGTATGCATTTGTATCAACAAACTTCGTCTGTTCAACTGTGAAACGGACTCTTCATAACAGCTTTCAAAATACATTGCAGTCTATGGGTTGATTAACAAACCCAAGTTAATGTCACGGACTTGATCCATGATGGATGTAGTTGAATTCCGTGACCGTTCCTATTATAGGGTTGAAAATAAAAACCATCACCATTTACAAAAAAAAAAAAATAAAAAAAAAAAAAAAAAAAAAAAAAAAAAAAAAATTCTAAATCTACTTTTAGGTTGCTGTAATCTCTTAGCTGTTGAAATCGGTACTGATTTTATATAAACAAAGCACTGAGGCATTTACGTTTGTCATTTAAACGTACAGTTGTTACCATACATGTTATGTACTGCCATATGAGAATAAACATCAAATGTGGTCAAGACTACGTGGTATGGACTTTTCGTGCGAGAGATACAATGGAGAGCATTACGTGTTAGGGAAAGGTATCTTACGGCTATGACGGAAATACAAGCAGATCACAAAAAAGTATTTTAAAAATTTAAATGAAGGGTACCGAAAATCAATGGCTGTTTAAAGAATTTATATAAAATATTTTTAAGAAATTAACATTCTATGGTTTGATGTCATGTGGGCAGCATGGAAGTTACATTAGAAGCCATTTAAATTACTGTATGGTGACGAATTACAGTGATGATAATATTATCAATATTTTCTCGCAATAGCGAATTTCCTATAGCGTCACTGTGTAAGGTACAAATGTTCTACCAAATGGTGACGTATGAAAATTTGTGCCGGGCCGGGACTCGAACCCGGGTCTCCCGATTTTCGCTAGCGGGCGCCTTAACCACTAAGCTACCCGAACACGACTCCGGGACCGAACTTCCATATAGAAATCATGTGCAGTCAGTGTGGCATATGGAAGTTTGGGTTGGTCCTGGAGTCGTGTTCGGGTAGCCTAGTGGTTAAAACGACCGCTCGCGAAAAGCGGGAAACCCGGGATCGAGTCCCGGTCCGGCACAAATTTTCATATGTCACCATTTGGTAGAACATCTATACCTTATACATTGACGCTATGGGAAATTCGCAATTGCGTGAAAATATTGTTAACACTAGAGGTAAGATATATATTGTCTAATTGAGGGCAAGGAACAAGGTCAAAAGAAAGCGGCTTCATTCGTGTCAGATTAAAACCATTATCCAAAGAGAAAAGTGAACCTCGTATAAGTAAAAGGAGCAAGGAATCTCAAAAGCATTTCTAAAATATAAAATAGAAAGTAAAGGTACAAGGTATTACCAAAACATGTCAAATTAAAATAAATAATGAACTTTCAACAGCTAACGGATTATTACAGCAACCTAAAAGAATTTTGGATCATGGCGGTTCCGTACGTCTACTAAGATTTTTAGTGTAAAATAATGTACCAGACACATTTAAGACGATATTATTTACTTATAACACGAAAGGTGTTCCTCATCAGGTTCTTATAAAGAACTATGTGCAGTTTGTTCGTGTCCACTGTTCGAAAACGAATTATGCAGCATTAACTACAGTGAAAACAAGTGCACATCACATGTACAAAAACGCTGTTTTACTTACTTGTAAACTCGGAAGCCATATGAGTGATAATAAATTTACATGAATGCAAAACAGTGTTTCTACGTGTCATATCGCCATCTGCAGTTGTTTGAAACATAGTTAATACGACATAATTTATTTCCAAGTAGTAAATTCCACAAACAAAGCCGCAGTGGAGTAGCCGGGCGGTCTAAAGAGTCTCGCTGCGGAGAGCGCGGTTGCTCGCCGTGGAGGTTCGAGTCCTTCCTGGGGCATGGGTGTGTGTTCGAAGTCTCTGCGGGTTTTCTGCCGGATAATAAAATCAAACTGATTCAATATTTCGACGGTACAGCTGTCCGCCATCTTCAGGAAACTGCTGCTGCTGAGTCCCGCTGAATACTGGAGCAAGATCGAAGTACCGCGTCCTATATAGGCGTCGGTCGCGTGCACGGCGCATGCGCCTGCCATCACAGTTGCTACCTCCTAGACAGGGCTGGTGGCACCGCCCCTAGTGGAACAGGGCACAACGATGTATTGCACCTAATATTAATCAGTCCCAGGTGGTGGAATCCGGGTCGAACATTGCAATTTGATATTATTTAATAATGGATTCCATGTTCTACTAAGAGGAAAACCCATGTCTCTATTTATTAGATTGTCCGTCACCCTGATTTCAATGGCTTCTCTGTAAACACTGTTCCAGAAACCGGAGGTATTAGTTACTATGCGGGTTTTATCATATATCATCTTGTGTCCTTGCGTTCAACAGTGTTCTGCTACCCCGATTTATCCGGCTGCAATAGTCTCGTGTGGCGGCAATGTTCCACGCATCTATCATGTACAGTTCGAAGTGTACGGCCAATGTATGCCCTGCCACACTCACACGGTATTTTATAAACACCGGGTTTCTTGAGTCATCTTTGACGGAGTCAAGCAATGCCCTAATCTTGAACGGCGGACGGAAAACAGTCTTTATGTTAAAACTATTCAAAAGTCTTCCAGTTTTAAAAGTTTGTGTTTGTCCTTAGGTTAGTGTACCTAGGTTTAAGTAGTTTGTAAGCTACGGACTGATGACCACGCAGTTTGGTCTGATAGAATTACAAACATTTGCAAACATTTGCATTCCACAAACAAACTGCACACAGTTTTGAATCTATAAGCACCTTATGATGGACATAAGTCCGACTGCAAGCGGTTTTTATTCTCCACCCTACAACTACACGTATACGAATTCTATGACGTCATATTTGTGACGTGAAATGTTTGTGAAACTGTATTTCAGAGCCTCTGAAAGTTCAAAACTGTCAACCCAGATGTTGAGGAATATGCGTTGTGCAGTGCTGCAGACGGCGTATTGGGTTTCGCCCCGTAACGGTTGATAATTCACGACCGGGATGACGGTGTCTGGGTAATGTCGTTTGTAGTGAATGGTTATAGCGATGAAGATAGCAATGGACTGCGCCGTTACCGGGACAACCGCTCTAAATTTTCCGCCACGGCCGGTGTCTCCGCCGTGTACATAAAATATGTGTTGCCGGGAATCCAGCCTTCCCGGCCGTGGCGGAATTGCATTAGCACAATTGGATACAGCCCGCTCCGGAAAATCAGTTATTCGCTTCTGAATGACAGGAAAACTGTTTTTATTGTTACTGTCGCAATGTGATATCGAGTTGCTCTTACTGACTTACATCAGTCACACAACGCCGTAATCCTAAATCATTTACCTGCATATACTGAGGCGACATTGTGGGGTACAGTATTATTCGTTTGAGTATTCAATTTTGTGTTATTACTTGGTCCTAAATTTCAACAGGAAAATTTGGAACCGTGATCACCGCTATTGAGTGACTCCGGAGACATTCATATTAAAATATGACTTCTGGTTACTTTCGAATATTCGGCAAAGAATGAGAAAGAGAAATTATGGAAATTATTTGGAATCGCAAATGATAAGTGCCGACCACTAATTTCTAGTAAATGTTTAGATAACATAGTATTCCGCGAACCCAGTAGCAAAATCTTATTGAGGTGATACATACAATACAGATTACGATATTTTTATTTCAGTCAAAAGAATCATTTATGAAATTTTGAGATTCACCTCGCAAATGAATGGCTGTGGCATGGGCACCCCCCTCCCCCCCCCCCCCTCCGCTACTCTATACCGGGGGCTCATGGTTCATTCGTGAGTACGTGTGTGGCGAACATGGCGTCTAAAGTTACAGGAATTTTTTTTTTCATCTTTCCTCCCTGGAGTGCATTTCCTTTCTCTTAGACTCTGTTCCTATCCTCACTCCTTCCTCCCACCCACCGGGTGAGTGATGACCTTAGCAGTTTGGTCCGCCTGTACCAATTAAACAACCAACCAAACAATCACGCATCCGCATGAGCGTACACAATGGAGGCAAGTAATTGCACATTATGACCAAATATTCCGGCTAGTTCATTTAATTTATTTCGCCCGCGGAAACAATAAATCAGCTTTAGTATCTCAGGTACGTTATTTTGCTGGCATAAGGACATGAAGTGAAATCAAATACAAAAGTTCATTGAACCCGACCTCCATCGGTTACGCCTCGCTTACATGATCATGCTGAACTCATTTTTTGAAAGCAAATCTGTAAAACACATATTAATGAGTTATACAACTCATTAATATATATGTGTCTGTGTGTGGCGTCTGTTCTTTCGGACTTGTCCGAAAGATGACGGGCAATGATCCTTTCTTCAGTGCACAGGCACTCCTAGGCCCTTTCTCTTACGGGAATTTATTTACAATAACTACCTGAGTTCAAGTGGGCTGGGGAAAAGTTGGGAATTTGTATCTGACGGGAGGCGTACTTGAGAAATTCCGTGCAGATGTGATACACATTTCCAAAAAAAAAAAAAAAAAAAAAAAAAAAAAAAAAAAAAAAAAAAAAAAAAAAAAAAGAGAGAGAGAGAGAGAGAGAGAGAGAGAGAGAGAGAGAGCGAGAGAGAGAGAGAGAGAGATAGGTTGGCTGGCCAGTACTTATCTTTTTGCTGTACAGAAAGAAAACAGGACGTAAGTAAAACAAGCACTCGGAACAGGGTTCCTTCTTCATGTGATAGAGAAGGGAAGAAAAAAGGAATGGGAAAGGAAGGGGAAGGTAATACACCACCTAGGTCATGAGGAGGGTGTCTGAGGATTGTGGAAGTCAGAAACGCTTCCCATTACTTTTAAAAAGAGTCAAATGTTCAAATGTTTGTTAAGCTTATGGGACGTGACTGCGGGGTCATCAGTCCCTAAACTTTAAAACTACTTATAAACTACCTTATACTAAAGACGACACAAGCAGCCAAACCCGAAAGAGAATTCGAACCCCCGAGGGGGAACAGCCCCGCGCACCGGAGCATGGCGCCTCAATGCGCTCGGCCACTCCGCCGCGGCTGAAGGAGTCAGACTCGGACACCGTGCACAATGAGTTTATAGTCTTACTCCGTGAGTGAAACAATATATTGCCTCCTCCTATATATATATATCTCGTGAAAAGACGGAGAAGGTAAAAACTAGAGAGATTGGAGCTTACGCGTTTACCATCAATCTTTTTTACCCCAAAACATTCATGACATTTTAAGATTACCATATAGCAAAACTCCCCTAAATATTTTTATAAAACAAAGTTAATAATTTAATCATACAAAATCTAATATAACCACCTCATTTTTTGTTAATGTTCGAGGAAATCTATAAGGCTACGTAACAGATATACTTAGAAAGCTCAAAGAATAATAGGCTATGATTGTAATCTTCAATTATCCTTGGAATGATAATAGTAGAAAAAGAATAGCATCTCCGTTGTCGCTTCTTTCTCTTGTCTGGCTTTGTTCTGATTGGAATTATTACTATTGAGAATCATTAACTATTGTTATATTAATTGTAAAAAAAAATCTAGTGATAAAATGAAAACTCAGGTACGCATATCTGCTTTCTGTTATTATTAATAAATCCCCTCAGTCAAAATTAATTTCAGTAATTCTTTTATTCATTTAATTATTTTACCAGTTCCTTCCACCAATGTTCATGTTGTTTTCGGTTAAAGCGAACTATTAAGACTTTGGATGGTTCGGGTATTAGATATATTGAAATTATGCATCTCGTATAGCTTGCCAGTGTATCTCCGAAATTATTCATTTTTTTAAATATTCATTAGCATAGAACCTGCGATCATTTGTACGTAAAGAACGGTCCGAAGTCTGCTCAACCGTTGGTACGTATCATTTATAACTATTCTTTCATTCATTAAATCACTTTGATTAAAATTATGCTACACGGGGATCGAATCTAAATATTCCAAACCTCCATCCAATGTCGAAGAATAGTTACGCGGTTTACAAATAATTTTTATTCAGCTCATCAACGAGATTTTCTACACCGCTGTGAAAGGTAACTATTTGTCGAATTCTTCAGATTGTGTGTTCTGCAAAATACTATAATCGTCTAAATGTTTGGCCATTGCAATTTTCATTGTTTTTAAATTAATTATAAACTGTAGGTTTCATTACTACTTATTTTGAGAAACCTTTCAATTACATTAGTGCGGCCTATTTTTTTCCACCCAAAATAGTCAGGAAAGCAATAAAACTACAACAGTAACATAGAAAGAGTGCCATCGTAACACAACAGGCGAGAAAACCATTCAACATGTTCTCGCCTATACCGGTATTGAATGTTGAAAGTCTATAACACATCGCAAAGTCACTAAGTATTGTTTTATACACTACTAATCACACTGAAAAGGTGCAGGATATATTGTGGCAGTAGAGAGAGTCGGGGCATGTGGTAACTTGTTTTATTGCTTTTCAAATATACACCATGTCAGGCAGTGGCTGTCCAAGACTGTCAGAGGCCCCGGGAGGCACCAAAACAAAATGAAGCCCCTCCGTCCACTTGGAGATACATGTATAACAATAAAAAAAGTAACTTTTAAGATTTGGAGGACCCTCGGGACGAAAGATATGACACAGTCTGGGGAAAAAAAAAAAAAAAAAAAAAAAAAAAAAAAAAAAAAAAAAAAAAAAAAAACTTTAAAGGAGAAAAAAGTTCCTTCGAGGTATTTGGAGGTCCCCCATGACGAGAGGCCTGGGGCGGTCCGCCCCCGCCCCCCCCCTCCCCCAATCCCCTTAGTCCACCACTGATGTCAGGATTTGCCGAGGTTAGTTCTGGACGCCTGTCTTTGCGTCGATGGGGACGGCGGTGTGGCTGTTGTGCTTCGGCGGCAGGCCGCTCCACGCTGACGCTGCTGGCTTGGTGCTGGCTTTGTTACTGGGCCAGCTGCCTCCCAAGGTTGATGGCGCAATCATTCTGCTCTGCCCGCTTGTTGATCACTCACCATCTCCCGTTGATGCCTCGCCGCCGGATGAGCGGTGATGAAGCCACTTCAGTGGTACTGCTGTGCCCAGGGAGAGTGGTTCGAACCGTGGTCCTGTCCTCCAATCATGAGCTTGTTTCTCATCTTGTCGTGTAGATATTGCTTCCGGTGGCTCGCGAGATGACAAGAGATCCTCAATGGTACATGACATCACGGTGCCCTCTCGAGTGGCTCGTTGTCCAGTCTCGGGAGATGAACCGTGAACCGCTGAGGACGTCCTCTGAGCTGCAACTGCTAGTTGCTTACTCGTTGCTACACTGTTGCACTGCGAACTGAACTGCAAACTGTGAACTGTCGACTGCTCTGAAACACTTGCTTTTTATTTCACTCGGCTTGGCCGTGTTCCCCCAAATGCCCTGTTTCAAGTCACGTACCAAGTCAACAATTTCGATACACGCCTGGTGTATAGACCCCTGTTGTTACACAAGTGCGGCAACTGCTGTGTTTCCAGTTCTGGCTGGCCGGCCGCGGTGGCCGAGGGGACTGAGGCGCTCGAGTCACGGTCTGCACGGCCACTAGGGTCGGGGGTTCGAATATCCCCCTCGGGCATGGGTATTTGTGCCGTCCTTAGGATTAGCTTGTTCATAAGTAGTTTGTAAGTTTAGGGACTGATGACCCTGTAGTTAAGTCCCATAAGCTGTACAAACATTTGAACATTTGAACCAGTTCTGGCTGGCTGTGACCCAAGAATCAGGTATTTCATACACAGTGCTATTACGGTATTGGAATCCTACTCTTGCCTCAATCACTAGCTCTGATGTGGCGCCTCACTCCCTGCTTCTTTCGCACTGGGTCTATTTCGTTCATTTAGATTTTTATACAATGCTCTAACAGTGCTACAACACAATGGTACGAATGCATCGAAGAGGGTGGCAAACTCGGCGACCAGCTCGTCGAATGTCGTGAAATTTTACAGTCGCGGCAACTGTAATATCCAGGTCTGAACGACTCCATTCAAATACACTTGTTGCACACAATCTGAGTCACTCGTCGATAATAGAATCCTGGTGTGAACAGGGTTTTAGTAAGACATGAGATTTTATTTGTGAGATGAATCTTTGCAGAAGGATCACATGATGTAAAGAGTAGCTCCATATGAAGTGACGAAGGAGGAAGTCAGTATTGAGGGTTTCTGCATTGTTGGCTGTAACAACTTTTATGCGGCTCAGCATTGATCGGAGTGGCTCTGAATGCTCTAACGTGAAACCTATGCTGTTGAGATTTTTGTTCTGCTCTTCCAATTATTTATAATGCGCAATGGACTAATCTGACTCTTTAATGTACCCAAGGCTTCTGCAAGGAAACATCAACAGCATGTTACTAAGAAAGAAAAATGCTCCTTGCCTACGTACAACACTATGCTCCGATGCGCAAGGCCGTTCCCCGTCAGGGCTTCAAATTCCCCCTCGAGCATGGATGTTTGTGTCGTCTTTAGTATAAAGTAGTTCATAAGTAGTTTGCAAGTTTAGGGACTGATGACCCCCACAGAAGTCCCTTAAGCTTAACAAACATTTGAACATTTGCAACCTACCTAAAATCGGTGGAACTTTATCACTTATGTAAAGATAGACATAGATGACATCACCTGTAATAAAAAATCTTAAAATTAAGTGTTACTAGTTAGGATCAGTTCGGGTACTAAAGTGATGTTGCTACTTCTTGAAATAAAAAACTGATTGAAGATTATTGGTGTTTATTAGCCTTTTTTGTTTTTAAGAAATCTCAAATTAATAAAGAAAAAAAATTATATTTCTAATTTATAGACTACAGATAGGTTTACAGGATGGATAAAACGTATAAATAATTTAAAAATATAATGAAGTTCGTAGAATGAATGAAGAACCACGCTTACTTGACTTTATAATTAATTCAATTTCGTCAGTTTATGTTCAAGGTTGTCTCAATGTCAAAAATGTTACGCAATGGTAACAAATGTGTTGGTTATTACTGTTTGGGGATGGGTGTAGTTCGCCTAAAGCGTTTGCACACAATACCATTAACTGTGCTGACGGCTGCTGGCTGCGTCTTCCCTGAAATAAAAACTAAATATTGCCTGTCTTGATCGACTACTGCTGATGGCACTTTCCCTGCATCTTGATGAAGTCAAGAACGACCTATAAGCGTTAGTCTCGCTATAAATTAGCGTGGTACGTCAGGCCAAGGTTATTCTATACAAGGTTGGGCCCGAAGCGAAAGGGCATGCTATTGGCCGTTGAAATGACGTCAGTGGCGAAGCAGCACAGCCATCGAGGGGCGCGAAGCGGCGGTGCACAGTCACAAAGAATACCACTAAACACACGAAAGTAAAGTTAACCGTTTACGCTTTGCTTATTGCAGTTACTTATCTCGTTAAATCTTTCCGATAGCCAAAGAATGCCTCTGACTTGATTTTCGTCTCTGTGATGCTGTTGCTTTCTCTTTATTCAGCTTCATGTTGAGGTAGCGCACTCGAATAAAAATTCGGGTCCGTAAGAATATTTTCACGACCTCCGGCGCAACGTAAGGATATTTCTGCGAAATTACATCGGCTAATCTGTTAGAAATATTTTTTCTTCTGAAAGTATGTCACTTCCGTTAATCTCGTTGAACAGCAAATCACACTCTGAGATCTGTTGCACCCCCTCGTCAGACAGCACTAACAAACATCCTCGTGATAGAAATTCTATCCATCCGTATACTGCGAGGTGTTTTGGAAGAGGACAAAGTAGTTCATTAGACGACACCCCCAGTGAGGCGACATATTTTGCAGCACGGCGTGCAATTTAGCCTGCCAGAAATCTGAATCCTTCAGCTGGGCATATAACGTCTGTCACAGCAGCCAGTGCAGCAGCCTCACAACTAAAACTTATTTCCTGTCTCTCTGCTTCCCCATCTGACATGGCCATTGCTTCAAACATATCCGGCATAACTCTACATAGCAGAAATTGTTGTGAGTCTTCTTCCTGTCTCACAGATGAAGTATTAGACAATAGAATGTCTTGGACATTCTATCACAGAAGCAACAAACGCAGCCGATGTTTTACTTCTTTAGGGGGAGGATGCTGATAGAAATGTCAAAGACCTCTAATCTGTAAAAACAAGTTTTCAAGACAGTCCTAGTTCAGCCGTGCTATTTACATATATTTTATGCCTAGTGACAAAAAAGAATGAGGCCAAATAAAGCATTAAAGGTAACAGCTTCCTTCGGTTTCGAATCTTCATTGTTTCACAGCACAAATACATTTTGTTGAGAATTATTTTTTGGAGCTGCTCGTTTGTTCCACAGGCACTTACTAATGTCTGTTTGTCAACGATTCTGCAAGAATTTCAAATGTCAAACGAATAATTAACATATTAAACTGAATTAGAGGCATCGAATTTTCTGTCGTGAAACACACGAATAAACGAAAAAAAAAGTTCCCGCTAATACACAGTAAAAAACAAGCTACTGCAGGGATAATGCTACAGCTGCCGCTAAGTGCTTCGGCGGTGACGTCATGCGCAGTACGACGAATTTCTATCTCGGACTGCGCAGTCCATTCGGGCCCCCTCTGCGTCAGGCTAACCCACTGTGTTGCCACTCAAGAAAGCACTATCAAGCATTAACTAATACACTCTGGATATTAAGTATCTTGGTCAACACTATGAATAGCGTGGAATCCTTGGTACTCTCCACTGGAGACTCACTAAGATGTGCTCCTTCTCTTCAGTGCAATTTGTGTTGTGGTCTTCAGTCCGGAGACTGGTTTAATGCAGCTCTCCACAATACCCTATCCTGAGAAAGCCTCCTCATCTCCACATAAGAACGGCAACCTACATATGTCTGAATCTGCTTACTGTACCCATCTCTTGGTCTTCCTCTGCGATTTTTACCACACGCACTTCCCTCCAAAGCTAAATTCACAATTCCTTGATGTCTAAGAATGTGTCCTACCAATCTATCCCTTCTTTTAGTCAAGGTATGCCAGAAATTTCCTTTCTCCCCAATTCTGTTCAGTACCTCCTCATTAGTTACGCGATCCACCCACCTAATCTTAGCATTCTTCTGTAGCACCATATTTCAAAAGCCTCAATCCTCTTCCTGTCCGCACTGTTTATCGTCCACGTCTCACTCCCATACAAGGGAACACTCCATACAAATGCCTTCAGAAAGGACTTCCTTAGGCTTAAATCAATATTCGATGTTAACAAATTTCTCTTTTTCAAGAACGCTTTTCTACCCATTGCCATTCTCCATTTTAAGTCATCTGTACTGCGACCATTTTACTGCCCAAGTAACAAAACTCATCTACCTCCTTTATTGCTTCGTTTCCCAATCTAATTCCTTCAGCATCACCCGATTTTCTTAGACAGCACTCCATTACCCTAGTTTTTCTCTTGTTAATGTTCATCTTATAAGCACCTTTCAGCACACTGTCCATTCCGTTCAATTGCTCTTCCAGGTCCTTTGCTGTATCTGACAGAATTACTATGTCGTCGGCAAACCGCAATGTTTGTAATTCTTCCCCCTGAACTTTAATTCCTTCGCCAAATTTCTCCTTGCTTTCCTTTATAGCTTGCTCAATGTACAAATTGAATAAGAATGGAGAAAGACTACAACCCTGTCTTACTCCCTTTCCAACCACTGCATCCCTTTCATGCCCTTCAACTCTGACAACCGCTGTCTGGTTTTTGTACAAGTTGTAAATAACCTTACGCTCCCTATATTTTACTCCTGCTTGCTTCAAAACTTGAAAGAGTTTATTCCAATCAACATTGTCAAAAACCTTCTCCAAATCTACAAAAGCTAGAAATGTAGGTTTGCCTTTTCTTAATCCAGTGGCGGCGCTAGGCGTCGGCGACGTCGGCGACCGCCGACGGCCTCGCGCCTGTAGGGGCCTCGCAAAACATTGTTAATTTTTTTTATTTTATTTTTTATGTTTAACAGCGCTTTTCAACTGCTAGCTTGTGTAGCGACGACGTACATCTTGCTCAACCTAAGGATGAACACAACATCCGTTTAAACAATAAAAATATTTCAACAAAACACAATAACGACAACCCAGCTCAGTTACAAATGAAACAACAAGGTAGACAACCATGCAGTGATGCCAGGCTGTTAGCACACGCTATGCGTTCGACAACGAGCATCGTCACCCCAGCACGAGTGCTGACGGCTGTTACCGATCAGTTAAGGGAACACCTGTCTTGAATCTGCGCATGCGCACTAAACGACAATGACGAAATGACGCACAAAACGCAGTATCAAGAGACTGAATGAAGAATTGGTTGTTTATTGTAAGTTATTACGTTTATTTCGATACATTTATCACACTGTTGTGATTGATTTCATATTTGTAAGGTAAGTCAGTATTCAGATACATTTCTTAGCATATTTATTTGTCTGTAAAGCATAATTTATATTACTATGGTAAATTTTATGTAAGTGCTACGGTCTGATTAAAATTACTTGATAGTTGAACCAATGGTGGACTGCCTGTTTTAGGCTTGGGGCGGCGTAGATAACAAACTGAGGCCTCCCAGCAGTAAATGCCACATCGACTACTGTCTTCATTTGGTGTATTAACAAGGTATATAGTTCTATGAAATTATGGTTCAAACTGACTTCTCTCGTTACTTTTTCTCTGTTGTTCGGTTTTATTATTTATGTCTTGCGATGAAGCCGCTGTATAGCGAGCGTAGGCACTGGCTATTACCAGTAAAGGACAAAGATTCATGTGCAATGCGTGCGTCCAGCAGAAAGTATTGGTAATCATGATGTCTACAGTTGGTAAAAATCATTGATTAAATGTAGATGTCTCTATGTGTAAATTATGAGAAAGTAATTGTATAATGTAATACTAGAGCTGAAAACTAATATATCTGTAGCAAGCTCTTCGTTGCACTTACGTATTATAAGTACATCTGTGTAGATAGCACAGGCTTCAAGAAACATTGTTCAAATTCTTGATGTAGGCTTGCTAGTTATTCTGCACTGTTGCATGTATCTGTTTATGAAACTTGTTGTTTCTGAAAATGTACCTTTAGGGACTTAAGTCGTTCAGCAAATTCACAATTCATTTAAACGCAATTGCTCCATATCGTGAAGCAGAAGAAAACAAGGAACAGACTGGTGTAACTGCGATAGACCTATTGATTAGCTTGTAATAATTAAAGCTTAATCTCGAGTCTCCGTAATATATCCTATAGTAGGAGGAGATGTGGAACACACACACAAACATCCATTTTATAGTATGTATAGATTTCTTAAGTAATTCTTATATTTTATTACTTGATGTTCTGGCATCATACATGGCCACATATAAACAGTATGTTGCCATGTATGACGATACCGCGTCCAATTCTTTCTGTACTATGACACTGAGTACATTTAAGCACTGTCAAATGAGGTAATTTAGGACAGTATGGTATATTTGCTCTTTCGCGCTGCATAACAACAATTTGCCGCCTACTTTCACTTTCCTACACTAATTATTTTAAGTGAGAAACAGTATTTTCGCATTCTGCAACTTTTATTTTGAGTCTTTTGTAAAACTTGATGTATATATGTGTCAGATTAACAGTCTCGAGGCAGAAATTTCACTCAATATCGTGAATTGGAAGCTTTCTATTGTCCCAACAAGTGGAGAAGCGTTCTAACTGCATTTGTCATCTAGGTCATTAGCCACTTTTTTATGCGTCTCAGGCAAATAGCGGTGCACATGGACTTTTCTATTTTTATTCGTTCTACATACACCCACCACTTCACTGACAAAGAATGAAATCTATACAACCTGTGGAAGGTAAGGTAAAATCAACCTCAAAAGAGTCCGGAATCACCACATTTGATGGAACTGCACTTATCAATGTACTTACTAAAAAAAGTTTTTTTAGATCTTCTGGAGGATCCTCAAGAGGAAGAGACATACGGAAGAAATGGGAGTCCAGTGCATCCAAAAGGAGAAGAAAGGCTAAGACAGCTACATCCAACCAAGCTATCAGTTTGAGCATGATGAAATTTTTGAAGAAACCTACTTCCGGTGAATCTATTCCAGATGCCTCAGATGAATCTGTCCTGCAAGTTTCTGTAGTCGCAGAAACACAACCAGGGTCGAATGATTCTTACCCTTTCTTCATTAGAATTGGGCGAAACTGCTGTTACTCAAAATTCTGAGCCGAATTAGGAGTTAAGAAGTGAAAATATTTGTGATTCAGAAAATCTAGAGTTCATTGTTCATAAAACAGAGTCATTTACAGAATTAGATCCGGGAAAGTGGGTGTTTCGAGTAACAGATTCACAGCGTCATGACGTAATTCAAAATATTCCCCAACAAAACCTCCAGAAATCTGATGAGAGCTACCCCAAATAATCAAATGAAAGACATTTTACTAAATTTCATTTTACTAGAAAACTGAGTAATGGTGAAGATCAACATTGCAGGTGGTTGGTTTACTCCAGATCTCAAGATAAAATTTATTGCTTTCCATGACTCTTTTTCACATTTGCAGACACAGATGGTAAAAGAAAGCTGTTGTGACTGGAGAGATCTGTGGAGGATATTGCAAAGACATGAACAAAGTCTACGACACATGGAGTGTATGATTAAATTGATGGAATTCTATAAAGGAATGAAATATGGGAAATCGATAGATAAGGAAAACGATAGACAATCTCAGAAGTTTTGGTATAACTTGGTTGAAAGATTGATCGATATTATTAACTACTTAGCCTCACACAAGCTGGCATTTGGAAGTCATCGAGAATCTCTTAACCTGAATGATACTAGAAACAGTGGAAATTTTATAGACCTATTTAAACAGTTATCCAAATGTGATCTAACACTAAAAGAGCACTTGCAACGAATTAATGAGAGGCAACATTCTCAGCATTATCTGAGGCACGTGATCCAAGATGAATTAATTTCATTACTGTCAAAATCTGTCATTAACGAAATTGTAGAAAGAGTCAAACAAGCTAAATATTATGCCTTCATGCTCGATTTTACCAGAGATGTGAGCCGTGTGGAACAAATGACAATAATATTAAGATGTTGCAATTCCTCAGCTGGAGAGATAGAGGAACACTTTGTTGGGTTTATTGCCGTTGCAGAAACAATGGGAGAGTATTTAACAAATGCAGTTTTAAAGGAACTAGAAATAATGATCAAGATATATAAAAAACTGTCAAGAAGAGGGATATGATAACGGCGCCAACATGGTTGGCATTAATAAAGGTGTTAGAACAAGAATACTCAATATTAATTCATGACATTCATTGCGCCATGCGGATGCCATTCTTAGAATTTGCTTCTCATAGATGCAGCTAACTCATCTACAGCAGCTACAACAGTTTTCGCCTTCATCAATAAAATTTATGTGATCTTTACAAGCTCTAGAAAGTGTTGGGAACTTATGACAAGTAAATTGAAATTGACATTGAAACCTCTGTCTGAAACAAGATGGGTTAGCAGAATCGGAGCACTAAAAGCTATATTCCAGAATGAAACTTCACTCTGCAGCGGAGTGTGCGCTGATATGAAACTTCCTGACAGTTTAAAATTGTGTGCCGGAACCGGGACTCGAACCTGGGAACTGGTTCGAGTCCCGGTTCCGGCACACAATTTTAATCTGCCAGGAAGTTTCAAAAGCTATATTATTCAAATTTGATGTCATCGAAAGCGGAAGTAAAACTGTTGATTCTGAAACTCTTAGTGACTGTGAAGCAGTCTCGAACGAAATGTTAACTTTCGAGTTTACTCTTGCAATACACGTGTGGTACGATAATTTACTACGTGTGAACAATATAAATAAACAATGGCAGTCGGTTCAAATGAACCTGAAAGTAAGTGTTGACTCTTTACGTTCATTTCGTGACTGGATTCGAGAATTCCGTGTTATAGTATTTGACACATGCGTTGTAAAAGCTCGTTTGTTTGAAAAAAAAAAAATAGTTACGAAATTGAGTTTGTGAGTTTAAAAGGAAAATAATAGCACAGAAAAAAACGAATGTTTGATTACGAACAAATTGATGAACCAATACAATCTGCAGAAACGCAGTACAGAGTTATTTTTTTTAACACAATGATAGTTGCTGTAACAGTCGACAGTGAATGTTGATTGAAAGCGTTCGAAGTATATTCTGAGCGATTTGGTTTTATTTATGATATTAATTATTTGAAATCTCTATCCAAGGAGGACCTTCAAAGGGTTGTAATGACTTAGTTATGGTACTCCGAGAAGGCGAAAATAGTGCAATACGGCCTTTAGAAATTTACGAGGAACTCCAGCTTTTAAAATCCAATCCACTAGACTCAATCAAAGACGCGAAACAACTTCTTCAGTACAGTTTAGAAAACAATTTGGAAGAAGTATATTTAAATGTTTACAGATTATGCACTGAAACGTGGCCCCTGAGCGGACAATGTTGGGAGCTGAAGCTTGCATTCAGCTCGTAGTACACTGGCTTTTAGAACAAGCCCCGCCTCTTTCTCCCAGTGCCGCCAGTTTACGGCGTATAGATTTCAGAATTTAGAAGAAACAACATGTAAGGGGTTAAAGCGTCACAGATGGGACACGAAATTATCACTTTAATGTTTGAATAAAGGAAAACTGGACGTATATCAACAATATATTAATATTTTAAAGGACTTATTAAGCGGGTGTAGCAACAGCGCCTTCTCTTTTTACTGCCGTAACTGAATAACAATCTGAATTAACATTTTTCATACCACTTTCAAGGACTTACGGTATGTGGACTTATTTTAGCAAATACCAAAGTGGAATACAATAATCAATACCAAGCACAAATCAACAATACATTGACGATGTCTCCGATGTAAAATACTGTTACGAGGTAAGGTTTGTAGAGATCATAAACATTCCGTAGACACACGAACTCAGCCGACTTCCGCCAATCACACAGGTGCCATGAAAAGTGCATGACCCGTATATAACAATCAGAATTATGCTCACAGTTCCAGGCAGAGATAAGCTTTTCAAAATTGATTAAGAGTTTCTTGAGAAGCACAATGAGTCAAGAAAGACTATCTGCGTTGTCCGTACTATCAACTGAAGCCGAAGTAGCGGCTATTAATAAGTATTATGTGATCTTTAAAAAGTTAAGTGAGGCGAAAAGCCGAAAAGTTTCTCTATTAAATTTGTGTTTATTGTAATATTTGTCATTTCATTAATACTTTTATACTATAATAATAAAATTTTAGTATAATGATTACTAGTGTATAATTTAGCTCATTTTATTTAACGTTTACTGCCTTACTGAAAAAATGGAAGGGGCCTCGCAAAGACGAGTTCGCCGACGCCCAGTTTTCGTCTAGCGCCGCCACTGTCTTAATCTATCTTCTAGGATAAGCCGTAAAGTGAGTATTGCCTCCCGTGTTCCTACATTTCTCCTGAACCCAAACTGATCTTCCCCAAGGTCGGCTTCTACCAGCTTTTCCATCCTTCTGTATATAATTCGTGTTAATATTTTGCAACCATGACTTATTAAACTGATGGTTCTTTAGTTTTCACACCTGTCTGCATCTGCTTTCTTTGGAATGGGGATTATAACATTTTTCTTAAAGTATGAGGGTACTTCGCCTGTTTCATACATCTTATACACCAGGTGAAACAGGTTTGTCATCGCTGGTTCTCCCAGAGACTTCAGTAGCTCTGAGGGAATATCATCTACTCCAGGGGCCTTGTTTCGACTTAGGTCTTTCAGGGATCTGTCAAATTGTTCTCTCAGTACAGTATCTCCTATTTCATCTTCATCTACATCCTCTTCCCTTCCTACAATATCGTCTCTAAGGTCATTTCCTTTGTATAGCCCCTCTATATATTCTTTCCTCCTTTCAGATTTCCCTTCTTTGCTGAGAATTGGTTTCCCATTTGAGTTCTTGATATTCGTAGAGTTGCTTTTCTTGTCCCCAAATGTCTCTTTTATTTTCCTGTAGGAGGTATCTACTTTTCCCCTTCTTATACATTCTTCTACAGATTTGCATTTGGCTTCTAGCCACTCCTGCTTAGCCATTTTGCACTTACTGTCAATCTCATTTTTTAATCGTCTGTACTCCATTTTGCCTGTTTCATTTACTGCATTTTTATATTTTCTCCTTTCATCGACTAAATTTAGTATCTCCTGTGATATCCAAGGATTTTTTGTAGGTCTTGCCTTCCTACCTATTTTGTCCTCTGCTACCTTCACTATTTCATCTCTCAATTTTACCCATTCCTCCTCTACTGTTTTATTTTCCCCTGTTTCTGTCAATTGTTGCCTAAAGCTCCCTCTGAAATTCTTAAGAACCTCAGGTTCCTTCAATTTATCCAGGTCCCATCTCCATCTGCGTCCTAAAGTTTTAAGTAAACATTCGTTGTTGAGAGCGGTATTGTGTGGCTTCTATAAGTATTTTAAAATGTCCGTATTCCCCTTAGAAGGCAAGTGGCTTTCGGGCCGAAGACCACTCGAGGCAAGGGAGTGGGGCGATGAGCTTTCCGCCCACCTGTGTATTGTCGCTGGTCGCTGCTATGCAGGCGCCTCGCCTCGCTTTAGAAAAACAAGTGTTTGTTCACTACTACGCTCAGCCCTGATTATCTTGTTGTACTTGCGATATGATCTCGTAATTTCATATCAAACTGTAATTGTTTACAAGCCGAGGCTGGGCTCCTGACGACAATTAATTGTGTCTCGATACCTCATGGTCTGTTCTCCCTGATGCGGGAATACAGTATTGTGGCTGCGAGCATTATAGAATAAATAGGCTGTGGTATAGGAAAGGGACAGCGTGGCGAATGGAGATTTGTGTGTGGCGGGAGACGTGCAGGGAAGAGTCCTCTGCAGTGAGGCTGGTCACTGTGTCCTCGGTGGCGGATTGGTCAACGCGTCTGCCTAGTAAGTTCCGGGCGCCGTGGCTCAGCGCGCCCGGACAGAGGGCTGAACGCTCTCTGTAATAAAAAAGCTGAGCCAACAACAGACCGAACAAGAACGAACAAACATGATCAACGTCCGCAACGAAAAGAACTACCCATAGAGAGAGAAAAAAAAAAAAAAAAAAAAAAAAAAAAAAGTAAGCAGGAGATCCCGGGTTCGAATCCCGGCCGGGCACAAATTTTCATTCGCCACAGTTTGTTATTCCATCTAAACCTAAAACAGTGAAGCCATAACATCGCAAATTGCGATTTTTTTTCTGTAATTATTATCTTTGAAAATGTCCATAACCCATTGAGTTTATATCCAAAAGACTCGTCTTGATGAGTATAATGTGATTTTGAGGTCGGAATATGCAGGAAATTTCAGGACAACTTGACAACTTACAATGTTTTTCGGGTATATAGAAGAAATGGTGATTGATTTCATGTAAGACAAAAAGGGAAATGTTTCTACCAGGCAAGAGTAGCCCAATGGTGATAATTTAGCTAAATATAGGAATACTGTAAAATATTTTTTTTAAAGTAATTCAGATAGCTAAACAAATGCACCATAAGAGGAAGAAACCAGTATCAGGCAACAAAATAAAAACAATATGATATAGAGTGAACGAGGAGACTGGTAGAACAAGAAAGGAACAGTAGCAGACAGCATTAAGAGTAGATGATATCTTAGTAATTGATGGGCATAGTCTGGCAAATATGTTTAACAAGTACTTTATATCCCATATTGATAGTATGGATTGTCAGGCTCAGTAAATGATGCCCTTGAATATCTTAAACTGACATGTACAAATAACTTCAGGCGCTTGACATGTCACGCACTTCTGTACAAGAAATTACTTCCATAATAAAATCCTTAGGGAAAAAAAAAACCATTCCAGTGAGGGCTAAAATATGTAGATATGAAACCTCTATTCAAGAAAGAGGATAGAGAAATACCATCAGACTACAGGCCGATTGCACTTGTGCTAGCAATCTCGAATATTCTAGAAAAGGTAATGTACAAGCAGCTTCTCAACCACCTGACTACAAATACGACATGGCCCAGAACACAGTTTGTATTTCTGAAAGTTTCCGATATTGAGGAGACAGTTTACACCTACAGTGAGAATCTACTTAATTAATTAGAGAATAAACTAAAAGCAACAGGTATTTTCTGAGATAAAAGCATTTGATTGTGTCACCCACAAAATCATTTTAAGTTCATTAGAATCCATAGGTGTCATGGGAATTACTGCAAAATGGTTCAAGTCATACCTCACTAACATGAAGCAAAAGACGTCAGTGCAAGGGACTCGTGAATTGAGCCATCAGTCATAGTCGGATTGGGAAGAAATAACATGTGGTGTCCAACAAGGATCCATCTTAGGGCCATTGCTTTTTCTTCTGTACAGTAATGACCTCTCATCAGTTATACTGCCAGAAGCAGATTTCGTTTTGTTTGCAGATCATACAAGTATTTCAATAAATAGCATGTCAAGTATAGTTCTAGAAAGTTCTGATAATGATATTTTCCTGAACATTAATAAATGGTAGAAAGCAAACTCACTGACATTAAACTTTGGAAAGACTCACTGCATGCAGTTCAGAACATGTAAGAAGTTTCCATCCAGCATATGCATAAAGTATGAAGAAGAGCAGACAGAAGAGGTTGACAGTAATAAATTCCTGGGATTAAAGCTTGATTATAAATTCAGATAGGAGGAGTAAGGCACAGAACTGCAGAAACGAATTAACAAATCTGTACTTGCAATACAAGTGTTATCAGATGTAGGAGACATGAAAATAAAAAAAGCTTGCATACTTTACTTACTTTCATTTCATAATGTCATATGGTATAATATTTTGTCGCAACTCTTCAATACAATAAAATGTTTTCAGAGTGCAAAAACATGTAATACGTATTATTTTTGGATTAAATTCATGGATATCCTGTAGAAGCCTCTTCAAAGAACTGGGAATACTAACTACTGCCTCTCAGTGTATTTATTCCTTAATGAAATTTGTCATAAGTAATATATCCCTTTTCCCAAGAAAAAGCTCAGTTCGTAACAGCCGACCGCGGTGGCCGAGGGGACTAAGGCGCTCCAGTCACGGTCTGCACGGCCACTTCGGTCGGGGGTTCGAATCCCCCCTCGGGCATGGATATTTGTGCCGTCCTAGTTCGTACGTAGTTCATAAGTAGTTTGTAAGTTTAGGGACTGATGACCCCGTAGTTAGGTCCCATAGACTATACAAATATTTTTAGTTCGTAACAAGAAGTTAAAACCACATACTTCAAAATGGGGTCCACTACGCAGGAATACACATTTTCAATAAGTTACCAGCCACCATTAAAATTTATCTACAAATTGAGATAAGGTTAAGAAGAACCTAAAAAACTTCCTTGTGGCTGACGAATTTTTAAACAGAACCAAATGATGTACTATATTTATACTATTAGTATTATTATATAATCAAATGTGTGTAAAAAAATAAACAAAAAACCCTGATATACTCCACATCCACGAGGATCTCCTGAACATGGATCTATGGAACGAACAATTAATGTAATGTAAATCTAATTTAATGTAATGTCTAAATAGTGCCAGGGTTGCTCTACTACCCCAGAGGGAGGTGTTTCATGGACCAGTAGTTTTCTGTAGGCAAGAGATTGACATAACATGGAGGGCAGCACAGCGATGCAGTGCAATGGGCGGAGAAGTAGTCTTAAAGACTGCGTGCTCTGTGCGTTCGTGTATTATCCTGACATAATCAGGCCGTCGCCAAGCTGCGAAGATAGGGACGGAGAACAGCCTCGAATACTTCAGAGATGCAACGCTGGCTGGTTAATGTATAGGCAGTGCATACTAGCGCACAAGGGTGAGGGGGTAAGGTGCAGGCGTGGTCCAGTACCACCCCAAACCAGGATCAGTATGGTGATGCGTAACGCAACATCTAAAGAGGAGCTCACTACGGTGTCTCCAGACCCTAATCGTACTTGAGACCCACTCAAAGGATAAGGTTACAAGAAAATGAATCAATTGCAGCTTCAAATCACAATTTATTGAAAGAAATGGTGATCATTAGTGAATATAGATATGAATAGGACAGTCAAACATATACTCTAGTTTCAGGGTACTCGCTAAGGATAGGCAACCCACTTGCAAACCAAATTGATAAAGATTACTCCATTTATAACGAAAAGGAAACAAGGTTCCCATAAGGGAGGCTGTTAGACAAAATTAGTCCCTTTTGCACTCATTTATTACAAAGTTATTACCATTCCTTGATACAGTGACGAAACACTGACTTTCCATGACAATCTTAAATTGACCTGCTTTAAGAAAAGGATGTTAAAAATTATTATTACTTCTTTTAAGAACATCAACCTTTAAACAAATGTAATTAAATTGGATTTTTATAACCAGTCAATACTAACTGATTTAGTCCCAACATGGACTTTCAATGAGAGACCAATAATTGCATTTTAAAACACATGACCTCTTATTACACCTTTAGAGGAAAACGTTCGCTTTAAGTTCATAAAGGGTCTCAAACAGTTCCAAAGGCACAACATTAATAGCACATCTGAACATGAAATTGATACATCATCGTAAATGATCATTTAAATGAAAGTGCTCTATAGCTAGTGAAAGCCTACTGCAATTCCAAAGGGCCCTTTGCGAAGCGTATTTTACAAAAGCAGACAAAATAGAAATTAAATCTCCTAGAACATAGTTCCGATTCTGTCTTTCAAGGAAAAGTAGTAAATTTGAACTCACAATAATTCTTTACATAAATAACAACCGCCAAGCGGCTTATAAACAGTGACGGCTTCCTGCACTTCCAGTGCAGCTTGCTTTGCAGGTGCGTGTTTCCTCCTTCCCAGCGTGGCAGAAACTGTTAGGGCCGCTCACCAGGAGAAATAAGACGACGGAACTCACAACAGGTACACAGGGAACAACAGGTTCTAGAACACACAGAGAAGGTGATTAGTTCAATAAAGCTGCCGTTGATTCGCACCTTGTCTGAAGCAACAGAATTCCAAGCCGTTAACAGTTCGAAAGCAGCCAATCCAATGACGTAGTGAGACGAATATATACACTACCAGTAGCCCAGGTGAAGTCACCTTAACTGAACCCAATACCAATGCAGTCAGCACCCCTTCCAGCAACGGCCAATAGATCAAAAACTCAGACTAGGTCGAGTCAATACGACCGCCAGAGGAAAATGTTCAGATGTTTGAATAGTTTATGGGACTTAACTACGGGGTCATCAGTCCCTAAACTTACAAACTACTTATGAACTACTTACGAACTAGGACGGCACAAATATCCATGCCCGAGGGGGATTTCCTTCATTTTTGTTTTAAATGAAAGGTATTCATCCCAAGATTTGTCACCAAGTGTCAGAATTTACATAACTCTCGCCTTCCTTTTTTCTATATTCAAACGCGATTTCCTTTTGTATATTTTTTATGTGGATGTGCTTGCTGTAAATTAATGTCAGTCGGTCAGGTCGTTCTATCCGGCCGATTTCCTTCCTTTTTGCTTTAAACGAAAGGTATTTATTCGTAGATTTGTCATGAAGTATCAGAATTAACGTAGGTCTCCCCATCCGTTATTTTTATTCAAACGCGGTATTCTTCTGTCCTTGTACTGAATATTTTAATCAGTTTGTTTTACGATATTTTCAGTTCTAATTAAGGTACGCGGTTCTTTTTGATCTAACAACACTCAGCGGATCAACTCTTTTATTTGCGCTTTTAAACACTTGCATTGATTGATTCTGAAGAAAGCTATGCGTGAACATTCAACTTAACTTCCATTTTTCCCAAGTATTTTGTCATTCCACTAACGATGGGAAGTATTCACACGGGTCCTCTACTATATTATGGTTGCAGTACAGAAGATATAAAAAGCAGAATGGTAATGGGAAGAAAAGCGTTTTTTAAAAATAAAAATTTGTTTGCATCGAATATTAAGTGTATGGAAATCTTTTCAGAAGGCAATTGTGTTGAGTTTCGACTCGTGGAGGGTTGAAACATGGACTATAAATAAGACACGAATAGATGAGTTTGAAATGTGGTGCTATAGAAGAATTCTGAAGATTAGGTGGGTAGGTCGTGTAAGTAATGAGAAGCTACTGAACAGAGTTGGGGTAAAAGATAAAGCAGTCAACAATCCGAAGATTGGTTTGAACACCACAGTGCTTTACTAGGCGTGGTCATGTTTGAAGGTGATAGGGCGTTGCCTTCCTCCGACCTTCTAACTGACTTACCCAGCCATTTATAGGGGAACCTATAATTTAACGTAGATTCCAAACCACTGTGCTATTTGGTATTTTTCACATCAACAACATTGCCAGAGATGATATGAAGTGGAAAGTGACAGACCTGGCAGGGAGCGAACCCGGAACCTCCGGATTCATAGTCTCGCACTATACATCTACATCTACATGCATACTCCGCAGTTCACCGTAAGGTGCGTGGCGGAGGGTACACTGTACCATTACTAGGCATTTCCTTTCCTATTCCACTACCAAATACAACGAGGAAAAAAAGAATGCCTATATGCCTCCGTACGAGCCCTAATTTCTCTTATCTTGTCTTTGTGATCTTTACGCGAAATGTAAGTAGGCGGCAGCAAGATCGTACTACACTCAGCTTCAAATTCCGGCCCTCTAAATTTACTTAACAGAAATTCACGAAAAGAACGTCGTCTTTCTTCCAGCGATCCCCAATTGAGTTGCCGGAGCATTTCCGTGACACTCGCGCATTACTCGAACCTACCGGTAACAAATCTAGCTGCTCGCCTCTGAATCGCCTCTATGTCTTCCTTCAAACCGATCTGCTGCGGGTCCCAAACACTTGAGCAATACTCAAGACGTGGTATTTTATACGCGGTCTCCTTTACAGGTGAAGTACATCTTCCCAAAATTCTCTCAATAAACCGAAGTCGGCTGTCCGCCCTACTCACAACTGTCCTTACATGCTCGTTCCATTTCACATCGCTCTGCAATGTTACGCCTAGATATTTGAACGACGCGACAGCATCAAGAAGCTCACTACTAATGCTGTATTCGAACATTATAGGATTGTTTTTTCTACTCATGCGCATCACCTTACATTTTTCTACATTGAGAGCTAGCTGCCATTCTTCGCACCAACTAGAAATTTTGTCTAAGTCATCCTGTATGCTATTACAGTCAGTTACAGACGACACCCTCCCATACACCACAGCATCATCAGCAAACAGCCGCAAATTACAACTTACTCTGTCCATCAGATCATTTATATAGATAGAAAATGATAGCGGTCCTATCACACTCCCCTGGGGCACGCCTGACGATACACTCGTCTCTGATGAACACTCGCCGTCAAGAACAACGTACTGCGTTCTATTACTTAGGAAGTCTTCCAGCCAGTCACAAATCTGTGAACTTATTCCATAAGCTCGTATCTTCGTTAGCAGTCTGCAGTGTGGCACCGCGTCGAATGCCTTTTTGAAGTCGAGAAAAGCACAATCCACCTGTTGCCCTTCATCCATGGCTCGCAAGATGTCATGTGAGGAAAGGGCAAGCTGAGTTTCATATGAACGATGTTTCCTAAACCCGTGCTGATTCATGGAAAGAAGCTTTTCCGTTTCAAGGAAATTTACTATATTCTGAGGATATGCTCTAAAATTCTACATGAAACTGATGTCAACGATATTGGCCTGTAATTGTGTGGGCCAGGTCTCTTTCCTTTCTTACACACGGGCGTCACCTTGCGCTTTTTTCCAATCACTAGGCACCTAAGTAGGGGGCCAATGCCGCAGAGTATTCTTTGTAAAACCGAACTGGTATTCCATCCGGATCACCAAGCTAGGAAGAAAAGGAATTTTCTGCATACCTTGAGTAAAAGAAGGGATCAGTTTGAAGGACACATTCTTAGACTTTGCATTTGGCATAGGAGGGATGAATCGCAGAGGGAGACCTAAAGGCGAATACGGTAAGCAAATTAAAATAGATGTGGGTTGTTGTTCTTATCTGGAGATGAAGAGGCTTGCTGACGTTAGAGTAGGGTGCAGAGCTGCATGAAATCAGTCTCGGGACTGGAGACGACAACAACACATGGATTCGGGTGTTGTTCTATTGTATACTGAGGTGGTTTGACAATCAGTGGCACTATCACCTGCCAGCTGGCACCACCTTGCACGAGCGTTTAGACGGTTTAAACGCAGACCGGAGGTCGTCGCCGCGGCATCTCTCCCCGCGGACGGCGCCGGCCGACATTACATTATACGGCCCGCTGCTCGCTGCCCGCTGCGTGCTGCCGGCTAATTAAAATGGCCGCCCGGCGTCGCGACGCCTCGGTTTCCGCCAGCGACGCCGCACGCGACGCCCGCAGCTCGCGTGCCGACCCGCACCGCCGGCGTCTCCGATGCGTCCGCACGAGCTTCGCAATCCATGCAGGTGACTGTGCAAGCAATACAAGGTACACGAGAACTATCCTTTGTACTAATAATACTTATTTAAATTTAATTAATGTAACTGATAACTAATGGAGTGCAGTGTAAGAAAATCAGGTGATGGTGAAGTAATTAGATTGGGAAACGGAGCAATAAAGGAGGTAGATGAGTTTTGTTACTTGGGCAGTAAAATAACAAATGATGGTCGCAGTACAGAGGATATAAAATGCAGAATGGCAATGGGAAGAAAAGCGTTCTTGAAAAAGAGAAAATGGTTAACATCGAATATTGATTTAAGCCTAAGGAAGTCCTTTCTGAAGGCATTTGTATGGAGTGTTGCCTTGTATGGGAGGGAGACATGGACGATAAACAGTGTGGACAGGAAGAGGATTGAGGGGGCCGGCCGCGGTGGCCGAGGGGACTGAGGCGCTTCAGTCACGGTCTGCACGGCCATCACGGTTGGGGGTTCGAATCCCCCCTCGGGCATGGATATTTGTGCCGTCCTTGTTCGTAAGTAGTTCATAAGTAGTTTGTAAGTTTAGGGACTAGTGACCCCGTAGTTAAGTCCCATAAGATTTACAAAACAAAGATTTGATTGAGGCTTTTGAAGTTGGAGCTACAGAAGAATGCTGAAGATCAGGTGGGTGGATCGCGTAACTAATGAGTAGGTACTGAACAGAATTGGGGAGGAAAGAAATTTCTGGCATACCTTGACTAAAAGAAGGGATAGATTGGTAGGACACATTCTTAGACATCAAGGAATTGTGCATTTAGCGTTGGAGGGAAGTGTGTGGGGTAAAAACCGCAGAGGAAGACCAAGAGATTGATACAGTAAGCAGATTCAGACAGATTGGCCGTTCTTATGTGGAGACGAAGAGGCTTGCTCAGGATAGGGTATTGTGGAGAGCGGCATCAAACCAGTCTCCGGACTGAAGACCACAACAACAACAACAACTGATAACACTGTTGGAAATATGAACGTCAATATGGCAATGATCACCCGGTCGAATATTTCGAACAGATGCACTACGCAGCATGCAAACAGTAACTTATTTTGGATTAACCAAGGAATGCAGCGTCAAACAGGAAACAGCAATGAGATACACAGCAAATGCCTTCAGCTCGTAGATGATTGCGACTGCGTCTTCGGCATACGTGCGGTGTAGAGCTCCCACGACCATCGAAATCATGCGACACGAAGCGCGACGATCGAATAGCGACAGGACACACTAGCAAGCGCGGACTGAGATCTAATGGGCCACTCAGCTGCGTGTACATTCTCGAGTGCGCTCTATGCCAAAAACTCGCAATCCATGCAGGAGTACATTAGCTCCACCTACTGCTAAAAGTGCAGTCTTACACTGAGATGGGTGCGAGGCTGCGATTTGTGACTTTCTGTGTCTGTGGAAAGGTAACTGCCGTTTTATCGCTTCAGTTCTTTTATAAAAATTAAGTTCTTCAATATCCGTCTGTAGATCGCTTTAATTTTTTATAACATGAACGGTTTCGGGACAGCTGCCCATCTTCAGATATGAGAACAAATGTTACAACTGATTGTAAGCTACTATTTACAATTTACACTACTAGCCATTAAAATTGCTACACCAAGAAGAAATGCAGATGATAAAGGGGTATTCATTGGACATATATACTAGAACTGATATGTGATTACATTTTCATGCAATTTGGGTGCATAGATCCTGAGAAATCAGTACCCAGAACAACCACCTCTGAGCGTAATAACGGCCTTGATACACCTGGACATTGGGTCAAACAGAGCTTGGATGGCGTGTACAGGTACAGATGACCATGCAGCTTCAACACGATACCACAGTTCATCAAGAGTAGTGACTGGGTTATTGTGACGAGCCAGATGCTCGGCCACCATTGACCAAACCTTTTCAATTGGTGAGAGAGCTGGAGAATGTGCTGGCCAAGGCAACATTCGAACATTTTTCGCATTCAGAAAGGCCCTTACAGGACCTGTAACATGCGGTCGTGCATTATCCTGCTGAAATGTAGGGTTTCGCAGGGATCGAATGAAGGGTAGAGCCACAGGTCGTTACACGTCTCAAATGTAACGACCACTGTTCAAAGTGCCGTCCATGCGAACAAAAGGTGACCGAGACGTGTAAACAATGGCACCCATACCATCAAGCCGGGTGATACGCCAGTATGGTGATGACGAATACACGCTTCCAATGTGTGTTTACCGCGATGTCGCCAAACACGAATGCGACCGTCATGATACTGTAAACAGAACCTGAATTCATTCGAAAAAATGACGTTTTGCCATTCGTGCACTCAGGTTCGTCGATGCGTACACCATCGCAGGAGCTCCTGTCTGTGATGCAGCGTCAAGGGTAACCGCAGCCATGGCCTCCGAGCTGATAGTCCATGCTGCTGCAAACGTCGTCGAACTGTTCGTGCACATGGTTGTTGTCTTGCAAACGTCTCCATCTGTTAACTCAGGGATCGAGACGTGTCTGCACGATCCGTTATAGCCATGCGGATAAGATGCCTGTCATCGCGACTGCTAGTGATACGAGGCCGTTGAGGTCCAGTACGGTGTTCCGTATTGCCCTCCTGAACCCATCGATTCCATATTCTGCTAACAGTCACTGGATCGCGACCAACGCGAGCACCAATCTCTCGATACCATAAACCGTAATCGCGATAGGCTACAGTCCGACCTTTATCGAAGTTGGAAGCGTGGTGCTACACATTTCTCCTCCTTACACAAGGCATCACAACAACGTTTCACCAGGCAACGCCGGTAAACTGCTGTTTGTGTATGAGAAATCGGTTAGAAACTTACCTCATGTCAGCACGTTGTAGGTGTCGTCACCGGTGCCAACCTTGTGTGAATGCTATGAAAAGCTAATCATTTGCTTATCACAGAATCTTCTTCCTGTCGGTTAAATTTTGAGTCTGTAGCGCGTCATCTTCGTGGTATAGCAATTTTAATGGCTAAGAGTGTGGATCGGTGGATTCATTTTCGTTAAAAATACTCTCAGTAAGTGACTATTGACTTACATAAAAAATCATTTCCAAAGTCAAGGTGTAAAATTGCGGTCAGGGTATCCCAATTGTGACTAAAATTTTATACCTTGACTGCTATTTTATACCTTGACTTTTTTATGTAAGTGAATAGTCACTTATTGAGAGTAATTTTAACGATAATGTATCCACCAATCAGATGAATGGAAATATATTATATAAAGCCTCAGGAGTCTACTGTATTTTTGTAACGACTGTGAACAATCTTTCACCACGCGACAGGTTACTCTGTAACTTCAAAGAATTTGTATGTTTTTCATAAGTTTTATTCCATTATGTTTTTAGGTTTTATGCTTTGTAAATAGTAGCTTACACTCAGTTGTACATTTGTTAACAGTTCTGAAGATGGGCAGCTGTCCGGAAACTGGACATGTTATAGAAAATGAAAGCGATCAGCAGACGGATATTCAAGAGTTTTGTTCATAAGATGATCGCAGAAAATCCCTCATGACTCAAAAGTCTAGTTTTGATCAATTCTTTTATTCCTTCCATACGCGTTTCGCCCACTTCTTCACAGCATTATCAGTGGATTTCCTACCTGGAAATTTCATTTTTGCTTATTCATACAGTCTTAAGAGATTATGAACAGTCTGTTTCACCGACTGGAAGCTGTGTCTCGATTAGGGATTTGTTTCTTTACATGTGATGCCGCATAAATAAGCTAACGTTTTGGAAAGACAGAGTATGAATTCAGTAGACAAAACAGACAAATCTATTCATCAATATACTCCGAAATTTACTAAAGTCGCAGACATATACCAAAGAGCTGGAACACGCTACAAACAAACGAGCAGCAACACCACAGCTCAAAAATAAGTAAGCCAAAACAGCCACATAGAAATAATTTCAATATAACTTCCATGCTAATGTAGGCTACAATAAATCAGTTTTCGTAAACAAAAACGTCTTGTTGTTGCAGATGACAGGTTGTCAAAAATTCTTCATTCCACAACCAATGCACATAAATATCCTGTGAATGACACAATGTAAGTACCTTGAATAAATTATGCCTAAAACATCTAACAAAATTGTCAAACCAAACAACTTGTGCAGACAATAGTATAATCCAATATGGAACATGTTATTACAGAAAATAAACAACATAAACCCACGGAAGGTGGCACAATAAGTTTGTTTGTAAATCTATCGGACCAAACTGCGTGGTCATCAGTCCGTAGCTTACAAACTACTTAAACCTAGGTAAACTAACCTAAGGACAGCACACACACACACATACCCATGCCCCAGGGAGGACTCGAACCTCCACGGCGAGCAACCGCGCGCTCCGCAGCGAGACGCTTTAGACCGCTCGGCTACTCCACCGTGGCGCACAATGAGTGCCGAAACTAGTTTGGGTATTTAAACAAAACAAAAAGTGTCTTCCATAAGGCGGAATAAAACACAATTCTAGCTGGAATATTATTTACCAACTGCAATGTAATACTTCTGATACGAGATATACGAGGGCGGATCAAAAAGTAAGTGTTACTAACTCGCCGCAAGGGCCCGCTGTGTTTCGCAGTCGTGGCCAGAGTGGGAAAAGGGACGTTAACTGCGCAGACGTCAAGTAGGACGGTTGCTGCGGTTCGTCGTCGTGTTGTGTGTGACTAGCTAAAAGCAATGGCGCATCAACTGAATGATCAAATTTGAGGTGCGAACAACACACCAATTTCTATGGGCCATACAGGTAAATTGCACGGATATTCATCGTGAAATCACTGCTGCATCTGGACAGCATGCAATTAAAGGAAAGCGCAGGAGGGAAATTGAGCGCCGGTGTGATTTTGTAGCACGATGACCGTTCCGACAAATGTTTAAAGTCACTTGGAACAATATGTGCAAAAGTGAACTTACATTGTATGTTGTCATAGCTGTGTTGCTTTAGCACAGGCGGTTTAATAAATGGCCATAATATGATCTGCCCTCGTACACGGTCAAATAAGCAGAATATTTGATATCTATATAAAGAACATATTAGAGCCTGGAAGTATGGAACAAACCATTCTATATTTGCTTAACACCTAACACAATCGCCGCAGCCGAGCGCATTGAGGAGCTATGTTACGATGCGCGAGACCGTTCCCCGTCTCGGGTTTGAATCCCCCCTCCCTCGGGAATGGATGCTTGTGCAGTCCTTAGTATAAGCTAGTTCATGAGTAGTTTGTAAGTTTAGCGACTGAAGACTCTGTAGATAAGTCCCATAAGCTCTACAAACATTTGAACATTGAACATACACAATCATAAACCAACATCCAAAAAGGAAGGGATGAAACAATAAACAATAGAAATTAACTTATATAACACTACAAGAAAATCACCACATCCAAAAGCGGAATTGAAAATCGTGTTTAATGACCAAGTACGGATATCAAATAACCCACTGTTGACATTAACAGCTGAAACAGAAAAAAATCCACTGCCCTAACTTTCCCATTAACCTCCCTCCCATAAAACAATTAAGTAGATGTTCAAATCATCAAAACGCAGCAATTTCTATTCCTATCTGATATTACACACACAGAATGAGAGAAAAAAATACGTATTATTGAACACAAAACATACAGAAGCCCCTTACATAAACTTAGTTCCGTTGGAAACATGTGTATACAAACGAATTCCTAACCGGGATGCACCTTCAAGTTTGTGAAATAGTAAACATTGAAAAAGTGATAAAATGAAGAAGGAAGTACACAAATTAAGCCGAGGTTGTGTTAATTGAACTATTGATCACATAGAAAGAACACCATGAAAATTAAGGCACTACAAAAAGAGAGTAGCGTAGATTTATTTCGATTACAATAAAATGAACATTTTATAACTACTTTAGGCTATATCAGTAACCAAAACTGTCATAGTAAAGATTACGGGACTTTAATTTCTAAATACAAATAATTCGGTGGTGGCTGCGGAAGCTGGCTACGTAAACAGACTTGTTGTGGAATGAAACTTTCACACTGAAGTGGTATGTGTGCTGATATGAAACTTCCTGGCAGATTAAAATTGTATGCGGAAACTTGTAGTCGAACCTCGCACTTTGCCTTTCTCGGGCAATGGTTCCAGGTTCGAGTCCCGGTTCCAGCATACAATTTTAATCTTCCAGGAAGTTTCAGACGTGTTGTATATAACCTTTATAGAATATCAAACGAGCATGTTACAACTAGTTATAATAAATCTATTTTGTTATGGACCAGAAGAGTGATCTAGTCATTTTTTCATAGCTAGATAGAGGTCATTTTTCCCAATTATGATGAATACATTGATCATTTAAGTGTTCCCAGAGACGACAAACGGTATGAGACAGCAGTATGCACTCAGACTTTGCACACGAAGTTGTAGTTAAATTAGACATGTGCGACATTCCATTTCAGAAATCGTCAGGGAATACAAAATTCAGAGGTTCGTAGTGTCAAGAGTTGCGCAAGAATATAAAATTCCATATTACACCCCACACCAAGGACAATCAAGTGGCGAAAAGCCTGCACTTATTGATGGACACGTGCGACGTTTCTGTAGCAACACTGCGTGAAGGAACAGCCAGCGCGGCGCAGTTTAGCGTTGACGGGCAGTGGCAACAGACGCCTAAATCGAGTTCTCTTACGAACAGTACAACATCGCCCCCAGCGCCTCTGTTAGGGTCCATATGAATTCCGATTTTAGTTGACAATGTTAGGATCAAGTAAGACACATGCTCCGTGAAGCCCAGTTTGTGAACAAGGCACTGTGCAAGTAGGTTAGTATAATGGCGCTAGCTGTTTTTACATAGAACCAACTGGATATAGTTGCATTCAATTGCCGGCCGTGGTGACCGAGGGGACTGCGGCGCGTCAGTCACGGTCTGCACGGCCACTACGGTCGGAGGTTCGAATCCCCCCTCGGGCCTGGATATTTCTGCCGTCCTAAGTGTTAGCTAGCTCATAAGTAGTTTGTAAGTTTAGGTACTGATGACCCCATCGTTAAGTCCCATAAGCTATATAAACATTTGAACATTTGCATTCAATTACTTGGAGACCAAAGTGAGCCATTCAAGACCTTCCTGTTCCCAAACAACTACGTTACCTGTATGGATGATAATGCACCATTTCACTACCCATAGTTTTTCGAAAACACTGCTGACAAATCTAGACAAATATTACGTCACCCAGACCGCCCAAAGAGGCATCTTGTCGATCTGCTGGGGGCCGAGCGGTAGATTCCCAGCTGTGTGTCTAAAATATGTAATGGAGCGCCAGAAGACGCTAGTAAAACAGTGTTACTCTTACAGGTTTATTCAGTTGTTACAAGATTTCGTGGTTTATGCGCTAGCGCGGCAGGAGCTAGATCAGCAGGTGACGTCACCGTCGGTCACGCCAGCTCTTCCTCTCGCTGCGTCTCCTATAGGTCGGCTGCCGCGAGCCGTTCGGACAGGCGGTACCCGCGCCGTTGCGTCTGGGAGTCGAAAAGGAGACAGTCAGAAAGGAGTACTCGACCCTATCTTCGGTATACCCGACACTTGCTCTGTCCGAGCGTTTATACATTCATTATTCGAAGCTGACCTTGTGTCTGGCACATTATATCAAGCAGGGAAAACTTATTCCGCAGCCGGATGATATACTGCAGTTCGTACATCCACTTTCCTGGGTAATTACTCGCTGAAAAAATACCTCTCTACCGTACTGACGCTCTAAAACTTCACACAAGCTTTAGCTACATTTCTACTGTTCAACGAAACTCTTAGCTCAGATATACTTGCATGGAGATATATCAGTAAGCGTCTGATGAAAAGTATGCAACATCTAGTATTAATGCTCAGTAGTGACAGGTTTGTCAACACATTACCTTTATAACGACAAGAAAATGGTACATTTTCAATAGCGGTGTGTAGTTATCCTTGGAGAAATTACAGCTCTTTCTCAACATGAATTATTGAAATTGGTCTCTAGGTGTCTGGAGCAAAGTTGACGTTCTGGTACGCCACAGTGGTGTTCAGTTGGCTTCTCGTCGGACCTCCGTGCAGGTCAATCCATACTTGATTCAGCTAACCATTGGCTCAGATGCTGTATCATGACAGAAAACACTCTGATACCCATATAATCCATCATTTTCGCAGTACACGCAAAACATTGTTACACGTCTGTGTATTCTTATTGTCAGCTCAATAGCGATCCCACTGACAACTCACATTTTCAAACTCACAACTGCATATCGAATCCTCGTAACGTCGCAGGTGACCAGCTGTAAAAGCTGGCCACAGTGTTGGTAACTTCACTGCAACAAATAGCAGAACACTCTTGTCTTTTGTTGATAACTAGTTTCTACTGTTAATTGACGTTAAGAAACTGTTAACAGGGATCAAGAGACATTATGATGTTACAGAATAATGTAGACATTAATTAGTTTCGGATTCTACTATTTGTGTGTCATGTTGGCTGAAGAACTAGGGGGAAGAGGAACTGCACGCTGGCGAGATGCGGCAGCAGGGGACGAAGTGGAGGCTTTGGTGGAGACACGAGGGAGTGTGGCTACACTGGTCAGCACAGGAGACACTGCCTGCCCCCGCTCCTTTCTCCCCCCTCGTCGTGGCTGGAATGCGTTGGCCGGGGGTGCAGAATTTTGCGCAAAGGCCGAAGCAGGCCCGGAAGAGCTGACCGCCAGTTTGGAACTTGAATGCAGTCGTCGGTAGGAATGTTTATATACGTTATTAAATAACTATCCGCCAAGAAGGCGGGAGAGTGGGCTATGTAAAGTTTAACATCGTTATTTACGGTAAAGTTCTATCAAAGGCCAATATTTCTGTGGGGGTGCATACGGATTATCGACCCAATTGTGTGATTGGATTCACGATTTCCTGTCAGAAAGAACACAGTTCATAGTAATTGACGGTAACTCTTCGAGTGAAACAAATGTGATATCTGGTGTTCCCCAGGGAACCGTCATAGGTCCCCTGCTCATCTACCGATTTAGGAGACATCTGAATACCTCCCTTAGACTGTTCGCGGATGATGCTCTTTATCGGTTAGTGAAGCCAACATAGGATTAAAATCAACGGCAAAGCGATTTAGGCAAAATTTCTATATGGTGCGAAAATTGGCAATTAACACTAAATAAATTAGTCTATTGACGTGGAGTCAGCCACATTTTATTTAACAACTTTTTTAATGTGAGCTTTATGTAAACTTTCCAAAGAAGGCAAAATTACTTTTGCCGAAACCTAGGTCAAGGTTTATGTATGTGAACCATTTTTTGCAACTGGTCGGCTGAAACTGTGTTGACTTTTGGAAAGTGGCCACTAAAAGAAATCCGCTGAACTTCAATTACACGATAAATCAGGGAAACCTTAAGGTGGTAAATTCTACCAAATACCTAGGAGTTACAATTACGAATAACGTAGACTGGACCGAGCGAGGTGGCGCAGTGGTAACGCACTGGACTCGCATTCGGAAGGATGGTGGTTCAAATCCACCTCCGGCCATCCAGATTTAGGTTTTCCGTGATTTCCCTAAATCGCTCCAGGCATATGCCGGGATGGTACCTTTCAAAGGGCACGGCCGATTTCCTTCCCCTTCCTTACCCAAATACTCCGAGCGTAAGCTCCGTCTCTAATGACCACGCTGTCGACGGGACGTTAAACTCCAAGCTTCCTTCCTTCCTTCCTTCCGTAGACTGGAGAGAGCACATAGAAAATATTGTGGGGAAGGCGAACCAAAGATTATGTTTCATTGGTAGAACACTTCGACGATGCACCAGCTTCACCAAAGAGACTGCCTACATCATGGGCGAAGTAAAAGCTCAGATGCGGAACAATGGCTGGTTATCGTGCCAGCGAACCGTACTAGTCTCGTGGTATTGTAATCCAGTGCCATCCGAAAGCATGATGGCAGTATGCCGAGGCATAACGTAATGATGCAACAGTTTCTCACCATAGGGTCCCTAGATTCTAATCCGACCTGCGTGATGGTTCAATCAGAAACGGAATTCTTCGTTAGTAACAATGTCATTCAAATTCCAATTTTTCCTACATTAACACGATGGATGGGTAACAGACACATTGACGAGAGACTGTTGAATTGTTGCTTTATGCAACCCCGTACTGTGTCCTGCGCCTAGTATTGTAGTATAGGAACTTAGCGAGTACCAATATGTGCACACAGTCACTGAGCTAGCAGGACTAGCGTTAAGTCTTTGGACACTTCGGAACTCACGACATATTCCTGCCGCTAATGTCACGATTTTCAACAACCGGCCTCGGGAATGCCCCACAGTGAATGTCCATATGTACATGAGGTCTGCCAGATTTTGCTTTTGCTGCATGTCTTTCTCAGCGTTTTGATCAACAGTCGTCTGGGACCACATTACAAGATTCAATATGTGCCTCATGAATCTGGTACTTACAATATTGTTCCGTGGATGAAATTAGAAAAAATCTAACGGGCAACAAAGGCGAATGACAACGCTGCATATGCGTAGCAACCGATGTTGACAACTGCCCCCATGTACGAGCAAAGGATCAATTTAAAGGTTTGATTTATGCTTGACAAGACATCCAAAGAAACGCGTACCATAGTGGTTCGTGTTTATGGGAAAAATGAAATGTGTTTAGAATGGTTTTTTCCCCCGTTTTCGAAAGAGTTGGGAAAATGTTTCTAACAATCACCTTAGCAGACGACCAGCGAAACACGATCGTTAATTAACTGTGCCCAAGATAGCGGATGAACTGAAGATGAACCGTGAATCTACCCAGATGGTGGGAAAGAGGGGAACTTGTTGTCGTCTTATGTCATATCACTTGACTGACGATCAGAAGCAGGTACGTTCAGAGACTTCATGGGATTTTGTCGAAACGGCGGGTGCGACACCAAATTTCTTGAACCGAATTGTCAATGAGGACGAAATCTGGAGTCTCCGGTACGACCCTGAAACGAAACGGCAAATTATGGAATGGCATGCGCGGACATTATGTTTTCGTGAAAAGTCAGAGCCGAAAAATCGTGCATTAAAACGATGCCCATCTCCTTTTCCGATTGTCAAGGAATTTATACATGGGGGACGACGTTGAAGTCTTCAAGGTATATTGACATTTTGTTACTTTTTTATGCAACTTCTACACAAGGTACGACCCCAGTATGGACCAAAGGTTCGTGATTCTTTGTTCATGACAACGCTCGCTCACGCACAACCAATATTTTCAAATACCTCCTGGTAAAATCCCTGAGGGTACAACCAGAACATCTATCATACTCACCGGATGCCAGCCCTCCAGGGTCTTCATTCTTCCTGTTCCCTCGATTCAAACTCGCTTTAAGGCAGAAATCCAACGAAATGTGCCAAAGTTTTTTGAACACCATCCCCAAAGATGAATTGGTGCAAACTTTCCAGAGTATGTGTTGCAGAGCTCAGCATTTTCGAAGGACAGTAAGGTAAGTGAAGATGGTAGTTCATCTACGTTAATGTTTTAGGTCTATTCACCGAACTTTCTACTCAGAGATTGTATATATCGTCCAACAACTTAACAAAGTTCGTACCAGTGAGGTCTCTGGAACGAACGGTCCTACAAGGTTAACAAATATGTGGGTCGTTTAAAAAAACCTGTCACACACACTGTGAAAGCCATAAACTGAAATTCATCGCCAGTTGAGTATGATGCATGTGTGCCTTTGGTGAGGGGGAGGGGGAGGGCGAAATTTCAAAAGAACAAACAATCCCGACGTTCTACCAACCGGTCTTACGACATGATCGAACGAGTGGAGAAAATCGTTTTAGAAGATCGTCGAATGACTATGGAACACATTGCTTTTAAAGTTGACATTTCAGAGGGTCTGTGAACACAGTCCTGCATGAGGCCCTGCGATAGAGAAAAGTTTGCTCCTGGTGGGGGCCACGAAAAATGATGCTTGACCACAAGGCTGCCCGCGTGGCATGTTAACAAGTGATGACGGCATAATTGGGGATGTCCTTTCATAGTGACATGGATGCCGATTTTCGTGGAACGAATCGCCAGTCAGTTTAGTGGAAGCAGGCAGTCTAACCGTTACTCAAAATATTCCGAGAAAGTGCCATTCCTGAAGACAATAGTACTGGGTTTGTTATGGGACAGCGATGGCCTAATCCTACCGAGATGTTTTGCAGAAAAAGTGTGGAAAGCAAGAGAGCTCATCAGCACATAGACAGAATCATACACTGCACTTTTTTCGTGACAACAACTATTAAGTGACCTCTCATTATCCCTATTGACTTGCCTTGACGTATGGCGACTTTTGGCTTTATCCAACGATGAAAGACGTTAATCGTTTTCGCACATACACTAGTCCTGCTGCAGTTGCATCGACGATTGTCCGGTGCTCAAAGCAAATTCCTGAAGAAGCGTTCATAGATACCATGGCATTATGTCGACGTGGTTTTGAAAAATGTTTAGAGCTGGAGGGAGAACACTAGGAGTACTACATGCGTTATTTATGATCCATGAGGGTGTTTCGAGCTCCTTACCCTCTTTGATATTCATAATAGGATCATAGGATCATAATAGGATCATCTATTTCGGTCACATAGAAGTATGAAAAATTTATCTGTTATACCAGTAGTACAACATGGGTCATGTTTGAAGCAAAGACATTTTAACACTATATGGCACCAGTAACAGCAATTGTTAAACTTGAAATAATTTCTGGACGTGTATTACGACACTTTAGGTCAGAAGGAACACGAAAAAAAATGGAGGTTGGACGACACCATACATCAGGTCCGCCGATCGTCAACCGATCGTCACTAAACCTTACAGACGTCACTGTTGGTCGCCAGAGAGCAGAACCTTCTTTTTGAAAATGTTTGGGGAAAAATAGGTTACGAATACTGAAAACAGTCCGCAGGACGTTTGTCATTGCCGTAAGTCAGTACCACATGAAATTAAATTGTAAGTAACGCCTTAACGGATACTCTTAGAGGACGATTCAATAAACGTATTTGTGGAGGAAAGATTCTCCACAACATTGATCTAACTCGCACTGCCTCAGAGATATTTTCAAAAATAATCGAGATTTGACACTGCCACTTGATTTTACGAGAACCAGTAAAGGGAAAGATTATAATCTTGAAATAGAAGACAAACTGCCACCGTAAAACAGGTGGTAATATTTTAACCGAATAAGATACATAAAATTGGAAAAATATATTAAAGTAATGGTTGAAACTGGTAAAAGTTAAAAAATAGAGTACATTTGTCATAGTTAAATTCTGAAATACCGAATAATTTTGACTGTGTGTTGAAACAGGTCAGAGAGAATATTACGTGTTGAAAGCATAGATATTATCACAATAGTACAGTAGTAGTCGTTTTAAGACCAGATATTATTTATATCTTGAATTGTTCAAGGGAATTCATTATGAATAAATTGGTGCGCTCGGCGCTGAATTTGACGAGTGTTTGTTTAACTTTTTAGCTGATTTTTCATATTTTATTATTCCCAAATCTATATGCGATTTTTACATTGTTAGAGAATACGATTACATCTCCTTATAAACGTCCTTTTCACGGTGTACTTGCTCCGCCGCTGTGTGTTTAACTAATATGTTTTTCTTACCTACCCTGCATAAAAATGTAAATGTATAGGTTTCTCATCTATAATGCGAAGAGTTTCATGGCAGTTTATGCAGGTTCTCATTATCTGTTTGCTGCTACGCGTTTACGAACTAATACTGGGAGGTAACCCCAGAAATATGTGGGTATACAGGCATATAGAAGCATTTTACCGTTTCTTTTATTGTTATGATCGAGTGAAGGTGGCTTTCAGGATTACATTAGCATAGTCAGATGAACAACACTCCTCTGATATTCGGCCACGGTGTTGCAAATATGGATGTCATCACGTTTCTTCACACGTAAAGCCTTGAACTGCAAGAAGTAAAGGTCATTAGAATTATAGTACGCGAAACTCTCGTTGTACAGTGACTTGCCAACTACCCGTTTGGATGTAGATGTAGCTTACCGCACTGTGACGTAGTGATATACTGTCAAGAGGAAGACTAACCTCTTTGAATTTGTGAAAGGGAAAGAAATTGTCCCCATTATCAGCAAGATCATCAAAATGTTCAAATGTTTGTAAAGCTTATAGGACATAACTGCGGGGTCATCAGTCCCTGAACTAACAAACTACTTAGGAACTAACTTATACTAAAGACAACTCAAACATCCATGCCCGAGGGAGGAATCGAACCTCCGACGTAGGAGGCCGCGCGATCGGCAACGTGGCGCTCCAGACCGCTCGGCTACTCCCGCGCGGCAGTGAGGCCATCATTCACACTACTTAACATAATCAGATGGAAATATAGTTAGCGTAGATAAAGCTGTAACGGAGGAAGAAATTGCACCTGTTACCGACAGGATGGTCATTTATATTGTGTAACATAACTCACCGCTCGTCTGTTTTGCTGCCTCTTTAGCATACTGAGAAGTAGCAACCAAACACGTCGCGTCCGTTATCAGGCAACTGGGACAGAACGCGTGTTAGTCAGACTATGACGTGAGCAAGTCAGTCAGTCATGATTAAAGCGTGGCTACCATCAATGATTAAAAATATGCAATTTTTTTTCATTTTATTTTCAAACTGTTTTTTATTTTCCGAATATGTATTTAGGAATTTGTGTCTCCGTAAAATACCTGATGCGGTTCATAGTGAAATATTACTTTATTTCTACTACACCAGAGTATTCAATATATTAACCAACTGACTACAGTTCGTTATAAAATCATGTCTGATTCTAAGGTTTACAAAATATACATGGCAATGACATTTGTGTCGTGTTTATTTTTGTGTTGATCGGTACTCGAACCTGGAATCCTCCTCCCAGCGTCACCCTGACGAGGCATTTTTCTATTGGAATTTTTCATTTTTCTTCCTCTTCATACCTTCAGGTGTAACCACTAAGTCTCCTCCCAAACACACACACTCAAATACCACTTATCACAATTACTTGATGTCCATACAAGTTTCTTACAACGATATAATTTGTTTGGTGTCTTCTCCTCATTGTTACATAACTATCTAAAAGACAAAATTTATTTTCAAGCTATCAGTGCTATTGTACGCGAAACTGATGAGCTGTGTATATTTGCTTAACCTCTGCCTGGTGTTTCAGAGCACTAAAGTGTTTCCAAAAATGCACTTTTGATTCCCGCTATCGTTCTTCAAAGCGGTAGGAGCATTGCTTCACACTGAAGACGTCACAGACCATTAGAGTTAATTGGCGGTTAGCAATGTTTTAGCTTTCTTCATTTTATTGAGTATTGCCTATATTTATAAAGGGTGAATCACCTAACACTTACACCGCAAATATTGCGAAAATGGAAAGTGCGATTAATGTGCGGATTTCACAGAATGGATTGGTAGTCAAAGACTCGTATTGTTAGCCAATAAACAGATTGTAAAAATACCTAGGAAGAGTATTTTTATGCAAATTTAGAATTTTTCAAATGGAACAATGGTTGTTTCTATCATGCACTGGAATCTTTGAGACCAGATGTGTACCAAAAATTTTGAATGACATTTTTATCTCGTTTAGTTTTGTAGCTACAACCATTCAAAGTTTCGGAGGCGGAGGCTACGACAGCGTAACAGACTGGCTGGTGATCATGAGACAGTGGGCCGTGCCCCAAGGGCTAGCCACTCGGCCAGTTAGCTACGCTATCGCAGCCTCCGCCCCCGAAACTTTGAACGGTTGTAGCTACAAAACTAAACGTGATAAAAATGACATTCAAAATTCTTTGTACACGGCTGGCGTCAAAAATTCCAGTGCATGATAGAAACAGCTATTGTTCCATTTAAAAAACTATACATTTGCGTAAAAATGCACTTCCTAAGTAATATGACAATCTGTTTGTTGACTAAAAATACGAGCGCCTGACTGCCAACTCATTCTGTGAAAACCGCACATCAATCGCACTTTCCATTTCTGCTATATTTGCGATGCAAGGGTAAGGTGATTCACTCTGTATATACTGCACGGTATTACCGCCACTTTAGGACGTGAAAGTGTACAGTTGAAATGTTTCAATAAATCTTGATCGTGTAGCGAAGATGAAAGTCTTGCGTTTGATTAAAAATTTGTTAGAGTAAATCCTACGTAACAAATCCTATGTAAACAATAACGGACTATTGGTTTACAGAATTTAAGTGCTGTTTTAGAAAATACTAAATAAATCACTAAATATATTTTGCGTCATGTAGTCACAGAAACAGTGTTTTCTGAAGTTGGGACATCTACATAAATACTCTGCAAGTCACATTGAACTGCACGGCAGAGGGTTCATTGAACCGCTTTTATAGTGAAACTTCCTGGCAGATTAACCGGACTCGCACGTGGGACCTCTGCCTTTCGCAGGCAAGTGCTCTACCACTGAGCTATCCCGACACGACTCACGGTCCGTCCTCAAAGCTTTACTTCTGCCAGTACCTCGCCTCCTACTTTCCAGACTTCACAGAAGTTCTGCTGCGAACCTTGTAGGCAAATTTCGGTAAAGTTTGGAAAGTAGGAGGCGAGGTACTGGCATAAGTAAAGTTGTGAGGACGGACCGTGAGTCGTGGCGGGATAGTTCAGTGGTAGAGCGCTTGCCCGCGAAAGGGAGTGGTACCACGTTCGAGTCCCAGTTCCGGCACACAATTGTAATCTGCCAGGAAGTTTCATATCAGCGCACAATCCGCTTCAGAGTGAAAGTTTCACTTCGCTTTTATAATGTTCCTCCACAGTTCTATTCTGTAATAGCACACCCCTAAGAAAGAGACATTTAAAGGTGCCCGTTTGAGAAACATGGGCATGTCAGATGCACTCCACAGTATTGAACAGATTTCCCTGTGATTTATTAATCGCAATAGAAAATGCAAGTCTCACTGAAATCTACATTCTCTTGAAGTTAAAGCCACATCTCTCTGAAATAATGGGTATTCATTGGATGAACACTGTTCTATTCGCTTTCTAGAGGTCTATTGCTTTCACCTGCAGTCGTGTGCGCTACAAAGTTCAAAGTTGGTTCAGAGTTGTCAAGAGCAGTTAGCTTTCAGGAACTTCATTAACCTGATTGGAATCGAAAAGTGTTTTACTGGTAAATACTTAAATGTATTAATATAAGATGCATGATGTGACATGATTTTACACATCTCAGTATATATGATCCCATATATATTGAATTATATGTTCTACAATTGTATAAATTTCCAGTTATATACTCATTTGTATAAATTCTACATTTCGGTAAAATCCTTTGCGAAAAGAGTTTGATGTACAGAAGTAATGGGCTAAAACCTGATGGTAATGGGACGGTTATCCAAGATCGTTGCTGTTTGTGTCCTTGCATATCTTGAACTATGAGTGTAAAGTTTTGGTGTAGAAATTATAAACTGGTACGTCCCACCGAATGCCGTAGTTTTGCTCCATGAACAGCGAGAGTACTGTCATTCTCATACGGTTGGCGAAATAAATCGCTTCACGTTATGTGGCAGCTTCTTGCAACTTCTGTTGTTTATGACGTCTTATCTCGTGAACAACGTGTTGTACGAGATCCTTACACTTACGGCGACGGTCATCATGAATTTAAGCTTACGTGTGCAGAATTTCATGAAGATTGGAATAAAACTGTAGATTTGTATGCAATACGTACACGCAAACACACACACACACACACACACACACACACACACAAACACACACACAAAAAAAAAAAAAAAACAAAAAAAACAAAAAAAAAAAAAAAAAGGGGGCACTCTGCTTTATATATAACGATTTAAAAGGAAGACACAAAAACGGTTAAAATAATAAAGGGGTTGGAAATGTAATAAAACTGCTTGACAGTTGAATATTCCGCTGTAGATGTTTATTATCCTTGAGAATCTTCAGGTGAATAACTTCCTAAAATAGTGATGAAAGTGTAAAAAAATCTCTAACCTTTTCCAAATATACTATACATTTAAAAGATGGTCAGTATATGAATTTATTTAATAATGCTTTCTAAGAAGCATATTACATGTGGGTATAGCTTAAAATGACTACCGTGTCATGAAAAAGTATATTTTGGAGAGATTAGGGCTTTTTTTAATATTTTATCATTATTTTAGGTAATTGTGTGTAATCCTAAAGGATAATAGGTATAGCGGAATATCGGACTCTCAATCAGTTATATTAACTTTCAACACCTTTTTTATTTACCGTTTTATGTGTTTCTTTTTAAATTTATAACACTTTTAGCTGAGGATGTCTGGGCATAATCGTATTTCCTATATGTTTGATTTTCCAGACAGTGAACCGAACTTCCTGAATTTGAACATCGTGACAGCCTCCAGGAATGGGTGGACTCTATTACCCAAATGATCCACCCAACTGACACACCAAGTCTCTGAAGCATCCATTCCCAGGCCAACCCTGTTCGTTGGTTGAGTGACTAATATCGTAGATTTAAATACCAGCCAGGGTATCCGTGTGAGTTAGAAGAGGTTGTGACAACAGCCTCAGTACTATTGATTCTGAAAATACTCCACGGCATGGGAGGCCATCAGCAAGTTATCTGGGAGAGGAGGAAGGCTGCGTAGTGGCTTCTGCAATGGCAAATGGCACTCTCCAAACCAGCCCCGGACACAGTTCACAGATTACGGCGGCCAGTTTCGCCACAGTGTGCTTCTGCCAGTTACAATCTGAACTCCCTACATATCAGAATGGCCCTGTTCCATTTGGCAACCGGTTTCTCCATCATCAGCAGCTCGTGACTGACGCCATATTCATGACTGTTTACATTGTTGTATGCTACGACTCTTCACAGGTCAGATCAAAAATAAATTCTCCCCTTTTGAAACCACAGAAATAAATGTTCTGCGGACGATAGGAAAATAGACACACAGAAAAAGAGAGAGAGAGAGAGAGAGAGAGAGAGAGAGAGAGAGAGAGAGAGAGAGAGAGAGAGAGAGTATAGCATTAAAAATGTTCAATGCCTTGGGCGTCAGGACACTTTCTCAAGGCGAGAAGCACTTCAAATCCGTCTCTTGAAACCTGCGAAAGTCTGCACAAATGTAGTGTACCAATGTAGTGATCGCAGTGTTCTCCTCACCAGCTGTGTGGGAACGTCCTTCGTGCAGATGATTAACAGCTGCCTTGTCTGGTTCCTAGAATCAGGTCCGCTCGTTAGTCGCTTTCAGTGTTGATTAAGGATATATTGTCAACCGTCTGTTCCAATATGAGTTCGTTCTATTCGCGCTCTCTCTTATGTAGGCCTACCCAGTCAGTAATGGAGTCCCTTCAGTACTTTCCTAATGCTATACTGCCGTGGTGGTGTAGCCGAGCGCTCTAAGGCGCCTTGCTGCGGAGCGCGCGGTTGCTCGGTGTCGGAGGTTCGAGTCCTCCCTGGGGCATGGGTGTGTGTGTTGTCCTTAGGTTAGCTTAGGTTAGTTCAAGTAGTTTGTAAGCTACGGACTGATGACCACGCAGTTTGGTCCGATATATTCACAAACATTTGAACATTTTTAATGCTATACTCCCTCTCTCTCTCTCTCTTTCTGTGTGTGTGTCTATTTTGCTATCGTCCGCAGAACATTTATTTCTGTGGTTTCAAAACGTCTTTTTGATGCACCAGTTCTTGATTGATACACAAGGTATTACTGTTACCAGTCATTTTGTTTTATGATCCACAACGCATTTCGAGGGTTTAAACCCCCATCATCAAGTGGAGTGACATTAAGCAGGGTACATATAGGTTATATTGACCTACTGCACTGTCTACAAGAGAAAATACAAAACACTTCATCACAATGTAACTTTGTACAACTGTTCTTTTTAATGATTCTAAAAGTGCTTAGAGATTGCTTGACTAATCACTAGATGTTATTACTGGATTATTTTTTGTCAATTGTAGTGATTATTGAAGCAATCTCTAAGCAATTTTAGAATCATTAAAAAAATTGACATGAAAGTTGCATACCTCTACCAAGACTTTCAGTCTAAAATAAGATTTGTACAACTGTTCGAATGAAGTTAAATGTTGAACAGTTGTACAAAGTTACATTCTGATGTAGTGTTTTGTATTTTCTCTTGTAGACAGTGCAACAGGTCAACCTAACCTATATGCACTCAGCTGTCACTCCACATGATGATGGGGGTTTAAACCCCCGAAAGGCGTTGTGGATAATAAAACAAAGTGACTGGTGACAGTAATACTTTGCGTATCAATCAGTTTCAAACAACAGTCACGGTAAAGCCTTTACCAAAATGTTTTCATTTAAAGCACCAGTTCTTGTCTTAGTTGCATGTTCCAATATACGTCTACTCTTTTGTACATCACTGCTTTTAATCTTGTACCACTTGTTTGTTTTTCAGACTCCATTATCCAAGTACTTTGACACGTTTCCTTTTGTTAATATTTCTGTTGTAGCTATCACAATATTTAAGTTTTTTTTCTACCACAGTAAATTTATGTAAAAGTTTCAGAAGGCCGTCTTGTCAGTAGAGTTGTATCGTCACTTTAGTAAAAGATTTGTATTTTTTCATTAAACAATGCATAACAAGTACCATGCAATACCTTCCTCGCTTCTACATTATACTTCAGTCTGTAAGGGTCATCCTGTCTAATTTTAACCAGTAATTTTTGTGGAATGCCCCTACTGTGTAGAAGGTTAGTTACATGTGTTACTAAATCCTATCGAAAGCTGTATCTGAGTGACTAAAACAAAGATAAGCTGCTCTGTTGTTTTCTCTGTCCAATGTGTCTAAGAGTATTGTTTTATAAGTAACAAGTTTAGTGGTCTATCCAGAGCTTTGACCTAATTGAGATTGATACTTTGCCCCTTAGTATGAGTAATACTTTTGAGTGAATACATATACAAAAGTTCAGATGTTTGTACAGCTTATGGGACTTAACTACGGGGTCATCAGTCCCTAAACTTACAAACTACTTATCACCTAGCTTATCCTAAGGACGGCACAAATATCCATGCCCGAAGGAGGATTGGAACCCCCGACCGTAGTGGCTGTGCAGGCCGTGACTGGAGCGCCTCAGTCTCCTCGGCCACCGCGGCCGGCACATATACATTAAGTACATTTTTCTTCATTAGTTTAGCGAATAGTTACATCTTATTACATCGATAATTATATTTTGTCATATATTTCACCTGTAGTGATTCATTTTGGCGTTTTCATGAAGCAGAGTTATTGATGCGGCTATCAATGGTAGATTATTAACTTCTTCATCTGTGTATAGAGACTGCAACCAACGATCACTTGATCGAGACTGAAGTAGTCAGGAATTCCTTTGTGCTCACATAGCTTCTGTTTTCCTTCCAGCGATTGACCATTAACGATTTCTTTAAACTTCAGGGCGTCTCCAAAGAATCGATTCTTTTTTAGTCAACTTGTAACATGAATATCTTTTTCTCCCCCATTTATTCAGTACCTTTAATCAATCTATCCATGTGATCTCCACAAACGTCCAGCAGCATCACATATCTGCAATTCTATCTTCTTTTCTTGTAATCTCGCAAATTGTTTGTCGTCCACATATCAGAATGTTCAACTCTGGAAAAAAAGACCTGTGTTCAGGAAGAAAACGTGAAAGATGTTCGGTGAAAATAAGTTCGTCTATTTCAGAAACGTATTTCTTGCTGTTGTTTTCAGCTATTTCGCTGCCCAAATAACAAAACATCCATTAACTCGGTCTATTCCAAACGCTTTGTTTCGACAAACTTCTCTGTTAAATTCTTCTCTAAGTGTTTTATCTCTCTGTCAGTTTCCCTTTCCATTCCCTTAGTATACATTCGTCCCATCTTTCAGCCTTCCATTTTTAGTTGTGTTCGGACTTTATATCATTTCTTGATGTTCATATTGCCGCTTCACATTGATCTTAACTTTCCTACTGTTGCTTACTACTGGCCTGCCATTTGATATTCATAGAGCAGTTTCTAAAATAGTTTTGTAATTATGTATTAGAGTGTGTCCATCTTCCCCAACCTTCAGAATCTTCGTGTTTCTCCTCTCTGTATATTTGTTTATCGTTTTCTGCTTTAGTCAGCCTTAGTTTCAGATCTATAATTAACATTTGCTCATTTTGTTGCAGTTTATCATTTTATACCTTCGATGATTGAAAGTTGATAGAAATATTTCGCGTTATACAATGATATTTTTTGGGCTTGCTCTTTTCCATATGTATTCGTCTTCGGTTATATTATGCTCCCTACAACACTCCAACGTAGCCCATTACAGCCTTTGAAGCTATCCAGAGCTTTGACCTAGTTGAGATTGGTACTATGCCCCTTAGTATGAGAAATACTTTTGAGTGAATACATATTCATTAAGTACATTTTATTCATTAGTTTAGCGAATAATTACATCTTACTACATCGGTAATTATGTTTTGTCACATACTTCACCTGTAGTGCTTCACCTTGCTTATCGTTGTCTGCTTTGGTCAGCCTTAGTTTTAGATCTATAGTTACCATTTGCTCATTTTGTTGCAGTTTATAATTTTATACCTTCGGTGACTGAAAGTTAATAGAGATATTTCGAGTTATACAATGATTTCTTCTGGGGCTTGCTCTTTTCCATATCTATCTACCCATTCGTTATCGGTTATATTATGCTCCCTACAACACTCCAACCTAGCCCATTACAGCCTTTGAAGACGTCATCAACCATTCTGTAGATTTATTCAGGTTTCATCATAAATTGCTTTGTGCTATTTTTTTTCACTCATTATCTTAAGTTCATAATCTTTTGCCTGAGTCTACATCTTCCCCTACAAATTAATTTCAGTTTTGTTGTTCTAAATCTCTGCCTCACTGCTATGCACTCTATTAAAAACTTTTCACTGTATTATTCTTAATCCAAATGGTGGCAACGACTATTTTATAATTCAGTAATCGCATAATCTTTGGAAGAGAGAATATTACAAATTTTGTTTGTGGACAGAGCAGTACGTTATGCGTTGAAATATCACGGGTAACCAATGGCAACTGTTTTATTAACTGCGTTGTGATGTCTGGCGCGTATCACACAAAGCACTGTCCATATTTCCGCAGTTTTATGTTAATCGATCTGAAATTTCCGCGCGGATTTGCTACAAGCGATAGCGGTGATTTAATATCCAGTGCTCGTCGTCAAACACTAGGGTCGCATACTGCGCTACACGAGCTGCTGTTTACGACTTTCTGCGATAAACAGAAAACGCGGTAGTCAGACACCCAATGCTACAAATATCAGCTTATCTAGCTTCACTTTGAGTCCCTACGAAACAAATAGAACAATTATTCATGTTGTTACCACATTGCTGTTGTGAATGACAGGCTTTGGTAACCTACATAAACTATACATTTAAAATGGTAGCCAAACATATTACTAGAAATATTCATTACTTCTTTTATTTACTACATGTCCTACAATAAATGGCGACTCGTGGGGACTACATTTAGGAGAGTAACAAATTTTTAGAGTAAAACAAAACTTAGTACAGTGAAGATGGATGTCATTTAAACAGTTATGACTACGAACAATTTATTTAACTTGCAATTTTAACAGTGATAATATTAATAATATGCATAACTTTTCTGTAGGAAAATTTTTTTCTGCTCACTGGGAAAAACAATTAGGCGATCAGTTTTTATACCTGGGTTCTGAACTATTGTTATCGGCAGAATGAACTATTATCTACCTCTACATGGGATCCTCTGCAAATCACATTTAAATGCATGGCAGAGGGTTCATCGAACCACCTTTACACTATTAATCTCCCATCTTTAATAGCGCGCGTCAAGAAAGAACACCTGAATCTCTCCGTTCGAGCTCTGATTTCTCGTATTTTATTCTGATGACCATTTCTACCTATGTAGGTGGGAGTCAACAATATATTTTCGCATTCGGAGGAGAATGTTGGCGATTGGAGTTTCGTAAGTAGACCTCGACGCAGGTCCTGTATCATTTCCGAGACGCTGTCTCCCCTGTATCGTAAAAATACAAACCGAGCTGCCCTTCTTTGGACTCTGTCGATGTCCTCCGTCATATCCACCTGATAAGGATCCCACACTGGGCAGCAATACTCCAAAAAAGAACGGAAAAGCGTAGTGTATACAGTTTCTTTAGTAGTTGTGTTGCATGTTTTAAGCGTTCTGCCAATAAAACGCAGTCTCTGGTTCGCCTTTCCTACGACATTATCTACGTTTTCTTTTCAGTTTAAGTGAGATGTAATAGTAATTCCTCGGTATTTAGTGGAGATCACGGACTTCACTTTTGATAGATTTATCGTGTAAACAAAGTTTAACGGAATTCTTTTCGTACTCATGTGAACTACTTCACACTTCTCATTATTTAGAGTCAAAATTCAAATGTTTGTAGAGTCTATGGACTTAACTAGGGGGTTATCAGTCCATAAACTTACAAACTACTTACGAACGGCACAAATATCCATGCCCGAGGGGGGATTCGAACCCCCGACCGTAGTGGCCGTGCAGACCGTGACTGGAGGGCCTCAGTCCCCTCGGCCACCGCGGCCGGCTATTTAGAGTCAATTGCCAATTTTTACACCCTACTGATATCTTATTAAAATCGTTCTGCAGTTGGCTTTGGTCTTCAGATGACTTTACTAGACGATAAATGACGGCGTCATCTGCAAACAATCTAAGAGTGCAGCTCAGATTTTCTCCTAAATCGTTTATGCAGATAAGGAACAGCAGAGGACCAATGGCACTACCCTGTCGAATGCTGGATATCACCACTGTTATGATTTGACGTCTTTATGTCGGTTCTGCAGAGTGCAGAGAACAAAAATATGGCAACCGAGATAGTGGTAGTAACAGGACGTTACTGCAGAAGGAGTTGGTGTTGGCTTGTGTTTAATAATTACGGTAGCCATTAGACAGTGTAATGCAATAACAACGTGAATTACCCGAAGCTATGGCACAGAGTGCTTAGGAAGTTTTGTGTCCCAACTTCGTCGCCGCTTTTGTGTCCCAGCCTCGTCGTAGGTGTCGGTGGCCGAGTGGAATGAGACCGACACGCTGGTGCAGGTACGGAGGGGAGCAGCCAGAAACTATAAACACTCGAGTAAATTAGAAAGAGATATATTGCACAGAATGTAACAATACTTAACTTTTACATAGTACTGCAGAATGTTGATACATAGTTGTTAGAGGCCTGCCTAGTGCCTGTACGATAGCAAAGTCTTCAATGGCGCCTATCTGATTACGAAGGTCCTAACTCGTTGCTATCTCAGTCCGAAGTGCGAAGTCCGAAGTGGCCGATGTCCTTCAGTGGTGGCCACGAGCGGCGTTGTACCAGAGGGCGCTCGTGGCTGTCGTCGGAAGAACGCCGCGCCGTGCATGCATGGCGGCGCGCGGCGAAAGTAGGCGGCGCGCACTTTGTACTTGTGCGACACCACACCCCTCCCCCCCAAACCGCCGCGCCGTCGTGGCGTAGGGCTGAGGGCCACGTCGACGGCACTGGGAGGAGGGCCTGAGCGGGGGCGTTACTGGTGGGACGGGCGTCGTAGCTGAGGCCGGGATCGAGACGCCGTCCGCGCCCCGGCATCCGCCTTGCGATCCTCCAGGGAACCCGCCGAAACCTGGGGAAGGGCGCCCGCCCCCGCCCAGAAGGAGCAGGTCATCTTCTTCTGAGGTGCGTGGCCCAAGCTGGGGGGGCCCGCACGGTCCCGGAGTCCCTCTCGGTGACGCTGTCATCTGCGGCGGCGACAGCGGCGGCGACGACTGCGTCGGATGTACGTCGACGTCCATAGGGATCTCGTAGTCCGGGGACGAACGATGTGGTTGTGCTCCCTGGCGCAGAACTGGGTCTGGAATCAAGAAACCGGAGACAGGATCGCGCGGTCTGTGCAGGCGCAATTGGTTTGCGTGGCGCCGCAGCTCCGACCCTGTGGAAGAACGTACAATAAACATATTGCGACCAAGCACGCGCTGAATGGTGCCCGGCAACCATGTCTTCTTGTTTCCAGCAAACACCCTGTACAGCACCGGCGTGGAAACCTGAAAACGCGTAGCGCCATACGAACCGACTCGGTGCGTGGGAGGCTGCAGCAGGTGAAGGAGAGTGCGGTGACGGCGGCCGTGTAGCAGCTCGGCAGGAGACGGGCCGTCACGTGGCATGCACCGATACGTAGACAGGAAAATTTGAAGAGCTTGCTGCCTGGAGTGCTGACCTTTCATCTTCTCCATGTGAGACTTGAATGTTCGAACGAAACGTTCTGCTTCACCATTGGACTGAGGGTGAAAAGGTGCAGTGGTAATATGCTGAATGCCATTCACACGACAAAACTGTTGAAATTCCGCACTAACAAACTGAGGTCCATTGTCACTGACGATAGTTTCAGGCAAACCTTCGATGCAAAACACTGATGTTAAGGCACTGATTGTACTAGAAGCCGTCGTTGAGTTCATGGCAATCACAAAAGGAAACTTGCTGAAAGCGTCTACAACAATTAACCAGCGCGTATTCCAGAAAGGTCCGGCAAAGTCAATATGTAAACGTTGCCATGGTCCCTTGGGGCGTGGCCAGTCTGAGAAACGCTGTGGAGGAGCCGCCTGATGCTCCGCACAAACTGTACACTGTGATGTCATGTTCTCTATCTGAGCGTCCATACCAACCCAGGTACAATGACGTCTGGCCAATTGCTTTGTCCTAACAATACCCCAATGTCCTTGATGCAGGAGGCGTAACACTTCTCGTTGCAGGGAACGAGGAACAATCACTCTTGTTTGGTCGTTGTCGGTATGCAACAACAGTACACCCTGACTTAAAGATACTGCATGACGTTGTGCAAAATAACGTCGAACCAGAGGCCGATCAATGTCTTTGGCTCTGGCAGGCCACCCTGAGCGAACAAAACGTGCTACCACACTTAGGTCTGCATCCGCAGCCGTTTCCTGTGCAACCCGACGAGAGTTCAAAGGAACGTCTGCGACAGCGGAAGCATCTCTGGAGTCTATCTGACAACATGCCATTTCTGAAGAATCAAATGATACATCCTGGCCAACCGGAAGTCGGGAAAGTGTGTCCGCGTTGGCATGTTTAGTGGTAGGTCGGTACAAAATCTCATACTGATAATTTGACAATATCAAGGACCATCTCTGAAGCTTTTGTGCCGTACGTGGCGGAATTGGCTTTGTGGGTGAGAACAACGACGTGAGAGGCTTGTGGTCTGTCAACAAATAGAATTTTCTGCCATAGAGATAATGATGAAACTTTGTGACGCCGTAAATGATTGCTAAGGCCTCCTTTTCTATCTGACTGTAATTCTGTTGCGTTGGCGTCAGTAGCTTGGATGCAAAGGCAATAGGACGATCGTGACATCCAATACGATGCGACAGAACTGAACCCAGACCGTACGACGAGGCGTCAACTGCTAACACTACAGGCTTCTGTGGGTCAAAGGGAATCAAACATGCATCACTGAGTAGTGCAGACTTTAATTTGTCAAAGGCAACCTGACAATCTTTAGACCATACAAAAGGAACATTCTTCCGACGTAAGTGATGCAGTGGAGCTGCAATCTGAGAGGCATTGGGAATAAATCTGAAATAATAGTTCAGCTTTCCCATCACTGCTTGTAATTCATGCACATTCTTAGGAGGAGGCAAGTCTTTGATTGCTCGAAGATGTGACTGTAAGGGATGAATTCCTTGGGCATTAATCACATGGCCTAGGTACTCTATTTCAGTTTGAAAAAACGAACACTTTGCTTTATTACAACGTAGACCTGCTGCAGTCAACACTTTGAAAAGGCACTCCAGGTTTGCTAAATGTTCTTCAACTGTACGTCCGGATACCACAATGTCATCTAAATAGTTCGAGCAACACGGTACAGAAACTGTCAGCTGTTCCAAAAAACGCTGAAAAATAGCGGGAGCGGAAGAACTGCCAAAGGGTAGGCGTTGAAATTGAAAAAGGCCCATGTGAGTATTAATGACGAAAAACTTTTTTGACTCGTCATCAAGTGGAATCTGTAAGTATGCCTCTGCTAAATCAATCTTAGAAAAGAAACGAGACTGTCCTAATTTGTCCATTAGTTCGTCAGGTCTGGGCAGGGGATAAGTGTCTACAATTGTTTGACTGTTCACTGTTGATTTGAAGTCTGCACAGAGACGAAGTTTTCCCGACGGCTTGGGTATAATTACTAAAGGCGAGGCCCACTGACTCGCAGAAACAGGAGAAATCACCCCACTATCTTGCCAACGTTTAAGTTCTTCGGCAACTGTATCACGCAATGCGATAGGCACTGGTCTAGCTTTACGGAACTTTGGAACTGCAGATTCTTTTAAAGTTACATGTGCCACGAAGTCTTTTGCACAACCTAGTTCCGGCGAAAACAAGTCACTATATTTGTCACACAATGCATTGATTTTATCCTGAGGCACTATTGACGAAATTTGAAGCACATCTCGTTGAATTGATAAACCAAACAAGTCAAAAGCATCTAGTCCAAAAATGTTCTGCGTAGATTTGGCCTGAAGAACAACAAAAGCAACTGTTTTTGTTACACCTTGAAAAGAGGCGGGCAGGCTACATGTTCCTAGCACGGGAATATTTTCACCTGTATAAGCTGTTAACACTTGCTGTGACGGCGACAATTTTGGCGAACCCAGAAGTTCATAAGTATCTTTATTAATTAAGGTAACAGCGGAACCAGTGTCGAGCTGAAATTGCACAGTCTTATTGTCAATGGAAAGATTCACAAAAAGTTTTTGCTTCTGGCGCACGACAGGTGCGCGAATGTGGGCAACGTCTGCTACGGTTTGTTTGCTGCGTATGCGCGGGCCGCGTAGTGAAGGAAGCGGCGCAGACTCGGCACACAGCGGATTAACAACACTGTCACTAGATGACACTACCGCCGGATCGGCGTCCGCGCAATGCGAGGCTACTACAGAGTCACTAACTACTGCACTACACTTTTGAGTAGCTACTTGATGTCTACTGTCACTAGCTACACAGTACTGGGCACCATTACAAGGAGCAGTTGCAGAAGGCACTATTTTCGCTACAGGAATGCACTGTTCATAGTCATTTTGCTTGTCCCGAACCCTTTTCCGTTGCACTGTTTTACGCGCTCGTTGGCGCTTGCTACGTGGTGCACTATATAGTTTGGCCATAGGCACAGAACTACTTTCTTGCAATTGAGATCCAAGGAAAGCACTGTTCAACTCCGCAGCCCGTATAACATTTACAGATTGAACTGTTCTCGCACTCTGCGAAGCACTGTTTCTAACGGTACCGTTCTTTGAGTTTTTAATTTGCATACACACAGACTGTAAATGTCCCGATTTGCCACATTGATAACAGGTTGCGTTGCGACTAGGGCAATGAGCACGCTTGTGGCGAGACACACACTGGGGGCAAGATTTACGTACATTTTTCTGAAATGAGCGTTGGCGCCCGTTATTCAAATTACTGTGTCTAACACTACGGGGCGACCTTTGCGTCGCACTTTTACACTGGCTACTGTTCACTGTCTGTTCAGCACGGCCGGTAGAAAAATAAGAATCACTAGTGCTATACTGAGAACTACGGCTAGGAAAGCGTCCGTTGCGGCGCACTGAATTTACACTGTGACTTTGCATTTCTACATCTGCTAAGTCAAAAGTATCATGAGCTTCAATAAGCTGCAGTACACTGTCTAATGAGGGGTCAGACTGTTTCAGAATTGCTGCTCTAATTCTGGGGTCCTGAATATTCTGCGTAATCGCATCCCTCAACATCACGTCACTATACGAAAGTCCACAAGAGCAAGTAAATTTACATTGGCGGGTTAAGCCCTTCAATTCCGTGATCCATTCTTGGTGTGACTGCTGCGGTAATTTTTTAAGTCTGAAAAATCGGTATCGTGCAGCGGCTACAAGAACTTTTCTCTCATAATGAGTATTCAGTGCATCTACAATTTGTTCAAAGTCTACATCACGAGGAGATGCGAGAGGGAAAAGTTTTTGCAATAGTACGAACGTCTGGGGGCCCACAATCGATAAGAAAAGGTTCTTCACTCTCTGACCTGTAATTTGATGAGCCGCGACGAGTTCTTGAAACTGCGCGAAATAGTCACTCCATTCTTCCTCACGTTCGTTGTACTGGCGGAACGTCGGAAGCGGTGCGGCGGCAGGTGTGGGCTGCTGATGCGACGGCTGTTGTTGAGTTGCCGTCAACTGCGCCACTGCGTTGAGAAGTTGTGAGATTTGCGCCGTCTGTAACTGAATAATTTCCATTAAGTTTGGGTTCGGGGTAGTGGCCATGCTGACCGATTAGGCGCCGCGTATACAAGAAAATTAGTACAAAACACAAATGCAATATGAAAGAGGACGCTCTGCAACAAAAAAGTCCACAAACACGTAACTGAAAATGTTCCCCCAAAAATCTTATAATAAGGGTGGGTGGGCGGGAGCAATTTCTGCGTGCTCCGACTGCTGCTGTCTGGCTGCTGTAAGCGGGCTGGTCCAAGGTTCTATCACTCCTCGTCGCCACTTTTGTGTCCCAACTTCGTCGCCGCTTTTGTGTCCCAGCCTCGTCGTAGGTGTCGGTGGCCGAGTGGAATGAGACCGACACGCTGGTGCAGGTACGGAGGGGAGCAGCCAGAAACTATAAACACTCGAGTAAATTAGAAAGAGATATATTGCACAGAATGTAACAATACTTAACTTTTACATAGTACTGCAGAATGTTGATACATAGTTGTTAGAGGCCTGCCTAGTGCCTGTACGATAGCAAAGTCTTCAATGGCGCCTATCTGATTACGAAGGTCCTAACTCGTTGCTATCTCAGTCCGAAGTGCGAAGTCCGAAGTGGCCGATGTCCTTCAGTGGTGGCCACGAGCGGCGTTGTACCAGAGGGCGCTCGTGGCTGTCGTCGGAAGAACGCCGCGCCGTGCATGCATGGCGGCGCGCGGCGAAAGTAGGCGGCGCGCACTTTGTACTTGTGCGACACCACAGGAAGACTGCAAGGGAACAGACACAGAAGGAGGTGGCTGCAGTTATTACAGTTTTCCAAAATGTAAATTTGATTATCTGGAGGTGAATCCAGACAACAGGAACCGTTAAACGAAGGCAAGGCGAATCTCGTCGGCAATGGATAGCTGTTCTCTCCAGGTAACAGTCTGTCAAGATAGGGGGCTGAATGTAAGTCAAATGCAAGCCACGCTAGAGGCAGCAGGAAGACACCCAATATCAAACACAAATAGTCCGAAATCGCCTTGGAGAACGCTTACGTGCGGAGACCTGTGGCGTGTGTCCCATTAAAGCCACGACATCGTATAGCTCACAGAATCTGGACGGAGGAACATAAGGATTGGAGTCGCAATGAATGGCACCAGATCTTGTTCACAAATGAGTCAAGATTTTGTGTTTAGCCGGACAATCGTCGTTCCCTTACCTGAAGAGAATGTGGAACTCGGAACAGTGCTAGTTACGTGCAGCAAACTTCTCGATATCATGGTGATGAACGGATAGTGAGGGCAGGAGTCAAAATGTTCAAATGTTTGTACAACTTATAGGACTTAACTACGGGGTCATCAGTCCCTAAGCTTACAAACTACTTACGAACTAGCTAAGACTAAAGACGGCACAAATATCCATGCCCGAGGGGAGATTCGAACCCCCGACTGTAGTGGACGTGCTGACCGTGACTGGAGCGCCTCAGTCACCTCGGCCACCGCGGCCGGCGGCAGGAGTCAGTATTGGCGGACGTACGGATCTTCATGTTGTTCAGAATGGCGTTCTGACTGCTCAAAGGTATACACACGAGATCCTTCGACCTTTTATTGTGGTCTACGCTCGTCCCATTACAGCTGCACTGGTGGACAACATGCTTGAAGCTGAGAGAATTGAACGAATAGAGCAGCCAGGTTGTTCATCCGACTAAAACCCGATAGAGCATGTCGGGTTGCACTTTGTAGACGCATTGCAGGCAGATCAGTAACTCACACTATGGTTACAGAGCTGTATACTGTATCACACAAAAATTACAGGTACAAACAATATATCTATACAATATGTCTCCATATATATATATCACGTCATTCCCTGATTGTTTTAAGCAGTGTATATATTTACAAACTGTGTAAGGGAAAAGTGAAATACCTGGAACTTTCGTTACTTTCCGTTACGGAGTCATATTTAGTATTGCCCATATAAATTAGTGAGTGTTTGCTCGTTCGTAAATGTCAGAAAGGATGTACTGGGTTCGCTGTCACTTAAGCAACTGCACATTTTATGTGAAGAAGGGAGAAGGAAGATATGATTTTTGCTACTTTACAGCACAGAATAACACTGTTGTGACAAGTGAAAATTTGAACCATGCCGGAATTCGAACCCCGGTCTCCCGCTTCAAGATACTGGTCCCCTTAACCACTGGACTGTATATGCCTGCTTCAGATTCTCTCAAATAGCACACTTTGGTTGTATCACATGAACGGTCCATTCCTCATATGCTCTACATTTCGTATTAGCGCACAATGACGGCCGTCTTTACTGCATCTAAAGTGAAGTGTTGAATCACACGAAGTCGTCGCATAGGAATACATCAGCAGAAGTTAAGGAAAGGAAAAAGCTACGTTTTTAGCATTTGTAGATCTGAAGAAAGCTTCAGACAATGTTGGTTGGAAGATTCAACTTGTACTCATACCAAAAGTAGTTATTAGAATGGAAGGGCATGAAATAGCCGCAGGAGTTGGGAAGTTTGTAAGATAGGGACGTAGCCTTTCTTCGATGTTGTTCAATCTGTACATTGAACAAGCTCTGAAGGAATGAAAGGAGAAATTTGGAGGAGCAATTAAAATTCTGGGAGAAGAATTAAGAACCTTGCGGTATGCTAATGATATAGTAATTCTATGAGAGACAGCAAAGGACAAGGAAGACCAAATAAGCGTAGTGGACATTGTCTTGAAAGGAAGCGATAAGATGAAGATTAACAAAATGAGGGCAATGAAATGTAGTGTCAGAAAATCAGGCAATGCTGAAGGAATTAGATTAAGTAATGAGACAATAGAAGTGGTAGATGAGTTTTGTTATTTAGGTAGTAACTTCTGATGGTCGAAGTAAAGAAGATATAAAATACAGAAAGGCTATGGGAAGAAAAGCGTTTCTGAAGAAGCGAAATTTTTTTGATATCCAATATTAGTTTAAATGTTAGGAACTCCTTTCTGAAAATATTTGTCTGGGGGGCAGCATTGCACGGTAGTATAACGCGAACGATAAAGAGTCGCGACAAAAAGATGATAGAAGCTATCGGAATGTGGTGCTACAGACGAATAATGAAGATCAGATGGGAAAATTACGTAACTAAAGAGGAAGTGTTCAACAGAATTGAGGAGTAAAGGATTTTGTGGCATATCCTAACAGAAGGGATAGGTTGGTGGGACACATTTTCAGATATCAAGGAATAGGTATCTTAGCATTGGAAAGAAGTGTGTGGAGTAAAAATCGTAGAGACCGAGGTAGACATTGTAGCCTGCAGAGCTGCATCAAACCAGTCTGCGAACTGAAGACCTCAACGACAAGAACAACAATAAACTCAGGATGTATTGTAAAAATAGTTCATACGGAGCACTTGAGTTTAGACATTTACAGTTCAATAGTTCAAGTGGTATTTAGTTACCAAGTCTCGATCAAAGCTGAAACGACCATATTAGTATATCGAGCAGCAGCTTCCTTGTACAGCAATGCAGGCACCAATTATGTCATCCATTCGATAGTATAGACGGCGAAAACCGTCATTCGATGCATTGATTCTTCGCTGATTGGAAGAAGGTCAGAATACCGGGTCTTCCGTCATTTGGCACGTACGGAGCGCAGAGACCAAGGCTGAACGAGTGTTGTAGCTCATCAGACCCAAGACTATAAGGTCGTCGGACGAATGCATTACACGAGACAGTGCTTCACCGTTATACGTTATACACGCAAACGACCATAAATCGCGTGTAGGCATGAGGACTCGAACCTACGACGGGTAGCAACCGCGCGCTCCGCAGCAAGGCGCCTTAGAGAGCTCTGCAATTCCACCACGGCGTGACTGTTGCAGCGAGTCCGACTTGTGAGCAAGTCCCCAAAAGCGCCGCGGTATTGTGTAGTAAATAACACGCTGGCTTCACACAAAGCTGGCGTCTGTCCAGGTCACCTGGGACGTGACACCAGACATGAAGCCGTCCGCCGATGCGACCGAGTGGATCAGCCTTGGCCAATGAATCACCCGCCCCCTACATACCTCGAACAATCCCCCATCGCCTCCCCTTCCCCCGACACCCGAGATATTAGTTTCTGTATTCCTAGTTTATTACCTAATAAAATGGTGTTCCCATTTAATATTAGAATTAAATATTTTTTTATTTCATGTTTTGTAAATTGTTTTATAAAGCTCTCCCCCCTCCATCCCCCCCCCCCCGGAAAATTCAATGACGCAGCCTGCGTCATGATCCCCACCAGTGGGCACCTCTGGTGGATCCTTGGCCATTTGATGTGTGCCATTATCCATCTAGAGCAGTGATCCCCAAAGTGGTCTATATAGACCCCCAGTGGTCTTATCCAACTTGAAAAGGGCCCACTTCAGTCTATTTGTTGTAAATGGGGGACCACGATAGTGGTTAACATCTAGAAAGGTCGCAATCAAAATTCAGAATTATTCTCACAATGCTGAAGCTTGATCATTTGTATCTCATTGTTCGCGTCATTGGCTAAGCGAGAGAGTGGAGGAATTATGTATTTTTGGTCTCCTGCTGCAGGCCCGTAATCTGATTTTTTCTTTTATCGTTGGGTGGGGGGGGGGGAGAGGAGGGTGGAAATGAATTATGACGTATGGATCCTAACTTGTAAAGCATTACAAAATAAGTAAATCTAAAGGTGCACATGTATCTCAATAGAGATAATATTACATTCTGTTAAATGCAAATCTTGAAACTCGGGCATGGATATGTGCCGTCCTTAGTCTTAGCTAGTTCATAAGTAGTTTGTAAGCTTAGGGACTGATGCCCCGTAGTTAAGTCCCATAAGTAATATATATATATATATATATATATATATATATATATATATATATATATATATATATATCTTGAAAGAGGAAATTGAGCATACTCTTCAATTACGGTACCTTCAACTACGTTACTGATTATTTTCAAAGCTCCACTTCGTAAACTACTATCCCTTGCCCTTCCTCTAGGAGTCAGAGAAGTGACGGATGCTGTCCACGAAGGGCCAGCAAATGTTTCGTCATTCAGCAAGGGATTCATTAGCAGATTGTGGACTGAATTTGGGCTTCTTGAGTTTTTCTGTATTTTGTGTAGCAGTTGCTACTACACAGATATTACGCCGTTTATTACATTTGAAAGAGCTGTCAAAGATACATAGGTTGAAGGACTGTTGCGGGGTAAAGCGCTTGACTACGAACCGATGGGTCGCCGATTCGAAACCCTGTCGGATCACGGAACTTTTCAGTCTGCGTTTTAACCCAGCCTCCGTCCCTCAACGATTCGGGGAGCAGACAGACACTGTTGACTGCTGCAAAATTTTTACGAAAAAAAAAAAAAAAAAAAGCCTCTCTGGAAATCACTGAAAGAGGAGATTTAAGGTTAAACCTAACAAATCTGACAAAATACTGATAATTTCCTAAAACCGCACCAGCTACATCCCTCCAATTGAAAGCCTGTATTTATCAGTTTTATTAAATATAAATTTGTGTCATTTAAATCAATAAATGTATCATAGTAATTCTGTCAGATACACCATAGGACCTAGAAGAGCAATTGAACGGAATGGACAGTGTGCTGAAAGGTGCATATAAGATGAACATTAACAAAAGCAAAACTAGGGTAATGGAGTGCAGTGTAAGAAAATCAGGTGATGCTGAAGGAATTAGATTGGAAAACGAAGCAATAAAGGAGGTAGATGAGTTTTGTTACTTGGGCAGTAAAATAACAAATGATGGTCGCAGTACAGATGATATAAAATGCAGAATGGCAATGGGTAGAAAGGCGTTTTTGAAAAAGAGAAATTTGTTAACATCGAATATTGATTTAAGCCTAAGGAAGTCCTTTCTGAAGGCATTTGTATGGAGTGTTGCCTTGTATGGAAGTGAAACATGGACGATAAGCAGTGTGGACAGAAAGAGGATAGAGGCTTTTGAAATGTGGTGCTACAGAAGAATGCTGAAGATTAGGTGGGTGGATCGCGTAACTAATGAGGAGGTACTGAACCGAATTGGGGAGAAAAGGAATTTCTGGCATACCTTGACTAAAAGAAGGGATAGATTGGTAGGACACATTCTTAGACATCAAGGAATTGTGAATTTAGCGTTGGAGGGAAGTGTGTGGGGTAAAAATCGCAGAGGGAGACCAAGAGACGCGTATAGTAAGCAGATTCAAGTGGATGTGGGTTGTCGTTCTTATGAGGAGATGAAAAGGCTTGCTCAGGATAGAGTAGGGTGGAGAGCTGCATCAAACCAGTCTCTGGACTGAAGACCACAACAACAACAACTTAACATCTTTCTTTTCCTTTTTTTCTTATCACTCCACCCTTTTACAGTTAAAGTAATCAAAGGTAGTAGCACCAATCAGCCTCGAAAACACATATGAAGTTAAAAATTATTAAATCATTAAGTACATAAAAGGCAGGGGGTCTATGAGACAAAAAAAGTTTGGGAACCCCTGATCTAGAGCATAAGGACGCCATCCCCTATTAGGATACCTGTGGTAGACTCATTTGAATGCCCAACTATAAGTATAAGCACCACGTTGAACATTTCCTGACTGTGGTACTCATAGACCGTTACCAAAAGACATTTGATGCATAAAATGGGACTTATTCTATTTTAGCTTCAAGGATACAAATTTTGACTGTTTTTCTTTCATACGATTTGCTGTAATTCGTAAATACGATTTGTGTGCTCCATGTTTTCTCGACAGATTAGTTCTCATATTTTAAACCGTGCTTGCCGGAGAATGAATACTGGTTGCAGTGATGTTGTTTTCTTGTGATTCGTGGCAGTGGTATGTGGATCTTTTCAATCTTTCTGTGTACCACGCTTAGTATATTTTCTTGAAGAACACTATTATCTGGATGTGAAAACTAGCAGGAGCACCTGAGGAGAAGACGTGCTTATAGCCTATACGATATGGTGTTATAAGGAGGACCTTTTAATTTTTTTAAACTTTTTAATTCTTAACTTTTATGGTCATTGGTACTGGCATTGCGGCCAGCTTGTAATGTAATCGACAGGAAATTTTAGTTACTAGCCGACTAAGGCCTTGTTGGTGAGAGACAGGATAAACGAAGTGCGTAAAAAAATTAATTAAAAACAAAGAGTACCATCCCATCACTCGGAAGGTCAAAATTAGATCCCTTTCAAATTCTATACCACACATTCCTTTTAGGATGTAAATATTGCGTAAGCACAGAAGTTGTGCTGGCGTCTGTGCAACTTAGCTCTCTGTTGGCGGACGATATTGAAACCATGAAATGTACATAAAAATCCTCCATGAGGCACCTACTGTTATCGGACCAACGTCGACGTCGACATTAGAGATACACGCTGTCTGTTCTTTGGGACCGACTCTTGGCTGCGTCTGCTCATCAACAATGGTACGATAAAAGTTGGAACCAAAGAAAAAGTGTTTCTGTTACAGAACACAAAAACGCAAGTATGTTCCGACCAGAGTAAATGATATAAAAGAAGAGATTTAGATTGCTAAGCTATTTCGTGCCACTTTCGCGTACGTGTAAAGTAATGTGATTCATGTGAAACCTTAAATTTTCACGGCATAATGAATTTTCATTGTCAAGAATCCCTTTATAAGATTTTTATTGCCATAGATCGCTTATTGAATTCTTTATGACTAGTTTCGACTCGTTAATGAGTCATTATTAAATCTGTAAAAATTATAATAAAAAAACTGCAATGAATACAAATTCACTTGCTGTACAACAAATGTGATACAATAATTATCAAGATGGTAAATGTCAGTTACACAGCCTATAGAAAACAGTTAGGTAATAAAGCTGTTTAAACAGAATATTTGTCATGTTCATGCCTTACTTGTCCAGGTATGTTAAGAAATATACTTCAGATGAACAAACATCACTGTGGCATCATGTTGAGGACCCTGTGCCACACTGTGCCTCATGTCTAGATAGTATGTTATGACAGTGAAAACTGTAGATGGACTCATGCAATGCACATAAATACTTATAACTGTTCTATCTGCCACTAGTTGGCAGCAGGTTGAGGGCATAAGATGTGCAAAATTTGTACTTTTCACAATAAAACATCTTAAACTATCTGTATTTTACATATTTATGGTTTAAAGGATCAGACTGTCATTGTAATACTGTTAAAATATAATACAACAGAAGAAAAATCTCTTATCATAAATACAATATCCGAAAAGTCATAATTCAAGGTATATAATGAAGAAATATCTAAGTGATTGTTTCAAGTGAGAATTGACTTAATGTGAGTTACATTACCCCCTCCCTACCCCAAATTTCCTTCGTTAAATTTAATACATGAATAAACATAGTAAAGCATGCTGTCATAAATAGTTTTAATATAATAACAAATATGTCGCAGAAACGTTGCCCAATGTGTAGGATCAGTACAACTGTGCTATTTTACAATAAATAATTTCTAGTTATTCGTCAAATGGCATTCTACAAAACATTCGAAATTTTCATATATCTACTTTTTATATAATTTCAAAACTTTATGTTAATAAGAAGGTTACAATCCAATGATCACAATAATGCTGAACAACTATGCAAATTACCCCATGTCTATGTGTGATGTTTTAATCACATCTAATTATTGCTTGACAGTATATGTACCTGATTTCTTATGTCTAGATCTCGTATAAGGCTATTCTATCTACTTTTAAAACATCATGCAATTGTTATAAAAACTGCATAACTAAAGTCATATAGATGTTGTGGAACTATCACTATATACCCTGATTCCATATAAGTGTATTGCGGTACCGATCAAACTCAATTATTTCATCACTAAATTAATCTAAAATCCTCCAAGACATTCATTAAATATAATGCAATTCGTAATTTACAAAATTTTAAATTATTATTATTATTTTTATAAAGCTGTTTATCAAGTTACAAAAATTCTCATTTTAGTTAGTAATCATCCTCATTATTAACTGAAGCCATAAGTATTAATGATGAGTCATATTAACATCAATGTAGTCAATTGTACTTTTCTTAATCAATATAAAGGATGTCATTCAGTTAATTTAAAATGTATCATGTGGCATTACAAATTACATTACAGGTATGTATAACTTAAAATGTATCATGAGGCATTAAAAATTACTTTCCAGATAAGTATGTTATGATAAGAGACACCAACCACTGGAACTTATAAACGTTTACTATAAATAATCATACAGCCATGTGTCTATACATTATATCAGTTATAACTGTAGTAAGTTGTATGAGACAGTCAGAGTTGTGAGTAACTGAATGTCTACATTACTGTTGAGGAAGGAAAGTATTTATGTGCATTGCATCAGTCCATCTACAGTTTTCACTGTGATAACATACGACATAGACATGAGGCACAGTTTAGCACAGGGTCTTCAAAACCATGACCCAAAAGCATGTTCAACTGATGATGTGCATACCAATTGTAATTTGCCACAGTGACGTTTGTTCATCTGAAGTACATTTCTTAACATGCCAGCACAAGTAAGGTATGAACATGACAAATATTTTCTGTTTGAACAGCTTTATTACCTGACTGTTTTCTATAGACTGTGTAACTGACATTTAACATCTTGATTAATATTGTATCACATTTATTGTACAGCAAACCAATTTGTATTCACCGCAGTTTTTTATTATAATTTTTACAGATTTGATAATGACTCTTTAACGAGTCGAAACCAATCGTAAAGAAATCAAATGTATGGCAATAAAAATCTTATAAAGGGATTCTTGACTATTACATTAAAAGATCGCCTCCTACAAAAAATCCTGAATAAGATGTCAGGTAATTATAATAAATTTTCAAACTACTTAGGGGTATACTATCGGGTGACGTCGTCGACCACCGCCGATATTTCGGCAGGAGCACACCCTGCCATTATCAAGGCACAACTGCATTCAAGGAAGCTATGTGCAAGCTAATATAATATTTCGGTTTGAAAAGGGTAAACGATGAAGCACATTGCTTCCTTGAATGCAGTTGTGCCTTGAGAAAGGCAGGATGTGCTCCCGCCGAAATATCGGCGGTGGTCGACGACGTCACCCGATAGTATACCCCTAAGTTGTTTGAAAATGTAATTCATAATATTATGTCTTATAGCATGGCAAATGATATAATGTTATAGAAAATGACATATTCAATGCCATGTAATATGACACTTCATACCACTGAGGTTTAGGATGCTTTCATCCCACTCAGACGCCCTTATTACTAGAGATAAAGGGCTTAAGGGACTTAAATACGGGGTCATCAGTCCCTAAACTTACAAACTACTTATGAACTACCTACAACTAAGGACGGCACAAATATCCATGCCCGAGGGGGGATTCAAACCCCCGACCGTAGTGGCCGTGCAGACCGTGACTGAAGCGCCTCAGTCCCCTCGGCCACCGCGGCCGGCCCAAAATTTATTTTATCATAATTCTATGGCTGTCGTAGTCGAGACTTTTGTGAAGTTGGTCCTCAAAATTTTATTCCTTGAAAGGTTAAATGAGCGCTGTCTTTATTGTTATGTGACAGATTACGTTGAAGCTTACTGCAGTTAACGTGCATACGGCAATATCTTGACGCCAATGAATCTAGAAACGTGTTAAGTTAGCTGTACTGTAAGGGACGACATCTGATGAACGATTAAAGGAAACGCGATAATAATTGTAATTTAAATAGAAGCTAGTTCGAGCTATAGCAAAATTATTTTACCTCACTATCGTAGCTCAACTAGAAACCTGGCGCCGAGTTCCAATTAAATCAAAACTATGCTCTCGGTACTCTCAGACACATTTATTTCATGGTGCCGCTCTGGAATGATTGAGAAAATTGTTTTGATAGCCAAGAAAATTGTTTCACCATACATTACACTAAAAATTAAACTGTTACGCTCAAGAGAATTAGTAAGTTCTAAATTCAGAGAACTGACGATTGTCTTTATAGAAAACTGGCCACTTCATTAACTGAACTGAATAACAGTTGGGTTGTTGGACTGGAGAAAAACTGTCCAACCTTCGGCTCGAAGACCATAATGTAGCCCATGCCCACGAAATGTCCGGACAGCCATTTATTTACTTTTTTTATTTATTTTCTGTTCCACACATAAGTCAGTGAACACAATGTTTTTATTTAACAGAAACCCCGTTATAATCTAGCAAGATGTGGGTGACATTTTATTTGTGTTGTTATATGTCAACAATATGTTGACGACCAGATACAATTTTACTAGGTTTACTCTATGATGGAGCGTTGTAAATGACACATCTCATGATGACATATAATCCGCCGGAACCTGCCATCGAAAGATAATTGATGTTGGTGGTCTTTTACAATACTAACCTATTGAATATATAGCCCTCAGAAATTGAATAAGTCAGTGTTTTAGAATTAGCCTGCTGTGTTGACAGTTCCTTAACTGAGCAGATCGGCAACACCCGTGCGATTTTATTCTCTGTTGGGCTGCGTAAATACATTTATGGCCAGCAAATCACACAATATACAGTGGTTGCATTATCTTCATTTATTTAGTTGACGTAACTACAAAACAATGTGATGACTTCAGGGTAAATTTCAGGTAAGTGTAGAACCGTATGGACATATTAAAGTATTTATTTATTTATGTATTTAGCCTGATCAGATTAGGGACATCAGGCCCTCTCTTACATCGGACCAGAGTTTTACACATAAAGTATTTCTTTACATGTGAGTTACCTATAACTTAACAATGATTTTTACAGATAAACAATTAGTAACATAATGTATCCAATTTGATTATATGTAGAAGGATGTAAATAAAAGGCATTGACTTAACTCTAATAGGATTAATACTAGTAGTACCATAGTACCACTGAGACACCTTCTGCTGCTGTTGGTGTAATAATAGAAGTAACAACATTGATAGTAGAAGATACTTTTGATTAAAAAGCTTATCCTGGTGTAGAAACATAAAGGGGAAACACAGCTTGATCACTCTCAAAATTGTTTCAGGAAGATCGACTGACACTCTTTCGACAAGTACGTGTAACTACCGCGAAAAATAGAGAAAGATTGTCAGATTGTACAAATCTACAGCGCCGTATGAGAGTGTTTCAAAATTTATTTTCAGGTTGCGTTTGAAGAAGCCGTATCATACCTACAGATGGAGACCGAACTCAAAAGTATTGGATGTGAGAGACGGACAACCATGACTTCTGTCTGCAGCTAGACAGCTAGGTAGCCATTTTAGGCCATTTTGTTGGAGCGCTCTAGTATGACTTGTTATATGGATTTCAAGGCCGCTTATGTTGAAACTCTTGTTTTTCATTTCATGACCTGTTCCAGCAGAAGTAGCTGGCATCCCCATAAGCTCTCACTTCATAGAACTTAGTGTCAACGACGACTATGACGCCTAGGTTTATGAAGTAACAGAATATGAAGATGGTAGCTTTCTGCTGAAACTGGTCATGAAATAAAACAAATTATAGTGTGTCTGCAAAGTACCTCCGTAGTGGCGATCTCTGCATGTGTCGCGGTGCCGGGCGTGTAAGGTTGGCAGCAGAGACAAAGCGCATCTGCACGTGTTCCGTGGACCTGCAGTGGTGGTAGAGTGGGGGTAGTGTTGCGTATGTGCTACAGTGGTTATTGTGTTATTGTATTGTTCTTGTATACGCTGACTGCAATGAAAAAATGTTCATATGTTTGTTAAGGTTATGGGACTTAACTACGGGGTCATCAGTCCCTAAACTTACAAACTACTTACGAACTAGGACGGCACAAATATCCATGCCCGACGGGGGATTCGGACCCCCGCCGGTAGTGGCCATGCAGACCGTGACTGGAGCGCCTCAGTCCGCTCGGCCACCGCGGACGGCGACTGTGAGAATGCATACTGTTGCAGAGAGAGCATAATTAGTGTCCAAATGTTTGTAAATCTATCGGACCAAACTACATGGTCATCAATCCGTAGCTTACAAACTACTTAAACTAAGGTAAACCCATGCCCCAGGGAGGACTCGAACCTCCGACGGCGAGCAACCGTGCGCTCCGCAGCGAGGCGCCTTAGATCGCTCGGCTACTCCACCCCGGCCATAATTAGTGAAAGAGGTTTTCCAGGCAGGAGGAAAGCTTGCAGTAAAAACCATCCAGCAGCAATGCGAAAATTGTGTCTTGATACTAAAATTACGTACCTAAAAGACAAAACATTCCTGTTTACCAGGTTAGAGTATGTGGCTTTTCTCTAAAACTAACACGACCATGCCGGCCGCGGTGGCCGAGGGGAATAAGGCGCTCCATTCACGGTCTGCACGGCCACTACGGTCGGGGGTTCGAATCCCCCCTCGGGCATGGATATTTGTGCCGACCTTAGTATAAGGTAGTTGATAAGTAGTTTGTAACTTTAGGGACTGATGACCCCGTAGTTTAGTTCCATAAGCTTAACAAATATTTGAACATTTTGAACATTTGAGAATGCTTACTGTTGCAGAGAGAGCATAATTAGTGTTCAAATGTTTGTAAATCTATCAGACAAAACTACGTGGTCATCAGTCCGTAGCTTACAAACTACTTAAACTAAGGTAAACTAACCTAGGGACAACACACACACCCAGAGAGAACTCGAACCTCCGACGGCGAGCAACCGCGCCGTCCGCAGTGAGGCGCCTTAGACCGCTCGACTACTCCACCGCGGCCATAATTATTGAAAGGGGTTTTCCAGGCAGGAGGAACGCTTTCAGTAAAAACCACCCAGCAGCAAGGCGAAAATTGTGTCTTGATACTAAAATTACGTACGTAAAAGACAAAAGATTCCTGTTTTCCAGGACAGGGAATGTGACTTTTCTCTAGAACTAACACGATAACACGACCATGCCGGCCGCGGTGCCCGGGGGGACTAAGGCGCTCCAGTCACGGTCTGCACGGCCACTACGGTCGGGGGTTCGAATCCCCTCTCGGGCATGGATATTTGTGCCGTCCTAGTTCGTAAGTAGTTCATAAGTAGTTTGTAAGTTTAGGGACTGATGACCCCGTAGTTAAGCCCCATAGACTATACAAACATTTGAACATTTTTGAGTTACGAGCTGCAAATAACGCGTAAACCAGCTGCCACATGGAACAGGGCCAGGTATACTCTGTATAAGTACGCGGCCATTCTGAGATGTAGAAAATTCAGGATTGTAACTGGCAGAAGCAGACTTTGGCTAAATAGGCCGCCATAGTCTGTGAACTGTCTCGAGGGCCATTACAGTAACACTTTCTCACGACATTCCTTTTCAAAACAGCTTATAAGTGAATTCTGCTGCTCTGGAGCGGCGCGTTTATGAAATACGTCACTGCTCTGTCTCACCCAGTGGTCCAACTCACCCCGCGTTCTCCCACCGGAAGGAGGAGACGGAGGGGCTTGGAATTCAGCGTGTTATATTCTTTTTAGCCACATCCGAGTCGAGCAGTAGTAACGTGATGGATGGCTGTCGCCGCTGCCCGCAGCCCTGATTTGCAGCCCCGGTGCTCGCCGGATGCTTCCGCCGGGCTCGGCGCGCGCTGTGTCGGCGCTGGCAGTGCCAGTGACGGCTTTATGCCGCCCTTGACGTCACGGCCCCGCGATATATTGCCGCCACTCGCTGCCTGCCCACGCGGTCAGCGGCCAGCGGCCACTACCAAATGCCGGCATCCGCCTGCTGCCGAGGCCGGCCGGCTCATTTCACCGCCAGAGCCTTCTTTCATACCAGCGGCAATAACCCACTTCCCAGTACCGGTCTTTTGTGTTGCCGGGTACGACCCGTCTAAGTATTGCCCTCTGCAAAGAAACGAGATGAATATGCGCCCACCGTGTATGCCCGCATGTGCGAGTGTACTTTTGTGTCCCAGCCTCGTCGCCGCTTTTGTGTCTCGTTTCCGTCGTAGGTGTCGGTGGTCGAGTAGAAAATTACCGACACAGGAATAAAGGTTGTACGCTTGTGCAGGTACGAAGGTGAGCAGCCAGTGGGGACAGCAGAAACTAGAAACACTAGAGTAAATTAGAACGAGATATATATTCCACAGAATGTATACAATAATTAACATTTACATAGTTCAGTACGGCAGAATGCTGATAAATAGTTGAGCTAGAGGCCTGCCTGGTGCCTGTCCGATAGCCAAGTCTTCACTGGTGCCTATCTGATTCCGAAGTGTTAGCTGGTTCCTATCTCAGTCCCAAGTGAACGATGTCGTTCAGTGGTGGCCACGAGCGGAGTTGTAGCAGAGGGCACTCGTGGCTGACGTCGTAAGAACGCCGCGCCGTGCGTGCATGGCGGCGCGCGGCGAAAGTAGGTGGCGCGCACTTTGGACTTTTGCGACACCACATGTACCATTGCAACAAATATTCATCCGTCAAAAACCGTCTGCGATTCGAAAGCTTCTGGGTCTATCTATAAGATACTATTTTAGGCTACTTTGTATCAATTCACGACAAAAAAATCGCACTGATGTGTATTACGGCCCACTTTAGACATGTAGTTTTATAATTTTTTGCAAACTTTTTGGACCAAAATAATAATCTAAATAATAAAAAATTAATTAATAGGATTGTCTGAAACCCTTTTAGTGAAAAAAAAAAATAGGTAGTGGCTGGTTCCGAACCACCGGACTTTAGCGCATTAGTCCAACGCATTGTCCACTACGCTACGGCTATCAATCTAAATATGGGTCCTTTACTCTCATACTATTGATGGCCGTTGTTAACTGATGCTAATATGGGATTTGTAGACATTAGATTATCATCTATCGTACGAAGAACGATGTCTTTTTCTTAATTCTTCAGTGCGCCATTGCTTTGAAATGACAACGTGTAAGTTACAATAAGAGAATCATCAAATATGCAACGCAAGAAGGCGTATGCCAGAGAGAGTTCTGGGCGAGGAATGTCACTCGCTTCCCAGTACCGTTCTTTTGTGTTGCCGATTACGACCCGTCTAAGTATTGTCCTCTGCAAAGAAACGAGATCAATATGCGCCCACCGTGTATGCCCGCATGCGCGAGTGTACCATTGCAATAAATATTCGTCCGTCAAAAACTGTCTGCGATTCGAAAGCTTCTGAGGCTATCTATAGGATACTATTTTAGGCTACTTTGTATCAATTCACGACAAGAAAATCGCACTGATGTGTTTTACGGCCCACTTTAGATATGTAGTTTTATAATTTTTTGCAAACATTTTGGACCAAAATAATAATCTAAGTAATAAAAAATTAATTAATAAGATTGTCTGAAACCCTTTTAGGAAAAAACAATAGGTAGTGGCTGGTTCTGAACCACCGGCCTTTAGCGCATTAGTCCAACGCATTCCCCACTACGCTACGGCTATCAATCAAAAGATGGGTTCTTTGCTCTCATACTATTGATGGCCGTTGTTAACTGATGCTAATATGGCATTTGTAGACACTAGATTATCATTTATCGTACGAAGAACGATATGTTTTTGTTAATTCTTCAGTGCGCCATTGCTTTGAAATGACAACCTGTAAGTTACAATAAGAAAATCATCAAATACGCAACGCAAGATGGCGTGTGCCAGAGAGAGTTCTGGGCGAGAAATGTCACGTGACATCTCCGAACGGCTGGTTTTCGTTAATTCAATGGAGGGTGTCAAATCTCCGTTATTTTTGCAAATATGTCTCAAACGATACGAGATATGAAAAATAGGCAACCTAGTTGTAGAGAATTTTCTCCTCTATCAATTACGTTATTCAATTTTCGTGTCAGATGAACGGTTACAATTATATTACAAACAGTTTTTTTTATTACTACCGTATTTTTTGTCCGAAAAATGGAGGTTCTGGTCTCTGGCGGCCTACAATTAGGTCTGTAAAATTTGGTGCTGATCGGTTGAACGGTTGGTCTTAAAAACTGGGAACACGTTACGGACAGACTGACAGACATACATACATCCCAAAGTCGCCGTTATTTTTTGCAAATATCTTTGAAACGCTACGATGTATGACAAAAGCATAGGAGAGCAAAGGTGTAGAGAATGTTCTCCTCTAGAAATTCGGTTATTCAATTTTCGTGTTAGATGAATAATTAAGCCGTTATTTTCATTTAAATTGCGAGCTGTCAAAAGACGATCGCAAAGGCCCACTTTTAGTGTTACTACCGTAACCTAAAGTGGGCCAAAAAGAACTTTTACTGCGATTATCATGAAACTGATTATGACTTCAGTTTGCCACATAGTGATAATCTGAAATATAGTTCTGATATGCTGTTGGGGCTATCTGGTATGATTTGTTAAGTTGAATGCCTAAACCGCTTATGCTGTAACAATTAATTTTAGTCACGACCAGTTTCAGCAGAACTAACTTACATCCTCCGATGCTCTCACTTCATTTCCTCGTTGACATGGGATTGTGCTCAGTGTTACCACACTGTGTCACTAAAATAATAATATAACTGAAATGAAAATTTTGAGTACATCAAAGTTAAAATCACAATCACAGACCGTTGCAGCAAATATTACTAAAAATCAATAAATTTTTTTTAATTAATTGCAACACATACTTTTATTACCGATGTGTTTCGATTTCGTAAGGCCTCATCAGGTTATCTTAAATCTTTTTCCCTTGCACAATTAAAAAAATTAAACGTGGTTGTGTACTGCTACGACGTCCTTTACTGTACTTACACGGCACGTGATTCACTTTATCACATACACCAACTTCTTCTTATTTGTATAAAAGATATTTAAAACCATTTGAAGATGATGCAAAATTTGTTGAATTTTGTCCCAAAATCGTGGAAACAAACTCTACCTATTTACTCCAGATTTTTAATCGAAGCCCTAATAAACTTCAGGATGGACACCACTAACGTATTTTTAATATCTTTATATATAAAGCAGAGTGTCCGTGTATTTGTTTGTGTGTACGTATTGCATACAAATCTACAGTTTCCCTCAAATCTTTATGAAGTTTTGCACACATGAGCTTCAATCCTTGCAGACGGTCGCCGTAAGTGTAAGGATCACGTACAACACACAGTTCACGAGATATGACGTCATAAACAATTATATGCGAGAAAAACTGCTTCATCACGCGACAATGTTGCACATTTTCCCCTAAACCACAGGACCGATTTCATACATTCCTTACCGTGAGGTAACAACTGTTGCAGGGTTAAGAATGACATACGACACATGGATCGTGAGATATGACGTCATAAACAATAGGTATCGCAAAGAAAACTTCAATATTGAGACTTTATTCATATACTGTATGAGAATGAGAGTACTTAGCGACTTGCAACAAACTTTAAAGATAATTTCGAAACTATTATATTTTTTTCTCGTTGACAACATAGTAAATTGATTTCAGAGGATAAATCTGTAGTTAAGACAGTTTGAAATTTAAAACTCTAAACACTGGTTTTCTCTGTAAAAATTCATAGTTCATAATCGCACTCGAGATCAAAAGAGAACATTTGAACAAACATTGTAGTTGATCTGCAGCTACATATACATGAAATTAAATAATTAATAATTCATTCGCTGTTTTGCGAAATTTGGCGACTTAAGCTGCACTTCTGAAGGTGTCGTATTAACTAGTGACAAAATGAAAATTTGTGATTGGATGGGACTTGAAACAGGTTCTCCCGCATTTCGCGAGCGGTCACCTCAACCTTTTCGCCATCTGACCCGACCTGGGATCCAGCATAAATTTTCATTTTTCACAAGCCACATTGAGAAGTGCAGCTTTATTCTGCAAAATTCTCAAATCTGAGAATAAATAAATGATTATTTAAGAAAAAATGTCATGCTCGTTCTCTCATAGGGTGAAACAAGACAATTCTTTACGAATATCTCCTACTGCTTTCATCTCTCCTTGATACTCCTATTCCTTATTTTACTGAAATAGAATTAATTTTGTCACACTATTTGGCAAAAAGAGCATTAGATAAAAGAGAATTTCCTTTAAATATTGTCTGACTGTGAACGATTTATTACAGTGTTTGTAATGTTCCTGCCTTTTGAAACCCTCATTGTAAATTTTTATTAGGCGCGATTTAATTCGAGAGATCTCGCAGTTTCCCATGACGTCAGCAGTGGTGTAGGAAAGCTGACGATGGGGAGAGGTTGCATCAGGTCTATTCCGTGGGTGCCGCCTGAATAAGAGGTGTGATCTGATTGGTTGCCGCCGTGATTGCAGGCGACCAACATTCTAAATTAATATTTTGTATTTCCAAATTTTGTTCCATATAGTCTTAGTATAAGAAAAACCTCTCAATAACAGCCTTGTAATGGTCAAAATTGCCCTAAGGCAAGTGAAAGTATTGAGTGGGGACCTAAACTAAAATCAGTTACCATAATCATGAAACACATTCAAAATTTAAAGAAATAAGTTTAAAACTTGACACGCAGCATAGGAGGCCGATACATAAATTAGTAATTAATCTCGAATCAAATATTTGAATGGCAAAGGAACAATTCTCAGTAACTGTTTTAAAAATAATTACCTAATGAAGCTGACAATCGGGTGAAGCCCAATCGTATATTTGACAATGAACAGGTTAACCACGTACTTTAGCTGTTAGAAAGATTTGTAAAACAAACATCAACTTTTGATATGTTCTTAAAACGAACCATCAGGCTGATCACTGGGTGAAGCCCTCTTTTACAATCAGCGGGAGAAGCCGGTGCATTAATAGACTTAACAAATCCTTAAGGGGAAGACCTGAGCTTTAATTCTCAAACAAATGAAATTTAGCATTTTGTGAAGCCCAATTCAAAATTTACCACCAATGGGTGAAGTCCATGCATTAATTGTTAATTAAACTTGCAATTACAAAAGGAAGGGCATCAAGTTGGTATGAGTTCCTAGAATTAAAACAGGAGAAAGTGTCACTGATCAATTAAAATCTAAAGCCATAATACATATATGACGCCACAACCGTGTCAAACAGCATACAAGTCCGATGTTATCCTGAACACACCTGACTGAGAATGATTAAAGGCCAAACAGGCCAGTGACACCAACCGTTAAACACCACAGTGAATCAGCTGCATGAAGTGGTAGCCAGCAGGTGTAGATAGCATAATAAAAAATGCTCCAATCAGACAAAAAAGTCACTCCCCCCCTCCCCCCAAAATGTGTTTTTGACAGAAGCTCAGGTGGGGCAGTTACCCAAATTTCATTAAAACTGCCAAACACACCCAGTCTCCGAGGCAGTAAACGAAGATGGGCGGAAACAACACTGCCGAAAAATATGTTGACGCCCAAAGTAAGTTACTGACCGGTAACGGCTACATAAGCAGGAAAAATAATTTGATTACACTTAGGAAAAAGCAATGAAAACAACATGGCGCTGGTAGAATATACTATACGCCGAGACAATTAAAAAACGTCAAAAAAGGAACGTGTAGGAAGATGTTAGCCTATATAATGATACATGACCAATGGTACAAACCAACTCAACTTATTAGTTCCACAATAGCGTGAATACCGACACCTATTCTTCGGAGTCGTTATCTGAGAATCCTAGGCCCCTGAGAGCCCAGAAACGGCCCAAGCGTCCTTCAAAACTCAGAAATCCCTCTGTTTTAATCTGTACACATACGCCCTCTCCCGAGGCAGGAATCGAAGAGGGACGGAACTACCACTGCCTACAAATACGTTTGTGACCAGGGCACGTAAATAATCGGAAACGGCTTCATAAGGACACAAATACCCTTATTACACTCGCACATTGCAATGAAAATTACAGGAGCTCACAAAGTTCACAACACACCAGCAAATTTCACTAAAACAACGTTGAGACGAAAGTTGGAGACAGAAGGTAAACCATACGTGAGACAAAAGATGAAGCTACTTAACTTTTGGTTCCGCAGTGACTAAAGTAACAACCTCCACCAGAAATTAGCAGCCCATGACGTCATAGAAAAAATGATAAAGACAATTCGTACCTAAGGACTGACACAAGGTAGACATCAACTAAGATGATGAAGTCCTTCAGCAATGTCTCACGCAGACACTGCCAGTACACACTACCAGCGAAACTGCGACTGGCCATGCCACTACTGGAGTCCCCACAGTCACACTCCCAAACATGCCCCAGCTCCGATGACCACCAAACTGTGGACTGCTCATTGCCTCCGAACTCCAGAGTGTCTGCCTGTCAACTCCAAACTGCCTGTCCATTGCAAGGGACCGACTATTGAGCGCGCACTTTACAAGGAGTGCATGTGGTTAAGACATGGCCACAGACATCGACAAATGCGCATTCAGTGATAGCAAGCGGAAACGTAATCGACAGTAAGGGGTAGAAAACCAGCTTGCACCAAAAACAATGACAGAATGTGTAGTAAAAGAGATCGTAGGAGAAAAGCTAACTTTAAAAGTAGTGTGTGTTCGTTTGTAATGAAAAGTAGTATGTGTTTGTGGGGCGAGCGTGTCACTGTTTTTGTTAAGAGACCATCCTCGCTAAAATTCCCAAATAAATGTTCTGTTGTGGTTTTGGTAACAAAATAATTTGACTAAGCAATGAGACTTAGTACCTTCCTTTGCCCTGTTAGAATAAATTGCAACTGACATGGGATGCAATGATCTTACGTAAATGTGGTTTACTTTGATGCGCAACGGATAACACTTTAAATTGTTCAGTTGTTAATAAGTCATCAGTAATTAAACTCGTAATTGGTCTATACATTAATCTCGTGTGTGAAAAACAATGTGAGCAAATGAAATGTTCAGATCTGTTAGCGTGGAAAAAAAAAAAAAAAAACCCTTATTCTTTTCATTCTCCACTCCGAGGAGTGGAGCGGGCTGTTTGAGATCAGGCCCATAAAGAGTCGCGGTTCTATTCAGCCAATTGTCAGACAAGCCGATAGTGGGGCTAAAGGGGGAATCCCAATTGGGAATAAGTGGGAGGGGCTTACCAGTTCCGGCATACGCCTTACAACCAAGGAAAACCTCCCGAAAACCTTGGTCGGAACCGGGGGATTGGAACCAATTTAATTTATCTCCGGGACTTGCCCCGGACTAAAAATGGATTATCGAGAGAACACGAGTGCACCATATACCAGTAGACAGACTATATATGTATAATTCGACTGCGAGAGCGAACAGAAAGTGCTACTACAGTGATAATTTTTGCTCTTTGAATTAACAGGATGCCAAACAAGGATATTTGATATTAATTGGATATCAAGATTACTGCACTTGATAATGTGCCTATTTGTACAACAATTACCATACAGATTCAATGTAATAAAAAATATTCTACAAATCTGGTAAAGATTTCAAGTATCACACACTGTAAATATGTCTCATCTCTCATCTCTTCTGATGAGACAAATCACTTTAACTGTTACTAACATTAACCAATTTAATAATCTGAACTTTCATTGAGACAGAAAATCTCTAACTATGATCTTTACTGCAATTATGAACAAACTACTTCTTGCTCTCATTAATAGTCCAACTGATCATCACAAAATGCCTACACTGAACTGTTCTAATTAGCATACAAATTTACAAACAATAATTATGCAACTCTATCATAAAAAACAATGATCAGAACGGATAGCAATTCAAATTGGTGAAAGGAATGAGGAACTGGTAAAATGACACAGGGATAAATGATAAATGCTAGCTGAATTAAACAGTATTCATTACCCAAAAGACAAACCAACTACAATATAGGCTACATACAGGCTACCATACATAACAATAGAAAAGTACAAGTTTACCTTATTTGAGACATAAATTTCCATATAAAATTTTCAATCCGCAGACTTGGCTGCGACTCTTCAAAACTGAATTTTTACTCTTCGAGTGTAACACACAGACAGAATAATCCGACAGTTTCACGACTACAACTCTACATCAACTATCCTGCACGAAGGTCACACACCGACTCCTACCTACACGAAGGTCACACCTCGACTCCTTAAACGCAACAACTGTGAGTGCAAGACACACTCCCAAAGATAAAACTAAGTCTTTGGTTGACAGCAAAGATATGAAAATGAGTACAGTATGTTATATCGATTAGTGAAATGGTACAAAATATACATAAATTTGTTTTCTGCAGAATTATAGCTTTGGTTTTTATAACAAAAAATGCTCAATGCTCTATGACAGGCAAAAATGATGTGAACATTATATTGCGTACTCCTTTCAACTTGTTACAAAAAGGAGATCAGAAACGGAGAATAATGACCAGCCTAGATAAAATTAAAAAGCAATTCACGTAAACAAACTAAGATGCCACAAATTAGAAGACAAGGAGGACTGAGGCACTGGGAGAAAGTCCAGAAGAAAATATGCACAAAAAGTGACGCGAGAGCCTCATGCCTCAACCCTATCTTCCGATATTTTCTGAATTTTGTAAAGTATTTATTTTTATCAACAAAACGTTAACTAAATGAGTGATTGCGTCTCGAGAACATTCATTTTTACCAAAAGCAAGCAAATAAACCTCTTACTTCTGCCCAGTTAGCTCACATGTTTTGTGGCCACTGCAATGGTTAGATCGTACCATAGTATAGAATAAGCTCTACACGTTCGGCCACTCAATTAAAATCAGGGTAGTATGCCGTAATTTTTCTATAACTTATCTTAACGAAAGTTTTATTGTATCGTGTGTAATTTTGTTAATGATATACGTATATTGTATCCCATCCTCGTCGCCACTTTTGTGTCTCGTTTCCGCCGGTTGTCCTAGGTGTCGGTGGCCGAGTAGAAAGAGACCGACACAGGGAAATAGGATGCACGCGTGTGCGGGTACAGAATCCGAGGTGACCAGCCAGGGGGACAGCAGATACTAGAAACACTAAGCTAGAATAGTACAAGATACATATTTCGAAGAAATAGTACAATACTTTGTTAACTGAAGACTAGTGGAATGCTGATACATAGTTTATATAGGTAGAGGCCTGCCTACTGATGAGAGACTGTCCTAGTGCCTGTCTTATTGCCAAGTGACCGATGCAGTTCAGTCGTGGCCACGAGCGGAGTTGTAGCAGAGGGCGCTCGTGGCTGACGTCGTTAAGAACGCCGCGCTGTGCGTGCATGGCGAATGTACGTGGCGCGCACTTCAGACTTGTGCGACACCACATAAAGTAAACGACTAGAGCTCGTACTAATGCAACGAAAACAAATCAGATGACTGTCGGAATGCAATATCCAGAAGCCTAATGCGAAACTTAATATAGTATACACGCGAGCACTATCGTGTGCTTAATAAACTGAAGCAAGAGCCTCACTGAAAACTCAAAATATGTCGCTTCAAGTTAGAAGCCGATTACACTTACAATATTGGTGTGCTCCGTACGGCGATGGGTCCTTTGCAATGGCCACGAAGTGACGTAGGTCTATTGATATTATAACAGGTTTGGCAGGCCAGTTAATGGGTCTGCCAGTCCCAATCCGCCGTTGACGAAATGCGTAATTCAAAAAGTTGGGTACTAAACTGTTTTAGCTGCACCACTCACCGCTTCAACTCAGGAATGCACACTGGCTGCAGTTGCAGCTGTTGAATCAATGTGACATTTGTGTGCTGCTGTCTGTTGCAGAACCCACACACTGCTTGTAGAATGGCTGTCATCAATTCCACAATTATTTTGTACAATACACCTACAAAGCATGTTGCTAAGTAATATTCACACTATTCTTTTTACTACTTCATGTGTGTGTCTTTTTTGTGGTTTTCAACCTGCTCCACTTCTATAACAATTAGAAGTTTGACAAGCATTTTTCGGTTTAATTCGACGTGTAAATTCATCTCACAACTTATATGACATACCTCCTGTATCACCCTGTACATAAAATGAAGTAAAATGGATGATTACATGCAAATACATCGCCGGCCGCGGTGGCCGAGGAGACTGAGGCGCTCCAGCCACGGTCTTCACGGCCACTATGGCGGGGGGTTCGAATCCCCCTCGGGCATGGATATTTGTGCCGTCCTTAGTCTTAGATAGTTCATAAGTAGTTTGTAAGCTTAGGGACTGATGACCCCGTAGTTAAGTCCCATACGTTATACAAACATTTGAACATTTTTTTGCAAATACATCACGACTACTTCCTGCGAAAGTTTCGGTTATGTTGGGTAATATTTCGAACCCAAACGTTAGGCCTACCATTGAACATAGATAAACAGAGTGAATCATTGTCCAGAACACCTCATGTTGACTGTCATCGTTTCACATTGCTGCCAACTCTAGCGACGTTGCATTTTCTGTTGGTAGCGCTGAGCTCCAATTACATCATCAGCGCCCCCTGTAATATATCCATACAATCAATGAGAAAGAATGGAAGGGATAAAGTAACGAGACTCCTTCACACAACGAAAGTAAAGTTATGTTCCACTACAGTTTCAAAAGAAAATTTTAAATATTTACCGAAATTTGTTAAATACATGTAATGTAAAATAAAAATATCAGCAACCGATATTTGCATTATGACATCAATATATCGGTGTTGCTACAAAAAAATATATAGATTTATATCGATACTTTTTGAAAAGTATATCGACTTTTATCAACAGGCCTAGATCCTGTTCAAAATGTTCAAATGTTTGTAAGGCTTATGGGACTTAACTATGGGGTCATCAGTCCCTAAACTTACAAACTACTTAGGAACTACTTACGAACTAGGACGGCACAAATATCCATGCCCGAGGGGGGATTCGAACCCCCGACCGTAGTGGCCGCGCAGACCGTGACTGAAGCGCCTCAGTCTCCTCGGCCACCGCGGCCGGCCCTAGATCCTGCTTTATACGTCAGGCAGAGGGGATATATACATAACAAATAATCAGTGTTCAGGGACATATTTTCTCTCGATATCTATTAAATGTAAATTAATGTAACTTTGCCCGGAAGATGGAGCGGTAGATATAGGGATGATTCTGAGCCTACGAGGTCTCGGCAACTTACACCTTTGGATTTTTGCCTGTGTGAAAGGCGATGTCTACAAAGTAAGACTAAATGAATGATACCATTTGATCGCAAGGAATGAGATTAGTGCAACTCTCATAAAGATGACTCAGAAGAACTACATTCCACCACAATCTAACATGCACAGTCGCGACTCTCACTGCTATAAAAGTAGGCAAAGAACACATGTTATGTAAAGGAAAGTACGCTGTGATTGTCAACCTTATCTAAAATTCCAACGACACTAGCGCTCCTAGTGGTAGGTAAGGACCTGTAAGAGTTAGGTTTGTTTATAACTACTTTTCTATGTAATTAACCAAATAATTTCTGCGTTCCAAGCATTAGTAAAATATCGAGAAACATAAATAACTGTAAAATAAATGCAAAAACAGCCGAAGGTTCCTGATTCAGTGATAGGAACAATACCTCATTCACGAGGAAAGACTTACGAATACGTGTATGTTTTGCAGCCTACTCCGCTGAAACTATGAGAATATAAATAGACAAAATACATTAATAACTGTTGTGTTCTGTTTTTATGTGAAGGACACTTTATTTGACGTGTAAAAATTTGATACTGAGTCTAATGATTCGAACATTTATCCATTTCACTCGTCTTTGCAATACACGTATATACGTTTGAGTGTAATTACTTTTGCTTATAAAACGAAAGCCTTGAATATGCTTGCCGTTTGAGGTTCAGATGTAGCAACAGTATTGGTGTTTTTTCCACTTTGTTGAGAAAATGTTTGTTGGTTTTCGATGTTTTACTGTCACGTTTCTGATGATTTTCCTTCTGTTACAATTGTAGTGGCTGATCTAGTACATTAAATAATGTAGGTATTGCATTTAATATGTCTTACGATCAACACATACCGATTTGACTGGAATTGCAGTGAAGAAACCTTGACTTTTGTTAGTAGATAACTGACGCCTTTGTGCAGAAAGTTGGTCTTCTGTTGTTTATCAGCCATTTTTCTTCTTAATAGAAAATGAAGTTCGTGTTTGAAAAGTCGTAAATCTAATATATATAGTAGAGTGTCCGTATGTCTATGTGTACGTTTCGCATACAAATCAAAATTTTTGTTCCAATCTTTATGAAATTTTGAAATTTTGTACACGTAAGCTTCAATCCATGAGGGCACTCGCAGTAAGTGTAAGAATCAAGTACGATACATAGTATACGAGATATGACGCCATAAACAATGAGATGTGCGGAAAAACTGCTGCATTTACCGACAGTGCTACTCATTTTTTCCTAAACCACCGGACCGGTTTCCACCAAATTTGGTACACACATTCCTTACTGAGGTAACAATTTCTGCTGGGTTAAGAATCACATACGACACATGCTTCAGTAGATCGCAAAAAACTACATAATGCTGCGAGACTATAAATACGCTAATTGAGAATGAGAGTTCTTAGCGACTTGCAACAAACTTTAAACATAATTTCAAACCTTTATTAAACTCTTTCTCGCTGACAACCATAGCAAAATGATGAAAGGAAAAAAGTTTCTTACTTACTACTTTTCCGCTTTTTATGGAGTAAGACTACGGCATTCGGTATTCTGTTAAAATTTATAATTTGTACACTGTAAATTGTAGCCGCAGGAAATTTTACAGACATATTGTTGAGTGTACGTTCTAAATTGTATCACAGTACGACTCTTAGTTCATGAGGTGTGAGCACATAAACTGTCGTTCATGGAAAACCGCCACTACGCTCGGGGGAGGGGGGAGGGGTGGTTCGAATCCCCCCTCGGGCCTGGATATTTGTGCCGTCCTTAGTATTAGGTAGTTCGTAAGTAGTTTGTAAGTTTAGGGACTGATGACCCCGTAGTTAAGTCCCTTAAGCTATACAAACATTTTAACATTTTAATTTGAAAACCGCCCCATCACGCACTAAGTGTAAAACTATTACTTCTTCACTAGTAATTACATTCGCAATTAGTTTTCAGAAATATAGCCCTTATACAAATGAATATATGCCTGAAAAATGCAGGAATAAAAAATAAATACCCGGGCAACTCCGGGTTTTCAGCTAGTTGAGCAACGTAGATGCATAAGGGAAGGGGAGGGGAGGGGAGGTAGTAATCATGACAACTGATTAAAATACGCCCTCTAGTTATTGCCAGTTTTCTGGTACTACTTCCCTGTTGTTACAAGTCTAATAAAGTCCATTTAAACGACACTATTCACACTCATCCGATATCATATTCAGGAATGTAACTAGCCAGACGCTTGGATCGCTACTGTCGTGTCGCTTAACAAAATTCAGTGGGAGTGACGTGACTGTATGTGTTAGAATGTGATGCAAAAGTATGAAGAGAATAAGCGCATAGAAGTTGGTCGTGGAATTTATTTAAATCAATTTTGATATTCCTCATCATTTTGGATTTGTAGCTGTTGATATTTCGATGTTTGCTGTCAAAAATGTAACTGTGATGTCCACCTGATAAGCAAAATATTTTTTCTTGTTGTTGTTACTTTTTACCCAGATGTGTTACGGCACTTGTGGGCCATCATCCCTGGTTGCTCTCTAGATGATCATTCAGAGCTGTTAATAAATAGGAAAAAATTATGATGGCAAAAAGGTGCCGAAACATGTTTGGATTAAAAGTAAGAACGATGTTTTGCATATCAGGCGGACATCACACCCAGAATATTTGGACATTGTCTATGTGTTAAGTTTGTTTTATATGCTATAGCTGAGTCTCTCAATCCAATAAGTACTGGACACATATTAAGTATTTTATTCCCTCCATAGTATCACCTGAAATATTTACTTTTCCTGCTGAATCACGCTTCATATACAGTACCTCGACGATGCACGATATACCGGGTGATCAAAAAGTCACTATAAATTTGAAAAATTAATAAATCACTGAATAATGTAGATGGAGAGGTAAAAATTGACACACATGCTTGGACTGACATGGGGTTTTATTAAAACCACATCTACTGTTATCGGGCCATTTTTGTAACATCTACCGTGACGGGTGAGAGGTACGCCGATATGTTACAGAATCGCATCAACCCCAGCCTGGCTAATAAACACCTGCTGGAACGTACGATTTTTATGCATGATGGCGCTCCACCCCATATTGGTAGACGCGTGAAACATCTCTTGCGCGAGTCGTTTGGTGATGATCGTGTGCTCAGCCGCCACTTTTGTCATGCTTGGCCTCCCACGTCGCCAGACCTCAGTCCGTGCGATTATTGGCTGTGGGGATACCTGAAGTGGCAAGTGTATCGTGATCGACCGACGTCTCTAGGGATGCTGAAAGACAACATCCGACGGCAATGCCTCACCATAACTCTGGAGATGCTTTACAGTGCTGTTCAGAATATTATTCCTCGACTACAGCTATTGTTGAGGAATGATGAACGTATTGAGCGTTTCCTGTAAAGAACAGCATCTTTGCTTTGTCTTAATTTGTTATGCTAATTATTGCTTTTCTGTTGGACATTTTTTGAACTTTTTAATTAATTTATTTATTTTAGTTCTAATAAAACCCCATGTCATTCCAAGAATGTGTGTCAATTTTACCACTCTATCTACATTATTCGGTGATTTATTACGTTTTCAAGTTTATACTGACTTTTGATCACCCGGTGCAGTTGACGGTTTATAATCCATCGATATTGATATCGATATAATCCATCGATAAAAAGATGATAATGGCAACATGTTTATTACGGCGACAAAAGTTTCTTTGGTCGCTAAGCAGAATGCACAACCAATCTCTATGCCTCTTTGAATTAAACTTCCATTGTGACTTTTATTCTCTCGCAATATATTGTGCTGACAGGTAAACTCTAATAAATTTAAAAGGCCCTCACGAAGTCTTTATCGGTTTAACGCTACTTTGTTAGTTCATAACTTCTGAAAGCTTGAACTTGGGGTTAATCTCTGCCTGCCGTCGGTATAAATATGTTCTTCTGTGGCGTATCGCTGGCCTTTGTTAACTCGCTCTTCTCTGATTCTCTGTTTAGCATTATCACGGAATCCAATTTCCAGCTATCTATTCAGAGGCACATACGAAATCCTCTTTCAGGAATGGGTTTAAAGCCCCGTTTGAAAGACTTCATAATGGAACTGGCCCGATTATCCGGGACCAAGACTGAATGCCAAGAGAGGTCAGCGGCAGAATGGGCATCTGTCACGCGCTCTGTTTCCTGGTAACAGGATTTGTTCGCTCGGCTAATCGTATTCCGGCACAAAGAACCGATTTTTCAATTCGCCCATCGCCTTTCAGTAGGCAGATGGCGCCTGGCCGTCACAGCGTGTGCGCCCGCCACGCAGCTCTGCCAGAGGGATTGCCTATAGCCCCGGCGTTTTGCGCTGCGTTGGGAGCCAGCAATTTCCCTGTGGGCGCTGCTCATACCAGCCCGTTGTCCTCTTGACGGGGAGCTTGCAATATAGAAGCACTTTAGGGTGAGCGCAGCAGTGACTATACCGTAGAAATCGACGCGGGTGACTTTGTCCCGGAAAGGCCTTTCGATGCTAAAAATATTAGCATCTTTCGTATTCAAAATATCTACGGGTGTACTGCCGGTCTATAGTGTCCAACGGGCACTATAGACCGGCAGTACACCCGTGGATGTTTTGATTATCAAATACGCTGGGAGAAACTTAAGAATCACATTTTTCGTATTATTTATGTTAGAATGAGGAAGGATTGTAAGGTACAAATAACAACGGATCTACAAAAAAGATGTATACTTCTTTACAATCTTAACCAACACTATTTTCAATATGCCAAAGCAGTTTGAGAAGATACAACCCATTAAATCAGATGAGAATACAAGGCATTTGTATCATTATTGAGTATATCAATGGCACTCGCAGTAAATTACAGAAAAACTTTCGCTATATTCACTGGCCTGTAATAGATGAAAATTTTAATTTATCATGTACTAGCTAAAAACCCGACATAACCTGGGTACTTGTTTATTTTATCTATATCTATAGATGTGAATGTCTGTTCGGTGTATGTTTATCACGTGTGAACCATAAGACATAAAGAGCTACAAATTTGTACGGTTACTAATGTCTACCTGGGGAAGGCTTTAGGCACGGTTTTACGGCGATCATCGGATATATATATATATATATATATATATATATATATATATATATATATATATATATATATATATATATATTAATGTGAATGGCTGTTCGGTGTACGCTTATCACGTCCGAACGACAAGACGCAGAGACTTAAACATTTGTACCGTTACTAATTTATACCTGAGGAAGGCTTTAGGTACGGTTTTATAGCGATCTGTTAGATATTTAGTAATTTGAAGAATACAACACAAAATGCGGAACAATAATTACTCTTTGAAAATTTTATTTACTCTTTGAAAATAGTTTTATTGGTTCTATGGTTGCTGGTAATTGTTGATAATGGTGATGAGATGAAAAGTTATTGGTGTATATAAAATTCTACGTGTGTGTGTTAATATTTCGCTCTGCAGCCAAAACTACAGAACGCAAACGAATGGTCTGCGTGTGTTGTCCGAAGTCTCCCGTTGTACACCATAGCAGTTCCATGCCGACAGCTATAAGGGGGTGGAAGATATGGTGGTTGAAAGTCGTCAAATTATTAAAAAATCGGACTGAAGGCCAGCGATGACGTTTGCGACTCTATAGCAAGAAGGTTACATACAGCGAAACGTGATGCCACAGAGTATATCTTTGGTCTGTGCGTGCTAAAATGTCTTCAGCTCTTTCTCTGTAAGGATAAGCATACTAATAAGGAAATATAAGATTAAATAAATGAAGCAGTAAAAATAAATTTCTTTTAATATATATCTTTAAAAAAATCGATTTGACGTTTCGGGCATTACATCAAGTGATCGATCTGTGATATTATTACAATCATTATTGTTGAATTTCGTGATTGGATTCTTCGAATTATTCAATAACATTTCCAGAAAACTTCTGTAGACTGAGTGAATCGATTGATGGTGTAGTTAAAAGCATCTTCCATAACATAGAGTGTCAATTACAAAAATCATGTATGGCTGCGAGAGAGAACGATTTTAGTATCGCGTAATGACCAAGTTACCAATCTAAGCCGCGGTGGAGTAGCCGAGCGGTCTAAAGCGTCTCGCTGCGGAGCGGGCGGTTACTCTCCGTGGAGGTTCGAGTCCTCCCTAGGACATGGGTGGGTGTGTTGTCCTTAGGTTAGTTTACCTAGGTTTAAGTAGTTTGTAAGCTACGGACTGATGACCACGCAGTTTGGTCCGATAGATTTACAAACATTTGAACGTTTGAACCAATCTAAACACAGCTATTCAGAACTCGTTACCGGGAATTATTAGAACCTACAAAGTGATTGAGATAGTCGTTGATAAAGATCAAGCTGTGAACTACCCTGTAGAGTTCCTGAATTCGCTAGAACCATCAGAAATGCCATCTCATAGATTGCTTTTGAAAGTAGGATCACCAATCATGATGCTGAGAAATTTGAGGCCTCCTCAACTGCGCAATGGAACTCGACTGATCGTCAAAAATTTACATCGAAACCTCAATGAAGCAACGATTTTGTCAGGAACGTCAACCGGAAAAGATATTTTTTACCTCGCATTCCTTTAATCCCTTCAGATATGCCGTTCCAGTTCAAAAGGGCTTCAGTTTCCAGTTCGTGTAGCTTTACTACTGAAAGTTAGCTTATCTATCGTAAACAACCAACACGCGAGCGGAGCCGCAGGTTGAAGCTAGTACTCCTATATTCCACCTCCCTCTCATTCCATCCATTTTCCTCTTTGGTCTCTCTGTTCCTTTTCCTTCTCCCCCACTCTTAGACCGTTACTTCTACTTCTCCTCCTCCTTCCCATCTCTTCGATTAATCTCACCCACTCCATATCTATCTGTCAACTACCGTCGTGACCAGTGAAACAAAGTTTATTGCAAGGTAAAAACCCTCTCCAAGAAGATATAAGGTACATGTACTAAATAAGGCCCGGTTTCTAATAAAGCCCTCTCTCATCTTCTAGCATAGAAAGTTTGAAAACAGCGCTAAATGTCGTTGGTAATGACAATTAGTGGACAAAGCAACAACTACTTCCTCACCCGCTTTCGTGCTGGTCATTTTACTTTCAGTTGTCCTACGGCGTTCAACGAAGGAGGGCAGCTACTTATTTTCACGTTACGTTTCAGCTAATGCATTCGCTTCGGTCATGAAGTATTTGAAGTATTTGTACTGGTAAATATGTATATGTGTACAGAAAATTGTACTGTATTATGATAGTGGCATAATTTCCCCCCCTCCCACTCCCCACCCCCCGAAAAAAAAGTTTCCTTTTAAACAATAAACACACACGCGTTTTAAACGGTTTGTTCCCAATAAGGCCCTTCATAGAAAATGTAATGATTAGACTAATGTTTCTATTAACTTACGATAAGGAAACTTCCTGCTGTCAGAACAGTGTTGGTTGCTGATTAAATTTAATAATCTTAAGAGTTAATAACCAGTAAGCAAGTTACCAACAGTACTGTATGAAGCGTATGTAAAGAAATATAAATATAAAATTCTATGTATCACCTCATTCCACTTATGGCAAAAATAAAATTACATTACAACTCTTGCAATGTATTCCAACAGTTTTCCTGCGATTTACGTGCCTCAGAATGTTAATATGAACTAGATGTGGCTACGGGGCATATTAGGAACAGGGTCTCCTAACAAGGCCCACTTGCAGGTGTTAAATATTTTCTTTAAAGTAATGATATTATCTACATAAACTTCCCATTTTAATTTATTTTTGAACAGAATATAGTTGTAGGATGTTGCATGTACGATCTCGGAATATTACCACTCACACATACTGAATACAAAATTACTAACATTAGTTGGGCCTTATTTGGTTCACGTACCTTACGATCATAGGGTAACTGTCAAAGAATATGTAAAGTACCCCCTGCGCAGCTCCATATGAAATATTGTGTAGACTGATTTCGTCTTGATTTGAAGTTGAAGGGCGAATACTTTCAAGATCAAGAGAAAACTGTAGATTTTGTTTAACAGCGAACCGTACGCGAAGTACCCTAGACCAAGCAGCATGTGAAGGTTATTCAGACGTGATCGTCCACGTTTTCAAGATCTCGCACAAAATTTCTTCAAGGACGAAATAATACTGTAGATCTGAGTAAGACCGTCTTCAATATTTTTGTTTCTTTAGCATGAATCTGAAACATGCAGGGATCCACCAAAAACACACACCAAAATTTTAATCAAAATCTGTCAACCGGTTTTACACACTTACAGAAGTTTGAAGGGCTAAAAGAAAGATAGATTTTTACTGTTTCTCCGTACACCTTTTCTCTGTATAAGAACCTTCCTTGGACGTCAACGAATATTTGCGAAAAAATTTCGAAATAGTTCCAGTCGGTCTCGAGTTTTCCGTCTACTATCATATTCAGCGATTGATTTATATTTATCATTTGAGCCAAATTGCATGATAACTTCGAGTAATTTCATCAAGATCGGAATAACAACGTAAATTTTGCGAATTCAGTTAGGTAAAGTACCCTTCGCCATGCAACATACGAAATATTATGTACATACTAACCTTACTGTTAGTTTACATGGCAAGTGTATAGAAACTCATCAAGATCGGATCAAATCGCTGGATTTTGTCCAATTCCGTAAGTAAAGTACTCTCACCATGCAACCTACGAATGTTTATGTAGAGAGTAAGCGCGTCCTGTTTTGGTCAAGTGTGCAAACTATAGATTTGTATGCCGCAGAAAGACACTGCTACATCGATAAAAGGCAATTTGATGTTTTTTTCTTTCTTCTTCCATTTTCTGCGTCAATGTCTGTTAATTCCTAATATGAGGTTCGCAAACTTTTTCTCATGAATCATCGGGGTACAAATACCTTGCATACGCGATGCGACCGATATCCATACTTATCGCTGTACCATGACTTTTGCCACCACATTGTACACCGGCGTGAGATCCGGTTCTTCACCCTCAACCAACGTATTCCGTAGTACGACTTCTCAATGCGGAATATTGACGGTAGCTGCAAAATCGTTCTGAAAGCAAAATCTGGAATCAAAATGGACATCTGTTAGAGTTACTGCGTAGTAGATTCAGCCTTCTCATTAGTTATTCGATAAAGTTGTCTAATCAGCATTTGTCTAGTTGTATTCAGTATCTCATCAGTTTAATAAGTGCAACTATTAGACTATTTCATATTAACTAACAGCATCCTTAAGTCACCACATTTCATATGGCTCTATACTCTTCCGGACTGAGCTGTTCAGCGCTCAAGTTTTATTTCCCTGAAAATTACATTCCAGACGTTTAAGTCAGAAATATTTCTTAACATCTCAGTTCAGTACGATTTTAACAAATTAATCCACTTCACAAACATTATCAGCAGCCTGAGTTTTATCTCCTTTCTACTATTTCGAACACTACTGTTTTTTTCCCAAATAAAAAACCTTCTATCCTGTTGTGTAATTTTCTAATGAAGTTGCCTGAACCCCGAGTTGTCTAAAGGTAACAAACAAAACACTTGAATCGAGTAAGACTGCCTTATTATCGTCTCTTTTTCTTTATTCTTTCTTCACCTTGTAGTTATGCCACGTAGATGAAGGGGTTATCTGCCAGCTGTTAAAATGTGGCGCGCTTCAGTCAACCGACACTGAAAATTTTTCAATACACTAAAATTGATATAGCCTTTTATAAATACATATTTTCTGGACAAAATGATACCGACGGTCAACTGCAAAAGTGTAAATGTGAAATTGATGTACTGATTGATATATATACACGCAGGAGAAAGTAGTAAAATATTCCAAAAATCAGTCTTGATGGCAAAAATTAACAGTTTCTATTTATCGGTTTCGACATGATGTAGGTCATCTTCGGAATAACAAGTAGCCTGTAAGGATTAATGGAAATAATTACAATTGCTGACATATTTTATTGTTTAGGAACAGTCCTTACATTCTTGATAAATTGTTTACTACAAACGTTATGTTGATGACATTCATCTTCTATTTAATGGCCCTGAGGAAGAATTAAATGATCTTAATGATACTTTAAACCATATGCCCCCCAACCTCATATTTACAATTCAGGATGAACAACATAAGGCCATTATTTTTTTTAGATTTGACAAAGGAAAGCATACCTTTTCTATATACAGAAAACCTACAACAACAAATGCTATTGTTCATGCTAAATCATCTCATCCAAACAAATATAAAAAATGCCTTCTTTTGCTCAATGTGAACCGAGTGAACAAACTTCCGCTATCGCAAGAACGAAAACAAAGAGAAATTTCCATCCTTAAACAAATTGCTACTAACTATGGCTATAAAGCAAAGCGTCTCGCTGCGGAGCGCGCGGTTCCTCGCCGTGGAGGTTCGAGTCCTCCCTGTGGCATGTGTGTGTGTGCTTGTCCTTATGTTAGTTCACCTTAGTTTAAGTAGTTTGTAAGCTACGGACTGATGACCACGCAGTTTGGTCCGATAGATTTACAAATATTTGAACATTTTTTATAATGCAAAGTTGGTCGACAATCTGTACCAAAAGATACAGTTGCAACAACCACAACCAAATACGAAAATGTATTTCTCCAAAATGATCTACATGGGTAATGTGCAATATTTCCGATAGGATTAATAGGCTATTTAAAAATACTGGTATTTCATTAGCATTTTCGACCAAAAATTCTCTGTCCCAAAGACTAAAACACAAAATTTGTAATAGCCAAGACCCATATTCGAAATCTGGAGTGTATAAATTGACATGTAGAGACTGCCAAAAAGTATATATTGGGCAAACATAGAAATTTTACGACCAGATTCAAAGAACAAGTGACAGGCACGTCACGTAATAAATCTGTATTTGGAAACACCTAACTAATGACAAATATTCAGATTGTGCTTTAGAGCATGACATGAAAATCATGCATATTTCCCCAAAAGGTTATCTCTTAGATACTCTCGAAGAACTTAAAATCTTCATTCAACGTAAAAAGAGTCCATCACCCATTCTAATGAAGTCTTAGAATTCCGCGATAAAACATATTTTGATCTGTTTGAAAATATCTTTTGAAACCGGGGCTACTGTTTCTCCTTTTATGTTGCAACTTCTTAGAGTGGCTTATGTACATTTAAAATCAAGAACATGTTAATTTATACCTGAAATCTTTTAATTACAAACTAATTGCATACTTATATATACTGGTATGTTTTCCTATTATTCATTTTCAGAATGACCTACATATTATGTTCCTGAAGTGATATATATATATATATATATATATATATATATATATATATATATATATATGTGTGTGTGTGTGTGTGTGTGTGTGTGTGTGTGTGTGTGTAAAAAATGATCAATCCCCATATAATGACTACTGCCTCTTTAGAATATTTGCCAAACCGCCATATTGTCTTATATTTTGGCCCCCTGGATATTTTATTATGATACTACTTGTTTGTACTGTCATTAAATTTTCTTTTGGTGTTATTTGTATTTTTACCATAACACTAGACCCCTGTACATCAGCGTTCTAAAGGTTACATCTTGAATCCCTTTAAGACTCTCTTCGGAGCCGCTATATTACCTTCTGTTATGGCAATTTTTGTATTTTTATACTTGTAGTTTGTACCACTATTAAATCTATATAACCTTCTGTTGTGGAAATTTTTGTATTTAATCTCAAGACTTGTAGTGTGTACTACCACAAAATCTATCTTATTGTTCATTGTATTTTATCATAATAGTAATAATTCTTACTACAGGGACCAAAGTTACTGTCCCTTCATGACCCTCTTCAGAGCCGCCATATTATCTTCTGTTTTGTCACTTTTGCTATTTTATTACAATACTAGTAGTTCCTACTACTATAAAATCTATCTCACTATGCAGAGTATTTTATTATCATACTAATAATTCCTACTACCATTAATTGAACATTTTATTGTTCATTTTATTCTATTTAATACACATTGTATAACGTTTTATTAGTATTGTACCAAGGGACAAAAATATGGTAACTTTTATTTCCTTCTAATTTACATCATCGTCATTTTTTTATAATTTTAGCGTTTTTCGAATACCATGCACACAAAAAAATATGTCTTAACGACCTTCACTTTGCACATTGGTGCGTTTGCATAACGATGACGACAGTTGGTGACCTTCTACACACATCTTTGACTACCAACCCACCGTTTTAACTTCTGTGTTGGCATGACAACGGCGAAACCAATTGCTAACATCTTTGACCTTCCCTTTACCATGGTAACGACCCACTAGATGACATTGCACCATAAAAATACGACTTAATTTATGATTATGCAGTATTATAATGTAATAAAATTAGGTCTACATATGTTTTAGCCACATTAGCATATATATACCTTTCGTTTGCAGACTAATACCATTGATTAAATCTCACCTGCTGATTACATTCGTGATGCATTTTTTAAATACACAGCATTTTTATATTATCCCTTTTTTATTATACTTCTTAATTCTATTTATATATTTTTATTGCCGGCCGCGGTGGCCGAGGGGACTGAGACGCTCCATTCACGGTCTGCACGGCCACTACGGTCGGGGGTTCGAATCCCCCCTCAGGCATGGATATTTGTGCCGTCCTTAGCATAAGGTAGTTGATAAGTAGTTTGTAAGTTTAGGGACTGATGACCCCGTAGTTAATTCCTGTAAGCTTAACAAACATTTGAATATTTGAATATTTTTATTATCAGAATATGTATTAATTTGTACATTACTCACAGCCTACTCTTTGTAAGCCTGTTCCCATTGGCTGCTGCTGACTTGGCGCCAAAATCATACACTATTTAACCAGAGGCCTTATGGCCACTAGTCAACAGTTACCTGCTGGCAGCAGAACAGCCCAGGACAGCCCAGCCCAGCCGAGTCCAGCACTGGCCACATCGGTAAACGCCATAACATCACTCTGTATATATTTTATGTTACATCTAAAGTCGTACTTAGACGTTTTTGTAATTATTTCCATTAATCCTCACAGGCTACTTGTTATTCCGAAGATGACCTACATCAGGTCGAAACCGGTAAATAGAAACTGTTAATTTTTGCGACCAAGACTATTTTTTGTACTATTAATCATACCAAATAGATCGCTGTTTTTCTCCTCTGACAATGTTCTCAAAATTAACGAAAGTAGTAAGCTAGTAAGCTTATAAAGGCTGCCAGCAGTAGCGCATGTCATGGGATTAGTAACGTTTGAGAATGAGTCTGGTTGTTTGGTGGGATTTCGCAGTTATGCAATTGCGACTCAAGCCATCAAGCCACATTACGTGGGAGGATTGAAGTAAGGGAGGCAGCCATGACAAGGGAAGAAGGGGCGGGAGTTCCTAGAAGTGGGGTGGAATCAATGCTAGCGCAACGAGAGTGAAATTTGGTTGGGAGATTATGTGGCAGGACATTAGGAGGTATTTAAGACGGACGAGTGGGCTGGAAAATAACGTAAGCTGGTAGGAGGGTCAAACTGATTGAGCGGATGGGAAAGTGTTATTGTAGTGCGTAGTGTCGTGGATTTGTAGGATTTGTAGGGTGTCACAGACGGAGGAGCGGAAATAGATTTTCACAATTAATAACGACAATGTGAATTTTGGTTTTACGTTTATACCTTTATGAAAAGACATTTATAATTTTGTTCTACGTTGTATAACATCTTCAGTGTTTTAAAACATAAAGCAACTTTTTATTAATCATGTATCTCGTTCCTATTTATATCACGCTTCCATGGATTCTAAAGTGTAAACCATTAATTGGTCCGCATTATAATATTGTAACAAAAAGGAACACGTGTTAATGTAACTTATTTTATGCAAGTTCAGTGAAGACCATGTTTTCTTAAATGTCATCCTCTCACTCCACATAGCCTTTTTCTTCCTTCAAATCACTCTCGCAGTAGTTCGCCATTCCTGCTAGCCCCAATCCCTTTCCTCCCTCCCCGCCACATCCCTTCGCCCCACATCCCAATATATAAAAATCTTGGGCGCACTTATAAAACACATTAGTTGTCAGAATACAGACGAGATGGGATGCGGATGCATCCACAAGGTAAACCTCTTCAGTTATGTAAAGCTTGTTTTAGATTCTATAGATGATGAAAAAGATCGTGTAAATGGCACAAAATCATTCTCAACTACTGTCTGACAATATATGATTACAAATTATTTTAAACATTGTTACAGTTTCTGACGCAGTTAAGTCGGTTACATCGACTACAGCAGATATTCCTACTAAGCTTTCGTTGCGGAAGATGGATCGGATCATTTGTACATGTTTTCAGACAGTTAATAATTTCAACAATTTATGTTGTGGCTGTACCCATAATTCTATCCCCGCGGAACCCTACATTTCAGCTGAATAATGCACGACCGCATGTTGCAGGTGCTCTACGGGCCTTTCTGGATACGGAAAATGTTCGACTGCTGCCCTGGCCAGCACATTCTCCAGATCACTCATCAGTTTAAAACGTCTGGTCAGTGGTGACCGATGGTCAATGGTGGCTCGTCACAATACGCCAGTCACTACTCTTGATGAACTGTGGTATCGTGTTGAAGCTGCATGGGCATCTGTACGTGTACACGCCATCAAAGCTCCGTTTGACTCAATGCCCAGGCGTATCAAGGCCGTTATTACGGCCAGAGGTGGTTGTTCTGGGTACTGATTTCTCAGGATCTATGCTTCCAAATTGCGTGAAAATGTAATCACACGTCAGTTGTAGTATAATATATGTGTCCAATGAATACCCGTTTATCATATGCATTTCTTCTTGTTGTAGCAATTTTAATGGCCAGTAGTGTAATAAAATTTGTCTTTCGCGGCACAGTCTTAACAAAATGGATTTGAGAATACGAAATAGAGTATCACAGGCATCTAGCTGTAACCACCATACCGCAAAAGAAGCTTGGAACGAACATCACGGTTTAACGTACCGTCAACAACTTTGTCAGTGGATTATATAAGAATGAAAACCCGTCTAGATAGCGAAAATTGTATTTATTAATTACGGCGTTTCGGCATTTTTCATCATCACATCTGAAGTTGAAAGAAACAAATTTTTCTTGTTCAATCGAATTACACAGAAAATTTTAAACCTGTTTCGTATCACATTGAATTTATTAATAACTATATTGAAAATTGTGTATAATTACAGACAATGTTTGTTACACTACATTTAAAGGTAATGAAAGTAGCCAATAATTTTTAATCAGTTCAACACTAGTTTTTAAAAGGAAACTATTTTGACAGGTATAATTTTAAAAATAAAATTTCCCTTTTTTTAATAGAAAAAAAAATCAAATAGATATTAAAGGTAGAACAGTAAATGTAAAAACTGATTGGCAAAATTCCGCACCAGAGCCACCTGTCAAGAAAAAAATTGTTGTACATGCGAAAGTATGATTCAATAGTGCAGTTGACGCCTCTGGTACGTAGATATTTCATTATTAACGCTGAACTTTACCTTGTAAGTTCAGAGTTTTTAAATCGCGTGTATGACCAGCACTGTCTTGGCCACACACGCGACCGATAGTGCCACGTTTGGTTACATGAAATAAAAGTTCTGTATTTTAATTTTTCTTTTATGAATTTATCAATTGTTTTAAAAAATTGATTATATGACTTTATACAATAAAAGAAACTATTTTGGAAATTGAAATAGAAATGTCCTCTTATGAAACAATCAATAAATTCTGGAGCCGCTTCAGCTGTTTTATTGAGATCCTTTTATGTACAGGTACACAACCGGTTTCGCGTCAGTAGAGACGCACCTTCAGGTGTTAAACTTTTTATCCTGTCGTCATAATTCGCTACTGAGTCCCAACATTCTAGTTGGTTTCATCCGTCAATTGGTTAAAAATTCAATAGGGCCAAATACATGGGTCCAAGTCCAAAATCAAATGGTTGTCTTTCAGGATAAAAAACATGGACGTTAAAATGTGGGACATGTAGTCGCGTTATTTTGGCCACCGTATTTTCGATAAAACCCGTAGATTGGCACTGGAGTGAAGGTGGCCATTGTAAAAATAAAACTGAAGGTCTGTAATTAGAAACATCAAGTTGTAGCAGACCTATGGAGGCGTAGAGGAGTGCACTGTGAAGTGGCGAAGTAAACTGTATTTTAAATCTTGTCACATGTAATTTACATTTGTAACTTGAACTTTAGCTCTGTTGGTCAAAAGCCACTGTCTGTTCATTTCATGTAATTAAAAAATTTTTACTTCTGATGAAGGTTTCAGTACTTGAAGCTGAAACCTCGGTAATCAACCTCTAGCTTTGCAACCGATGAATTGTATTTTTTGAGTGTTAATCTTCCACGAACGGTTGCTGTTCGAAATTAAGGAAATACATTTGCTAAATTTAATTAGCAATTTTTAAGTCCAAAGCTGCCCATTTCACTCATTTGGATTATTTTATTTTTGTTTTAATTTTGGCTTCAGCCTGTTGAATTTGGACAGTAGGTCTCAGAGTCTCCTCGGTGCCTGGAATGGGTGAGCTGGTGCCACGGCACGGGGCCCGCAAGACGCCTGGCGCCACCTGTTGTCCGGCTGCAGATTTATGCTGCTACCTGTTGCCGCGCCTCTGCCAGCGGTCGCTGTCGGAGCTCACTTGCTCCGGTCTGCGGTCAGGGCAGAGGCCAGCCAACACCAGCCAGGGGGCGCGATCGGCAGCTGCGAGGTAGAGAGCCTGTGTAGGAAGAGAGGCCACGCTTGAGACCGCTCCTGATTGGCTGAGGGGTCAGGACACCATGTTTTTATCAGATTTGGCAGGCTGACTTGTGATTGAATAGCTACAGTGTCCACTTCTGTACTGTGGTGTGTGTTAAAATCTTCTGACAGCGATTTCACTGTACAGTAAAAGTCGACCTCTGTACGTAACTTGCCGGCCGCGGTGGCCGAGGGGACTGAGGCGCTCCAGTCACGGTCAGCACGGCCACTACGGTCGGGGGTTCGAATCCCCCCTCGGGCATGGATATTTGTGCCGTCCTAGTTCGTAAGTAGTTCATAAGTACTTTGTAAGTTTAGGGACTGATAACCCCGCAGTTAAGTCCCTTAAGCTTAACAAACATTTGAACATGTTTGTACGTAACAAGATCCTTGAATCATCACTAAAATTAGCAAATGAGGTCCGTGTGAACTATTGAATACTCCCTGCTACAAAGCCTTGTTCCCTGGCCCAAACTGAGAACTGACTCGTTTCAAATTACTTCAATAACAGGAATACTACAGTGGTCAATATACATAGTAGCTCACACGTTATTACCCACCGAGATTAATAGAAAGCCACCACAATTAAAGTTATCTTAGAAAGGTGGCTGAGAAAACATTTATGGCGCAACGGAATTTAGACGTAAGAAGCATCTGAGCTAGTTCTTAACACTTGTGAAGAACAATATTAAATAAAATGGGGAAGGTGCTCTAAAACTACAGTTCATAGGCAACTTACGGATTGTTCCGAACTTAAACTTGTTTTTTCAGATAAAAAGAAAGCAAAATGGGGAACCAATTTCGTGAATACAATAAAAATGCATCTCTTACATGGATTAATACGGTTGGTTCCCAGCCTAAATAATACATGATTTAACGCTACTTGGGGAAAGGATTCACAAACAACACTCATTCTCTCACACACACGCAATGCCACAGCGAAACTCACCAAAACCAGCGTGCTGAAACGAGGCGGAAGCAGGCGCCGCTATCTTAGGCGAAATTCAGCAAGTCGGAGGTAGCTCAAAACACAATATACAAAAACACATTGCAACTGGCTCTGGTCTGTCGTGCCTGTTTTGAGATGGTGCGTGTGTATATCCAAGTTAAATTTCATCTGAATTGGTCCGCGGGCAAACACGCTAACTGCGACACATACCTACGTTACACTGAAGGTGAAGTGGTTGAAAATCGGATTCATTATACAAAATGACGGTGAATTCGTAAGTTTCAGTTTGTTAGAAATCGATCTAGCCACTGGTTTTATATGAGAAGTGGCGTGAATTCCGGAGACTAGCTGCAAACCCCGGAAGTCGGAACTCGGACCCACGTGGTTCCGCAAACCGATAGAATTGAATAAATTCAGTTTCCGAAAAATAAAGGAAATTAACTACAGCATGCAACCCATCTGAGCCAGAGAGAACGATGCAAAGCGAGTTATCACTCCTCACATTCAGACAGCCATAGATTTTCGCACATCCACTTAGAGGTAAGACAAGTACACCTTCTCACAGGGACAGTGGCGTAGCGGAGAAGCCACATTTATGCCACATTAATTAATATAATAATAAATTATTAACGTAACAAAATAAGTAAAACCTAGCAATATTAATATTTTAACACATGAAAAGAGTGGGGTTCAAGTTTTAACAAACTGATAATCTAGCGACATTAAATAAATTATAACTTTACGGAAATATACAAAAAAAATTATATGGAAGACGACAGACGGTCGTCTTTCAAACTGTACAGTGAAATCGCTGTCAGAAGCTTTTAAGACACTCCACAGTAAAGAAACGCACACTGTAGATATTTTCACATATAGAAAGTCCGCCAAATCTGGTAAAAACATGGCGTCCTGGGGGGTATCGACGAATAAGGAGCGGTTACACGCATGACCACTCTCTCCCTATACACGCTCTCTACTGCGAGGGGCCGCCGCAGCAGTGGACCATGTGCCTCTCGAACTCCAGTGGCGTCTTATTTATGAAAGCCCGTTCTGTTTACACGTTTCTCGTATCCGAGGAAACATAACTGTAACAGTGAGTTGATTGGCACAATGACGTGTATTAAATGCGTAGGGTGTCACAGTTGTGCAGACGTTGGCGCAGCGCTGACGCCCTAGAGCGCTCACACAGCTTGCCTGCGAGCATAGCCAGCGACGAGTCCCCCCTCCATGTCCGCCTGTCTGCTAACATTCATCAGCTACTGTCGCGAGTTCGCAAAGACGAAACAGCGTTGTTATAATCGTGTTATCAGTGTCGCAGTCTGCTTGGCGTTCTTTGCAGGACAAAATTCTAATTTTCTACACTAAAATTAAAGAAACTGAATGTTAGGAGCAATCTTAATGACGTTCAGCTGCCTGCGTAATACGGATGATGACCGGTAATCTCATTCCAAACATCGAGATTCTAACAAAAAAACATTTAACCTGAACTACAGAGTGATGAACACACACTTTTCTACGATTACTATTATATGAAATTAATAAATGTTTAATTAAAAACAGCATGTGTTTTTGTTTCATATTTTATGTCTGTCTTTGTGACCATGAATTTAAGATGAAGGAAACCATAGTTTATTCTCCATTATTGATTCGTGTTAGTATCTTGTAGCATTACATTAAATATTTTCACGTAAATTATCGAATCGAAGTATACCTCTGCCCACTTTTCCTTTTCCTTATGGTCAAATTGTTTCCTCTGACTTGGAGAGAGAGAAAAACCGCAATTCGTCTTTCTTCACTACGCCGTGATACTGATCAGATGCCTCTTCTTCGCAAGCATTATAATAAATGTATCAGCACGGTTTTCGTTTTATTGCATTTAGCCCATATCAAACATTAATTCATGCTCCTACTTTCCAAACTTCACAGAAGCTCTCCTGCGAACCATGCAAGACTAGCACTCCTGGAAGAAAGGATATGGTGGAGACATGGCTTAGCCACAGCCTAAGGGATGTTTCCAGAATTAAACTTTCGCTCTGCAGCGGAGTGTGCACTGATATGAAACTTCCTGGCAGATTAAAATTGTGTGCCGGAACCGGGACTCGAACCTGGGACCTTTGCCTTTCGCGGGTAAGCTCACTACCGACTGTGCTATCCCGACACGACTCTCGATGCCGCCTCACAACTTTACTTCCGCCAGTACCTCGCCTCCTACTTTCCAAACTTCACAGAAGGTCTCCTGCGAACCATGCAAGACTAGCACTCCTGGAAGAAAGGATATGCTGGAGACATGGCTTAGCCACAGCCTAAGGGATGTTTCCAGAATGAAACTTTCCCTCTGCAGCGGAGTGTGCACTGATATGAAACTTCCTGGCAGATTAAAATTGTGTGCCGGATTAACTAGCCGCTGATATGAATTTCAGATTATCAAAACCACTCCCATATAGTGTTGGATGAAAAAGAAACGTTTTGTCTATTTCCCCAGAGGTGATATTTCCGTGTGTTGTCTTGACCTGAACAATAACTCCCGCCTATTCCTTATGCCTGATTCATTCATAGTTTGTTTTGACTTCTACCCTTTGAAATATAATTGCTTCTTCCGCGGTATTCAGTTTGAAGCTCTACAGACATCATCACGAAGTATCGCTTCAATCCCTTCTTCTCCTTCATCCTCAATGACCTCAACAACAGAACCTTGAAGTGCTGTCAATATATACAGGTTATTATTTTTCGATGCTCCTGCATTCATTACAGCATCATGCAACGAAATTACTTTATTCTTTATTGGTGCCTTTGTATTGTGCATCTATCTGATAGAATTGTTAGAAGCTGAAATTACTTATTCTTTCCATGGTATCTTTTTAAACACAATATTGGTCTTAACTATGTTTCCTCAAATACTATTCAAATCTTATATTTCAGTGTAAGTATTCATTGCATTGTCAGACTGCAGTAATTATGGAAATGCAAAGAATACTTTTGATGTGACCACTAACCCAAGCGCCAGCTGCTGATCGTATATTATGGCACAAGTGCCCCCAGTGTCCGCTGGCAGCTTACAAGCCCAACCCTGTAGCAGAGCTGTATGAAATGGGGGGAGCATGTACGGCGTATAGTGGCGAAGGTGGCTGCTTACCTTCGGTTTAGTGGAAGAATCTTGTGAAGATGTTTGTCATCCGTAAAGGAGGCACACTCTTGGGTACTGCTCGAACATCTTTAATACTTATCAGATCGGTCTGAACGAAGACATAAAAGTAGTTCAGGGACGAGCTACTAGATTTGTTGATACTAGGTTCTATCAACAGTCGAAAGGCATGAAAGGTTCGCAGAGGTTGAGAAGGGAGAAAGACAGCATTGAACCCTTTCTCTATTGTTTTTCATTGAACAAGCTGTGAAGGACATGCAGGAAAAATTTGGCAACGTAATTAAAGACTTCGAAATTTTCCCGATAACGTAATATTTATGTCGGAGACAGCAAAGGACCCGCGAGAGCAAAGGAATGGAAATGACAAAGTCCCTAAAGGACGAAATAAAATGGACATTAACAAGAGCGAAACAAATATAATGGAATGTAGGCTAAGAAAATCAGGCAGTTTTCAATGAATTACTTTGAGCAAAGACAATAGAAATTCACCCATTTCCATTTCACAGAATTATAATTTTGTCACAACTCCATTCCGCTTACATCAAAATTAAATATACTAAAACATAATTTATTAAAACATTAAAAACAGTTGCGATATTGGCAACAATAACATACTGTGCAGACTCAGTCACAATCAAAACAAACACGTCAGATCTGAGAAAACAACTAAGGATCGTGCCATAGTGAAAGTGATATTAGAGGAAAAAACAATGATGCAGCTAGAAGAATCCGCGGTACTGCATGAAACAGACCGGCATTCCATGATGTGACGCGAAACCAAGACTAAAATTTCCGTAAGTAACAAAACATTAGGTCTACTTTACATGCTTCGCTAACGAACTGTTTTCGATCCAGAAACAAACCAACCATTAGATTTCTATTATTACAGACCACTGAAGATGTTTTATTGTCATTAAAACGAAACGAGTCTGGTGAGAAAAAACGCATTTTATTTGTAGTTGCGTAGACGGACAAACACTGCCAATCATAATTATAAAAGCAACTCCAGACATCATGGCCAGACAAACGACGAATTAATTTGATGTGTGTCTGTGTCTTCCGGTTAAGTGCATCATATACGAGCAGTGAAACGTGTCCGTTGAGCACCAGGCAAAAGTGTGGAAGTTTGGTATGTGAGTCCCAAGCAAACCCATGATTATATATATGGAGTCTGTTCCTTTGGACATGTCTCAAAAGACAACACGCACACAATATATATATATATATATATATATATATATATATATATATATATATATATATATATATATAACACAATTTGTCGATGGCGGGAGATGATCCTTTCTTCAGAGCAGAGGCACTCCTATTCCCTTACTGACGGAAGGCGTGTTTGAGTAATCCATTGCATGTGTGATGATCTCTGTGTCTCCAGTGCTGTAGGGGTCAGCGCAGTTGCCTAGAAAGCAGGAGACCTGGTTTCGAATCCCGGGTATGTACACATTTTCAGCTTTGGCCATTTCGTAGTTATTATCATACATTCCGCGCAGTTGCCTAGAAAGCAGGAGACCTGGTTTCGAATCCCGGGTATGTACACATTTTCAGTTTTGGGCATTTCGTAGTTATTATCATACATTCCGTGAATATGAATAACCTAGGATTGCCAGAGAAGATAAAAAAAATAGCAGACTGGCCAAGGAAGGAGAATAATTTCTTAAGAATATTAATTTTTTGATATCGAATATTAATGTTAGGGAATTTTCACGAAGGTATTTGTCTGGAGTGTTGCCTTTTAAGGAAGTAAAGAAAATTGATACAACCTAGTAAAGTTTGGTGCTTCAAGAGAATGCCGAAGATTAAATTGGATCGCTAAAGAGGTGGTGCTGAACAGAATTGAGAGATACGTTGAGTAACTGGATCAATAGATTGATAGGATTGATTATAAAACAGAAACAAATGTAAAATTAGCACTAGAGGGCATGCGAACTCGAGGAAGACGAGTTTGGAATTAGGAGTAGCGTAAGTAGCAGGGTAAAACTATAGGGAACGAAAAGTTATTTTTAACTTGTACAGATACCAGACAGCACTTAATAGTGTAGAAGGGGATGGAAGGGACGCAGCGGTTGGGAAAGGAGGAAGACAAGCAAATAGAAATTCACAATGGGATTTGAAATAAGGGATTTTGTGTTCGCCGATGACATAGTAATTCAGTCAAAAACAGCAGAGGACCTGGAAGAACACATGAACGGAATGGATAGTGGCTTGAAAAGAGGTTAAAAGGTGAACATTAACAACAGCAGAGCATGGATACTGGAATGTAATCTAAGAATATCAGACAATGTTGAAAGAATTAGGTTAGGTAATAAGGCAATAAAACTAGTCAATGGGTTTTGTTATTTGGGTGCCGTGCCGGAGCCTTCTTGCAGTTAGGTGTCGCCGGCCGGACAGGTATCGTTGGTGGTATCGACAGCGAATTCGACCTAAAGGCCAGAGGGCGTAAGTGGCGGCGCGCTGTTTTTCCTGGAGGCGAAAAGTTCGGAGCGGGGAACAAAACGTCTGTACGGTGGCGCCGGAGTGGGTGAAGTGTCCACAACGAACGATCATGATCGCAGTTATACACGAGGGCATGTGTGTGCACTCGAGGCGGAAATGATCGGAAAAAGTCAGCTCTCAGGGACAGCTGGTGTTGTGGGTAAACCTTAACTGGAGGAGCCAACGTGAGGAAAGGTCAACCAATTGTGGCCAAACTGTTCCGTAACTTCGGGGTGTACAAGGATTGTGTCACTTATTATTGAGATGTCTGTGAAATGTTCAAATGTTTGTAAATCTATCGGACCAAACCGCGTGGTCACCAGTCAGTAGCTTACAAACTACTTAAACCTAGGTAAACTAACCTAAGGACAAACAAACACACTCATGCCCCAGGGAGGACTCGAACCACCACGGCGAGCAACCGCGCGCTCCGCAGCGAGACGTTTTAGAGCGCTCGGCTACTCCACCGCGGCGCTGTCTGTGCTCCCTACGGACGGAAATGGTTTGATGCCTGTGTACAGCCGTCCCGCTGAGAGACTTGCGCTGCTAACATGTCATGTCACAGTTTGCTGCGATTGTTTCAATTTAACATTTACATGGTGTTTGGCCAATAGGTGGCTAACCTTATGTTTTCTGCGTATGTGTTTCAGGTGTTTCACCTATGTTAGTTCCTTGTGCCTTGTAACTAAACATAAGTGCCAAAACATTTAAGGCCCAGAAAGGGGGCAATGTCTTACTGTTGGATGGCAGTGCGTCGGGAGGACGTAAAATGTAGCTCCTGTGATGCTGACTCAATTAAAGCCAACTCTCAAGTTGAGGAATACCTTCATACTATGTAATTACATAATGCCTTCAGACAAAACCTGACTGATTTGTTTGCTTTCAAGTATCGTCTGAGCAAGGCTAAGTTTACTGTTATTAATTCATTGATTTGATTTTCTTAAAGGTTGTCGGTAGTTAACGTACATTCTATGTTGATATTTGATTGTTGGTAAAAATTCTGCGTCATGAGATATGTGTTTAGTAAACAAAGGAGGCCACTGTTTCGTTTTATGTAAATAATTGCTGTAATAGGCTATATAACCGTTTATTTAGGCTCAGTACCTTACCACTTCCACACCCCCCACTACCATAACAATTTGGGCAGTAAAATACCTTCTGATGGCGAAGTGACGAAGATATTCAGTGCAGAATGGCTGTGGCAACAAGAGCAATTCTGAGGAAGGATTGTGATTTTCATCGAATATTAATTTAAATGTTATGAAGTCCTTTCTGGAAGAATTTGTTTGTAGCACTGAATGTTCAAATGTTCAAATGTTTCTACAACTTATGGGACTTAACTACGGCGTTATCAGTCCCTAAACTTACAAACTACTTATGAACTACATACGAACTAGGACGGCACAAATATCCATGCCCGAGGGGGGATTCGAACCCCCGACCGTAGTAGCCGTGCAGACCGTGACTGGAGCGCCTTAGTCCCCTCGGCCACCGCGGCCGGCAGCACTGAATGGAAGTGAAACGTGGACAAGTTCAAACAGAAAGATAAGAAAAGAATTTGAAATGTCGTATTACAGACGAATGCTGAAGATTAAGTAGCTAGATTGCGTAACGAATTATGATGTACTGAACAGAAATGGAAAGAAAGGAAATATCTGGAATAAACAAGAGAAGGGATCCACTGGTGGGACACATTCCGATACATTAGGGAAGTATGAATTTAGTACTGGAATTAAGTGTCTGAGGAAAACAAAATCAGCTGTGGAGGAATGGCGAGTGCATTGAGGCGCCATGCGCCGATGCGCGACGCCGTTCCCTGTCGGAGGTTCGAATCCTCCCTCGGGCATGGATGTTTGTGTTGTCTTTGGTGTAAATCAGTTTATAAGTAGTTTGCAAGTTTAGGGACTGATGACCCCACAGTTAAGTCTCATAAGCTTAACAAACATCTGAATTTGAACAGCTGGATAAATATCGCAAAGGGAGCCCGAGAGACGAATACAGTATGCAGATACAAATGAATGTTTAATTTTTTTTTTTTTTTTTTTTTTTTTTTTTTTTTTTTTTTTTTTTTTTATAAGAAAATTAAGGGGCTTGCGTAGGAAACGATAGAGTGGAGAACTGCATCAAACCAGTCTCTGGGCTGAAGCCGATACGAGAACTGAAACAAGTTTGATCATCGCGCGAGTGTTACAGAAACGCTTTCGGTTGCTGTTGTTGTATTGGGCTTTTGAAAGTGTCTAAACTGCAGAAATGAGACGTAAGAGGAAAAGAGTGTATACAGTAAAATCTAACGCAAAGTGCACAGAGGGTAAATCCACTAGGTGTACAGAGAAGCAATGAACAACGGTCACAAACACAACACAGAAATAACGGAAGCACCCAGGGAAGAACTTCAAGACGCGGCAACCAGAAATGAAATAGACAACAGCCAGAGTGTGGAAGGTTCAAATGTTCAAATGTTTGTTAAGCTTATGGGACTTAACTACGGGGTCATCAGTCCCTAAACTTACAAACTACTTATGAACTACCTACGAACTAGGACGGCAGAAATATCCATGCCCGAGGGGGGATTCGAACCCCCGACCGTAGTGGCCGTGCTGACCGTGACTGGAGCGCCTCAGTCACCTCGGCCACCGCGGCCGGCTAATAGTGTGGAAGGTACTTATCTCAAATGTTCAAATGTTTGTTAAGCTTAAGGGATTTAACTGCGGGGTCATCAGTTCCTAAACTTACAAACTACTTATGAACTACCTTATACTAAAGACGACACAAACATCCATGCCCGAGAGGGGATTCGACCCCCCGACTGTAGTGGCTGTGCACACTGTGAATGGCACGCGGCAGACCGCTCGGCCTCCGCCACCGGCCTATCTAAAAAGTAAATTTGCTTTACAGGTTTTGTCCGCCTTGAGCAAACACAAATGTTTTTTAATTTTTCCCAGACATGTTTCGCTGGCGTTGCAGCATCATCAGTGGGATGTTTATTATCTGTCAAATTAACAGTAGAATGATTATTACTTTTTACATTAACAGTGAAAATTACAGGTAATTGTGAGACTACTATACATAGTTTATTATTTTCATAGGTATGCTAGGCCTACCTTAATACCATATGTTGCTATGTTTGTGGTTTTTCCACTCACAAAATGTCTCTGATAGGTTTTGACAGTTTGTCATCTGCAAACCAAAACGTGTGTATTTAATGAGGTGAATAGTTCAATTGTAAATATCGGGATTTTTACGAAAATACTGGGCGTAGTTTTTGTGTTTTGGTTTGATTTTATTGTAGCTACTGCTTCTATAACAAAATGTCTAAGTGTTTATAACAAGTTATTGTCACTTACTTTGGTGGATATCCGCTGTTTTACGTGTTGTGGACAGGCACTGTGTCACTTTCACTTTCACTCAATGTTTATGTTATGAAGACAAGATGGTGGGCAGTTGAATTCTGGGAGTTGTGTTAGGAACAACTGACTGTGGTGGAGGCGGGAGTTTTGAATCATGTTGTTTTCGTTTTAGTGTGTGTGTGTGTGTGTGTGTGTGTGTGTGTGTGTTTATAAGTTTTCTGTAAGTTCTTTGAGGGCAGAAAATATGGTTCCGTTGCAGAGGGCTGTGTATTCGTTTATTATTTCTTTTCTTTCTATTATGGCTTTCTGTATATGGTAGTTCTCTTCGATTGTTAATTTTTGTGGGAGGCTTTTGCTATATTTCAGAATCTTTAGATCAGTATTTATGTCAGTTGGTTTGTGGTTCATGTTTATGAGGTGTTCTGCAAATGTGGAATGACTATTGCTTTTTAGTGCTCTTCTGTGTTCTGTGTATCTGGTATTGAAATTTCTGCAAGTCTGTCCAATGTAAACTGAGTTACAATCCTGGCATGTCAGCTGGTAGATGCCAGAAGTGTTATGTTTGTCTGTGTTGGTGTTGGTTGTCTTTAGTTTTCTTTGTATTGAGTTGTCTGTTCTGTATGCTACTTTCAAACCTTGTTTTTTGAGGATGTTTCCTATTCTGTGTGTTGCTTTGTTGTCATATGTGAGAGTGTGCCATTTATTTGTTGTTATGTTTGATTTTTGTTCCTGTGTGTGGGTGTTTGGGGTATGAGTGTTGAGTGGGTTTATGTTTTGTGTGGTTGTGTTGTGTTTTTGGTCTGTTTGTTTTTGTGTGTTAGTTGTTCCTTTTAACTTAGCTTTAATTTTGTAGTTTAATTTGTCTATGATGTTAGTGTCATACCCATTCTCTGTTGCTATTTGTTTGATTGTTTGTATTTCATTTTTGTACTGTTCATCACTGAGTGGGGTTTTGTGCAGTCTGTGTAGCATGTATTGGAATCCGGCTTGTTTCTGTGTAATTGGATTGTTTGAGTGTTTGTGTATGGCTGTGCTTGTGGTGGTGGGCTTTCTGTATATGGAGAATTTGTGTTGATTTTTGTCTCTGTGTATTGAGAGGTCGAGGAAGTTTAGCTTTTTGTCATTTTCTGTTTCTATAGTGAATTTTATTTTTGGGTGAACACTGTTGATGTCATTATGAAGTTCTTGTATGCGACTGGGTGTTTCATCCAGGAGGCATATGATGTCATCTACATAACGGTGCCAGTAAATTATTTTGTACTGTTTGGGTTTTACTATGGTGTCAAATATTTTGTTTTCGATGTGGTTGAGGAAAATATTTGCTAGGAGTCCACTGACTGGTGACCCCATGGGAAGTCCATCTTCCTGTGAGTAAAATTGGTTGTCAAATGTGAAATAGTTTTGCTCTGTTATTAGTTTTAGGATGTTTGTTGTTTCTTTTATGTGTGAATTGGGGGTGTCTGTCTGTTGTTGTAATTGTTGTTTGATGATGTTGATGGTTTCTGTGATGGGGATATTGGTGTACATGGATGTGATGTCAAATGATGTGAGGGTGGCTGTTGAGGGTATGATGATGTGTTTGATTTTTTGTATTAGCTCTGAGGTGTTTCGTATGCTCCTGTTGTTAGTGAATACATAGTGTTTTTGTAGGTATGAGTGTATTTCTCTGGCTAGGTAGTATGTGGGTGCATTCCTGAAGTTCACAACAGGACGTACAGGGATGTTTTCTTTGTGGATCTTTGGTAGGCAGTTTAAGGTAGGTGCTTTGGGGTTCTTTTGTTTTAGCCATTTAATTTTTTGTTTTGGGAAGATGTGTGTGGTGGATTTTAGAAGAGTCTGAGTATTTTTGTGAAATCTTTGTGTTGGGTCACTGGTTAGTTTGTGTATGTTGTTGTCTTCTATGAATGTTAATGTTTTGTTTCTATAATCATCTTGTTTCATTATGACCATGGTGTTTCCCTTGTCTGCCTTTGTGATGAGGGCACCCTCATTTTTAAGTTTGTTCCTAATCCTCCTACATGTTTTTTCTTCTGCACTTTTTGTTCCTGACACTATGTCATTTTTGTTTTCTTTTATTATGCATCTAATTTCCTCTGCAATTAATTCTCTTGTGAGGCCTGCATTGAAATTTGTGTTTCTTTCTTGTTGTTTTATTATGAATTCACTTTCTGTGACAAGGTTCTCTATTGTTCTGTGTGTAATATGTGTGTTGACATTATATTTGGGTCCTTTTTCTAAGAGGTTTGTTTCCTGTTTGGTGAATTGTATGTCAGTCAGGTTGACTAAGCGTTTGTGAAAAGTGTGGTTTGGTTGTGTTGTGTTTCTATTTTTAACAGTGTTGCTATGTTTGAGGAGTGTGTTTATTTTTTGTTGTTGTTTCTCCCATTTTGTTTTGATTAGTTGTTCTGTATTTTGTTTGACTGTATTCATTAAATCATTGAGTATGTCTGAGATTTTGATGTGGTTGCCTAGTTCCAGATGAATTTTGTAAAGTTCAACATTTAATTCTTGTTTCTTGGTATGTAGGTATTTGATTTCTTGTTTTAGCCAAATTATTTCAGCTTTATGCTTTGCACGTTGGGCTGCAGGTGACATACTGTTTACATTAACATGTATGAAGTTAGGTATTACATTGTGTGACAAACAGATTCTGTTGAATTTTATGTTTAGGATGGTTTGGTGTAGCTTTGCTGTTGTGTTCCGAAATTTGTTGTAGAGCTTGTTTGGAAATGCCTGGCATGGCGGTGATGTATTCATCTTGGGGTTTGAAAGCTCTTCAATTACCGTGTTTGCTTACAAATAAATTTGCTTTACAGGTTTTGTCCGCCTTGAGCAAACACAAATGTTTTTTAATTTTTCCCAGACATGTTTCGCTGGCGTTGCAGCATCATCAGTGGGATGTTTATTATCTGTCAAATTAACAGTAGAATGATTATTACTTTTTACATTAACAGTGAAAATTACAGGTAATTGTGAGACTACTATACATAGTTTATTATTTTCATAGGTATGCTAGGCCTACCTTAATACCATATGTTGCTATGTTTGTGGTTTTTCCACTCACAAAATGTCTCTGATAGGTTTTGACAGTTTGTCATCTGCAAACCAAAACGTGTGTATTTAATGAGGTGAATAGTTCAATTGTAAATATCGGGATTTTTACGAAAATACTGGGCGTAGTTTTTGTGTTTTGGTTTGATTTTATTGTAGCTACTGCTTCTATAACAAAATGTCTAAGTGTTTATAACAAGTTATTGTCACTTACTTTGGTGGATATCCGCTGTTTTACGTGTTGTGGACAGGCACTGTGTCACTTTCACTTTCACTCAATGTTTATGTTATGAAGACAAGATGGTGGGCAGTTGAATTCTGGGAGTTGTGTTAGGAACAACTGACTGTGGTGGAGGCGGGAGTTTTGAATCATGTTGTTTTCGTTTTAGTGTGTGTGTGTGTGTGTGTGTGTGTGTGTGTGTGTTTATAAGTTTTCTGTAAGTTCTTTGAGGGCAGAAAATATGGTTCCGTTGCAGAGGGCTGTGTATTCGTTTATTATTTCTTTTCTTTCTATTATGGCTTTCTGTATATGGTAGTTCTCTTCGATTGTTAATTTTTGTGGGAGGCTTTTGCTATATTTCAGAATCTTTAGATCAGTATTTATGTCAGTTGGTTTGTGGTTCATGTTTATGAGGTGTTCTGCAAATGTGGAATGACTATTGCTTTTTAGTGCTCTTCTGTGTTCTGTGTATCTGGTATTGAAATTTCTGCAAGTCTGTCCAATGTAAACTGAGTTACAATCCTGGCATGTCAGCTGGTAGATGCCAGAAGTGTTATGTTTGTCTGTGTTGGTGTTGGTTGTCTTTAGTTTTCTTTGTATTGAGTTGTCTGTTCTGTATGCTACTTTCAAACCTTGTTTTTTGAGGATGTTTCCTATTCTGTGTGTTGCTTTGTTGTCATATGTGAGAGTGTGCCATTTATTTGTTGTTATGTTTGATTTTTGTTCCTGTGTGTGGGTGTTTGGGGTATGAGTGTTGAGTGGGTTTATGTTTTGTGTGGTTGTGTTGTGTTTTTGGTCTGTTTGTTTTTGTGTGTTAGTTGTTCCTTTTAACTTAGCTTTAATTTTGTAGTTTAATTTGTCTATGATGTTAGTGTCATACCCATTCTCTGTTGCTATTTGTTTGATTGTTTGTATTTCATTTTTGTACTGTTCATCACTGAGTGGGGTTTTGTGCAGTCTGTGTAGCATGTATTGGAATCCGGCTTGTTTCTGTGTAATTGGATTGTTTGAGTGTTTGTGTATGGCTGTGCTTGTGGTGGTGGGCTTTCTGTATATGGAGAATTTGTGTTGATTTTTGTCTCTGTGTATTGAGAGGTCGAGGAAGTTTAGCTTTTTGTCATTTTCTGTTTCTATAGTGAATTTTATTTTTGGGTGAACACTGTTGATGTCATTATGAAGTTCTTGTATGCGACTGGGTGTTTCATCCAGGAGGCATATGATGTCATCTACATAACGGTGCCAGTAAATTATTTTGTACTGTTTGGGTTTTACTATGGTGTCAAATATTTTGTTTTCGATGTGGTTGAGGAAAATATTTGCTAGGAGTCCACTGACTGGTGACCCCATGGGAAGTCCATCTTCCTGTGAGTAAAATTGGTTGTCAAATGTGAAATAGTTTTGCTCTGTTATTAGTTTTAGGATGTTTGTTGTTTCTTTTATGTGTGAATTGGGGGTGTCTGTCTGTTGTTGTAATTGTTGTTTGATGATGTTGATGGTTTCTGTGATGGGGATATTGGTGTACATGGATGTGATGTCAAATGATGTGAGGGTGGCTGTTGAGGGTATGATGATGTGTTTGATTTTTTGTATTAGCTCTGAGGTGTTTCGTATGCTCCTGTTGTTAGTGAATACATAGTGTTTTTGTAGGTATGAGTGTATTTCTCTGGCTAGGTAGTATGTGGGTGCATTCCTGAAGTTCACAACAGGACGTACAGGGATGTTTTCTTTGTGGATCTTTGGTAGGCAGTTTAAGGTAGGTGCTTTGGGGTTCTTTTGTTTTAGCCATTTAATTTTTTGTTTTGGGAAGATGTGTGTGGTGGATTTTAGAAGAGTCTGAGTATTTTTGTGAAATCTTTGTGTTGGGTCACTGGTTAGTTTGTGTATGTTGTTGTCTTCTATGAATGTTAATGTTTTGTTTCTATAATCATCTTGTTTCATTATGACCATGGTGTTTCCCTTGTCTGCCTTTGTGATGAGGGCACCCTCATTTTTAAGTTTGTTCCTAATCCTCCTACATGTTTTTTCTTCTGCACTTTTTGTTCCTGACACTATGTCATTTTTGTTTTCTTTTATTATGCATCTAATTTCCTCTGCAATTAATTCTCTTGTGAGGCCTGCATTGAAATTTGTGTTTCTTTCTTGTTGTTTTATTATGAATTCACTTTCTGTGACAAGGTTCTCTATTGTTCTGTGTGTAATATGTGTGTTGACATTATATTTGGGTCCTTTTTCTAAGAGGTTTGTTTCCTGTTTGGTGAATTGTATGTCAGTCAGGTTGACTAAGCGTTTGTGAAAAGTGTGGTTTGGTTGTGTTGTGTTTCTATTTTTAACAGTGTTGCTATGTTTGAGGAGTGTGTTTATTTTTTGTTGTTGTTTCTCCCATTTTGTTTTGATTAGTTGTTCTGTATTTTGTTTGACTGTATTCATTAAATCATTGAGTATGTCTGAGATTTTGATGTGGTTGCCTAGTTCCAGATGAATTTTGTAAAGTTCAACATTTAATTCTTGTTTCTTGGTATGTAGGTATTTGATTTCTTGTTTTAGCCAAATTATTTCAGCTTTATGCTTTGCACGTTGGGCTGCAGGTGACATACTGTTTACATTAACATGTATGAGGTTAGGTATTACATTGTGTGACAAACAGATTCTGTTGAATTTTATGTTTAGGATGGTTTGGTGTAGCTTTGCTGTTGTGTTCCGAAATTTGTTGTAGAGCTTGTTTGGAAATGCCTGGCATGGCGGTGATGTATTCATCTTGGGGTTTGAAAGCTCTTCAATTACCGTGTTTGCTTACAAATAAATTTGCTTTACAGGTTTTGTCCGCCTTGAGCAAACACAAATGTTTTTTAATTTTTCCCAGACATGTTTCGCTGGCGTTGCAGCATCATCAGTGGGATGTTTATTATCTGTCAAATTAACAGTAGAATGATTATTACTTTTTACATTAACAGTGAAAATTACAGGTAATTGTGAGACTACTATACATAGTTTATTATTTTCATAGGTATGCTAGGCCTACCTTAATACCATATGTTGCTATGTTTGTGGTTTTTCCACTCACAAAATGTCTCTGATAGGTTTTGACAGTTTGTCATCTGCAAACCAAAACGTGTGTATTTAATGAGGTGAATAGTTCAATTGTAAATATCGGGATTTTTACGAAAATACTGGGCGTAGTTTTTGTGTTTTGGTTTGATTTTATTGTAGCTACTGCTTCTATAACAAAATGTCTAAGTGTTTATAACAAGTTATTGTCACTTACTTTGGTGGATATCCGCTGTTTTACGTGTTGTGGACAGGCACTGTGTCACTTTCACTTTCACTCAATGTTTATGTTATGAAGACAAGATGGTGGGCAGTTGAATTCTGGGAGTTGTGTTAGGAACAACTGACTGTGGTGGAGGCGGGAGTTTTGAATCATGTTGTTTTCGTTTTAGTGTGTGTGTGTGTGTGTGTGTGTGTGTGTGTGTTTATAAGTTTTCTGTAAGTTCTTTGAGGGCAGAAAATATGGTTCCGTTGCAGAGGGCTGTGTATTCGTTTATTATTTCTTTTCTTTCTATTATGGCTTTCTGTATATGGTAGTTCTCTTCGATTGTTAATTTTTGTGGGAGGCTTTTGCTATATTTCAGAATCTTTAGATCAGTATTTATGTCAGTTGGTTTGTGGTTCATGTTTATGAGGTGTTCTGCAAATGTGGAATGACTATTGCTTTTTAGTGCTCTTCTGTGTTCTGTGTATCTGGTATTGAAATTTCTGCAAGTCTGTCCAATGTAAACTGAGTTACAATCCTGGCATGTCAGCTGGTAGATGCCAGAAGTGTTATGTTTGTCTGTGTTGGTGTTGGTTGTCTTTAGTTTTCTTTGTATTGAGTTGTCTGTTCTGTATGCTACTTTCAAACCTTGTTTTTTGAGGATGTTTCCTATTCTGTGTGTTGCTTTGTTGTCATATGTGAGAGTGTGCCATTTATTTGTTGTTATGTTTGATTTTTGTTCCTGTGTGTGGGTGTTTGGGGTATGAGTGTTGAGTGGGTTTATGTTTTGTGTGGTTGTGTTGTGTTTTTGGTCTGTTTGTTTTTGTGTGTTAGTTGTTCCTTTTAACTTAGCTTTAATTTTGTAGTTTAATTTGTCTATGATGTTAGTGTCATACCCATTCTCTGTTGCTATTTGTTTGATTGTTTGTATTTCATTTTTGTACTGTTCATCACTGAGTGGGGTTTTGTGCAGTCTGTGTAGCATGTATTGGAATCCGGCTTGTTTCTGTGTAATTGGATTGTTTGAGTGTTTGTGTATGGCTGTGCTTGTGGTGGTGGGCTTTCTGTATATGGAGAATTTGTGTTGATTTTTGTCTCTGTGTATTGAGAGGTCGAGGAAGTTTAGCTTTTTGTCATTTTCTGTTTCTATAGTGAATTTTATTTTTGGGTGAACACTGTTGATGTCATTATGAAGTTCTTGTATGCGACTGGGTGTTTCATCCAGGAGGCATATGATGTCATCTACATAACGGTGCCAGTAAATTATTTTGTACTGTTTGGGTTTTACTATGGTGTCAAATATTTTGTTTTCGATGTGGTTGAGGAAAATATTTGCTAGGAGTCCACTGACTGGTGACCCCATGGGAAGTCCATCTTCCTGTGAGTAAAATTGGTTGTCAAATGTGAAATAGTTTTGCTCTGTTATTAGTTTTAGGATGTTTGTTGTTTCTTTTATGTGTGAATTGGGGGTGTCTGTCTGTTGTTGTAATTGTTGTTTGATGATGTTGATGGTTTCTGTGATGGGGATATTGGTGTACATGGATGTGATGTCAAATGATGTGAGGGTGGCTGTTGAGGGTATGATGATGTGTTTGATTTTTTGTATTAGCTCTGAGGTGTTTCGTATGCTCCTGTTGTTAGTGAATACATAGTGTTTTTGTAGGTATGAGTGTATTTCTCTGGCTAGGTAGTATGTGGGTGCATTCCTGAAGTTCACAACAGGACGTACAGGGATGTTTTCTTTGTGGATCTTTGGTAGGCAGTTTAAGGTAGGTGCTTTGGGGTTCTTTTGTTTTAGCCATTTAATTTTTTGTTTTGGGAAGATGTGTGTGATGGATTTTAGAAGAGTCTGAGTATTTTTGTGAAATCTTTGTGTTGGGTCACTGGTTAGTTTGTGTATGTTGTTGTCTTCTATGAATGTTAATGTTTTGTTTCTATAATCATCTTGTTTCATTATGACCATGGTGTTTCCCTTGTCTGCCTTTGTGATGAGGGCACCCTCATTTTTAAGTTTGTTCCTAATCCTCCTACATGTTTTTTCTTCTGCACTTTTTGTTCCTGACACTATGTCATTTTTGTTTTCTTTTATTATGCATCTAATTTCCTCTGCAATTAATTCTCTTGTGAGGCCTGCATTGAAATTTGTGTTTCTTTCTTGTTGTTTTATTATGAATTCACTTTCTGTGACAAGGTTCTCTATTGTTCTGTGTGTAATATGTGTGTTGACATTATATTTGGGTCCTTTTTCTAAGAGGTTTGTTTCCTGTTTGGTGAATTGTATGTCAGTCAGGTTGACTAAGCGTTTGTGAAAAGTGTGGTTTGGTTGTGTTGTGTTTCTATTTTTAACAGTGTTGCTATGTTTGAGGAGTGTGTTTATTTTTTGTTGTTGTTTCTCCCATTTTGTTTTGATTAGTTGTTCTGTATTTTGTTTGACTGTATTCATTAAATCATTGAGTATGTCTGAGATTTTGATGTGGTTGCCTAGTTCCAGATGAATTTTGTAAAGTTCAACATTTAATTCTTGTTTCTTGGTATGTAGGTATTTGATTTCTTGTTTTAGCCAAATTATTTCAGCTTTATGCTTTGCACGTTGGGCTGCAGGTGACATACTGTTTACATTAACATGTATGAAGTTAGGTATTACATTGTGTGACAAACAGATTCTGTTGAATTTTATGTTTAGGATGGTTTGGTGTAGCTTTGCTGTTGTGTTCCGAAATTTGTTGTAGAGCTTGTTTGGAAATGCCTGGCATGGCGGTGATGTATTCATCTTGGGGTTTGAAAGCTCTTCAATTACCGTGTTTGCTTACAAATAAATTTGCTTTACAGGTTTTGTCCGCCTTGAGCAAACACAAATGTTTTTTAATTTTTCCCAGACATGTTTCGCTGGCGTTGCAGCATCATCAGTGGGATGTTTATTATCTGTCAAATTAACAGTAGAATGATTATTACTTTTTACATTAACAGTGAAAATTACAGGTAATTGTGAGACTACTATACATAGTTTATTATTTTCATAGGTATGCTAGGCCTACCTTAATACCATATGTTGCTATGTTTGTGGTTTTTCCACTCACAAAATGTCTCTGATAGGTTTTGACAGTTTGTCATCTGCAAACCAAAACGTGTGTATTTAATGAGGTGAATAGTTCAATTGTAAATATCGGGATTTTTACGAAAATACTGGGCGTAGTTTTTGTGTTTTGGTTTGATTTTATTGTAGCTACTGCTTCTATAACAAAATGTCTAAGTGTTTATAACAAGTTATTGTCACTTACTTTGGTGGATATCCGCTGTTTTACGTGTTGTGGACAGGCACTGTGTCACTTTCACTTTCACTCAATGTTTATGTTATGAAGACAAGATGGTGGGCAGTTGAATTCTGGGAGTTGTGTTAGGAACAACTGACTGTGGTGGAGGCGGGAGTTTTGAATCATGTTGTTTTCGTTTTAGTGTGTGTGTGTGTGTGTGTGTGTGTGTGTGTGTTTATAAGTTTTCTGTAAGTTCTTTGAGGGCAGAAAATATGGTTCCGTTGCAGAGGGCTGTGTATTCGTTTATTATTTCTTTTCTTTCTATTATGGCTTTCTGTATATGGTAGTTCTCTTCGATTGTTAATTTTTGTGGGAGGCTTTTGCTATATTTCAGAATCTTTAGATCAGTATTTATGTCAGTTGGTTTGTGGTTCATGTTTATGAGGTGTTCTGCAAATGTGGAATGACTATTGCTTTTTAGTGCTCTTCTGTGTTCTGTGTATCTGGTATTGAAATTTCTGCAAGTCTGTCCAATGTAAACTGAGTTACAATCCTGGCATGTCAGCTGGTAGATGCCAGAAGTGTTATGTTTGTCTGTGTTGGTGTTGGTTGTCTTTAGTTTTCTTTGTATTGAGTTGTCTGTTCTGTATGCTACTTTCAAACCTTGTTTTTTGAGGATGTTTCCTATTCTGTGTGTTGCTTTGTTGTCATATGTGAGAGTGTGCCATTTATTTGTTGTTATGTTTGATTTTTGTTCCTGTGTGTGGGTGTTTGGGGTATGAGTGTTGAGTGGGTTTATGTTTTGTGTGGTTGTGTTGTGTTTTTGGTCTGTTTGTTTTTGTGTGTTAGTTGTTCCTTTTAACTTAGCTTTAATTTTGTAGTTTAATTTGTCTATGATGTTAGTGTCATACCCATTCTCTGTTGCTATTTGTTTGATTGTTTGTATTTCATTTTTGTACTGTTCATCACTGAGTGGGGTTTTGTGCAGTCTGTGTAGCATGTATTGGAATCCGGCTTGTTTCTGTGTAATTGGATTGTTTGAGTGTTTGTGTATGGCTGTGCTTGTGGTGGTGGGCTTTCTGTATATGGAGAATTTGTGTTGATTTTTGTCTCTGTGTATTGAGAGGTCGAGGAAGTTTAGCTTTTTGTCATTTTCTGTTTCTATAGTGAATTTTATTTTTGGGTGAACACTGTTGATGTCATTATGAAGTTCTTGTATGCGACTGGGTGTTTCATCCATTCTACTGTTAATTTGACAGATAATAAACATCCCAGTGATGATGTTGCAACGCCAGCGAAACATGTCTGGGAAAAATTAAATACATTTGTGTTTGCTCAAGGCGGACAAAACCTGTAAAGCAAATTTATTTGTAAGCAAACACGGTAATTGAAGAGCTTTCAAACCCCAAGATGAATACATCACCGCCATGCCAGGCATTTCCAAACAAGCTCTACAACAAATTTCGGAACACAACAGCAAAGCTACACCAAACCATCCTTAACATGAAATTCAACAGAATCTGTTTGTCACACAATGTAATACCTAACTTCATACATGTTAATGTAAACAGTATGTCACCTGCAGCCCAACGTGCAAAGCATAAAGCTGAAATAATTTGGCTAAAACAAGAAATCAAATACCTACATACCAAGAAACAAGAATTAAATGTTGAACTTTACAAAATTCATCTGGAACTAGGCAACCACATCAAAATCTCAGACATACTCAATGATTTAATGAATACAGTCAAACAAAATACAGAACAACTAATCAAAACAAAATGGGAGAAACAACAACAAAAAATAAACACACTCCTCAAACATAGCAACACTGTTAAAAATAGAAACACAACACAACCAAACCACACTTTTCACAAACGCTTAGTCAACCTGACTGACATACAATTCACCAAACAGGAAACAAACCTCTTAGAAAAAGGACCCAAATATAATGTCAACACACATATTACACACAGAACAATAGAGAACCTTGTCACAGAAAGTGAATTCATAATAAAACAACAAGAAAGAAACACAAATTTCAATGCAGGCCTCACAAGAGAATTAATTGCAGAGGAAATTAGATGCATAATAAAAGAAAACAAAAATGACATAGTGTCAGGAACAAAAAGTGCAGAAGAAAAAACATGTAGGAGGATTAGGAACAAACTTAAAAATGAGGGTGCCCTCATCACAAAGGCAGACAAGGGAAACACCATGGTCATAATGAAACAAGATGATTATAGAAACAAAACATTAACATTCATAGAAGACAACAACATACACAAACTAACCAGTGACCCAACACAAAGATTTCACAAAAATACTCAGACTCTTCTAAAATCCATCACACACATCTTCCCAAAACAAAAAATTAAATGGCTAAAACAAAAGAACCCCAAAGCACCTACCTTAAACTGCCTACCAAAGATCCACAAAGAAAACATCCCTGTACGTCCTGTTGTGAACTTCAGGAATGCACCCACATACTACCTAGCCAGAGAAATACACTCATACCTACAAAAACACTATGTATTCACTAACAACAGGAGCATACGAAACACCTCAGAGCTAATACAAAAAATCAAACACATCATCATACCCTCAACAGCCACCCTCACATCATTTGACATCACATCCATGTACACCAATATCCCCATCACAGAAACCATCAACATCATCAAACAACAATTACAACAACAGACAGACACCCCCAATTCACACATAAAAGAAACAACAAACATCCTAAAACTAATAACAGAGCAAAACTATTTCACATTTGACAACCAATTTTACTCACAGGAAGATGGACTTCCCATGGGGTCACCAGTCAGTGGACTCCTAGCAAATATTTTCCTCAACCACATCGAAAACAAAATATTTGACACCATAGTAAAACCCAAACAGTACAAAATAATTTACTGGCACCGTTATGTAGATGACATCATATGCCTCCTGGATGAAACACCCAGTCGCATACAAGAACTTCATAATGACATCAACAGTGTTCACCCAAAAATAAAATTCACTATAGAAACAGAAAATGACAAAAAGCTAAACTTCCTCGACCTCTCAATACACAGAGACAAAAATCAACACAAATTCTCCATATACAGAAAGCCCACCACCACAAGCACAGCCATACACAAACACTCAAACAATCCAATTACACAGAAACAAGCCGGATTCCAATACATGCTACACAGACTGCACAAAACCCCACTCAGTGATGAACAGTACAAAAATGAAATACAAACAATCAAACAAATAGCAACAGAGAATGGGTATGACACTAACATCATAGACAAATTAAACTACAAAATTAAAGCTAAGTTAAAAGGAACAACTAACACACAAAAACAAACAGACCAAAAACACAACACAACCACACAAAACATAAACCCACTCAACACTCATACCCCAAACACCCACACACAGGAACAAAAATCAAACATAACAACAAATAAATGGCACACTCTCACATATGACAACAAAGCAACACACAGAATAGGAAACATCCTCAAAAAACAAGGTTTGAAAGTAGCATACAGAACAGACAACTCAATACAAAGAAAACTAAAGACAACCAACACCAACACAGACAAACATAACACTTCTGGCATCTACCAGCTGACATGCCAGGATTGTAACTCAGTTTACATTGGACAGACTTGCAGAAATTTCAATACCAGATACACAGAACACAGAAGAGCACTAAAAAGCAATAGTCATTCCACATTTGCAGAACACCTCATAAACATGAACCACAAACCAACTGACATAAATACTGATCTAAAGATTCTGAAATATAGCAAAAGCCTCCCACAAAAATTAACAATCGAAGAGAACTACCATATACAGAAAGCCATAATAGAAAGAAAAGAAATAATAAACGAATACACAGCCCTCTGCAACGGAACCATATTTTCTGCCCTCAAAGAACTTACAGAAAACTTATAAACACACACACACACACACACACACACACACACACTAAAACGAAAACAACATGATTCAAAACTCCCGCCTCCACCACAGTCAGTTGTTCCTAACACAACTCCCAGAATTCAACTGCCCACCATCTTGTCTTCATAACATAAACATTGAGTGAAAGTGAAAGTGACACAGTGCCTGTCCACAACACGTAAAACAGCGGATATCCACCAAAGTAAGTGACAATAACTTGTTATAAACACTTAGACATTTTGTTATAGAAGCAGTAGCTACAATAAAATCAAACCAAAACACAAAAACTACGCCCAGTATTTTCGTAAAAATCCCGATATTTACAATTGAACTATTCACCTCATTAAATACACACGTTTTGGTTTGCAGATGACAAACTGTCAAAACCTATCAGAGACATTTTGTGAGTGGAAAAACCACAAACATAGCAACATATGGTATTAAGGTAGGCCTAGCATACCTATGAAAATAATAAACTATGTATAGTAGTCTCACAATTACCTGTAATTTTCACTGTTAATGTAAAAAGTAATAATCATTCTACTGTTAATTTGACAGATAATAAACATCCCACTGATGATGCTGCAACGCCAGCGAAACATGTCTGGGAAAAATTAAAAAACATTTGTGTTTGCTCAAGGCGGACAAAACCTGTAAAGCAAATTTATTTGTAAGCAAACACGGTAATTGAAGAGCTTTCAAACCCCAAGATGAATACATCACCGCCATGCCAGGCATTTCCAAACAAGCTCTACAACAAATTTCGGAACACAACAGCAAAGCTACACCAAACCATCCTAAACATAAAATTCAACAGAATCTGTTTGTCACACAATGTAATACCTAACTTCATACATGTTAATGTAAACAGTATGTCACCTGCAGCCCAACGTGCAAAGCATAAAGCTGAAATAATTTGGCTAAAACAAGAAATCAAATACCTACATACCAAGAAACAAGAATTAAATGTTGAACTTTACAAAATTCATCTGGAACTAGGTAACCACATCAAAATCTCAGACATACTCAATGATTTAATGAATACAGTCAAACAAAATACAGAACAACTAATCAAAACAAAATGGGAGAAACAACAACAAAAAATAAACACACTCCTCAAACATAGCAACACTGTTAAAAATAGAAACACAACACAACCAAACCACACTTTTCACAAACGCTTAGTCAACCTGACTGACATACAATTCACCAAACAGGAAACAAACCTCTTAGAAAAAGGACCCAAATATAATGTCAACACACATATTACACACAGAACAATAGAGAACCTTGTCACAGAAAGTGAATTCATAATAAAACAACAAGAAAGAAACACAAATTTCAATGCAGGCCTCACAAGAGAATTAATTGCAGAGGAAATTAGATGCATAATAAAAGAAAACAAAAATGACATAGTGTCAGGAACAAAAAGTGCAGAAGAAAAAACATGTAGGAGGATTAGGAACAAACTTAAAAATGAGGGTGCCCTCATCACAAAGGCAGACAAGGGAAACACCATGGTCATAATGAAACAAGATGATTATAGAAACAAAACATTAACATTCATAGAAGACAACAACATACACAAACTAACCAGTGACCCAACACAAAGATTTCACAAAAATACTCAGACTCTTCTAAAATCCATCACACACATCTTCCCAAAACAAAAAATTAAATGGCTAAAACAAAAGAACCCCAAAGCACCTACCTTAAACTGCCTACCAAAGATCCACAAAGAAAACATCCCTGTACGTCCTGTTGTGAACTTCAGGAATGCACCCACATACTACCTAGCCAGAGAAATACACTCATACCTACAAAAACACTATGTATTCACTAACAACAGGAGCATACGAAACACCTCAGAGCTAATACAAAAAATCAAACACATCATCATACCCTCAACAGCCACCCTCACATCATTTGACATCACATCCATGTACACCAATATCCCCATCACAGAAACCATCAACATCATCAAACAACAATTACAACAACAGACAGACACCCCCAATTCACACATAAAAGAAACAACAAACATCCTAAAACTAATAACAGAGCAAAACTATTTCACATTTGACAACCAATTTTACTCACAGGAAGATGGACTTCCCATGGGGTCACCAGTCAGTGGACTCCTAGCAAATATTTTCCTCAACCACATCGAAAACAAAATATTTGACACCATAGTAAAACCCAAACAGTACAAAATAATTTACTGGCACCGTTATGTAGATGACATCATATGCCTCCTGGATGAAACACCCAGTCGCATACAAGAACTTCATAATGACATCAACAGTGTTCACCCAAAAATAAAATTCACTATAGAAACAGAAAATGACAAAAAGCTAAACTTCCTCGACCTCTCAATACACAGAGACAAAAATCAACACAAATTCTCCATATACAGAAAGCCCACCACCACAAGCACAGCCATACACAAACACTCAAACAATCCAATTACACAGAAACAAGCCGGATTCCAATACATGCTACACAGACTGCACAAAACCCCACTCAGTGATGAACAGTACAAAAATGAAATACAAACAATCAAACAAATAGCAACAGAGAATGGGTATGACACTAACATCATAGACAAATTAAACTACAAAATTAAAGCTAAGTTAAAAGGAACAACTAACACACAAAAACAAACAGACCAAAAACACAACACAACCACACAAAACATAAACCCACTCAACACTCATACCCCAAACACCCACACACAGGAACAAAAATCAAACATAACAACAAATAAATGGCACACTCTCACATATGACAACAAAGCAACACACAGAATAGGAAACATCCTCAAAAAACAAGGTTTGAAAGTAGCATACAGAACAGACAACTCAATACAAAGAAAACTAAAGACAACCAACACCAACACAGACAAACATAACACTTCTGGCATCTACCAGCTGACATGCCAGGATTGTAACTCAGTTTACATTGGACAGACTTGCAGAAATTTCAATACCAGATACACAGAACACAGAAGAGCACTAAAAAGCAATAGTCATTCCACATTTGCAGAACACCTCATAAACATGAACCACAAACCAACTGACATAAATACTGATCTAAAGATTCTGAAATATAGCAAAAGCCTCCCACAAAAATTAACAATCGAAGAGAACTACCATATACAGAAAGCCATAATAGAAAGAAAAGAAATAATAAACGAATACACAGCCCTCTGCAACGGAACCATATTTTCTGCCCTCAAAGAACTTACAGAAAACTTATAAACACACACACACACACACACACACACACACACACACACACACACACACACACACACACACACTAAAACGAAAACAACATGATTCAAAACTCCCGCCTCCACCACAGTCAGTTGTTCCTAACACAACTCCCAGAATTCAACTGCCCACCATCTTGTCTTCATAACATAAACATTGAGTGAAAGTGAAAGTGACACAGTGCCTGTCCACAACACGTAAAACAGCGGATATCCACCAAAGTAAGTGACAATAACTTGTTATAAACACTTAGACATTTTGTTATAGAAGCAGTAGCTACAATAAAATCAAACCAAAACACAAAAACTACGCCCAGTATTTTCGTAAAAATCCCGATATTTACAATTGAACTATTCACCTCATTAAATACACACGTTTTGGTTTGCAGATGACAAACTGTCAAAACCTATCAGAGACATTTTGTGAGTGGAAAAACCACAAACATAGCAACATATGGTATTAAGGTAGGCCTAGCATACCTATGAAAATAATAAACTATGTATAGTAGTCTCACAATTACCTGTAATTTTCACTGTTAATGTAAAAAGTAATAATCATTCTACTGTTAATTTGACAGATAATAAACATCCCACTGATGATGCTGCAACGCCAGCGAAACATGTCTCTGAAAAATTAAAAAACATTTGTGTTTGCTCAAGGCGGACAAAACCTGTAAAGCAAATTTATTTGTAAGCAAACACGGTAATTGAAGAGCTTTCAAACCCCAAGATGAATATCTAAAAAGTGTCGCGAGAGCTGGTAACTACGACCTTGCTCGCCCCCGCCCCCGCCACCGTCCTCGCAAGAATTTTGTAGACGGGCGAGCTACATGGACAACTCCCATATCATGAGTCGATCCGTCATAGTCAGCATTCGTGGGAGACGTGACTAGAGGATATTCAACACCAGTACTGAATCACATAGCCGGTGCTCGGTGATGGTTGATACCAATGTTTCGGGTAAACACCATCAACCTAGGCGGTAAACGTCACCACATTGACCACACGTCGGAGCATCGCCCAGTCCTGCATGCTACCCGGCTGAGTAACGCGATCGACACGGCGCGGACTCCCTCGTACTTATTCCTTCTACTTGCAGCGTCAAAACCACACTGCCCGCTTTCGGCGTAAACCGAAAGATAAGGCCTCGCGAACTTCACAAAGGCTTTGCTGTCATAGAAAATACCAAGCTTCCGAGATCGCCACGCCAACTGCGACGGTCGTGAATAACTGTCGCCACTTCTAAGTCAGTGCAAGAAGTCATAAATAAATTAAATCTGGAGGCGGCACGACTTAATATGTAACTATTTATGCATTTTGTAACAACATTTCACCTTTATAAAATTTATACCAATATTGTAGGTATTGTAGTTGACCAGCCGGCCGCGGTGGCCGAGGGGACTGAGGCGCTCCAGTCACGGTCTGCACGGCCACTACGGTCGTGGGTTCGAATCCCCCCTCGGGCATGGATATTTGTGCCGTCCTTAGTCTTAGCTAGTTCATAAGTAGTTTGTAAGCTTAGGGACTGATGACCCCGTAGTTAAGTCCCATAAGTTCTACAAACATTAGAACATTTGATTTTTTTGTAGTTGATCACCTTGGCCGGCCGCGACTGTGTGTCGTTAGTGCCCCGCTCGCCGCTGCGCATAGTGCGCGGGGCAGGGGTGGCGTGGGCGGCGGCGCGGGCACGGCGAGGGCGCCCGCGTCCGCAGTGGGGGGGGGAGGGGGGAAGAAGAGAGAATGGGCACGAAATTGATGCAGATAGGAGGAAGGACGAGATGGACAGGGAGAGCATGTTGACGACTTGGGCAAGAAGAGGAACGAGGTGGAGATGCGCAGAAGGATAAAGACCATCAGATGGGCAAAGAGAAGGAGATTACAGTTTGGGATGGGGAGATGGAAAGGAAGAGGAGAATATGTAGAGGAGATGAGGGAGCAGGACATATGTAGAGAGGGAGCTATAGAGAGACATGGAGGGAGAAGTGTAGGAGCAGAGCGAAGGCGACAGCGATAAGGGTAGTAGGGAGCGGAATTCCCATTAACCTGAATTCCACAGCAAAGCATGGGCGGCACAGCTAGTTTGAATTAATATTAATTACCTCTATCACTGGAGTTGGCAAGTAATTTTAGGTGGAGACCGGATTTTTTGAAATTTTTTGTTATGATTCAGAAGACAAACCTCACATTTCTTATTAATTTTTACTGTAATTTTCATCCGCAAAAAGTATTAAATACAACAGACAGGCAAATTTGTATTCAAAAATGCAGAATGAAAGCTCACATTCCTTAGTAATTTTTATTTTAATTTTAACTAAGTAATATCAAATTCAGTAGATAGCCGGCCGCGGTGGCCGAGGTGACTGAGGCGCTCCAGTCACGGTCAGCACGGCCACTACGGTCGGGGGTTCGAATCCCCCCTCGGGAATGGATATTTGTGCCGTCCTAGTTTGTAAGTAGTTTGTAAGTTTAGGGACTGATGACCCCGTAGTTAAGTCCCATAAGCTTAACAAACATTTGAACATTTTTTTTGAAATTCAGTAGATAGGCATATTTGTATTAAAATCCAGAAAAACTTGTATTATTCAATGTTTTTTGTTTAAATGTATGAAATACAACAGACAGGCAAATTTGTATTCAAAAATGCAGAAAGAAAGCTCACATTCCTTAGTAATTTTTATTTTAATTTTCACTAAGTAATATCAAATTCAGTAGATAGGCATATTTGTATTAAAATCCAGAAAAACTTGTATTATTCAATGCTTTTTGTTTTTATTTTCAAAGTATGAAATACAATGCATAGGAATATTTGTATTGAAAAATAATACAGAATAAAAATCTGCTTTCAGTACTTTAATTTTCACTCGCGAAATACAATAGATAGCTATATTTATATTAAAAATCAGTGGAAGAATTTGCATTTCCTGTCTTATGCCTGTTTCTTGAAGTTAGGGTCACTTGGAGAGCAGCTTATGCGAAGAGTGTCTTCAAGATGGGCGGCCATTAATCTTGAGCGATACTTGTTCTTCAAAAAATCATTTGTGGAAATTAAATCTCACAAATATCTGTGGAGCCAAACATAGTAGCCAGGAGTATGGCTAATGTTTAACAGTTTTCATATTTTTCTGGAACATGTTTACACCAAAACTCTTCAGCGGATGCAGTTTTGTATGTTTGTAAGGAAAGGTCTTCCCGAAAATCTATTATCTCCATCTGGAGCAAAGGCTGTCAAAGGCAGAACGACTTCGCCCCCACATCCGTCCATTCTGCTGCTGCAGAAACTTGAAAAGGGTATTTCTCCTAAAAGTCTAAAAATCTTGCTGCAAATTTCTCCTTAAAATCTGACATAAAATTTGAAAATAGTGAAATGTCTATTCCAGAATTACTTTTGCGTTTAAAAGATGGAGAGTGAAAAAAAAATTCTTCACTTGCAACGTCTTTTCCGAAGATATCCAGCTTCAGACGGGAAGAAGACACACTTTGAATCACATTGCATATTAATTTCCCATTTACTTGTAGCTCGGTATTGAGTACATTTAAATGTTTCATAATGTCTTTCAAGTAAGCTACAGCTAGCGCACTGAGTTCGTTTGCTAGGAACTCCAAATAGTTTATTGCTTCTAGTGAATCCAGATTTTCTAAGAAGGATGTTACTTCTTCTTTTATCTGTCAAAAACGTTCAATCACTTGAACTTTACTTAGCCAACGATTGTTGTACTGCAGTAAGTCAGAATGCACCGACTCACACTCTTTGAACTCTCTGTGCTAAAGAGTAGAATGAGACCTTATAAAATTAATCAACTTGATCAACCTGTCCATTGCTTCTTTCAGAGTCACACTAAGTCTTCCGCAAAGGGCTGTGTGGTGAAATATGTACTGGTAGTGTAGTAGACCAGCGTTCTTTCTTTGATTCTCTTTACTAGTCTTTTCTTTTTGCCGATCATCGCTAGGGCCCCGCAATTGAAAGACACCATTTTATCATAACTAATGTTTGAGCTTCCCATGAAGTCATCAAAAGTCTTGAATACATCTTCTCTGCGTGTCTCGCCTTTAAAGGACAAAGTTATTAGCAATTCTTCAGTTGCAATATCCAAAAATCTCACGAAAATGGACATTTGTTCTTCGTCAACAACGTCACATGATTCATCTTGTGCTACGGCGTAGCAAGGTGCTTCCTGTATAAGTTCTAGCAACAAGCAACAACAACAATCGAGCGATTACAGGCCCTGCAGATCACGCGCTGCTTCCATAAACTGCTTCCATTCTGTGCCCGGATCCTCCAGGTGTCGTCAATCCTCAGAGCTGCCAGGTCCTTCGCCAGGTCGTCCATCCAGCGCTGCCTTGGTCGTCCAATGGGGCGTTTGGTGTTTGTTTTATCTTCTAGTGCCGTCTTCGCCTGTCTTCCTTCTGGCATACGGGTTACTTGGCCATCTTTACGTTCTGCAACATATATGGCTGTCGAATCAAAAGGTATATTTCCTCATTCGTCCTCCTCCTCCATTCTCCGTTATCTAAAATTGGTCCCCACATGTTCCTCATTACTTTTCTTTCAAATATTAACAGTTTTCCTTGTCTCGTTTAGTCACTCTCGACGTTTCTGAACCGTGAATTACCACTTGGCATATCTCCGCGTTATAAATTTTTATCTTAGTGTTCACAGAAACAGATTGAGAGTCGAGTGTCTCTTTGAGTGAATGCATGCATATGCATATGCATATGCACTGCTATTCTGTCCTTGATGTCCATTTTTTTGTCTTGGCGCCTCGATTGCACAGTGGTAGAGTGCCAGACTACAAATCCAATGGTCCCGGGTTCGATCCCCGATTTTTATCTGTCATTTTCCACTTCATTCACCTCTGGCAGTATTGCTCAAGTGAAAAATACCGAGTAGCACCGTGGTTCGGAACCCACGTTAAACTGTAGGTCCCCCCTATAAGTGGCTGGGTACGTCAGTTCGAAGGTCGGAGGAAGGCAACGGCATACCACCTACAAACAGGACCATGCCTAGTAAAGCACTGTGGTGTTCAAACCAATCTTCGGATTGTTGACTGCTTTACCTTTTTAAACCAAGATCACAAGTATTTAAATTGGTGTACTCTCTTGAATCTCATGCCATTTGTCTCCAGAAATTCTTCTCGCTCTTGTCTCATTCCTAATTGCATAAATTCTGTTTTATCTAGATTTACTTTGAGCCCAACCTTCAGTGCATAGCTGTCCACTTTTTGATATATTACTTTCAACTCTTGCTTCCGTTCACTTAGGAAGACTATAACATCTGCATAAGCGAGACAATTGAAGTTATCGTCCATATGTACTCCAACCTACAACTGTTTCCTACACCCTCTTATTATTTTCTCTAAGATGACATTGAACAAAACTCATGAGAGCGCTTCCCCTTCTCCGAGACCTGTTGATTGATTGAAGTTCTAGTAAACTACTTTTATTGTCCACGGCCAAAATTTCGGTTCTCGTTGTATTACTTCTTGCCGACAGTGGAATACCTTGAATTGCGGCAACAAAATCCTTTTTCTTTTCGAAAAGTCCCTTGGCCATCTCCAACGTACATTCTTTTACTGTCTCAGAGTCTGAAAATGGCTTTTGGTGTTCATTAAGTGTCCTACACACACGCATCGCTGCTTCTGCAGATTTTTCTTGCTCGCTCATAGAGCGAACTAGTAAGGCTAATGACAGTTTTATTGCACATGAGGCAAATCGGAACAGCTCCTGGCGTATTATCGTAAAACAATAGTGTACTGTCCACTCTGTCAAAAACTTCATATTTTGTTTATTAACTTTACGCTTTTTAGGATCCATATCGATGCAAAAGAAACGTTATAAGTCTCGGTAATAATGAATAACTCTGTACGAGATCGCAGTGACTACTGACCAAGTGCCGGGTTAAGTGGTGCACTTTACTTACAGTCGTTCTGTATAAAAGTACTGGCCCCAGCACATAGCACGTTCGGACGCTCCGGAAAGGAGCTACTTCAGTGTCAAAGTGTATACCAAAGGAGCCTCAATGCAAAGCAGCCGCTTCATTGTCATCGATCTCAGCCGTCGGTGAACTCGCCAGAAGTTTCGTAAAGCAGCTCTAACCTTTCGTTCGAGATACGAGCACATAAATGGTGTTTAAATCAGTATACCTTTTCCGATAAAATCAACCTATAACTAAACATTAACAATTATACAGGGTGTTACAAAAAGGTACGGCCAAACTTTCAGGAAACATTCCTCACATACAGAGAAAGAAAATATGTTATATGGACATGTGTCCGGAAACGCTTAGTTTCCAAGTTAGAGCTCATTTTAGTACCGATGAGGCTTCATTCCAACGTGGTCAAATTGTGGGCTGACGAGAACCCGCACGCAGTTGTGCAATCACGTCATCAACACAGATTTTCTGTGAACGTTTGGGCAGGAATTGATGGTGATGTCTTGATTGGGCCTCATGTTTCTTCCACCTACGCGCACTGGAGCACGTTATCATGAATTCATACGGGATACTCTACCTGTGCTGCTAGAACGTGTGCCTTTACTTGTACGACACAACATGTGGTTCATGCACGATGGAGCTCCTGCACATTTCAGTCGACGTGTTCGTACGCTTCTCAACAACAGATTCGGTGGCCGATGAATTGGTAGAGGCGGACCAATTCCATGACCTCCACGCTCTCCTGACCTCAACCCTCTTGACTTTCATTTATGGGGGCATTTAGGCAACCCGGTACCAAATGTAGAGGCTCTTCGTGCTCGTATTGTGGACGGCTGTGATGCAATACGCCATTCTCCAGGGCTGCATCAGCGCATCAGGGATTCCATGCGACGGAGGGTGGATGCATGTATCCTCGCTAACGGAGGACATTTTGAACATTTCCTGTAACAAAGTGTTTTAAGTCACGCTAGTACGTTCTGTTGCTGTGTGTTTCCATTCAATGATTAATGTGATTTGAAGAGAAGTAATAAAATGAGCTCTAACATGGAAATTGACCATTTCCGGACACATATCCACATATCATATTTTCTTTCTTTGTGTGTGAGGAATGTTTCCTGAAATTTTGGCCGTACCTTTTTTTAACACCCTGTATTTATTCTGCAGGTAATCCCACATTACTAGAAAAAAAGTTGTAAAGGTGGCGCTCAAATGAAGTGTTATCTATAGAAAACCATTTTTAAAACAACATATTTTCCGGCTTACAAACGCACTTTTTATTCCTACAAAAATTGGTTCAAAAACGTGATGCGTCTTATACGCCGGTTACCAGTTAAAGTAGGTTCCCACAAGTTCGATTTATTTATAAGGGATTTCAAAAAATGTTATAAAATGCGGGAAAAATGTTTTATGTTTGTTTTAAGTTTCTCTCTTACATTGTCATAGTTTTTATGTGATATATTTACATAATATACACCAAAATACCCATCAGGAACTTTATTATGTACTAAAGGTTCTCTGAATTTTGTACTATTTTAGTGCCAAGCGTAAATGAAATTGGTAACTTCATACGAATTAGAAACTTTCGGCGTAATTTCATTCATAATAATCGATTTTTTCGGCAATCCTGTGTCATTCATTGTTCGAATAGTGAAACGCTGCTATCCATGTCTCGCCTGACGATATTTGAGAATTTACTCGCATTCTCAAGTCCAAATATGTACATAAATATGTGATTTTTGCACAGTTGTATTTTTGAGGTTATAACATGCTGTGCCCCATACACTGCGCCGACCAATACACAGATACAAACGATCCATCAATCTCACATTTTATGGAACATCACAAAAATACTTATACAAATCTTTGCGCTTCACAATAAATTCTCAAAACGAGTAATTTTGAAAATGAAAACCCCTTACTCGTCGCGCCAAGTTCGCGAACTGATACTCAGCGCGATGTCTGATCGGAGCAATCGTAAGCAGAGACACCTAGGTGTCTCTGTCGTAAGCCTCTACGACGCTCTCGTTAACCATCGCGTCATTGTCGGCGTGCATTGTAAACAGCGATAAGCGAAATATCCGTTTGAATAAGCTCAAACTGTCAAGAAACTCCACTGCGTATTGTTTATGAACACTACTTCAGGACACTGCCTTAGATATTTGATGTATATGACCAAATGTATTATTTGCTAATGATTGTTAATGGACGGGAAGGAAGAAGGATAGGAAATAAAGGATAGACAGTGGCCGCATTTGGGCATTGACATTAAGCAATGGAGACACGTAAAAATCTGAGCCGGACCGGGAATCGAACACGGGTCTCCCGCTTCGGGCCAGCGGTCGCCTTAACCACTTGGCCACACGTGTTCGCCTCCCGTCCGTCTCAAATTCTCACAAATCGCACGCTGTGTGTGTAGCGCCCCTATCGTCCAATCCCTCTTACACTCGCCATTGCGGATTCCCGTGCGAGGTCGGACGTGTAACCGCATCTGCAGTGAAATAACTGAAGCCAACGCCGTAGTCACGTTTAATACTTACTGTATTGGTGTGGTGTCTGTTTTTTCGGACGTCCGAAAGAACAGACACCACACCAGCTTCGCAGCCGAATAGTATTTGCAAATGATTGTTAAAGGAAGAGAAAGAAGAAGCCGGCTGCGGTGGCCGAGGGGACAGTTGCGCTCGAGACGCCGAGCTGTAAGCACGTCCTGTCTAACCGCTCCGCCGTAGCATTCGCAGCGCTTGTGAACTAGTTGTTTCACGTGGTTCTCCGAGTTCTTCTGAGCGTCTACACGCATCGTAGTTTTGTGAGTGTTCTTGTTTTTCGTGACAAGCGGCTTGGCCGCTTCAAACACGAAAATGTCTGCTTCAGTTAATGCAGCTGCAGTTTCAGTTCCAACAGTTCCGCGCAAGCATACAGTTTGTTTCGAATTTGAAAAAGATTCCCGGAAGGTTCAACCCAGCTCCTTTGAAATTCACGATTGGCTCGACAGTGAGTTTGGAATAACGTCGGATCAGTGCTATTACGCGTACTATGACCTGACTTTGTACTGCTTTTTTGTAAAGTTTTTCAACCCGTTAAATGTGGACAAAGTCCTGCACAAAACCGAAGGAACAGAAGAATTTCGTCATCGTGACGGATCAGTGAGTAAAGTTATCGTCAGTCATGCTGGTGTCGAATACAAGCAGGTTCGGGTGTTCAATTTGCCTCCCGAAGTTGATGACTGTTATCTAAAAGCCGTGATCGCCACATACGGTGACATTAAGCAAATTCGACATGAGAAGTGGTCGGCGCAACACAAGCTTCAGTGTTATAACGGCGTTCGATTGGTCGAGATGCATATCAAGGTTAATATTCCGTCGTATATTGTAGTATGCGGTTATAAAGCTCATGTGATGTACAAGGATCAAGTAGGGACATGTTTCATTTGCAATGAGAGTGGGCACCAACGTGGTGATTGCCCTAGGCGTGTCACCGTGTTGAAACCGACTTTGCAGCAAAGAAAAAAGTTAACTATGGCAGATCTTTTCAAGACTCCGGAAAGAGTTGTCGACGAACAACAACAGCCGGGTACGTCATCGAGTGAACAACCCGATGGTAACAAGGATCCTTTCCCTACGTTGCCACAGAAACAGGTGGAAGTGTGTGGAACACAGAGCCTCCTCGCAGTGTCATCGGTTGGCACTAAACGACGCCGAGCTTTGGTCGACAGCAGTGAAGAAGAGGAACACGAGGATCAGTCTCCTGCAACAGGAGACGTTTCTGAGGCGGGACACCAAGTGGAAGACACCGCCGCCGGGACTCAAACCTCGACCACTCCAGCATTGACTGCAGCGGACGCGGGCGCGGACTTGTGTTTACAGCACTGCGGCTGAGGAGCCGCAGCCGCGCGCGCCAGGGCAGGAGTTGGACACAGCGGCGCACGCGGAAGTACAGCAGGGGCCGCCGGGCCACGACCTCGCCGAGGAAGCCGGTGCCAGCCGTAACGTAAACACTGCCGAGCCCCACGAGGAAAACACGCCGCTTGTGTTGTCGGCAAGCAGTGTAAAAACATGCAGCGCAGAAACAAACAGCCGTGACGAGGAAGACAATTATGACAACAACGTAACCACTGCCAAACTCCGACAGGAAACCAAACAGAGCCGGCGAGTGTACAAATGTGTGTTACGGAGCCGCACAGCAAAACTTCGGCTGCGGGACTTGGGGATCCGAATACGCAGCCGCCAGTACGAGAACAGTTACTGATTTCCGACGACTCCCTGGAACCACCCACTCCGCCATCTGCTATGGTTGTCAAGACCAACAGACGACGCCAAACCAAGGTGAAACCGAAACTATCGGCGCCTCGTAAGAAAACTAAAAATACGGGAGATCCTGTCTTAGGAGCCGCCCCTGCAGCGGCACAGTCTGTCGGTGCGATGGATACGGCTCCACCACCTGTGACCTTCAATGACGAAGACTCAAGATTATAAGTTTCACACATTCAAAATCAATAAAATCAAGTCTGAATTAAAAGTAGCTCTGTTATAACAGTTTATATATGAGTCCGAGGCCGATATAGTTCTTTTGCAAGAAGTCAAAAAGATCTTCGGCAACATGTTAGACATCATATTTGAGAAACAAGGAGTAGGTTAAAGTTCAACCACGGCGAATATACACCACAGTATCAAGGAATTTACTTAAGTTTTTCTCTTCACCACAGAAGATGACAAGTAAAAATGTAAAACAGACCTTTTTTTTCTGTTTGTGTATCTTAAATACACAAGAAAAAATTTAAAAAAAGGTAAAATAAAATAAAATAAATAAATACATAAACAAAAAATTTAAAAAAATGAAATAAAGTTACCTGAAGTAGTAAATATGTAATAAATCACAACATAATTATAATTTGCCAAGCACAAGTGAACGTGACAGTTGGTTGCCAACGTGATGCCGCTATTGAGAACGTGTGCTGCTGTTACTGTGAGCGGTTGTAATACCGCCGCGACCATCTTTGATGCTGCCGCTATTGTTCCTGCTATCCTGAAGTTACGAGCCAATTGTTCATAGGCGGCGACCCGCTGCTTAGCAGGTCAGCGGCGCCACCACTTTGTACACATAGAGTCTCATATTAATTAAGCTGTAAAGTCGTTTCTCTTTGGCTAGTAATATAAAACTGCTTAATTATTTTGCAAGCAGATTATATACACTCCATTACCACCACGTTGCTCCTCTTCCACTTTCAAATTAATGCGAGTATACTCATTTTATTTCTTGTGCAACTGCTTTCGTATTATAATTGATTAAATTATAAACAATGTAAAAACAAGTCATATATTAATAAATTCAATAGGTGATAAAACTCTTCTGGGTATTGGACGGCCAGCCGCGGTGGCCGAAGGGACTGCGGCGCACCAGTCACAGTCTGCACAACCACTACGGTCGGGAGTTCGAATCCCCCCTCGGGCATGGATGTTTGTGCCGTCTTTAGTATAAGCTAGTTCATAAGTAGTTTGTAAGTTTAGGGACTGATGACCCCGTAGTTAAGTCTCATAAGCTCTAAAAACATTTGATTTGTATTTGGTATTGGACGGAATCGTCTATCTATCAAATGTTTCACCGAAGTTTCGGCTACTTCGGCTTCTTCTGTGTGTCACGTGACGCCAAGAAGAAACGTCGGTGAAACATTTGATATATTGACGATGCGGCCCAATACCTGGAACAGTTTTATCAACAATGACGACGCAGCGGAAGCCTTCGTTTGCAATATCAATAGGGTGGCCCTTTGTAAAAACTTGCACTGTGATACCAGAACTACATACTAAAGATAGCGTTCACATATCATGCTCAAAGTGATAATCATTGCCTTGCATACATAGGGTCACTCTGCGGATGAAGGATGCCCTACTTCGTGCTACTGTTTCCTCTTTGATGGCTGTACAAGCATCAATAGTGCGTTGCTTCATGTTCTCTGGTTTTGTTGGTTCATGTTGGTAAACAGCATCCTTCACTGCTCCCCAAAGAAAAAATCCAGCGGTGTAAAGTCCGGAGATCGGGCAGGCCACCTAACTGCGCCACCACGTGCCAGTGAACTTACGGTGTAGGGCATCCTTCATGCTGATACAACATGACCATTCTCCTGTTCAGAGGTACGGTGTCCAAGAGAACAGGAAGATTGTGTCGTATAAATCTGGAGTACTGTCTGCCATTCTGGACGCCATTTATAAAGAAAGTTCCGATAATGGTATCTTAAATAATCCCACACCAAACATTCACTTCCCACGGACGTTGATGCTCTACCTGACGGAGCCATTTTGGATTGTCTGCGGACCAATAATGCATATTCCTCATATTGACAATTCCTTTGCTGGAGAATGATGCCTCGTCGGTAAAGAGAACATCTGCGAAAAAACTTGAATTAGTCAGACGTTTTTGCTGAGCCCACCGAGAAAATGTTACCCTGTTGCTTAAGTCATTTCCATGAAGATCCTGGTGTGAATGAACTTGGTAAGGATGAAGTTTATGACGCTGAAGAATACGCTGTGTACTTGATTTCGACACACCAACTTCACGCTAAATTTGACGTGTGCTGATGTGAGGATTCACAGCTACGGTAGCGAGCACAGCAACTTCAGCACGTCCATCTGTGCGTGTTCTAGGACGATGTCTAGGTCTTGGATTTAAGCTTTCCGTTTCACGTAGACGAGATGTGAGACGACCAAACATCCGGCGCGAAGGCGATGGCTTGTCAGGGAATCGTCTTCTGTACAGTCGTTCTGCCTGAACAGAATTTTGCCCGCCTACACAGGGTACAGTACAGGAATGTAGAGTAGGGTAGGGTAGAAAACAGACATATTAACGTAATAATCATAATGTTCTCTAACAGTACTATAAACAAACAAGAAATCTAATAACGTATTTCCCGTCAACGTACATTCTCCATAGATCGCCGGCCGCGGTGGCCGAGGGGACTAAGGCGCTCCAGTCACGGTCTTCACGGCCCCTACGGTCGGGGGTTCGAATCCCCCTCGGGCATGGATATTTGTGCCGTCCTAGTTCGTAAGTAGTTCATAAGTAGTTTGTAAGTTTAGGGACTGATGACCCCGTAGTTAAGTCCCTTAGACGATACAAACATTTGAACATTTTTTTCTCCATAGATCAGCAGCATTTCTACCATATCTTCATGTGTGTACATAATACAGAATAAGTACCACAACAGAACTTTTATTCACAATGTGTACTACCTCCGTACCGTCACTAGATTACTCTGATGCACGACTACACTGACAAGCGATGTACGGCACGCCAAAGCAACAACAAATGGAGTGCTCGGAGGGTGGTAGAGTACAGGAGTTGGCATGGGTCGCAAATCACAAACAAGGCGAAGTGGTAACTGTGGCTGTAGTGGGAATTACGTTGGACACGTGTCTAGGTAGAGCTAGGCCCTGGATGAACGAGTGCGCGAAAGGCACAATGGGTAATTTAACGCATTCGATAAATCTTAATTTGGGCGTGCAGGATAAATAAGACAACTTGACTGGTGTATAATGATCGGTACTGGTTCATATTGTGTACGTAGATACATAAAACGTGCAAGAGGGAAACCATTATGTGCTTATGAGAGTTGATGGCAGCAGACCGTATTATTCGTTTCGGACCTCTTGGTAAGTATGTAAGTGCGATTAGGCATGTCAATCACATCGCGATTACGGGCAGCATGGGGTTCACGCCTGAGCCTCACGACGTGCGCTAGCAGCATATTTCGGGTTTTTCAAGCGTCAACTTCTCGTCGCAATATCTCGGGATGTAATTGGAATATTTCAATGCAATCAACGCCATTGTTTATGTGATTTGTCATGCTATGGATTGCTGAAGAAAAAATATAGGGTGTCCATTAAAAAAATACATAAGTTTGTGTTAAAAAACACATTTGCTTTCGTTTTAGAATGTTTCCAAATATGTACATTCATGGGCCTCAGCCGTACATTGATACCGGTGAAAGTCGTTTTCCAATAGCTGTTATTGTTCCAGAGAAATTTTGGGTGGACAAGATAGCTGGGACACCCTATGAATGGAGTTGTAGGGTTTATATCAATAACCCACGTTTATCTGTGCTGTAGAAAACTGTAAAGAATTGTATGCTCGAAAAACCAATTCCGATACAAAATGTGTGGTCGTAAAATGCACCGTTCATGGTGGCCCACTAACAGCCGTGTCGAAACGAATGGGCACCAACGGCGGCGTCGCTTAACGCCACGTGGTCGGCGTTTTATGAAGTGTCGGGGTCACATTGCCGTCGGCTAATTACCTGTGCTTAGCCGGCGGTTTATTAGCACTTATGTAGCTATCCGATTAAACTACAACCGATTGCCGCGGCTAGTTAACTCGCGAGTTATCGACACGTGCTAGCCCGGCGGTGGCGCTAGGATACCGTCTGTTCCCACCGCGCCATTTCCGGTGCCGCTGCTAGAACACGACACCGCGGTGCTATATCGCCGAGTTATGGCCGTACCGCGTGTAGCCGCGGGAGGACTGTTAACGGCCATGATTATCTCTGATTACACGCGCGGCTCTTTTCACACCGTAGCACAATCTCATCCGTAGCAATTTACATCACATTGTACATTTACTAGTTCAGGAAGAAATGAAAATGATTCTGTTTCCGTCTTCTACCTACGTAGTTCACATTTTCACAAATGAGAAATTGAAAGGATGCGCTGTATGTGGTTTCATTGAGTTTCTAGTAACCATATAGCAGTGGTCGGCAAATGGCCCGCCAAAAATACTTTGAAAGTATAACGTACGTACTAAATTTACCGTATTTGCTGCGTATAAAATGCACCCACGTCCAATACTTTTTATTTAGGAAAATAATAAATCACGCCAAATATGTCTGTTGCAACATAATTATACATTTATTGTATTTTTGTGGTGTCTGTTATTTCGGACGTCCGAAAGAACAGAAACCACACCTGCTTCGCAGCCAAATAGCATTTTCAAATGATTGTTAAAGGAAGGGAAGGAAGAAGGAGAAGAAAGAAAGGATTGACAGTAGCCGCATTGGGGAATTGATATTAAGCAATGGCGACAAATGAAAATGTGAGCAGGACCGGGAATCGAACCCGGTTCTACCGCTGCTGGCCAGAGGTCGCCTTACCAACTTAGCCACCCGTACTCACTTCCCGTCCGTCTGAAACTCTCATAAGTCGCACGCTGTGTGTGTAGCGCCCCTATCGTCCATGCCCTCCTACACTAGCCATTACGGATTCCCATACGAGGTTGGACGTATGACCGCATCTGCAGTGAAATAACTGAAGCCAACGCCGTCGTCGCGTTTAATACTTATTGTATTGGTGTGGTGTCTGTTCTTTCGGATTTCCTATCCTTCTTCCTTCAAAAATGTTCAAATGTTTGCATAGCTTATGGGACTTAACTACGGGGTCATCAGTCCCTAAACTTACAAACTACTTATGAACTAGCTAAAACTAAGGACAGGAAAATATATCCATGCCCGAGGAGGGATTCGAACCCCCGACCGTAGTGGCCGTGCATACCGTGACTGGAGCGCCTCAGTCCACCGCCCTTTTTTTTTTTTTATACCCTGATCTGTACCTCGTCAGGCGTTGGCGCCTAACTGAAATATCCCATAAACTAAAATTCTAACCTAGAAAAAAAAATATAATGCCACCGCCACTTTAACCCTATGCTAAACGAAATTGTACCCCAAGGGAAAGGAAAACAAAAGATTTTGCCAGGTCAATCCGTTCTCAATAGCGGCATCACGTTGGTAACCAACTGTCACGTTCACTTGTGCTTGGCAAATTATAGTTATGTTGTGATTTATTACATATTTACTACTTCAAATTTCCGGTGCCGACCTGTTTAAAAAAATAAAAACAAAACAAATAATAACAATAATAAAATTATTAAAACTTTCGACGGTGCTGGGGAGGCTTCAGCCCCATTAGGCCCCCTCCCCCAATTTACTGCACCCCTGGTTCCAATACATAAACACGGAAATATTTTAACTATATTCTGAAACAATATGCTTGAAAGTTCAGTTCTCTTTGAAAAATTAAGAATCGTAGAGTAAGCACTATGTTAATGAACCCGTTTATATGGCTTACAAAACCGGATTTCGTAAACGGATTTTTCTTTTCCCCTTTTGGTTTGTCATGTAAACACTCCAAAATCGATTAGGAAAATTCGCTTCTGTTGTTGTCGTCGTCTTCAGTCCGCAGACTGGTTTGATGCAGCTCTCTACGCTACCCTGTCATGTGCAAGTCACATCTGAGAATACGTTCGGCAACCTACATCATTTCGAATCGGCTTACTGTATTCGTATCTCGGCCTCCCTCTACGATTTTTACCCCACACGCTACCTTCTAATGCTAAGTTGACGATTCCTTGATGTCTCAAAATGTGTCCTACCAATCTATACCTTCGCTTAGTCAGGATATCCAAAAACTCCTTTTCTCCCCAATTCGGTTAAGCACCTCCTCAATAGTCACATGATCTACCCATTTAATGTTCATCATTCGTCTGTAGCACCACATTACAAAAGCTTCTATAATCTTTTTGTCTGAACTCCTTATCGTCTACGTTTCACTGCCGTACAATGCTACACTCCAGACAAATGCTTTCAGAAAAGACTTCCTAACATTTAAATTAATATTGGATGTTAACAAGTTTCGCTTCTTTATAAACGCCTTTCTTCCCATAGCCATTCTGCATTTTAAATCTTCTTTACTTCGGCCATCAGAAGTTATCTTGTTACCCAAATAACAAAATTCACCTACTACTTTTATTATCTCATTACCTAATCTAATTCCTTCAGCATCGCCTGATTTTTTGACCTTACATTCCATTACCTTCGTTTTACTCTTGTTAATGTTTATCTTTTATCTTCCTTTCAAGACACTGTCTATTCCATTCATTTCCTCTTCCAGATCCTTTGCAGTCTCTGACAAAATTACTATGTCATTGGTAAACCGCAAACTTTTTATTTCTTCTCCCTGGACCTTAATTCCCTCTCCAAATGTCTCCTTCCATTCCTTCACTGCATGCTCAATGTACAGATCGAACAACATAGGAGAAAGGCTACAACCCTGTCTTACTCCCTTCCTTTCTCCCCCTTCGACTCTAACAACCGTTGTCTGGGTTTTGTATAGGTTGAATATAACTCATCGTTTCCTTTACTTTACCCCTGCTACCTTCATAATTTGGAAGAATGTATTCCAGTCAACATTGTCAAAAGCTTTCTCCACTTCTATAAAGCAGTTTTCCGTTTCCTCGGCCGACTTTCAAGCCCTTGTAAACGCAACTGTTTTTCAAACGTGCGTGGACTCAGTTTGCGTCTTTTATTTAAGAATTTTCGGTTAATATGAACAAATTTATATTTCTGAAGTGAAAGTGAGGTATACATATTAGACTATCAATCTGTGTATTTAAGTAAAGAGAAATTGCGATTCTGATGGCTATAATCAGAAACTGAATCAGCTGTTTTCCAGGCTGTGTACTAACTGGACGAGAAAATCCGAGTCATGATCTAACATGTAAACACTAAAGGAAAAAAAGGATTCGTTTTTGTCCGCCGGAAAATGTATCGCATATGAACATAGTGATTACGCCCACATGGAATCTGAAGTAGGCTTAGTATTTTTATATTACTGAACGGAGAACGCTGCCGGTAAGAGTGTTTAATAAAGCGGATGACATAAAACACGAATATAACAGATGTGAATCTGATCATATTATTACACGAAAGCATAGAGCGACAGCAGCGCTGCTAGTGGCCTGGCAGTGAACTTAAAATGCGGAAAAACGTGGCGCGAAAATCCATATGTTTATTTCTAGATACGCGATATAGATGACAATACTACTCAATTAATCTTTGAGGGTGGGCAGAACAATATATATGAAAAATCTCGATCAAAAATCAACATTAATTACTCATAGCTGAAATGTACAGTATGCAGATTTTCGTAAATGACGTCGTGGTCACCTCCTGAAAGTATAACATATTTGTAAAACTTATTATTAGAATTATGGCCGTGTGACCATTACCATCTGGAAATAAATGAACTGTAGCACAGGTCAGACCAAAAATCCTCTGATATTGCACGCATATACACGAATTATTTTTAGGTTTTCACATATTCTAAGATACAATTATCTGCATTTACATGAGAGAAAGTGGAATAGTAAGTTACACAAATAAATAATTGCACAAGAAAAGACAACCAAGTTGACATTTACAAAAAATACTGTACATCAAAACAAGGATCTAGTATAAAGTCTAAAAAAAAAAAAAAAAAAAAAAAAAAAAAAAAAAAAAAAAAAAAAAAAAAAAAAAAAAAAAAAACTTTTTTTCTTATTTATGTTGATTATTAGTTGCTGATATTCAATTACGTGAAATCTAACTTCTGTACGGTTAATATACCGGGTGTTTCACTGTGTTTTCCTCTGTAACTTATAAAATAATAGGTGACGGAAAATTTTAATGCGGTAGGTCAACACAAGAAATGTTACACTTTCTGAGGAGCTATGAACATAGTTTATTGTATCATTTTCCAAAGAGTTACAGCACAAAGATATAGTTTTTAAGTGGAACAATAGTTTGTTTCTATCGTGCATTGGATTCGTTGAATCCAGCTGCGTCCATGTCAATTTAAACTACATTCCTATCACTGTTAGTTTGGGAGCTACAACCCTTCAAAGTTTCAGGGGCAGATACCACAAACGCTGCGCATAATGCAATGCGCCTTTTAAATGTGGTGCGGCCGAGTTGTAACGTCGCCGGTGTCACGGAGCGAGAAGCTTCCTCGATGCCGACTGTCGCCGCACACGGCCGTATACCCGACAGTTGGAGCCACACAAACAACCGGGGCTCAATATACCACAGTTTCTGACATCGGATGACGATGGCATACACGAACAACGAGTACGATGACATGTTGCTGATACTCGGCGAGTGCCGACACGATGCCACTGAAGCAGCCACGGCGTATGCCGTGAGATATCCTAGGCGAAGAACCGCGGCAGCCGTTACGTTCTTACGTGCCGAACAACGATTTCGGAAAACAGGCAGCTTGGTAATGCGCCGCAGTAACAGACGAAGACCTGCAGAAGTTAGGAGACGGAGGTGTTTGTTTCAGCTGCACTACACCACGATTCTCATGTCAGCTTACGAGCCGTTGCTGCAGTCTCTGGTGTCAGTCTCACTTTTGTGTGGTGTATAGTACACGGCCACAGGTTTCACCCGTACCACCTGTCACTGACCCAGGAACTGCATGGGAACGACTTCCGTGCAAGTGTGACATCATGTGAGTGGGCCATGCGTAGTTTCACGCTGGAGTCTTTACAAAGTGTTATGTTCTCTGACGAGTCCACGTTCACAAATTATGGTGCAGTGAATCGCCATAACATGCACTACTGGGCCGCAGACAGTCCTCGGTGGGTAAGACCTGTCGACCGTCAACGTAGGTGGTCTATTAACATGTGGTGTGGAATCCTTGGGGATGAAATCATTGGTCCACACTACTTCCCAGGTACACTGACATGTGACATACATCGCGCTTTTATAGCCGGCAGTTTGGGTGGTCTCCTTGAACATTTGTGTCTACACACAAGAGTCCATATGTGGATGCAGGACGATGGTCACCCAGCCCATATGCGCGTGCTATTGTGGAAGAACTTAACAACAGGTTTGCAGGAAGATGGTTGGGGCGCCATGGTCCTTATTCATGGCCCGCAAGGTCTCCCGATTTAACACCAGTAGATTTCTTTCCGTGGGGGTATCTAAAGGATCGTGTTTATGTCACTGAGCCCACATCGCCAGATGATCTAAAACGACGCATCGAGGACGGATGTCGCTCCGTCACATCGGCGATGTTACATCTCGTCCGCAGATCCTTTCGACAGCGCATTGCATTATGCATTGAGGAACATGGACACACATTTGAACATCTCGTGTAAATCAACTTCCCACCGCCATAACATCCATCACCCACCACACAGCCATGTATTATGTACAGCGTGTGGTATCTGCCCCTGAAACTTTGAAGGGTTGTAGCTCCCAAATTAACAGTGATAGGAATGTAGTTTAAATTGATTTGGACGCAGGTGGTTTCAACGATTCCAATTCACGATAGAAATAACTATTGTTCCATTTTAAAATTATATCTTTGTGCTGTAACTCTTTGGAAAATGATACAATAAACTTTGTTCATAGTTCCGCAGAAAGTGTAACATTTCTTGTGTTGACCTACCGCATTAAAATTTCCCGTCACCTATTATTTTATAAGTTACAGAGGCAAACACACTTAGTGAAACACCCTATATATTAAATTGATGAAACTCACAAAATATTACTGTACATCAACTGAAAAACAAATTGCGAACAGAGAAGACATACATGAGTGTAGAAAATGTTTTTGCCATTGAGACATGCAAAGAAAATTAACTGTAGCACGATTTTATGTCTTTTCCTTAACTTGGCAGTTAGCTTGGCAAGAACCCTGATGTTTAAATAATGAGAAAAGATGCAGTTCAACCGTTTATTTTTATCATTTTTATTTATTTGCAATTGAAATACTTGTTCGGTATACTACAGAAAATGAACACCAATTCCTCTAACAATATATTATTCATTATAATTTAAGAATCTATTCTTTTGGCTAGAGTTTAAAAACATTTGACTGATGGGAACTAATTCTAATTTCGCACAATTAAAGCACTGAAATACAAAGTATTTTAACACGATTTAAACTTCTTTTTAAGCTGTTGCACTCACAGTTTCCTTTTGTTTCTAATTTTCTTTCGTTTCACATACTTGTGTATTAGAAATGGAAAACTTGTCTTCAAACACTTTTCTTCAATGGCATGTTTATTACAAAACATTGTATGGGAAAGATAGAATTTTTCTTTTAATTATCGTGCAATCCTGTTGTGTGACCAGACTGTTTAGAAACTCGTACAGCTGATCATGGAGTATCCTTAGAAAATACATGACTATTTCACTTGCAAATTTCAAACGAGAATGCTCCTCACTGTTCTCTTTCAATTACGTAAACAAATTATTTTCACTCACAACAGAAGAGAAGGGACTGGTATGGCATGTTATGCAGACATATGGTACATTTGTAGCTACACGAATAAGTAATTTGTTGAGGTGTCTCACTCATCTCACATTCACTTAAATGTTCACTCCTGCCATCAGCTTCCAAAAAGTGACACAAACCGCTCAGGGGAGTGTAATCGTCATTTTCACAATTGCTTACACTCGGGGATTTGAAAGGTAAAGTCATATTATTGACAACACAAATGATCAGAGGTTGTACAACCTGAAAAAAAGTTGGGTTGGTATTAGCAATACCATGTTGTATTATAAACGAATGAAAATTTTTTAAAGCGTCTTAATGGAAGGTCTTTAAATTTAGGAAGTTAAAGTCAACTTCTTTCAAGGTGATACACAATAAAATAATAGACTTAAATGTCAACTGCTAACCTTTTATGAACCTAATCATATGAATCTAGTTTCCATCTGTTTTCAAATATATTATTTGCCAGCTGTCTACTTCCTTCAATATGCTATACCACATTTCTATATGTGATGATTTTGCCAACAAAGCACACTAAAAATTTTTCAACTCTTAGGATATTTCCCATTACTGTTTCATGAATCAAATTAAGCCGTGTGCATAGCTATGTGTTTGAGTAGAAACATGTGTTTTAATTGATGTTGCAAACGTGTGGTTCATTTGTGCACCACCAACTTTTTCCTTCATTTTCACTCGGACACGTTTAAGTGTTGTGGTTTTAATTTGGGTAGAGTTTTCATTATCTTTTAAATCCAAAAAGAACATTTGACTGATGAACTCAAACATTGCTGCTTTGGGATGTTCGAATTGGATTTTGTTATCTGTCAAAGCATTTCTCCCACAAATTTGCTTCACACAGTTGTTTAAAGGCCTTTTGGTTTGTTGCAATTAGATCAAATACCATACAAGCTACTTTGAACCCAATATTCTATAGTTAACATATGATGTGAACAATGAGTGATTTCATTTAGGTGTAGTGGTATGCCGTTGCAGTAAAGTAATATGATAGAACATGTTTCCAGGTTTTGTGAACGCCTTTCAGTATAAAATCTAAAGCTTGATTAGCAGATAAAGATGAACGTCCTGAATGACCTATGTCCTGCTACCCGTAGATTAGCTGTTTGTGTGCAATATCGTCCAGAGACATTTCATCCAATCATAGAGTACAATACTCCTCATTTTCGTCCATAATACTTTCCGCCCTTGCTAAGAAGTTTAAAGAAGCTGGAGTAAATTATATGTCAATGGTATGTGGGAAAGCACTGTTTGAGTAGCCTGACAGATGAAAGGGAGAAATATATGATTAAATATCTGTACAGTTAGGGACTATAATTATAAATATATAAATCAAATGCTTTATTTTGTAAAGACCATCGCACTGCTGTTGGCTGCTTGCTGGCATTCCTTAACTGGTTATTAAGAAATGTTTTAGTTACATCATTCAACTATTTCTCAATTAACTGAAATTTTCTGTCATCATGCAATTCTTTCACAAATTTTCAATTGATTCCTCTCATTCTGTAGATTTTAATTTCCATTAACACCCTCTAGAAACTGTATTTCTATGCAATGTATATATTTTTTTTTCTTGGAGTAAAATCACGTTTTTTAATCCCATTCCCCATTTCACCTGGACTACTTTCACCGTCATAAATTGGTGAGGATAAAAAGCTCTACATATCATCATATATGCGCTTTCGAGGGGTTGTCATCCTTTAGATTTTGCATTGGAAACTGTCTCACGTATTTTTAAATTTGCATCTGATGCGATGAAATTACCACCATCACCACCTCGGCACCATTACCCATGTAACAAAGATAGGGGGGCGGAAGATTGATACAGCACCAATTCTAAATGCTTGAGAATAACACCATGATTAATCCTGTGTCGGAAAAGTTCACAAAATATGCAATGTAAAAATGATCCTTACACACGTAATAGTAACTACAGTTGATGTCTTCATCGATATTAAAGATTACTTTCCACTTCTTTGAAGTCTCATTTTTTTATGCAGCTGGAAATTTATAGAAATGTTTGTTATGTATTCAATTTGCTTTTATAAAATAATTACTTCTGCATCAAGGAAACTTAGACGAGTACTTCACTCACATATTGGATTTTTCTTTCCCCGTGTGATCCATCTCTTGTCTGAAATGTTATTCAAAACAAAAATTAAGAATGCAAAATATATAAGATTCAGTTTATATAGATTATTGGGAAAGAAGAGTCAATGTGACATTAAATAAACTTATGTCTAAATGCAGTAACAGTTCTACTTTGCTAACTACTGTGGAAGCTAATATTCATTTTAGATACAGTAACATTTACAAGCCGTTAACCACCATCTGTTCAAATGTTAAAGAAAGTTTTGTGTGACCTCCTAATAGACCAACGCGAGTAGAAATGTAGTTACACTGTAAACGGCAATCTTGATAGTCTACTATCCGACCATTATCAAAGTAGGAAACCTGATGGTACGCATTTCTCCTCCTTACACGAGGCATCACAACAACGTTTCACCAGGCAACGCCGGTCAACTGCTGTTTGTGTATCAGAAATCGGTTGGAAAATCTCCTCATATCAGCACGTTGTAGGTGTCGCCACCGGCGCCACCCTTGTGTAAATGCTCTGAAAAGCTAATCATTTCCATATCACAGCATCTTCTTACTGTCGGTTAAATTTCGCGTCTGTAGCACGTCATCTTCGTGGTGTAGCAATTTTAATGGAGCGTAGATGCTGTAGTCCACGTGGAAAGCGGAGTAATACCCAGAATTGGCCTATCATTGACCTGCGTTTCCGCGCGCGGCAATATCCTAACTTTTGGAGGGACCTGCCATTCCCACGTTTCCCTGGAGCGTTCCCAGAAGCTGCGTTCTGCGAAGCCGAGAGCACCCGTGCTTTCAACGTCTGTTCCAGCGAGGGGACGCCCTGCTGATTCCATTATCGCAAATGTGATTCCCAAGCCTCGTTGTTCCCGTCGAGGACTGCCAGACCGCCCTGCACAAAATTTCTCCCTGACAGTTCATACGCTGGAGTACTTGTCTGATTTCTATATGCAAATAGTGACATTTGTGTTGTGTGAAATGAATGTTATTCTATTCATTCCCTGCACTTCAAATTAAATGTTCCTCAAAATAAGCAATTGTTCCACACAAAGTAACAAAAGAGACCACTAATGTGTATATGTAAATTTCTTTTCAGAAATTTGTTTCAGATAATTACAAAATTGTGTGTGGTATTCTCACAATACCACTAAGACATTAAAAGGTGGATAAGCTAGTAAAATAGTGGTATTGTGAGAATTAGACTGTGGAGCAAAGGGTTAAAGATGGAGGTGAGAAAACTCTCATAGTCACGAACCCGTAAATAACGTTTATTTTTGTCTTTATTTCTTTTACTTTCTTATACGAGTAATTTTCTGGTCAGTTTCTGTCCTTACCACAGAATTCCATTGTTAATTTCTTGAATTACAATACCTTCTACGAGGGAAGGAAGGATGAGGCGATGAAAGACTGAAGGGAGGGATGGCAGCAACGGGCGTCGAATTCAGGGAGGAGGCAGAAATAAGGATACGAGGAGATGAGCTTTTGTGTCCCAGCCTCGTCGCCGCTTTTGTGTCTCGTTTCCGTCGTAGGTGTCGGTGGCCGAGTAGGAAGACCGACACAGGAATAAAGGTAGCACGCTTGTGCAGGTACGGAGGTGAGCAGCCAGTGGGACAGCAGAAACTAGAAACACTAGAGTAATTTAGAACGAGATATATATTGCACAGAATTTATACATTACTTTCACATAGCTCAGTACTGCAGAATATTGATACATAGTTGAGCTAGAGGCCTGCCTAGTGCCTATCCGATATCCAAGTCTTCACTGGTATCTGATTCCGAAGTGTTAGCTGGTTCCTATCTCAGTCCCAAGTGAACGATGTCGTTCAGTGGTGGCCACGAGCTGAGTTGCAGCAGGGGCGCTCGTGGCTGATGTCGTAAGAACGCCGCGCCGTGCGTGCATGGCGGCGCGCGGCGAAAGTAGGTGGTGCGCACTTTGGACTTGTGCGACACCACATGAGCAAATATAAAAGAAGGATTGCTCTTCTCAAGAACAATTATGAGTCGCATGCGCCACACTCGATAAAACGTCTTTTCTGCATGTTGTTGCAGTAAACGGACAAACAAACAAAATGAATCAACCGACTTTACAATGAATTGTAATGATTTTTCCCCCGGTAGCACTGGGAAAAAATAAACAGCTATGGTGAATTATCTATGGGGCTGTTATGCCCCATCTGTTCAACATTCTCAACATATACGTAGCAGCCTACACACGTTCCGACCAACTGCACGCAGCGATTGCAGCGCCTCCCTGTTCTGGTGTCTGCTTGTTGTTGGTGTTTTTTTTTTTTTTTTTTTTTTTTTTTTTCCGCGTGTTCGCAGTGCAGACAGCAGACACTCTCAGGAAGGAAATTGGTCGAGTAGCAATACACTGGGTATAGGTGGAGTGGTGGGGGTCGGATGTCGGACGGTCAGCCCGACCAACCATCCGACAAGAAAAGTTGGTCGGGAAGCGCCTCCACACGTCAGATTTATCGGACCGCCAATAAATTAGTCACAACAAATCCGAACGTGTGTAGGGGCGTTTAGGAGGAGCAAGTTTTATGGATCGACTACGGCAATTCAGCGCGGCAGTTCGTATTTATGAAGAAAGCCTACACGTCATGTTTATTCAAGCACAATATTCAAGCATGATATCTTTAGCCCAATGATGCATTGTCTCACGTAGAGCTGCATGGTAAGAGTCGTCTCTTGCATTCTTGCAAAACTTTCTTTATACACTCAAAGGAAATCTGTATTCCATTCAGTTGTGAAATATCGGATAACTTTTTGTTTTATGCGGCAGGGATTGAAAGCAATATACTTCTTTTATTCGGTGTACAGTTGACCTGCAACTATTAAATAATTTGGGCGTGATTCTGGTGATTTGCATGTATGTAACAAGTTATCAAACCGAGAAAGAAGATCTATGGAATCCCAACGACATTTTGTGCTAATCTTCACATCATTGGGTGGTGAATATTAGGTAAAAAAGCCTTGCGAAAGGAAGCGACACTACTGATATTCTACTCTATAACCATTAGGTTTTCAACCAGAACTGGTTGCGAAAGGCTCTTCCACTATACAGCCAATCAACTGTGAATCTGTTCACACTTTTTACCATTCAAGTCACTGCTGCTGTGTTGGTTCTGGCTTTTTCAGGCCCAATTTGAATTTTTTGGTTAGGAGAGTTCTCGCCGTTTCCCGTGATGTCACCAACGGTGGGAAATGAATGCATTAGGTCTCTTCTGTGTGAAAGTGCGTCAGTTTGGTGGGGAATAAGATGTGACTAGTTGCAGCCATAATAGTGAGTAACTATTTCAATTAATGCTCTATACATCGTAATTTATTCTAAAGTAGTTGTAGTATAGAATGATTCCGTTAATAACAGTCTACCTTCCAACATTTTCATAATTTTTTGTATTATTGATTTTTATAAACAAAAGAATAATGATTTCATTTAGCGTGTCTCGAGAACATTATTTCCGGTCAAAAGCGCGCATAGAAGCACATTTCTGTGACGCACGTTCTTGTTTTGGCCACTGCGACATGGAATAAGTTCTACGCGTTTGGCCGCTCGAACAAAATCAGAGTAGCATGTCGTAGTTATTCAATAACTCCTTTTTATGGAACTAGAGTTGTATTGCATCTTGTGTCAATTTTGTGTGCGAGTGAATTTGTTTCATGTTTGTTACGTTACTATGACAGAATCTTGCGTTCTCAGTTTATATCAGAGTGCATAAAACCTAACTTATAATTTACAGTCCCACTTCATGTCATCGATCTGCGACCTGAGCGTCATCCGTCTGCACAGGGGCATCCGCTAAAAAGACATCAGGATAATGAAGGGGAATGAAAAAAAAAAAAAAAAAACTTTTTGTTATCTATCCTGACGCGATAGAAGACTATGTTTCTCACGTGTTCCGCATTGCCAGTACAAACAGCGACAAAGGGGACAGAAAAGGACATGAAGTGTTGTTAAAGGTGGAAACAATAAAATTTTAAAACTGTCGACGTCACATAATTCCTCTGACGTACTAGTTGTTATAAACTTCGTTCCACCAAATACCCCATCCCTGATTCTACACCTACAGTAAAGTCGTACTGCTCTTTCAAATAATTGAAGCTGTTTTCTAGGTAGCAATTGCAATGATTTCGCGATTTTTAATGCGTGTAATATAAATATGGTTTTCCTAACTTTTGTACCTTGTGTGTGTGACTTAGTCTTTGACAATAAGGTGTGTGACGAATGAGACACTGAATGTGTATGCTTGATACCTCTTCTACATCTACATCTGCATACATACTCCGCAATCCACCGTAAGGTATGTGGCGGAGGGTACACTGTACCACTACTTGGCATTTCCTTTCCTATTCCACTTCCAAATAGAACGAGGAAACTTAATGCGTATATGCCTCCGTAAGAAGCCTCAATTTCTCTATCTTCTTTTTCCGATCATTACGCGATATGGCGAAATGTAAGTAGGCGGCAGGAAGATCGTTCTAGACTCTGCTTCAAATTCCGGCTCTCTAAATTCCCTCAGCAGAATTTCTACAATAATAATAATAATAATAATAATAATAATAATAATAATAATAATAATGAATAAATTAAAAACAATAAAAAATAACGTCGTATTTCCTCCAGCGATCCCCATTCGAAATCCCGGAGCATTTCCGTGACACTCGCACATTGGTCGAATCTACCAGTACCGATCTATAGCTGCTGGACTCTGAACTGCTTCTCTGTCTTTCCTTAAACTGACCTTCTGCGGGTCCGAAACGAGCAATACTCAAGACGTGATCCTACAAAAAGGAAAACGACATCTGACTTGAAGTAAAAATAAAATAAAATAAACGAAGTGCAGTGACCACTTGTTCAAATATGTCAACTGACAACGACGAATGTATAAGGGCATAGACTGTTATATACTACAGTATTCAATTAATGATTATTGCATATAGAACAGAGAAACTTCTTTGAAACATGTAATCGCGAAATGACCTTGAATCCTGTTTTCAAGGACTAATCTAGCAATAACTACTTTTTTAAATAGTAAATCTTATTTCTTAGACCATATGCGTATTCATCGTGAAAGAAATTTGCATTTTATTTTGTTTATGAACTCTGTCTATTGGTGAAATTTTCGTGAAACCATAGGGGAAGGTCGGGTAGTATCGGACGGTTAAACTTTTTTACAAGTTTTGAATAGAGTAATGTCTTGATATGAAAATAATAGCCACCAAAATGTACTCTCATAAGTTATAAATCAACCATCTTAGCAACTAGTCTTAGGGTAGATAATTACTATTATCTGTTGGCTTCTAAAATTTATCTGATTTTTAACTACGGAGAGATGTTGGAGGTTTGTATCGGACAAGAAGTAAATTACAGAAAATAATCAAATATTTCTATCAAATAGTAAATGTTTATTCAATTGAGTGATTTTAATAATTTTCGGTGAAAAAAATTCACTAAATGATACAAGTAATAATAATTTTTCCATTTTACGCTCCTAGCAATCACTTTTACTGCATCTTTAACACAACTTTTGTTCTTTATTCAAGAAACAGCTATTGCATTCATAATACAGAGTGATGTTTTCAAGGTCTGCGCAATTTTCGCGGGCCCATCCGTTACACAGTCGACACTGGATCCAGTCCTCTTCAAAAGTTTCGTCACAAATCATGCAGTGAGTCACGCCATCACTTCCAGTGTCTTTATCGTCAAATGTAAGTTTTTTCTTTGCATATACGCTGGATATTTCTCTTTCTGTTGCAGAAGTATCCTTCCTTTTATACCATCCCAGCTTCTCCAACCGTCTTTTTCATTAAACGTACTTTCTCGAGAGCCATCTTCATATTTTCTTCCCTCCACATATGCCTTACTTTGCCCATTTTGCCTGTAAAATGAAACAAATCCATCAAAACCTCGTTTTTCCGATACAACCGTCAATCCTTATGTCCGATACAACCCGACCGATATGGGAAGATAATTCGACTGTCTAGTGCTTAGTAATAAGTGTAAACACATTAACTGCCTATAAACATATAGTGTACTACCCCTTATTGCTACTAACCACCTTATAACAGACTTACACTTACTTTAAAGCTGGGTATAGCACTCCAAAGTTACACGAAAACACACTCACAAAACAGACAATGCGCCGTCACTTTCATACACAAACTAGCAGCAGTACAATATGGCGTAACGACCCCTTTGTCGTCACAGCCAACACTTCTATGACCATTACTGGTGCTGCCTCACGTTGCAAGTATGAGAAACACCACTTGTCCGATATAAGCCGCTGTCCGATACTACCCAACCTTCCCCTACAGCCTGCACATTTTCCCCATCTCGCTCCGTTCTAGAGATACTAGTGATCTGGGAAACTTACAATGAAGTGCCCCCTGGGGACAAATCATTGGCATGTCGAAAAAAAAAAATATATGTTAGCAATTAATAGTATTTTTTCAGAAGGAATACGGATTAAAAAATAGTGGTAACAATTTGAAAGAAAATGAACTTGACGTTGGTATGACGTTGAAAAACGGAACTGCGTTAATTCCAGCTCAAAAATGGAATTGGAAACAATGCTGCTCATCAAATATTTAATCCCCCTAATCCAAATAGTTGTAAACAAACCAAATTTTAAGGAGTGGGGTCTTGAAAAGTGAGTGTATTTAAGAGAGACTGTAAAACACACTTACTTACATGAAGAAACTTAAATGTAAATCAGTACCAAACAGTAAGCCTTAACAAAGAAGTGTTATGCGAGAAAAGCGTAAACGGCAAAGTTGGGAGACCAGGGTGTAGCATTCACGTTTAGCACTGAAGCAACTCGGTGTACCAAGTTATGAGAGATGTACCGACAATACTGATTTGAACATGCATTTAATAGGTACTTGGCAACGAACCGTGGTTCTCAGACTTTGATTACAGGTCGTGGCTGCTAACACGCCACAGAGTTGGTTGCTCGTCGTCTCGGTGGCACGTCACGACGCTGCTACTGCGGGTTGTTTCGTGTCGTGATGATAGTTGCGCAGCAACAAAGTCGAAACCGACAAGCACGACTGGCTCCCCATATGGAAACGAGGGAGAACTCCGATGTTAAGACTTGGTTCCCCGAAGGTAAAGACAAGACAGCTCTCCAGAATCTAAACTGGAACTCCGCAGTCTAGTTTCCAACTGATGTCTGGACACTGAATAAACTTCTCTGAATACTGTCCATGAAGGTCCGTGGCTGTGGCTGTCGCCTCCACATTCGGAATGGCCAGTCACCAGATTGGCACAAGAACCTGCCAATCCCAACTCTTATTAAATGCGTTCCCTTGCGGTCCGCACTGTTTCTCAGTGTGACCAATTCCAAAAATATATTGTCGCTAGTTTGAACATGAAAAATCCCTCGAAAGTCGCCAGATTTCCGACATTTGAATAAATTGCGGGGGAAGGGGCTACTTTGGCTGGATTCACACGGTGGGCGACTTCACGTCAACGTCACTGACGTCACACACCGTCAAAAATGCAAGAGCATTCCCGCTGGACGGACGTCAACATACATCAAAAATAAAGCACCATTGCGCCCAGTAGTTCAAAAACCGCAACAGCGGTTGTATTTGTTCACAAAAGCGAACGGCAAATATTAAATTTAGTGTTGAAGCATTAATTATAAATGCAGTCGCCTCAGACGAGAAAAGAGCAGAAATTCGCGAAAGGCAAGCAAAACCAGTCAGAGTTCAGGAAATGCTTTCGAAGAGAATGCATGAAGGCAAATTTCACACATTGAGTACAGAATTGAACGTCTAAATTTCACAAAATACCTTGGAATAGTGAGCCATCGTTTCAGTTAACTGTCTCCGATAAGCGGAAGGATCAAGAAAGCATACGCAAATATGAGCCAGGCAATTACTCCAGACAATATATATGTATAAAATTATGGTGTGCTTGAGTTATGTCTCGCGCTTCAGCTATTGACGTATTTTACAGAACAAAAATATCTGGTTTTAATAACTGCACACTCTCAATAACTGATCTTTACACAAAGGTGATTAGTCAGTTGAAATTTAAGGTCCTAACTAGAGTCAGTTTTATAAAATAATAACTAATTATATTGACATATGATGATATTTAGGCCTATATCTGTTATAGTTTGTCTCGCATAAACACATTTTCTATAATAACACAGTGCGAAATGTTTCTATTACTCATATCTTTACAACATTGCACATGGTGGTAAACAAGCTCAATTAATATTTCTGTATTTTCTATACAGGTATAGCCGAAATCTTAGTAACGAAACATATTTTGAATGCTAAAAACACAGCTGTGAATGTAAAGCAGCCATGTTGGCACCAATAAAGCAAATAAATCCGTAAAAACCAATTGATCGACCACGTGCCCTTCACCATCAAGGTGAAACTACTCTTTCCAAGCATACCGACCGGCAGGTAAATTGGTGTTGACGTGAAGTCATCCACCGTACAAACGACGCCGCTTGAAAGCTGGAGAAAATATTCTGAAGTTACGTGACCACTGCAAATTGACGAGATGTTGCCTACCGTGTGAATCGGGGCCAACACCAACATGTTGTGGGTGCTATCGAAGAACGAAGAAAGTTACCTCTAATCATTGTGCAGTAGTTTGTGAACAGAAACATTTTAGTGCCTTTCTTTAAAAAACAGATTTTTCGCTAAAACGCTTTTAAAATCGTTATGAATGAGACATGTCTCAAAACCAAAACCCTTGTCGCTAGATTGAATTAAATATCGCTAGATGTAGCGACAAAATCGCTAAGTTGATCACCCCACCGTGTTTCTATGACGTTTTCGCCGAATGAAATCACTGCTTCGTTTTGTTCGCGATATGAGAGTTTACGCCTACTTTTCCCATGGGCGTTGAACACCTGCGTGTAGGCTTTGATGGACGCAGCCGGCGTTTTCCCCCCAAGCGTCAGCCCTTGCTGAAGCACCCACTCCACTTCCAACTGTACACTGGCACATACAAATTGTGACACTGGTGAATAAGCTGCACCCGCCGCTAAAGGGATCAACCCGTCAACAAGCCGTCACTCACACCCGGTCGTGGAGACTGCGTGGCCTTCTGGGCACAGTGCGGCGCCTGTTTCAAGTGGTCGTGGGGCCAGACCGTCGCTCGCAAAGAATGGACAGTCGAAAATTCTGAACAGACACTCCCCATTACAGAGTACCTCGTACTAAGAACGCCGTCGACGGCTGAGGGGTAAGCTGTGCAAAGTTGTCCCGACATTGCCTCCAAGCTTTCCCGTTTGGCTATCAAGCCATGCTTTCAGAAGGAAATATCGCGTTGTCGACCAGAAGTCCGTCTCTCCACCCCAAAATTTCCCAACACCGAGTGAACTACTATCGTCCACTGGATACCACCTCTCAAAAATAAACCTTGAATTTAATTTAGATGCCATGAGGGGATGAACTGGGGCATGAATGTACCGGGTGATCAAAAAGTACTGAGTATAAATTTGAGAACTTAATAAATCACGGAATAATGTAGATACAGAGGTAAAAATGTCAGACAGTTGGCGCTTCATCTGATCATAAAAGCAGTAGTTAGCATAAAAAATTAAGAGAAAGCAAAGATGATGTTCTTTACAGGAAATACTCAATATGCTCACCATCATTCCTCAACAATAACTGTAGTCGAGGAATAATGTTGTGAACAGCACAGTAAAGCATGTCCGGAGTTATAGTGAGGCATTGGCGTCAGATGTTGTCTTTCAGCATCCCCAGAGATGATGGTCGATCACGACACACTTGCGACTTCAGGCAACCCCAAATCCACTAATCGCACGGACTGAGGTCTGGGGACCTGGGAGGCCAAGCTTGACGAAAGTGGCGGCTGAGCACACGATCATTACCAAACGACGCACGCAAGAGATTTTATTTTCTAATACACCCCATATCATCCAAGCATGTTTGTCAATTTTTACCTCTCTATCTACATAATTCCGTAATTTATTAAGTTTTCAAACATATACTCACTTTTTGATCACCCGGTATTTAATGAGTGGGTGCGAAAATTGTGGCACCTCTCTATTTTACAAATCCTACTACTCTTCTTTTCACTGAGGACAGTGATATCATCAGCAAATCAAATTTTCAGAGCCGTCCGTTCAAAAACGGAGCTTTCCACGAGTGTGGAGCCAGTTTCAAATTCAAATGTTTGTAATTCCATGGGACCAAACTACATTGGTCGTAAGTCCCTAGACTTACAAACTGCTTAAACTAAATTAAGGATTACACATATATCCATGCCCGAGGAAGGATTCGAACGTCCGACGCGGGAGGCCGCGCGATCCGTAAAATGGCGCTCCCGACCGCTACGCTACAAGTTTCAGTTCTTTCTCTTATTCAAGGAGGACTGGTGGTGAAATGCACGTAGCGACAGACGCATACCGCTGACGTTGTTCTGCTGAATTATGTAACACGTCTTATGCCCGAATTTTATGAGCTATTCGGAAGACAAAAATCTCCTCCATATGAATGAAAACGGATTCCGCGAACATCAGTCTCGTGACGCCCCGTTACTCCCTGACATCTAAAAAGCTGTAAACGTATGCCGTGCTCCTCGACTTCAGGATACGTTTCCACAACGTACGTTGCGAGTTACTCTTCATACTTATCTTCAGTTTCGTTTTCTTTCTGTAGTTCAACTGTCTTTCCTGTTTTTGCTTCCTAATATTTTTGAAAACATCATGCAATAAGAGGGATCTTAATTACTAATTTCTTACAAAAGTCAGTCTAGAACGGCCACAACAACCATAGCGTTTGCCATTGATGGCAAGGATGATCGTTTCTGCCTAGAGTAAATACAATTTTTGTTTTTTGTCATCATAACATGTTTCGGAAAATTTTCTCCAAACTGAGCGGGATTTTCTTTTATTACTGCATCTGGTAAGTGACTTTGCATTATGGCATCTGTAAATTTTTTGACGCCAAACTAATTACAATAATGATACATTTACAGAGATTACAGAAGACGTAACACATTTCGTGTTCCTAGCGCCTTCCTGACATGTATAGTTCAGCTGTAAATGTAATCCACAAAGTCATTTGCAATTAGTAACGGACTTTCAAAGATTTTTACATGCCAGTAAGCTAAGTACATTGAGATATTACCTGAATATATTGCATTTTCTACCTTTTAGTTGTTTTACGTTTCTAATAATTTCTTTTCTTCATACGTATTAGGATTTTGTTATTATTTTCTGTTCCCATCAAATCTTCGTTATTTTCTAGCTGCCGTTTTCTTATTACTCGATTTTGAAAGTATACTTCAGACGTATTTGTTGTGGCTACGTTTTTGTGAACTGCTATGTGGGTGGAAATTACATCAGAAGAAACTGAATTCTTGCTGAAGTCTGTACCATTGTGTTTATTGGAATGCTGCTTCACTATCTATAAGGTTCACTGTTTATGTTCTGTCCACTTGCGCAATCAAGTTGTTTTGTCCGTTCTATGGGGGAGGGGGGGGGGGTAACGAACATTGCGATGATATTACGCTATGAATGGAGTGTGTTTTGTTTATTTGCGTACGTATGTATCACATTTTAAAATTTTTTAACTTTGCGTGTGTGTGTGTGTGTGTGTGTGTGTGTGTGCATGACGTATATATCGGGTTATATATCTTGATCTTAGGTCTTTTAAGGCTCAAAATACTTTTGCAAACTACTGTGTATTCGTTCATGATAATTTTTACTTCTATTACGACTTTTTGTATGTGGTATTTTTTTTCTATTATAAATTTACATGGAGGAATGTTGCTACGTTGTTTTTTTTATTAGTATTCTGTTTTTATCTCTATCAGGCTCTGTCTCATGGTTACGAGATTGTCTGCAAAAGTAGAGTGGCTGCTGATAGTTCTGCGTGCTCTTCTTTCTTGAGTGTATCTTGTGTTGCAGTTTCTACTTGTTTGTGCAATATAAATCGAATTGCAGTCTTGAGAAATGTTCAAATATTTATAAATCTACGGGACTTAACTACTGTAGTTATCAGTCCCTAAAGTTAGAGACTACTTAAACTAACCTACGGATTGCATACAAACACACACACACACACACACACACAAATACATTTGTTCCCAAAATACGATAATAGTTGGATACCAAAAGTATCAGTTGTGCTAAGAGACGACTTATTATGCGACTTAAGAAAGCAACTCTTCGAAAACATTTGATTATTTGCACAACTTTTCGATATCATCTCTCGGTGAAGACATTTTTTGTTTTTGTCTCACTTACTGTGCAGCATCAAATGAAGTAAAGTATTGCAACATATTTCAAACAGTTTGCGGAGATAAGACACAATGCGTAGACATTACACATGTTTGATTGTATCTTATTGATACAGCGTATCAAATACAAAGACGATATAGAAATTCAATTTAAAAATGACGACACAATAATATATCGCTGCATTATAGAGATATTGGTTTCATATCCGACGGACGAATCCTAGACACGTGCCCACCTTTAGCTAATGCGAAACATTTATCATTCCATCTGAAGAACACTATTCTGTAAGAAATTTTATTTAGACATCATACAGTCCGATATCTTCTCCTGATACGGTACTACTTTTTCTTATCGTACCAGGTATATAAAAGTACGAGGCTTAGAAAAAATTATCGCATCCTTACTGATACACAGAATTTGTTTTATATATGCAGCACACCCTACTGACCCAAGGTAATGAAGGGAACCTGCTGAAAAATGGTCCTGTTGGAGCACAAAAAAGGCGAATATGTTGCTGTTTAAAAACCACTGACGGAAAGGTGGGGATCCAGCTGTCTGACGCCTCGTTCCGCCTTCCTCTTGAAAATTTTGGCATGCGAAAATATTCGCGATTCTTTGTGCTGAAAGAGATTAGTAGAATGAAAGAGGAAGAAAGAAGAGGCGGTCTGAGTAGGAGGGAAAGAAGAGATTGTCATTGGGAGAGAGAGGCAGTGGCAGTAAAAACGATTAGTGGATCGAGACGGCAACAGTGAGAGGAAAAGACAGACAAGACAGCGAAATTGAAAAAGAGATGAATGTAGACTACACATAAGCTTTGGGGATCTGGATCCTCCAAACCGGCGAACTTAAATCCTCCAGAAGAAACGCGACATCCTAGAACAGATGAAAATGCTGTGTCTGTACTGCTAGTGATGAAACTCGACGTTTGACGAAACTCACATTTTACCTATTGTAAAGAATTGTAGTGACTTATTCTGTTGATTATTGTGTGAAATGTTGTCGAATAATATGCATAGATAATTTTGAGCTTTGATAAAAGCTGTTTAATTAATCCTAGAAATATTAGCGTATTTCACGTCGTGTTCTTAACGATTTCAAGTATGCAAACAAACAATAAAGTATCGTCTGATATATGTGACTAGAATGCAGTTTCTGTGGGTTTTAGAAACATCTTGATTGTTTTCACTGTAGTAATGATAGCGTTGCCTTTAAGCATTTAGCCTACATTACAAATTAGTCCGGTAGCTGCTAAAGGCTTAGTGAGGTTACCAACACGGCATAAAATTCCGCCTCCAGCCTGCGCGAAGATTTTCGGCGACAGATAGCAGTTTAAACAACACACAAGGCGCTCTTACACTTTGTAGCTATTACGGAGATGTTTTGATGTTAAAATAACTATATGAAGTGAGTATTGCCAATTTGTTCTTAATTAACGCATCTGACAATCTTGAAACTTAAACTCATTCAGAAAATTAAATATCTCTCTCAACACTGTGACTGATGACAATAATGGAATTCTTTGCGGAAAATAAATTCCTGCTTTCAAATTATACAAGTTCTAGACTCTTTCTGCACATACGGAAAACGCGCTTCTTGTTATGCATCTCTACATCATTTACACATGCAAAGCCCATAGAGTTCATCATTTGTAGATCAAAGTAGGGAAAGATGAAACTTTATAACTACAATAATAAGGGAGAAAATGATTTAACTATTTCTTTAGGTAATCAGAATTCATAGCATTATCATAAAAACTTCTAAATAAATAGCAATCCTTTTCAGATTTCTTCACACTGTCAATTCAAATCATATTATTCGAAACTACTATCTACTACTACTACGATATGTGCTCGGTAAGTGATCCTTTCACTACTATATTTGGTATTAAAATTAAAAAAATTACTCATTTACCTTAATTTATAGTTGAAACAGTTGATTTATATACGAAAATCAAACTTTAGACTCTGAAGACTCCGTCCTCTGAATGTGTCAGGCGCCCGTGAGGATCAGATAACGTCTCTGTTCGACAGTGCAACCTGGTATTACGTGTCTCCAGCCAAACAATTATCTCTACGAGACAGTGATATTATTATACAGCTGTATATCTTTGGCAAGTAGTACCAAGCGATCACCAATTTATTTTTCTACCAAAGATTATCTGCTGACGTGTTTCAAAGGCAGTGATAGTGGGGTCACAGACCGAAGAACGTGATAAAGGGACTGAGGTAGACCTATCTTGACTATGGTGCAATGAAAGGTATATGTTGTACACTTTTACTACGAGTGACTGGATTTAGGATGTTAAAAGACAATAAATATATTTGGCGAGGAAGGTGGAATGAGGTACTAAAGCACCTGGTTTCCACTTTTCTGCCAGTGTTGTTTAAACAGGATCATATTTCCAGCTTTTTGTACTCTGACGAGGAATTTGCTGATGGTCAAATAATGCCTAGGAAAAGAAAAGATTTGATAAATTTGAGGACAGAACCACACATGATGTGTACAGCACGCTGCTTGCGTTAACGTGTCACTCGGATCACTGTAGCGCATGGTTTTAGAGACTGCCGCACACATTTCTGAATTAATCCACACAGACTTCACTATCGTCTGACCAGAAATCGGAGTAAATCACTGTACCAACGACTCCTTTGATGCGGAAGGCAGAGGCGGAAGGTACACTAATTTCGTAAACCAATATACGCTGAGTCTACGATCTGTGGATCATTAGCACATAAATCATTTGGCGGTGACTGATATCAGCAAACTCAGAGCGGCAGGTTTGTGCGATCTGACGTGATGGATGGCGCACCGGGCGTCGTGTCCTAACGAACGACGAGGCGTCTCGCGGTGCTACTAATACCAAGAGCACCTGCTGCGAGCAGGTCAGCACCGTTAACTTTGTCTAGTGCAGTGGGTCCCAAAATATGGGGCGCGCCATCCAGGCGGGAAGTGAAGACGTACACCGCTCAAAAAGATTAGGGGATCATGTCTGATATCATACCCAAATGAATATATTGGTAATTTGTATGTGATAAGTAAGATATTTTCCTGCCTCAACTCCTTACTTGATGTTTACATGGTATCTACTCAAGTCGAGTCACCATGGGGCTACCATAATAGTGAAAAACTCATTCTCGTTGCCATCTAATATGGTATGGGATCACCTCGAACGGCCACTACAGTTGCAAACCTGCGTGGCATGGTATGGGACTACCAGTCAGCTCTTGAGAGAGATTTGGCCATTCTTCCAAGAGTGCAAATCTAGCACTACAATCGGTGTGGGAGGTGCTTGTCTGGCTGCAATGCGTCTGCCGTGTGCATCTCAGACATGCTGAATCTTGTCCGGTTAACAAGCTGGCCACTCCGTTCGTTCAAGCATGTTGTCCATCAGTGCAGCTCAATGGGGACGAGCGTCATCGACCACCAGAAGGACCACATCTTCTAAGGTACCAGCTTAGGACAGCACAAAAGGTTGAAATATCTCGTGTCTAAACCTCTGAGCAGTTTAGTTATTTATTTATTCGTATGGGTTACATGGTCATGCTACAGTCTTATTTGAAAATTTTCATATATAAAGAATTACAAATGCAAAAACTATGTACAAATATGCATAATAAAAGCAAGCAAACAAACAAACCAGAGAAAAAACTAAACTTGAACATCTAGGCCTCTTAACCACTCTACAGCTCTTGTTGTCACTGGCTACAGCTCACTGAGTCCTCCAGGAAATTTCCGTGGTGGACACTCTTCAATCAGGTGCCATCTAATATGGTATGGGATCACCTCGAACGGCCACTACAGGAGCACCACACTCACACGCTGGGGCATATTTGTATCCCCGTTCATACAAACAGGCACTGCATCTTCCATGCCCCTTGCGGAATCGGTCCAGGGACGCCCATAGTTTTCTAGGAAGACCGAATCCATTCACACGTTTTGTAGGATCAGTTATAAGACAAGAGTTAGCTGGAGGAAACTTTTTCCAAACATCTTTCCATTCTTGACAGACATCGTAAACGAGGGGCGAATCTAGCATTGGCCGTGGTGGTTTTCTGGACTTGAGTCTGCTGGTAGGTATATTCCGCAGTTGATTGTACAGAAGTGAGAGCTTGCGAGTGGAGCTCTTGTGGTACTCTATTACTGATGCTGCTTCTCGTCTTATTGATGGATGTGGAATATTACACAATACAGGCAGCCTTGGAAGTGGTGTAGACTATGTAGTGCCACTGATTATTCTCATAGCCTGATGTTTGACGTCGACTTTACATGTGCACTATTCTTCCATACTGGAGCATACTATTCTGCCGTGGAGTAAACTAATGCCAATGTAGCAGTACGAAGAGTATCTGCATTTGCACCCCATCCTGAATCAGCTAGTTTTCTGACAATGTCGATTCTGGTGTTCATTTCTTTTTGTTACATATTCTAGATGGTTCTTAAAGGTAAGAGCCCGATCTAAAATGACCCCCCATTAGCAATCAAAGCGCCATTTTGAAAGAATAGAGGTCCGTTCGTCCGTAAATACTGACCTGCCCACACCACCATGATATGGTGTCGTGTCCTGCACATAAGCAGAATTCTTCCGAATTAAACGTTCTCTTGAGGTGAGGTAACAACGATTGTGGGGCTGAAAACAAAATATTGACTCATCTGTGAATAGAATCCAGCGCCATTCATTACAACTCCAATCCTGATGTGCCTCCACCCAGTGGGTTAAACATTGTCGTGGTTTTAATGGGACAGACACTATAAGCCTCCGTGCATAGAGGCCACATTCCCGAAGACGATTTCGGACTGTTCGTGTAGACATTGCGAGTCATGTTGCTGCCTGGCGGGCGCGTTGCAGCTCTTTAGCATTCAGCCTTGTTTCGCGACATGCTGTTAACCGGACGTAGCTGTCTTCTCATACTGATGTTACCCGTGGACGACCTTGGTCTTATTTTCTTTAAACGATTCCTGTTGTCAGAAATCGAGTCCAAGTTGTGGAAATTACACTTTGAGACACTCCAATAGCTGCATCCCCCTCCCTTTGTTTTTCCGCTTCCAACCTTTCCATGTCTCTCCATGCCATAGCGTCGGGTAAGTCACGTTGTTATTGAATTGCAGTATCTGCTCAGTCTGCTCAGTACACTGTCTGAAACCAGCTACTTGTGTAATTAGTAAGCTCAAGTCAACACGATACCCCTCTGCAATAGACTTGTGCCTGATAGTTCACGCTCGGGAGCGTTCAGTTTAGTTCGCGGCTCTGCCGCGAACTAGTTCGCTCTTTTAGTCAGTCCGCTCCCAGTGACGGCTGAGCGGCGTGGTCTGCGCGTGCAGGTGGAGGGGGAAGTTCCCCCCCTAGCTGCTTCATGCGCTTGCTGCTTGAGCCGCTAACGACATCACGCAAACCAAAAGAAACAGTTTGTGGATAATTTCTCGCGTTTAAGTTTAGAGTTATCTCTATATATTGGCATTACGGAATTTATTAGTCAGATATTGCAGAGTGCAGAACACATCAAAACAGAAATTTTGTAATCTAGCAGGCAGACGCTCACCTCGAAATGACTCATCAGCAGAAGGCAAACACGTGATTTTTACTTCTGCTACGCGCTCTCTCGGTATTGCCCGTCTGTCTTCGGAAAAGAATCCAACGAACTATGAAGCGAGATGCGTTTGGCATAATCGTGCGCTGCTCCTAGTTCGTCCGCTGCTCCTAGTTCGTCCGCTCCTTCTAGTTCGTCCGCTCCTTCTAGTTCGTCCGCTCTTTTTGGCTTTTGCTACCGCTACTAAAAGAGCTCTTTTTTATGGGAGCTTTTTTATATAATGAATCAGTGTTGCTAAAGAGTATGCTATTACCCGTATTTTTGGGCAATTTGACATCAAATACTTAGGCAAATAAACCAGTTATTAAACGAATAAGTGATACAATGGTATTCAACTACTGTGCCTACAGAAAACTCGTAGTACTTTATTTTTAAAATAGATTTCTTGTGGCAGTGAACTATGAAACTACAGCTGAGCTGCATCTCAGCTGGAAATGAAGGTAACTGGCAGAAGGGAATCACGTGGTTCTGCGCGCTCTCGCGTCCTCTCGCTGTTCCCCGCCAGTCTTCGGAAAAGAAGAGGACGAACTAAGAGGCGAGGGATCTGTGAACTAGTTCGCGTAGTTCGCCTGTGGGAGCGCTCTTCCGAACTAGTTCGTTCGCGAACTACACAAGACTACTCTGCAATAACTAAGCCCAATCAGTTTTGTTCATTCTGCCGATGTCAATACTTCAGAACCTAGATATCTCAGCTCATCCCGTAATAGTTCTGACCAGTGTATAAAATGAGGCATGACTGGGTGAATGGTACCAACGCATTATCTTATTAAAAAGATAGCTATTTAATCAATATGACAGTAATTACTATGAACTGTATACTGGGTACCCCGTATATCCCATGTAATCAGATATTTATTTTCCTCTTAAATCATCAACTGAATTTTAGAGCAGTAACTGATCGTAGTCAATACGACAGCTGGAATTCGTAGTGTATGAGTACAGTGGACGTTGTAGAAATAAGGCCAATAGTCTCACGTTACTTCGATTCGAAAAAACGTCGTGCCAGATGACTTCTGTATAGAATTTTTCACAGTTGCAGATTTCTCAGTAATTGCATTTTGTTTGTAATCAGTTTGCGCGTGGGTCTCAGTTTGTGTGATTTCAGACGGAATCGGTGAAACGAGTATTTCAGTCGTGTGTACTTTCGATGTGAAAGTGACGTAGCTGTACATCGGTGATGGAAACACACAGGTACGTGTACTTCCTATGGAATGGGACTGGTACCTGTCGACCAACCTTCTAACTAAATTTTAATAGTGCGTATATTCTACCATTTTATTTTATTTGATTTATATTTTACCGCATTGTGCAATTTAGATCCTTTGGCAGTTCATGAATGCATGCATATTTAAGATACTATGATACTGCATGGACAACGTGGCTCTAATGAGTCTTCTCGGTTCCATGTTACTTCGCTGCAGTATGTATAACGCAGTGGCTGATCGGTACGTGGGAGTTCACACAACCTTTGTTTTGGCAATGCCGAGAAAGTAATTAACACATACATATGCCTGATATCACGACCCACCATCCTCACCAAGTCCTACTTTTCCATTTAACCCCCCAACCCTTCCCCTCTTCAAGACTTAATGGTCGTAGTTTTAGATGTATGTTCTAGGTAATGTGATATTTTTATTGTTAAGGGGATCCCAAGGAATCTTCAACTTATCATTAGACGGAAGTGTGTGGGGTAGAAATCGTAGAAGGAAACGTAGGTATTAAAACAGAAAGCACATTCAAATTCTTGTAGTTTGCCATTCTTATTCTCAGATAAAGGAGTTTGAACAAGACATGATAGCTTCGAGAGCTGCATAAGACCAGACTGGGGAGCACAAAAACATACTCACCCAAAATACCGGGGAACAACAACAGCTATTGCAAAATGACTTTCAAGGGTATCTATGTATGGCTGATGCTCATTAATTTAAATGATTTGAGACATTCTGAAAGTATGTAGGTTTTTCACACAAACTTACGCATTTTTAAATGGACACCCATTAGAATTTCATCAGCAGTCTATAGCATAACAAATCACGGCGTAGCTTGAGTCGCAATATGTCAATTACATGCCGAAATATTGAGAAACGCACGTCCTGATACTCAGGCGTGAACCCCATGCTACCCGTAATCATCTGTCATGCTACAGATATTTTCTGAGACTACATTCCATTACACTCGTTTTACTCTTGTTAATGTTCATCTTATTCCCTTCTTTTAAGACACTCTCCATTCCGTTCAGTTACTCTTGAAGCTCCTTTGCTGTCTCTGACATAATTATTAAGACATCGGCAAACCGAAATTTTTTATTTATTTATTCTCCCTGCACTTTAATTCCCTCTCCAAATATCTCATTGCATTTCTTGACAGCTCTCTCAATGTACAGACTGAACGTACCTCGAATGTTCCTATATATCTCCTATATCCAAACTGATTGTCCCAGAGGTAGGATTCTACCAGTTTTTCCATTTGTAAATAATTCGTGTTAGTATTTTGCAACCATGACTTATAAGTTTCACATGTGTCTGCACTTGTTTTCCTTGGAGATGGAATTACTATATTCTTCTTGACGTTCGAGGGTATTTCCCCTATCTAATAATTCCTGCACACCAGTAAGAACTTCTTCATAATGACTAGCTCTAAAAACACTATCAGCGGTTCAGAAGGAATATCATCCACTCTAGGGGCATTGCTTCGACTGCAATATCACACCTCCTATCCCATCTTCCTTTGCTTCGTATTTAATTTCTAGAATACTTCCTTCCAGTTTATTTCCATTGTAAAGGCCTTCTGTATATATTCCACTTTTCAGGTTTCCCTTCCTTGATTAATACTGGTTATCCATTTGAGTTCCTGATATTCATGCAGCTACTTTTCTAGTCTTCAAATGTCTCTTTTATTTTCCTGCAGGGTGGTATCTGTGTTTCCCAGTCTTATACATTCTTCTACGGTCTTGCATCTTTCCTCTCACCCTTCTGCTTAGCCAGTCTGCACTTCCTGTCAACTTCCCTTTTCAGACGTCTGTGCTACCTTTTGTCCGCTTCAATTGCTGCATTTTTATATATTTTTTTCCTTTCATCAAATAAGTGCAGTATCTCCTGTGTTATCCAAGAATTTCTATTTGGCCATCTCCTCCAGCCTATATGATCCTTTGCGGCCCTCACTACTCTGTCTCTCAGAGCTACCCATTCTTCTTCCACTGCATTACGTCCCTCCGTTACTCCCAATCTTTGCCTAGTGCTCCCTGGGAAACTCTCAACCACCTCTGGTACCTTCCATTATTCCACGTTCTATCTCCTTTATATTCTAACTTTTAGCAGTATCTTAATTTTTAATCTACTGTTCATAACCAATATGGTATGGTCAGAGTTTATATCTGCCTCTAGATATGTCTTACAGTTCTGGTGTCTCCTGGTCTCTTCCATGTATGCAACTTTCTTTCATGACGATCAAAACAAGTGTCTGTGATGATTAAATTTGCTCCGCACAAACTTCTAGCAGACGATATCCTCTTTCATTTCTTTTCCTCAAACCGTATTCACCTACTACATTCCCTTCTCTTCCTTTTCCTACTGCTGCGTTCCAGTCCAACGTTACAGTCAAGTTTTCGTTTCCCTTAAATATCTGAATAATTCCTTGTATCTCCTCCGCATCGGCAGAGCTAGATCGCATATGAACTTTTACTGCTGTGGTTGGTGTTGGCTTTGTGTCTATCGTTACATCGATACTACGTTCACAATGCTTAAATATCTGAATAATTCCTTGTATCTCCTCATCATCGGCAGAGCTAGATCGCATATGAACTTTTACTGCTGTGGTTGGTGTTGGCTTCGTGTCTATCTTTACATCGACACTACGTTCACTATGCTGTTCATAGTAACTTAGCTACATTTTTATTTTGTTATTCATTATCAGGCCTACTAATGCGATACCTTACCACAACGACTTTGTATCTATTAGTCACCTGAGCAGATTTCTTTTCATACGACTACTGAACTTCACTAATACCCACCATATCTAACTTTAAACTATCCTTTTCTCTTTTTAAATTTTCTAACTTAACCACCCAATTATGGGATAGAACATTCCACGCTGCCATTCGTAGAATGCCTGTTGAGGCCTGCAAGTCGTATATATGGTGTGGGTTCCTGTAGTCATGCCCTAGTTCATGAACCACGGGCAACGTATGAGTGGCCAAATAAGTGGTCCTCACAGTTGGGATACCAGTTACTTTGGAAAAAGGTGGTCATCTCGGACATATTCTGAGTCGTGGCCACCTTTGCGCTGAGACGGCAAAGACTACCAAATCCACCGGTTAGTCCCTCAACCGTTAGGGGTAAAACCCAGTGGGGCCCTGGGCAAGTAAGGCTAGCAACCTGCTTCCCAGGTACTTCAATATCATGCTGACAACAATCAGAGCAAAATGCCTCGGACCTTTGGAGGTGATGGAGTCCCACCTCTAATTGACAGACCAGGGTCTCCTCAGATACGACTTGGCAAACGATCTGGAATGAGATGGGGAGCTATTAACATCAATGGGGTTTACAATGGGAAGAAGGTAGAGCTGGCGGAGGCTTCAAGTAAGACGGGGTTAGATGTTTTAGCTGTTGGTAATGTTAGAGTAAGGAGAGAGAAAGATGTTTTAGCTGTTGGTAATGTTAGAGTAAGGAGAGAGAAAGAGGACGAAGTCAGGAGTTAAATTAGGAAGAGCACAGTGGGGTGTAGGATTTTACTTCAGGAAAGCAATAGAACCCAGCAAAATTGCAATAAGGTATGTAAATGAACGACTGAAGTGGATAGATTTGGCCATCTCCAGTAAGAAAATTAGGATTGTGGCAGTGTATTCACCCTGTGAAGGGACAGATCAAGATGAGATGGACAGATTTTACAACGCACTTAGTGATGTAGTTGTTAGAGTGAAGGATAAGGATAGTGTTTTACTCATGGGTGATTTCAACGCCAGGATAGGAAATCGAACAGAAGGTTATGAAAAGGTTATGGGTAAATTTGGAGAGGATATGGAGGCCAACAGGAACGGAAAACAGCTCTTGGATTTCTGTTCCAGTTATCACACACTCCTTCTTTAAGCATAAGGACATTCACCGCTATACGTGGGAAGGAAGGGGAACCAGATCTATCATTGACTATATAATAACAGACCTGGAATTCAGAAAGACAGTCAAGGACACACGTGTTTTCAGGGGGTTCTTTGATGATACTGATCATTATTTAATCTGCAGTGAAATTGGTTTTGTGAAGCCAAAAGAGCAGAAAGTCAGGTCCCTGTGTAGAAGGATAAGAGTGGAGAAGCTTCAAGACAAGGAAATTAGACACAAATACATAACAATGATCTCGGAAAGGTACCAGTTAGTTGAATGTAATGATTTACAGTCACTGGAAGAGGAATGGTCACTACTGGAAACAGCTAGAGAATGTCTTGGAACAGTAGTGTGTAAAGGTAAGAAGAAGCAGACAGCCTGGTGTAATGACACAGTCAAGGCAGCCTGTCAAAAGAAAAAGAATGCATATCAAAAATTGCTCCATCCTAGAAATCAGGCAGACAGAGAAAGTTATGTTGAAGAAAGTAACAAAGCCAAACGGATAATTGCAGAATCCAAGCAGAAATCATGGGAAGACTTTGGAAACAAGCTAGAATCTCTGGGCCAAGCCGCGGAAAAACCATTCTGGAGCGTAATTAGCAATATTCGAAAGGGAGGGAAGAAGGAATTAACAAGTGTTTTGTACAGGTCAGGAAAGCTACTAGTCAATCCTGTGGATGCCTTGGTCAGATGGAGGGAATATTTTGAAGAATTGCTCAATGTAGCTGAAATGTTCAATGATGTATCAGATTTTCAGGTAGAATGGGATAGGAACGACGATGGAAACAGGATCTCATTTGAGGAGATGGAGAAAATGGTTAGTAGATTACAGTGCAATAAAGCGGGTGTGGTGGATGAAATTAAGCCGGAACTCGTCAAATACAGTGGAATAGTAGGTCCCAATGGTTACACAGGATAATTGAAAAGGCGTGGGAATCAGGACAGGTTCCATCTGACTGGACGAAAGCGGTAATCACACCAATTTTCAAACGTGGAAACAGAAAATATCGCAACAATTATCGAGGTATCTCTTTAATTAGCGTTGTAGGCAAAATATTATCAGGTATTGTTGAAAGGAGAGTGCGAGTATTAATTGAGGACAAGTTAGATGAAAATAAGTGTGGGTTTAAGCCTCTTAGAGGCTGTCAGGACCAGATCTTTAGCTTAAGGCAGGTAATGGAAAAGTGCTATGAGTGGAACAGGGAATTGTATCTATGTTTCATAGATCTATAAAATGCTTATGACCGTGTTCCTAGGAGGAAGCTACTGTCAGTTCTTCAAGATTATAGTATAGGAGGCAAACTTCTGCAGGCAATTAAAGGGCTTTACGCAGACTGTCAGGCAGCAGTTAGAGTAGACGGCAAATTAAGCTCGTGGTTCAGAGTAGTTCCAGGGGTAAGACAAGGCTGTAACTTGTCACCACTGTTGTTCATACTATTCATGGATCATATGTTGAAAACAGTAGACTGGCAGGGCGGCATTAAAGTAGGTGAAAACAAAATAAGCAGTCTCGCATATGCGGATGACTTAGTTGTAATGGCCGATTCGATTGAAAGGTTGCAAACTACTGTTTCAGAGCTTGATCAGAGGTGCAAGCAAGAATTATGATATGAAGATCAGCATCTCCAAAACGAAAATAATGGCTGTGGGAAAGGGATTCAAACAGATTGTGTGCCAAATAGGAGGAACAAAGTTAGAACAGGTAGACAGTTTCAAGTACCTGGGATGTATTTTCTCACAGGGTGGCAACATAGCGAAAGAACTGGAATCGAGGTGCAGCAAAGCTAATGCAGTGAGTGCTCAGCTAAGATCTACTCTCTTCTGCAAGAAGGAAGTAAATACCAAGACTAAGTTAGCAGTGCACCGCTCTATCTTTCGACCTACTTTGTTGTATAGGAGTGAAAGTTGGGTGGATACAGGTTACCTTATTCATAAGATAGAGGTTACAGATATGAAAGTAGCAAGAGTGATTGCAGGTACTAATAGATGGGAACAATGGCAGGAGGGTGTCCATAATGAGAAAATCAAAGAAAATCTGGGAATGAACACCATAGGTGAAGCAGTTCGAGCGAACAGACTGAGATGGTGGGGTCATGTTACACGCATGGGAGAAGCATCGTTACCTAAGAGACTCATGAGCTCGTCAGTGGAGGGTAAGAGGAGTCGAGGTAGACCAAGAAGAAAGTACTTAGATTCGGTGCAGAATGATTTTGAAGTAAAATGCATAACATCAGACGAGGCATCAATGTTAGCATTGAATAGGGGATCATGGAGGAATTTTATTAGAGGTACTATGCTCCAGACTGAACGCTGAAAGGCATAATCAGTCTCTAAGGGTGTCCCAGCTATCTTGTCCACCCAAAAACTCTGTAACAATAACAGCTATTGGGAAACGACTTTCACCGGTATCAATGTACGGCTGGGGCCCATGAATGTACATATTTAGAAACATTCTAAAAGTGCGATTACGCATGTCAGTCACAACGCGATTACGGGCAGCATGGGGTTCACGCCTGAGCCTCAGGACGTGGGCTATCAGCGCATTTCGGGTTTTTTAAGCGTCAACTTCTCGTCGCAATATCTCGGGATGTAATAGGAATATTGCGATGCAATCAACGCCATTGTTTATGTGATTTGTCATGCTATGGATTGCTGAAGAAAAAATATAGGGTATCCATTAAATAAAAAAAACATAAGTTTGTGTTAAAAAACACATTTTCTTTCGTTTCAGAATGTTTCAAAATATGTACACTCATGGGTCCCAGCCGTACATTGATACCGGTGAAAGTCGTTTTCCAATAGCTGTTATTGTTCCAGGGATTTTTGGGTGGACAAGATAGCTCGGACACCCTCTATATACCAATGGAGTGGAGTTTACAAGATATACCATGTAGATTATTTAGTGCTAGTGTGGCTCAAGTTCATTTGAATATGTGTGTATGTGTGTGTGTGTGTATTCCTTGATCATTCCTCTTGACGTTGGCGTGTGAACTTAAAAATGAAGACACAGCGCCACTTCCTATCTCCTCATCTTTTCGTCCCAAACATTCATTAATTCATTACGTTTTTATCTGTCTCTCATCTGTCCAACATTTCACTCTATGAAACTTGTTCAATTTTTTATTAATGAGAGCCAATATCACTGTTAATGTTTTTTTCTTTTTTTAATTAGATTACTGCTTTCTGAAGTTTCACTACCATCCTCAGATGTTTCATTTTATTCTTCACATCATAATTAAAAAGTTGATGACATCGCATTACAGCTTGAGGAGTAGATATTTTAATTATCTCCAAATGGAAAATGCCAAGATCGCAGTATGATTAATTAATTGATAGATGACTGGTTTCGATGGTCTATCTTCGGGTCATATAGATTATACAATGTGGTTATGGTTTTTTTCCTTAAATCACTGAAACCATGAAAATTAATCACACAATTATGTTTTACAAACCTGCTGTCTGCTTTGATGTTGACACACATAGTTTACAATAATCTTGCAACCTAATTTTGATCTAGCGAACCATTAGCTAAAGATATTAACCGGCGAAGTCTTGCGCGTGAGCATTTTGCTCACAGTAATTTTAAAACAATCGGAATTTTACCAATTTTAAATATTCAAATATTTGCGTTTTCGTATAAACGCAACTGGAAATACTTATTTAGCCATATTAAGTACATTACAAACTGTTCTTTGACTGTCAGAAAAATGCTATACACGCGGTCGAACGTGTAACATTTAATGGCGCGAGTTCTCGCGGGTTAAGATAGTGAAACATTAATGAGAAATGTCACAGAATATTTTGTTAACTTTAATTTGTCGCAGCTTAATTCTGGATGAAAGTAAATAATGGGAACTGCATACGGAGAGGAGTCAAATTTCTTTCTTGACCAGTTACGGCTTATCTTTATTGCCATGGTCAAGTCTGTAAGACATATGCAAACTGTATGTAACTATATATAATACCACATTTAACATAATTACATACCTGTTAATATTTGAATATCAAATGATAATATTTCGTCATGTTTACGTTTCGTTCTTGGATATGAGTATTTATGAAGTAAAACATTATTGTGACTTTGGTAAAAAAAAGTTACATCCATATTGTAAGCCAATTACACAGAATGTCTATTTAAAAACAACCAAATACTTTATACAATCTGGTATCGAAGACTTTCTACAATCGATACATACAGTATAAAATCTATGTATATTTTACAGTTTCGTCCAGTGATATCAAATCTTAAAATAACATAAGTAAAATAATAACATTTTGTTAATGCATTTATTATAAAATAACGCATAAATTGCATTTATGTTGTCATGGGTAAAATGCCCCATTGAACTATATTTTCGTTTACAAAGTGAAGCAGAAAATAGATCATAGAAATACTGTTAACATTGTCTCAGTAATATATATGATGATATAATGGAAAAACAAATTTTATTTTCACAATCTGTTGTACAAAATAATAACTAAAATGTGATTTGTGTTAAATTATGCTCTATTTACCTATGGAGTCGTTAAGTGAAGCTTACAAAAACAGTTGTATTAATATTATTTACTAGTGGTGCCATGTACAATAGGCCATAATTGTAATTGTTATAATACTGTGAACATAAAAACTTTCTAGCTATTGTGACATAACATATTTTAATTTGCCTGTTTCTGGCATAAATAAGTATACAGTGATGTTGTGCTTCATGTCTACAGTCATGCTTTATGTCTACAATCAGATATTTTGTGTTCATAAGGTCTACAATTGTAGAACTCTTGGTCTTTGGCTCAGTGCCTTCTATGATGTATAATCAGGAGCTGAAGGTCTATATCGAGACACATGGGGCCTGTAATACAATAACAACTAGATTAAATCTTGTATGCAAGAGTGGATTAGTACTCATTAAGTAAATTATTACTAGCAATACTTTATTGTAGTTATTCATTCAGGTATGTTACCATGATCCAATGCTTCAGATCTACATCCACCGATTATGGAGGTTCATATCCTCTTATCTATGTGATTGGTCTAAAAGATTTTATTTACACTTTCATCTTCCTACATTAGTAATTAATATTCAACACATATTACTGAGTGAATAATTTTGCTTTTAGAAAAATTCATCAACTAAGTCCTACAGCAACTAGAGTTTAAGTACTTGAGTGTAATGCATCATCATAAAAAATGAATTCATTCATTATGTCTCATAGGCTCTTTTTCGACAACTGTATATTTGTCAATTTTCTCTTATGTTTAGTTTTTTTACCTTTAGGAAAATTGTTTAATATTATACCTAACTTTCTAATATTGTCTACTACTGTGAAGATGATGTTCGAATGTTGTATTATTATGTTTACAAGTATGTGAATTAAATCTGGTGAAAAATGATCTCCCTTTATGCCCTGGAATAAAACCTGAACTTTCTCCACAGTTTAATTGGTAATCATCTGCTTTGGTTTATTTACTAGTATTATCCTCAATTGTATGTATCAACTAAGCTTGGAAACTACTTTTAGAATTAAGAGGCCTCAAGTGATGTTCAATGTTGTCAGTTTACTTACCTCTATATGTCATGCTAACATATTCGGCCTTATTATCTCTTTTGTCTTAACTCCTCATCAGCATAATTAATACTTTTGATTTTCTGTAGTTCATTTTCAACTTTTTACATTTGTTCAAACGTTTGTAAACCTATTGGACCATACTTCTTTGGTCATCATTCCCTAGATTTAGAAACTACTTAAACCAAATTACACTAAGTACAAAACACACATTCATACACTAGGGGCGTCTCGAACCTGCAGTGGGAACGGCAGTCCAGTCCGTAGCATGACGCCTTTGTCCATGAGGCCATTCCGCATAGCTCAATTTTTCATACAAGTCATTTACTAATTTAGGAAAATACCGCTTATTATGTGCTATATTTCTCAATGTTACTAACGTATCTTCGATTTGAAACAACTGACCTTGGCTGTTCTGTTTATTTACATTTTCATTACAAGATACTAGAGCACATCCCTGGCTTGGATGATGTCAAGCACTTGCAGTAACTACGTAAATGCTAATTCGCAATACAGTAAAATTACTAATAAAACTGTCAATTACTTTTAGTTTAATGAAAAATTGTCTAGTACTCAACTTAGTACACAATTAATACTTTTGTCCTACGGTCTGTCTTATGCATTTTGTTTAAAGTACCAGAGCGTTATTGAAAAAATATCATCAGATTACAAAATTACGCTTTAGTTTATTTCTTAATACTGTTATTGTTATTACTACTTTAATTCAATTAATTATTTGAGCTTTGTACTGAATGTAAGTGATGACCCAAACTGAATTGATGGTTCTTTAGGCAAATCTCATTCGTTAAATTAGATACTTCAGACAAAAATGTTTCTTGGTGAATATAGTGATATTAGTTATCTGCAGAGTAATTTGCATAGCTGTGTAATCTAAAAAGTTAAATATTCTTTAATAATTTTAGCAACCACTTTGCTTCAGTTCTTCAATAATTAGTGATGAATGTAAATACACTTTAAAGTAGTAAAATATATGAGCACTGTTTTCACACAAATATGTTTTTGAGGACACAAGGATATATACAATCATAGGATAGAAACCTATTCGGCATATATTTTATGATAATCACTGTTTACATAAGTTCGTCTTCTTAACTATTACGTATTATTATGGAAACGTATCACGAACATGAGATTGATGATTGCATACAGTTCTGAAGAAAGCGATTTCCCCTGTAGTGCAGCAACGAGCGATGAATTTGGCTGACCAGTGCAATGCAGTACACTATCTTAGCTTCTTGTAAGTAATGGCCAACAAACTTCCTCAAGCGTCGACATAAATAAGCCAATAACCAACCAAATTGTCTGTGTACTTAGCACGTCATACGAAGCACAGTTATGGCAACAGTTGAAGTAACTGCCTCTCAAAATAGCGTGCCATGAAACCATATAGCCACCGCTGCTCGCTGTGCACCCGACTTCAACCATTACTGGCACTCAACTCCCACTAACAAGGACACAATCTGGGTCACCGACTTCGATCGAATCTTTCACGACCATTCCATATTGAATATAAAGAAAGACGTATTTTGGCTTTTTGCTTGACAGTAGTTTATGTAAAAATCAAGGTCAAAGTTGATGAGGAAAATAGCGTTTTCAATGCTATAAATCGAAAGATCGTCAAAAGATGACCATATTATATATATATAGGTCAAAAGGTAATGACGTTCGAATAATAAATGTTTCGGTGATTTCATGCTGTAGCTTAACTGTAGGTAAAGAGGAATGACTTTCGAAGCGCCGTCGCCTGTCGAGAAGTCCGGTTCTAGGACTGTGAAACCTTGGATCCAGGTTGGAACTTCCGTAATGGCAATTTTTTGCTGTTAATTTGATACTATTGTCATATTTGTAATACCTTATTTTGACTTAGATCATTGGGAAGTCTGATTAATATCCTGTTTACAGCCGTTTTATTTGTGATACATCGGATTATGTTACGAATTAATACTTTCAATTTAGATTACTCGGAACGCTGCAAATGTACGTCCGGAATGAAAACGGCTAATAAGTTTTTTTCCTCAACTTCATCTGCCATTGTAGTCAAGGCCGACTCCTAGAAGGCCATCACCTAGATATTTTGACGCACTTCAGCAGCACTCCCATCCCCAACACTCCGCTATCTTTCCTGCACTTTCGTGGTCAACCTTTCCAGACAGCAACTTTCATATGCCATTTCACACTTACTACTACGACGAAACTGGATAAACAGTTGGTGTACTTCCGTGGAAAAATAAGTTTTGTTCCTTCTTTTTCGTATGATCGTAATGTCAACCAAATGAGGAGTCAACTTCAAAGACTGTTAGAGAGAGGCTTGCCGTGCATTCTTCCCTTGTGGTCGCAGCTTAATCACAATGTATGTGTTCAAAATCCTGTGGCGATTAATAAGCAGCACACGTTTCACTTATTCTCATCCATTACACAAATATAGGTAAAGGAACTATCGATCTACCTTATGCTGATCTTTCTATCTTCATTATACAAATTTTGTTTTCTGAATAAGTGTCTGGCTGAAAATTATGTTGTGTGTGTGTGTGTGTGTGTGTGTGTGTGTGTGTGTGTGTGTGTGTAATAGACAGTACATATTTTACATATTCTCATCTATCCTACACTAATATTATAGGAACTATTGAGATATCGTACACTGACTTTTTTCAAAATTTATTACAAACATTTTTGCTTCTTATAACGTTTTCATTGCCTGGTTGGTTTCAGGTACCATTATACATATGAATTATACCTCACCTCCATCTCATTACCCACAAGAATGGTACAATAGTTCACGTTTTCTCAGATGCGGATAATGAACAGTTAAACTCATAACAATTACTTTTGTATTGTAACGAACTTTATTCAGAAAGATAAATATTTATCACATGAAAATACAACCACCGAATTACTGTGTGCCATTACGAAAATATCTGAGCACCTTCAAAGACAAACATTTTCAGTCCACTATCACGACCGGAATGCATATACGCGACGGTCGGCAGACATAACTTAGCCATTGGCAAAAACGCGTCCGACTCTCTCAGCTACCGGCGGCTGACTGCCTCGGCGTCCAGCTACGAACAAATACTTTGATATATAAGCATTGTCGTCCAGCAGCGATAGCTACCTGTTACTTCACTGTAGTCCTCCACAGAGGCTACAATTTGCAGTACTTGATATCTTGTATCCTTACATGCTGTATGAAGTTCCTTAGCGAAGGAGAAACTTTTCATATGTTATGTAGCCGTATGGTAGAAATTAACAAGAGTGCCAGTAATGTTCGCTATTTTAATAAGCGCATGTAGGTGAGAATCTCAAATGCTTGATTTGTCTTCTGAATATCGTGAATTGCTGTCAGTAATAAACTTGATGTCTGATAATTATTTTCAAGTAGTTCTTCCACTTTGTAACGCAATAGCATAGTGACCAACGCCACTGTCTACGCGTGGAAACATGATCAGATAAATGACAGTGGATAGTATGAGGAATATCTATAGCCTGTATGTATAAATGTATATCGCGTGTAAATTTTCTCGTGTCATTAAATTATATAAATGACGAATGTATTAATGATTTCATAATGTACCGAGAAAGAGATGTAAAGCATTGTAGTAGACACGTTGGCTTAGCGAAGCGTGGAGCGGTGTTATCGCTAAAGGCAATCCGGTGCGAGGCGCGAAAGGTTTTTGTTGTTGAGCTCTCGAGGTGAGCGGTAGAAAAGTTGGACAGCAACAGCAAACTGTAATAGTGTGGTTCACGACGCTTTGGTACGAGCAGCAGTTTGGCAAATAATTAACGTGGGCACAGCGTTAAAACTTCGAGAGGCATAATGTCAAGAGGAATGTAATGAGCCCAATGTTTAAACAATATTTCGTCGCCAAGAAGATACCATTTTTGCCAATCACTATAAAGTGCCCGCAAGAGGTCACCGCCGGCCGCGGTGGCCGAGGGGATTGAGGCGCTCCAGTCACGGTCCGCACGGCCACTACGGTCGGGGGTTCGAATCCCCCCTCGGGCATGGATATTTGTGCCGTCCTAGTTCGTAAGTAGTTCATAAGTAGTTTGTAAGTTTAGGGACTGATGACCCCGTAGTTAAGTCCCATAGACTTTACAAACATTTGAACATTTGAACAAGAGGTCACCAGCGAAACTACACCATCGTTGCAAAGTAACATCTAAGCAATTAACCGTCTTTAGGTATGTAATGCTAAGCTAACGTTTAGTTTAGTAAAGAGTCAATAGCGAACTTGTGTGAAATTAATCAGTGTCGATAAAATTATTCAGCCACGTCACTATCCAAACGGGTTCCTATTTCGTTACCTTTAATATTCCGCGGCGTAACCTGAACAATATCGTGTTAGAAGTTTACCATGCGCCGAAGATCTCGTTATGTCACAGATTGGAAACTCTTGTTCAGCTACATTCAATGGGAATTTCAAAGCGGAGTGTACTGCTTTACCGCACCCCATTAACGTCACCGCCATTCCAGATGATGCTACAGCTAATATGATTTCTAATTCTAACTGTAGATAGGACCAAATAATTAAGAAACGTTTTACCAGTGCCACCTGGTACATACAAAAAAGTTCTGTCAATACAAATTGCAATTCTGTCGTAAACAGTCCGCTGTGATTATGTCAGTTTCGGTTCATTTTCTTTAGTGTATTGATGCAAATCTTTTGAGTTATAACTGAGTTTGTTCATCAATTCAGAAGTAACTTCCAATGATTCACTTCTCACAGGCTGGTGTACTCCAAGTTGGACTAAACGTTGCTTACCCATTACGAAGCATAAAGCTTCTAACATTATTAACGACTCATTATACATTTCTTCACTGAAAGTAATATCCATGTCTGGAATTTCCCTCCGTAATCTGACTATAATGTCGTCACTTAGATTATCCGAATATTTCATCCATAGTCTGTTAGGATCTGAAGGATTACACGAAGTTAAAATTACTGCAAACATTTTTCGAATTTGACCTCCACTCGCTGTTTGCACGACTTCATCCATCGCTTGGTCCCAGTGATTATCATTTTCTAATTAACCACGGCGCTGACATGCCTCTCGGTACGTCTCGCAAATGTAACCATATATTGTACGAAGATCTTCAAATGATGTTGGTCCATGCACTTCGTAAAGTAGTAGACGTAAGTAGAAGCACTCTGCGTTTCTCGGATGAACCGTGTATACTCGACGAATAGCAGTATCTTTAAATACACCCTACAATCCATCAACTGGAATGTCTCTATTGCGTCGACTGAATTTCCTGTATAGTAGCTAGCCATATCGGATTAGAGGAACGTTCTCACAAACGGATCACTTTGACATAGTATGAAAAACGCAGTCAAGGTGGTATTGACTGGTTGGTTTGCAACTGCTTTTGCTAAATCATTCGTAAAATATACACGTTCATTTTTAAGGTGAACTGCTAATTGGAAAAACCGCTGGACCTCTATTGTGTATTGGAGACCCTAATATGCGCCACACATCCTCATTTCTATTAACGTAACGTCCCATTTGATACCTCATAATTTCATCATGTTGATTTTTATTAGCCACTCCAAACAAAGCCATGTCACTGCCTTTATTTATGTATTTGCAGACATACGTAATTGAATTAACTGAGCTGCAATATTCGACGTTTATATGTGCTTCAAACATCTTCGGCAGTAATGGGTTATATGGCACGACCCACTCATTGTCAATTTCCACTGTTTCGTACCTTAATATTCGCTGTAAATCCTCCTTCAGTTGTCAATCGACGTCTGTTCTGTGGACATCCATCCTTAAACTTACTGGTTTGTGTTTAAGTCAACAATGGTATCGGATACCGTTTGGACCATTTGTTGTCTTTCATACAGGGCGAATGCAGAACAAATATTTTTCACAATTATTTCATAGAGTGTAGGATCCTTTCACGGGTTTGGGATTTTACCTCTGATAACATTATCGGTTTGATTTGGATGGATTTTCTCTTTAAACCAAATTAAATTGTGCGAGTGTGGCAGTCCTCTCTTTTGAGACTCAATTGAATACATACAACAAATGATTTCCAAAAATGCAACTGTTTGCAAGAGTATCAATGAATTTGACTTGCTTTTGCCTGAACAATCATGCCACCGAGCGAGGTGGCGCATTGGTAACACTGGACTCCACCTCCGACCATTTAGATTTAGGTTTTTCGTAGTTTCCATAAACACTGCAGGCTAATGCCGGGATGGTTCCATTCCAAGGGCACGGTCGATTTCCTTACGCCATCCTCACCCAAAAATCCGAGCGTAAGCTCCGCCCCTAATGACCAAGCTGTCGACTGGACGTTAAACCCCAAGCTTCCTTTCTTCCTTCTTTGTCATTTATTGTTTACAACAGCAATAGGCAGAACTGAAATGTCCTTTTTGTATATCTCTATTTTCTTGTAAAGGGTCATAAACCCGTATAATCGTGGTAGAAACACATTTTTATGTACGTACATTTTCATAATTACCTTTTTTCCGAAAATAACTTATTACGGTGTTAACTTTTGTGATGTGGCCATCGTGTGTACAAGCTGAGGCAGGAATACAAGCAGCTTTTGTCTTCAAAACGACCCGTACTGTTTCGTGACGTCGCTGTAGAGAGATTTCCCTGCGGCGCCATTTTTGTCCGAGGAGACAGGTCGCACAAAACGTGCCGCCTGTAGCGAAAAAGGCACAGACATCAACAACCTGTGAAAGGCTGTGTTTCCTTCTGTCTTCGTTGGATACTCACCTCACAAAGGTTGAGCTTTCTCTTCACCACATTCAATAGCAGCTGGAGTGAACTGACTACAGTTAAACTGATTGGTCAACACACGGACGAATCAAGGATTTTGGTCTATGATAGGCTGAGGCCGTAGAAACGCAGTATCAGTGTCAGTTCCAGGGTAAAAAAAGGTCTTTTCATTATCCACACTAATTCTAGTGTGTAGAAAAGACAGTTTCTTTGTTCGTATTTTATGCACAGCCGTAATTCATCCAATTCCGATGACACTTTGTTCACTTATTGGTTGTGCTTTCGGGAAAGTTATAACTGTACCACTGTACGAGACAAATTTCAGGAGATATGGCTTCATGAACACAAATACGTGAAAAACTAACGCAGAATAAATGACGTTTAAATTTAGAACTTCTTTGTTACTAAATTTATTCGCAACATATTTTACAAACAGTATCTACTGATACAAATGAATTTACATACAAAATTATTTCATTGTACGAATTATAGTTTAGAAGATATGATAATATAAACACCGAGAAGCCTGGGAAACTGCCTCAACATTTTTGTTACTCTTTTATGCGCTGCCGTACTGTTTATCTGATTGCGATGTTACTTCGCAAACTGATCTTCAAACCAACAAGAAAGTTGATTTCTACGTAAAATTTTGTGTGTAAGTAAGTATTTTTCATGTCACATATACATCTTTCTTCAATAGTTTCAAACTTTTTTGTTTCTATGTACTACTCGAGTTTCGAGATCTATATCTCATTATGAGGTGTACCTGTAAATTACCATCAAATAAAACCGTGACGTCTGTCATGTAATGAGATGCCTTTCCTACATCTAAAATTATTCAGTACAAAGGTGGTATACGTACTTAGTGAGTTCGTAAAACTGTTGCGTGTAGGAAAAGATGAAAATAGTGAGTTTCTGGTACATGCAGCAAGCCGGGAGGCACTGAGGGCATCTTGGGTGCGTCATAGCCACTCACAAGGCAGGGGCTCCATGTAAAACAAAAGTTCCAGAAAAAATTGTTAAGCTTAGGGGACTTTAGGGACTCATCAGTCCCTAAACTTCCAAACTATTTATGAACTACCTGATACTAAAGACGGCACAAACATTCATGCCCGAGGGGGGATTCGAACCCCCGACCGCTCGCCCACTGCGGCCGGCAAAAGTCCCATAATTAAGAAGCGAAACATCTAAAAGAGAGTAAATCGGCACTGTAAGAACAGGAAAGTGTCTGTATTTTCCTCGCGCATAACCATACCCGACCGAAAATGAAAGTTCGATGTAGAAATTGAACTTACCGAACCATCCGAGCACCGCATCACCCCTCCTACGGTCACCGTAGCATTGAACTGGGTGCAAGCAGGCAAGCAGCGCTTTCGTCAACTATCCACTAGTGGCGCCGTCCAACGGAGAAAATCTCACCTCTTGTGATCGCAATTCTTCAAGAAGGCGCTTAAAAACTGGCGTCCAGTACCACTGAATGTTAACCAGACTGCATTCATGTAACGGAAAGGCACTAATAACATAAAATTACACCAGCAGAGATAGGACCAAAAATTAAATTATACATAATTCAGAAAACAACTTGACTGATAACAGTGTGCACTAAGAAGATAAATCAGAAAAGAATATTGCAGAAAGCTACGAAACTATGCACATTGGTGGCTCCAAAACTAATGAAAAATTCAGTCATTAGACGATAATCCAATAAATTATGACCACTAAAATTAGGCCAAACTTACGAGGAAAAGTCTAAAAGAACCTACAATGACAATATAAAGTAATGTATGAAGGGAAGGCAAAGTACCTACAGTTGAGATACCTGAAGAGCAGAAAGATTTAATACCCTGAAAATACTGTATATAGTTATTTAATATACTCCTATGCTTTAATTCAATTTGCTCCTCTATGTTACATGAATGCAGTCGGGTTTAACATTCATGGGCACAGGGCTCTAGTTATTAAGCTCCTTTTCGAGAATTACGACCACAACAATGGAGATTATGACCGTTTGACGATGCCACTAGCGAATAGTTGACGATGTTGCAGGGTTGCCATACGTACGAAGTTCCTCGTACAAATACGAGATTGTGGTCTACTGTACGAGATACGAGGACAAGGTCAACATCGTACAGTTATGTACGAGATTCCGGCATTGGATTTTGTTTTCCCTTTTGTCCGCATCCGTAGTCTAGTGATCAGCGTTCAGCATTGCCACGAAGGGGTCCGGGTTCGTTTCCCGGTTAGGTTGAGGACTGGGTGTTGAGGTTTCTCCAACATCACTAACAAGGAAGTCGCCGTAGTGGTGTCAGTTGAAAAGAATTACACCAGGCAGTAATAATAATAATAATAATAATATGTTTTTCTCTTCCGCATAACCTAATTGAGGAGCAAGACTCCAAGATCATGGAACAGGCAGTACATGAAATTAGAACACAAGAGTGCTAATATAAAACTTAAAGTAGTTCTGTGCATAAGACAATCTTAAGCCTAAGTAAAAAGAATTAAAAAAAGGAATTAACATTTTAATTTTTCCAGGATAAAAGGAATGAGCCATGAGGTAACTTTCCAACATGGAAAGCGCTTGGAATAGTACAAAGGTTTTTGAGTTATTTTGGCAGCTTATTGGAAATGTACTCTGCAGAATACTGGATGCGTTTCTGCACAAGAGTCACGCAGTTTTAATCCAAATGTTGATTTGATATCTATCTAGTATTCGCCGAATGAAAGCTGCTAACTCGTGGGAATAAGCTCATAGTGTTAACAGCAAAGGCCATTAAAGAAAATATGTATTGTGACGTTAATGTCAGAATTCCCAGTCTAGACCAACTGAAAAGGGGTAGACACGACGTTCGCGAACTTACATTTAATATTGCTCGAACCGCCCGATTCTGACCCAAAAATACCCTTTTTGAATTCAATAGTGCTACCTCAAAAAATAACACCATACGTCATAAGTGAATGAAAGTAAGCACAGTAGACCACTTTTCGTGATGAAAAATCACTAATTTCAGATACTGTTCTAATAGTAAATTAAGCAGAATTTAGTTTTTGAGAAAGATGTTGAACATAGATTATCCACGACAGCTTACTATTTATTTGAAGATCTAGAAATGTGAATTAACCCATCATTACCAGGTGGAGTTGGGGAGACGAGTAATGTGTGCAATACAAGGAGGTTGTAGAATGAACCTCCATGGTGCAGAATTTGTGTTTACAAAAAATGGCCACCATAATATTTTATTTGATTAATTCAAAATTTGTACATTGTCTAATGAAATTCACACTCATTTCATACGTCTTACATTTTGTTGAATAACATTTTAAATGCTTGATATCATACAATGTATACGAGGTTTTTAGTTGCTTCAGTACGAGGAAAAAAGTTTTTTGGATGGCAACCCTGCTTGGCTGCCTGCCGGCAGTTCAGTTGCTACGGTGGCCGTTGGAGGGTTGATGCGGTGCTCGGGCAGTTAGTAATTTGCATTTCTACATGGGGCTTACATGTTTCGTTCGGTATGATTAGGCGCGCTGAATATACAGATACCTTTATAAACAGTGCGGATTTTCTATATTTTCGATATTCCGCTTCTTAGCCCCGTTGTGATGCTTATAATGGAAGTCTAAATGTTTTAGAACGCCATTTCTGATAGCTGCCGAATCTACAAGACGCTGATAATGTTCCTAACACATGCTGCCACCTCTCTGGATGTTGCAGGGCCGGCCGCGGTGGCCGAGGGGACTAAGGCGCTCCAGTCACGGTCTGCTCGGCCACTACGGTCGGGGGTTCGAATCCCCCCTCGGGCATGGATATTTGTGTCGTCCTAGTTCGTAAGTAGTTCATAAGTAGTTTGTAAGTTTAGGGACAGATGACCCCGTAGTTAAGTCCCATAGACTATACAAACATTTGAACTTTTTTTTTATGTTGCAGGGACTGCTACAGCAGTTAGATGTTTCCGCATTTGTTCACGAGACACACACATGAAGTTATCGTCTTCGTTTGGAGAATTACGGCAGACTAAAGAGGTAAGTATGGTTCTGAAAATTATTTGTGTATTCTATAGTAACTGCGGCGTTACTTGAATCACATTTTGATGTAATAATGGTATTGAAAGTATAAGTAAATTGGAAATACGGTTTGTGTAAATTATGCATCATTGGGCATTTGCGTTCTTTTGTGTGCCCGTGTAACAAATAAAGTGTAAATGGATAGGGTCTTCCGATGTACACTACAAGACTTCTTCAGTTGCAAATTATGTTCATTTCTTATGTATATCTACGTAATTTTATTAATTTTAAATAATCATTTCACCTCACCAATGTTATGGCCAAATACATTTATCTTTTCACTGCGACGTGAAAATTATATTCAACTGCTAATACTGTGGCGCTATCATTTTATTAGCGATGGTTCCAAAGAGGCTTTATCCCCCACGAAATGCTAAAGGGCGTTTCGTAGCTCGTGCACCACCTGCAAAGAGTGACGACAGCTGTCTAAATGACAGTGACGAAAGTTATTTTGATTTCGAACCAACTGGTTTGGATGACATAATCTCTACAGATGAGAGCTCAGAAAACTCAGGTAAAAAAAAAAAAAAAAAAAAAAAAAAAAAAAAAAAAAAAAAAAAAACCCCTTACACTGCAGACAGTGTTTATGTGTAGGAAAACCCTTACACTGCAGACAGTGTTTATGTGTAGGAAATGTATCATAAATCTCTGTTTCCGCGAATTTCATGAGTAGGGCTACATGCAATATGTACTGTCAAATTGAAAGCAACAATGTATTTTCGATTTTTAATCATAGAAGTTCAGTTTGTACTAATCTAATATCAGACATTGTACTATTAAAATGTTAAATAAAATATTGTATTACATGAAGACTTATTAAGTGTTTACTTTCTCAAATGCCCGTTGTCGCAAATACGCGACATACCTAATTACAACAGATAAGTAAACAACATTACATAGTTGACATTATGTAATTTGTAGCATTATGTTTTCTGGTAACAAAATATGATTTTTGATCTACTGTGTCACGTAAAAATTCGGGCATTAAGGGGCTAATTATGGACTTTTACATGTAGACCCTGCCTTGTGTGAGGCTATGTCGCTCCCAAGTCGCCTACAGTGGCTCCCAGCTTGTTGCATGTACCTGGGACTCTCTATTTTAATCTCTTCCAAATGTAACAGCTATATTGACTCAATAAGAATATATAGTCCATTTGTAATGAATAATATTATTTTGTTAAAGATGTAGGGTAAGTATTTTATTAAATGATGGTCATTTTCAGATGCACCTGATGATGAGATACAGGTCTCGAAACTCGGTTAGTGCATAGAAATAAAAAAGTTTAAAATTAACAACTGTTGCGGATACCATTATTAAAGTTGAAGATAGACGTTTGTGAATGTCCCTAAGGAAGAAAATTACATCCACTCGTCATTCTGACAAATATTGTTCCTTTCTTCTGTTTGTAATCTTCATATTTTACTCGGAGAAGACGGAAGTGTTACTGTATGTAACAGTTGGGTATATATTAGGTATTTCCGTAGTGGAATATTATAAGCCTCTTACGCATATGTCACCCTATTTATGCTATGACCGAGACCTGGATTGATAATCCATTAAGTATACTAATTAAATAACTGTATACACTATTTATTTGTTCCACAATAATATTTTGCGTGAACTAGCTTTCGGCTTCTTAGGCCATCTTCAGACAATGCTGCAGATTACCCAAATCACACTAGCTGCTGTTAATTTAATATACAATTGTACTTACTAATATTCACTGAACCATTGTTTGTTTCATCTCGTTTGTTGTAAATTAATCTGTAGTTATGTCTCAGTTACAGTTTGTTTTAATTGGTTGGGCGCCTCTGTTTATAAAATACTTAAAGGCTCCATAGTGTATGACAGTTATCTTTTTAAAATCTTTGTACTCGAAACACAGCAGCAAGTGTGATGTGGATAATCTGCACTATTAAGTTGTCTGAAGATGGCCTAAGAAGCCGAAAGCTAGTAGGTTATTATCATACTGAGAGAAGATGATAATGCTTTCTTTTCCTAGTCACCTTATGGCCTAGACCCAGGTTGACAACCTATAATACGCAAAGTTGTGTTTACATAGTGTTTTGAAACACACTGCTTGAGAAACAATAGAAATATTAAACAATTTCTTATCTTCATCTGTATAGATAAAGCAGTGTCCGTGCGTTTGTGTGTACGTATTGCATAAAAATTTACAGTTTTATTCCCATCTTTATGATTTTTTTACACGTAAGCTAGAATTCGTGAGGACGGTCACCATAAGTGTAAGAATCACGTACAACACATAGCTCACGGGGTATGACGTAATAAAAAATGCAATGCGCGAAAAGTTGCTGCATTAAGCGGCAATGCTGTTCATTTTCTTCTAAACCATGGGCCAATTTCAGCGAAGCTTGATACATATAGTCCTTACGTGAGATAACAATTGATCTAGTAGTAAGCAACACATACAGCACATGGTTCAGGAGATATTACATCACAAACAATAGGAGTTGCATGAAACTGCCACATAATGCGACGAGACTTTATAAGTCTTTAGCGACTTGCAACAAACATTAAAGATAATTTCGAAACTTTATTAACTATTTTCTCCCTGACAACCAAATCAAAATAATGAAAGGAAAAAAGTTTCTGGCTTACTATTTTTCCGCTGTTCATGGAGCAAATCTACGGTATTCGGTATGACGTTGCATTTTATAATTTCTATACTACAAATTGTAGTTGCAAGAAATTTTACAGATAATATACACACATACAACTGGATGTACTTTAGAAATTGTATTACAATATCACGTAGTTCATGAGACAGAGTGGCCACCGAACCTTGAAACCGGAAAAAAGCCTTGAATTTGAAAAAACCGGGGAAAACCGGGAAAAAAACCTTGAATTTCAACCAGAAACCAGGATTTTTAACCCATGAGATTTCGCGACCTTAAGAGTTAAACAATCGTTCGCGTATAGCCTATTGCTCACATTACACGGCCAATTCGAAATTAATAATTGTAAACAAGTAATTCCTGTCGTTTTAGAAGAAAAAAACTCAAAGTTTAATATACAAAAGTAACAAAATGCCAGTCGTTTTAAAATTATGGTGAGAAAAATGCTCAGATCGCTAGTGCCCGCGGGTTAAACAATATCCATCGCTTCATTTTTGTGTACAAAAACATTTTTCAAATATATTTCTGGACGGTTTATAAAGTTTTATAGTTATAGGTTTCATATTCCGTTATCTATTTCTGTATTTATCTCGAAGTGTTGTTCAACCACGCGACCCAATTCCTCGCGTTGTACGCTGAAGAGACGCGATGTTATCGTAAGGCGCGACTACGAAATCGCTACTAGAATGAAAGGCGATATTTATTGGTACTAAATTATAGCAATTTTCGTAACTGACACCCCCCCCCCCGTGGTACTCATTAACACAGATCTCGTTTGTCTGATTCCGTGTTGAAAAATATCTTCACGGAAGCATTTAAGTTGATTTTAAGTATAAACTCCGTAAAAGTTGGTATTGTGATGCTTCGTTAGCATAGGCGCCGACTACGGGTATGCTCGGTCGCTCAAGCATATCCCAAAATTTGAGTGGATATGCTAGGCATACCCCACTGAAAATGTTAGTATCATTTTTTCTTTACGATATATTTCTTGACTGTAATTAAAGTCGACTCTCTCATCCCATTGATGGCCGGCTGGCTTTTGTAAGACACCACTCTAAAAAGATTATTTTAAACAAGTAATTGAATACGTAGGCATTAAAATCCACGTTCACATGTGTGAGTGAAGTGCCCGTTTTCTAAAGAGTCCGAATGTTAATGGAATTCCACTTGTTAAGTCAATATTGTAAACTGAAGGCGGCAACCTTTGATTGTATTAAATAACTAGAAATGAAGTGTGTTTGGTACGATACACTGAAAATGTTTACACTACGAATTTAATTCACGGTATCTTTTGAGATAACCTTTTGACAACCACATACGTTACAAGTGAGCCGACATACTTGCTGTGAAGACTGCCCTATCCTTTCTAAAACATTCTGTAAACAGTCTTGCGAAGGTCTTTGTGTTTTAATTGGCAGCTCTACAAAATTCTCGAAACGCGACACCTAGTGATAGATTTTTTTCTGAATTTGAATTTTCAGGCTTCAACAATTTGTCAACAATTGAACGTAGTAGTCGGACCTTAGTTTCTGCTCTTTTTGACCTGCGTCACCTGTGCATGGAATTACGACTTAAACCCTTTCCCTCCCCTCATCTTTATATGTCCGTCTAGCCACTACCATTCGTTCAAAGATTGTATATAACATTGCAGGGCTTCCAATAATACATTGTGACTAGATTGTCTACCAGTACCTCGAGAAAACAAAAAGCATTATACTACAATGCATTGTCAAAATATATGTCGTTGCTTGATGTGTAAGTTGGAGTAAATGCAACAATACTTTCAAGTAACTGTAGCAAGGTAGAAGAAACAAAATAATTTAAAAACTTTATTACTGAATAATTGTCCAATGTCTAAATTAGTAGTCAACAGTTTGAAAACGTCATTAGTTACGGTAAAGGAAACATATCCTGCACACTGGTGCCATATGTAGTCATCCCAAATTTCTTTCCAAAAACTAAAAATAATCAATAATACATTAATCCAATCATTATTTATAGATATATAAAAATATTTTTTTTGTTCATAAAACAATAATATTTGGGGTGGGGGGGTTAAAAGGGTTAATGTCTTGCGTGTGAAAATCGGTAAAATGGATAAGTATATAGTGAAATACAAAAGGACTTCGACTTATAATCGTGATGGTGACGGTGATATGGAATCGTTAGCGTGCCGTGCCTTCTTTTTTTTTTTTTTTTTTTTTTTTTTTTTTTTTTTTTTTAAAAAAAAAAGGTTGAGAGTACACCACTGAGCATACCCCAAGATTTTCAAAAATCGGCTGCTGTGTTCGTTAGTAATAATTATAGCCGATTCCTATGACTGACGTAACATTGGTAATATATAAATAGTAAACACAGTCATCATGTACGTGTTGTTGATGGCTGAACTGTTTTTCATGCGGGCCCGGCTAGCGCCAATGAGGAGTCGCGGTAACAATTACGAGGATAATTAATTTACTTATCGGACAAGGGTACATCAACCATAGAGCAGGATCAGCATTAATTATTTATTTTACGGTCAACACAAAAGATTATTCCCCTCGTTATATGTTAATGGGTTTTCAAAAAACCATACGTACACGCAACCCCACCTAGTGAGCGCTAGCCGGGTCCTTATGAAATACAGTTTCAACCTTGTTGATTGAGACTTTTTGACATGCTAATTGTCCTCCAAAAAGATATAAGTATAACCCGGTATTACGGTACGCGACTTTTGCGAAAAGGCAATTTCTTTTAGTTGTAATTTATTGCTTTAACAGCTGTCTTATAACAATACATTCAAAGTATCGTTAAATATATTTCGAGACTAACCCCATCTACATCTTTCTGAGATGGAACAGAGTGAAACAATCGTTGAAGGGAACAACAGAGTGAATCCAAGTGTGAATCGATCTTATCTGTGCCCGCACTAGAGCTGGGTTTGAACATGACTCGAACTATTCGAATAATTTACGTCATGGTTCGGGAAATCTCGGGAAATGTTCGAACTTTCGATCCCAACGCTATCTAGCAATGCTAGGAGGTACTATTTCTACGATTTACAACGACGTTATTCATAAATCTTTTCTGTGCTGTGCAGTAAATGATTTATAACGAAGATAGGGTGTCATTAATGTACTATGGGGGTTAATAAGTGTGAAATTCCGAGTATAATAGCTTCTATGGTGCAGGTCATGAGTATAAACAGTGACGAATATAGGCTATAACTAAACGATAGCGACCGCGATTAAAAATTACAGTGCTGCAATCTAGCGACTCCTGTTGATACTACGTACAGAGCAGTTCGTGCACCGTTTATTCCTAGGTTGCATTTACAGTTTATTTTTATATGACTTATTTCCGTTATTGGGTATTAAATTTCTAATGTTTTCCCTTTTTCATCTCTTTTAATCTTGTTTTCAAGGCGATTAAAAGGTTGTAACATTTGTATCTGTTACCATACTGTATTAAAAGGGAATAGAATGGTCATTTGCAACCTATCTCTTATAATCACATTAAATGTAATTTTTACTTATGAAGGAGTCACATTTTTTCCCTTTGAATGTTAGCCATCAGTAATGAGGTGCAGTAGTTCTGTTCTAGTAGCAGATATTTTGTTTATTAATGGATCATATCTGTGTATTTTAAACAAAATATACAGTTTTTGCCGGTCGCGCAGACCGCGGGGAATGAGGCGCTTCAATCACGGTCTGCACGGCCACTACGGTCGGGGGTTCGAATCCCCCTCGGGCATAGATATTTGTGCCGTACTTAGTCTTAGTAAGTTCATAAGTAGTTTAGGGACCGATGACCCCGTACTTAATTCCCATAGACTATACAAACATTTGAACTTTTATTATACAGTTTTTGATACTGTTGCCCTTCTTTTACTTTACATGTACTTGTACATCCTTGAAATTAGTTCTGAGCAAAGTGATAGCCCGCTAGCCTTCAAACTTTCCCGCGTATCGTTGGCAGATAAGCATCTCCAGTGATTTATTATCTGAGTGTTCGATCAGTTCGATACTGTATAGAGTTCTCTGCAGTATCGGGAAATCCCGAACATGTTCGAACGTATGATTTGTCCAGCCCTAGCCCGCACAGATGAAGTAATTCAACATGTTTTAGAGTGAAGTGTTTGTCATGTCAAAACAGAGTATAACTCGATATCAGAGCTCATACAAGACAGTGTATCCGTGGGTTACATATGATCCCAAATCACAAACGAATACATTATGCTCTTGGTGCAACACAAAGATAAATATTTGTACAATGGGGAAGAGTGCTTAGAAAAGCCACGCAAGAAGCAAGAAACATAAACTTTCCATAAGCAAACAGAAGTCTATTCCTTTCCACAATATATATTTCACTGTCTTTTTAGTACTACAAGAATTTAAAAACTGAATCAAATTCATTAGAACAAAATAATGTTTTCATTAAAATCTGCTGCTGACTGTTATTTTACCAGATGACACTTGAATGCAAATATCACGCAGCTCTTGCTCCAGATATGATTTTGCATTCCTCATTTCATCTCCTCGAAGTTCAACAACTTGTCCACAACATTGTGCATTATTACACATGCTGGGTCATTAACATTCATTGATCTTTTAGCTAGAGTTTTCCAGGGCAAAACTTATTTGACTGTATGGGCTCTGGAAACTGAAAACCATCATTGGGAACAATCTAAATTAAAACTTGAAAGAGGTGAAAAGATTGTTCATATGCTGAAGGTAAAGTAAATCATAATATATACATAATATATATACCATACATAGGATAAATGTCACAATAAGTATCTAAAGCACTGAAATCCTGTAACTACAGGGTTTCCTACCACACGAAAAACACCACAGCTCAGTGCATCTTTAATAGCAAAGACAAGACTCCTTTACTAAACAACAGTGTTGTATATAAAGTTACTTGTAAAGATTGCAATAAGTTTTATATTGGCCAGTCAGGCAGAAGCATAGCAACTAGACTAGCTGAACATGAACGCAGCTGGAGACTACAGAATCAGGAGTCCATATTTGCTGAGCATGTACTGAGTGAGGGCCATAGCTACCAGCCACTGTTTCAAGTCCTTCACTTAGCAAACAAGGGCCAAAAACTTAACTTATTGGAAGCTCTTGAAATCAATAAACACCTAGCACATAGCTTTGATGTAGTATTAAATGATCAAACATAACTAAACAGTTCACCCCTATTCGATTTCACTTAATTCATCCCTGAGTCACATTACCTCCTACCCTGTCAGTTCCAGTCTCTTCATACATTTCCTCATAGTACAGTCAATTACCTAAGTTTTCCATCAACTCCCACACTGGCTGTTCCATTCCTCCATTACAAGAAACCAAACAACCTTAAATGTAGACCTAGCATTTTATTTATTTTATTCAAAAAACTGGATTCCTTGTTTACCCCCACAGTTCCAAACTCCTGTGTATTTATTTATTATGATTTATTTTTAAGTTTTGAAAATTTGGTCCCAGTGTAGCTTACAACATAATATTCATTTTCATCTACCTGAATTTTTAGAATATTAATTTCATTATATCTGTTTAGTTTAATCTAATGTAGTAACTATTCATTTTAAGCTCTTGATTCCACTCCGAACCTTACCTTACAACTGTCAAATGAAGCACCATCTATAATTCTAGTGCAGAATTATTAACAAGATATATATATATATATATATATATATATATATATATATATATATATATATATATATATATATATCAGCATCATCAGTTTGTTTGTAAAAGTAAGTGGTTTCAGTTCCCAGGTTATATTCAAATTTATTCCTTGTTTCATCCTCCACACATTGTATATTCTTGTATTACTGTTTAGTTTTTAAGTTAATAACTGTAATAACACAATGTCAAAGAATTGTTATACCATGTATGTCGATCTAAGTGGAGTCATTTGTCATCTCTTCCCATACTGTATGTAAACACTGTAACCTCTTTGACACAGCAGTAAATACTCTGAAGATGGCCTAATAAGCCGAAAACCGGTTAAGTAAGCAAAAATAAGCTTGTAGAACACACACAAAATTGTGGTTTTTATTTAATTACGTAATATATGTATTGAGTTCTTGATCAATAGTTCACGAGATGTGACTGTATTTTAATGCATCAGAAATTAGTATAAATGAACGGGCTATGTTACATAAACGAATGCAGTTCGCATTAAAACGTACAGTATAGTCCAACTACTTGAACTCAACTTAGTCCATTATACAGGGTGTAAATTTTAAGTTAACAAACCGGAATAACTCGGAAAAACAGCAGATATTCAAAAATGGTTTTCACCAGCATGTGCGGATGGCAGAGGTTTAGGAAATAATACTCAACCTGAACAGTTTTCTCCGTTTGTGTGTGTGTGTGTGTGTGTGTGTGTGTGTGTGTGTGGAGGGGGAGGGGAGTGTCAAGTGTAAAATTTTAAATGGGAACCCAGATTTTTTATTGCAGATTCGGATTCTAAGGCCCCACATCACGTATTGTCTGGTTTATATATATATATATATATATATAACGACAGATGGCGCTGTAATTGTAAGAAATACTTGCCATACTGGTGAAGAAATGTACTAAACAGGAAATAAAATAAATGAAAACCATATTCCTGATGCTTCAGAACGCTACCAAATGATCCCCAAAGTGGGCCTTCCCTCTCCCCGCAGTGGACAGGGCAGTCAAGTGATACCTTAGTCCAGTATGCCCTTGTCTGAATACCAGTTATAAATTACCGAAAAAACAATTGAACTAGACAAGAAAAAATGTATATCTGGTTGGGTTTTGAAGCATCATCAATATGATTAACCTTTATTTTCTTTCCTGGGTGGTGCATTTCTTCAGCAGTATGGCAAATAATTCTTACCATTACAGTGCAATATGTTGCCAATTGAAAGAAAAAAAAATCAACCAAACTACACCTGATTTGGTCTGTAGAATCTGAATCTCCAATAAAAAATGGGAGTTTCCTAGTGCGCTACTGCGCCACATGCGGGCGGATGCCCCAGGTTTACGTTCGGCCCGTCCCCTGCCTGTAAAGCTCTATATAGGGAAAGTATGGCCATCCTTTTCCGCGCCGCTTGCCGCCGTCTGCAGCTCGTGATTGGCTGAAATCGAGTAACGTGGATCTTTCCGCCATCTTGGCCCTATACGTTGCTTGGCTGCCATGAAAACCGTGAGAATATTCGTATGTTTTGGTTTGAATAATCCCACAGTGTTGTACTTTTGGGTGTTTTTAAGAAGCGAAGAAGGGAGGTAAATATTATAGTACTTCCATTAGGTATCAGAAATGCAGGAAGATGAACAGTCTGGCTGATGAAAGTCGTCAGAGAAAACTAGGAGTCCAGAAACGAACTTCGGTTCTTGAGCTGTGACGATTTTAATTCATAATGTAAATTAATAGATTAAAGATTCACTGACGAATGGATCACGCAGCAGATAGCTATATATTTTTAACTTGAATAAATTTCTGAAGAAAATTCCTGCACAGTGTCGTGATGTTAAGTTATTCACGCGTCGTTGATTTTATCTGCACGTAGTTGTCGAAAATACACAATTTTATTAGTGGGTGAACTAGATTCCCGTTTAGACATGAAATTAACATACTGTTCCTGAAACAAGCTTTTCTCATTGGGAATCATGTGTTACAGTATGTCATAACAGGAAACAAAGAATTGAAACAAGACAAATATTAGACATTCAAATGTAATTGGCGTTGTAAAGGCAACTTTAATTTCTGTTTCTGGTAGAAGACATGTAGTGGGTATCTCCTTGCGTTTTTTGTAGTTCATGTAAGATATAAGTACATAATACCCAAGAAAATACTCATCAAAGACTTTCCCATGATGTCAAATTGTTTTCTTAATTTACACTATGCTCCGATGATATATCCGCGGTCTATTGAAATATTTGGCTACGGTACAGGTCAGTGTGAATTATAGGTAAACTCTTTAAATATAGAGCCACAAACCAGTTTTCTTAAATTCGGACGATAAGTATTCCGTAGAGCAGCCAGGTCCGCATGGACAGAAGTACGCGAAGTTCCCGCATCTGTCCGTCGGATATAACTTCCTGTATCTCGAGAATGAAAAGAGTTATCTTTCTACTCTCAACCTTAAATAAAATTTCGGTATCTCACCTACATTTCGTCCGCAGCATTGTATGAGCTAAAATCAACCATACGCAAAGTCTACGCAATGCGACTTTTCCTCTGCATACTCTTCAAAATTTTGCGCAGTAGTTTACTTAATTTGATGTAGCACGCAAACTGTAAGTAATAATGAACAGAAATTGAGATCATTATCGAGAGAATGCACCATACTATAACACGTGAAAAAATTAAATTTTTTTATTGGTTGGTTTTCTCAAAATTGGTTGATAAGTATTGTTAAGCGCTGGGAACTTCGTAGCGGTCGGCGTGTAAGCAACAGCGGAATAGGGTAACATGGCTGCCGCTGGCAGGCTGGCCATACTTTTCCTATACAGAGCTTTACCCTGCCTGGGGTGACGAGCAACCAGATGAAACGCTACAAGTAACATGGTAGCACGGTGTCGCCCACCGTTGCTGCCATCAGCATGGATAAAGCGTGTCTCAGAAGTTTGTTTTTTACCGGTGTTTTATTTTAGCTGTCGCTTTTACACTTTTACATTTAGTTACAAAGTGACATATGTTGACGACGGGGGTACCTGCCTGGTAAATTTTAATCTGTCAAGTTTATTTAAAACGGGTATACATGTGTCTTTTTATTGGAGGAATGTTCTGACACTTTTTACCTGCTGATTTTTTTCTCCAGAGACTGGGTATTTGGCTCGCAATGAACCTTTTTTGAACAAATTACGCCGGCATTCCTTATTGTATGTTGTTTATGTGTGCTTCATCGATTTTTCTGACCATCCCTTCATTTGTATGACATTTTTACGGCTTACCAAAAGTGTGAACTGTTTACATGCACTCTTGTATTGCCTGCAAACCTGCAGTACATGCTAATATTTTACTACGGGTGTGTGGGATTTAAATGCGTGAATACGTTCCGGTGAATATTCTGTATTTTAATTTATGGTTTATTATTGCAAGCTAAATGCATCTCAGGTGGATTCTTGACAACTTGAAATTTTTTATAGAATGTTTGCTTTTGGCTTTGGTAAGATTGATTTAATAAAGAACATCATTCTCTTCGTACGATATAATAAGTTAAATATTATTGTCTGGGCACATATTTAGCACGCTGTCTCCGGCGGCGACATGTTTTCTTGTTTACGCCTAACCTGCATGTTTATTTCCTTACGTCAGTGGTGCTATCAACATGTCTCTGTTTACGGCTATGTCCGCGGTTGTCAGGCTGTTTCCTGGTGTGCTTTTACCTGCTGGAGAGTTATTCACAGCTTCAATCTATTTTTTTTAATATGAACAGCCACGATTCTATAATGTCTCGTTTTCAATCAACACATCTGTGTCACGTTTACCATGTGTTCACGCTAGCCGGCCGCGGTGGCCGAGGGGACTGCCGGGCGCCGTGGCTCGGCCCGGTCAGAGGGTTCCACTCCCTCTGTAATAAAAAAGCTGAGCCATCGATTCAACGAGCAACCTCGAACAAAAACGATCAGCGTCCGCAACAAAGAGAACTAAACATAGAACAAACAAGAAAAAAGGGGGGGGGGAGGGACTGAGGCGGTCCAGTCATGGTCTGCACGGCCACTACGGTCGGGGTTCGAATCCCCCCTCGGGCATGGATATTTGTGTCGTCCTTAGTATTAGTTAGGTCATAAGTAGTTTGTAAGTTTAGGGACTAATGACCCCGTAGTTAAGTCCCATAAGCTATACAAACATTTAAACTTTGTGTGTGTGTGTGTGTGTGTGTGTGTGTGTTCACGCTAACGCATACTGTTCAATTCTTTGTATGATCTAAGTGCGGCGCCTATATTTTACGGCATTTGTCACGGAAACTTTGACGTCATATACTTTCCTTTCTTTCACCTTGACGTTAGGATGCTATGTGACGCGTGATTTTTATAAAATACATATGTATACTACTTTTGCGACGAAACTCGGAACAGCGATAGTGTTTATCTCTCTAATCTTATTTATGCTGTGGCTCTTACCTAGTTTAGAGGCAATAGCGCCTTTTTTCTATGCCACGGGTCACAGTCGTCTGGACCGGATCTGTTTGTCGTCTACGCTCGCGGATCGGGTTCGCCGCACAGTTGTTCAACCGGTCGTGTTCTCAGACCACTGCAGCTCTTTCTGCCAAATTGATTTCCCTCTCTTTTCAACTATTCGTCGCAAAAGCATCTGGAAGTTTAATAGTAGCCTGTTATTTGAGGACGCGTTGGCTGAACAGTTCACTGCGCTGCGGGAACCAGTGTGTTTCCTGGAGTGGTGTGTGTCGATTGCTAAGGCCGCGATCCACGCGTTCCTGATCTCGTACTGTCGGGAAGTTGCCCTCTGGTGCATTCACGGCTCAGATCCATCAGCTGTGTTTGCAAGACCTCGCACAGCGTGTTACAGAGGAAGTGATGGGTGCTATCGACAAAGGTTCGCAAATCGATTCCGTATTTCTTGATTTCCAGAAAGCTTTTGACACCGTACCTCACAAACGGCTTTTAATCAAATTGCGTGGTTATGGTATATCGCCCCAAATTTGCGGTTGGATAGGGGATTTCTTGTCAGAGAGGACACAGTTCGTAGTAATCGATGGTAAGGCATCGACTAAAACAGAGGTGATATCTGGCGTTCCACAAGGTAGTGTTATTGGTCCTCTGCTATTCCTTATTTACATAAACGATTTAGGGGAAAATCTAAGTAGCTCTCTTAGGTTGTTTGCAGATGACGCCGTCATTTACCGGCTAGTAAAATCATCTGAAGATCAAAACCAACTGCAGAACGATCTGAATAAGATATCAGTATAGTGTAAAAATTGGCAATTGGCAATTGACAAGAAGTGTGAAGTCGTCCACATGAGTTCGAAAAGAAATCCGTTAAACTTTGTTTATAACATAAATCAATCAAATGTGAAGGCCGTAAACTCCACAAAATACCTAGGAATTACTATTACTTCAGACCTAAACTGGAAAGAACACGTAGATAATATCGTGGGAAAGGTGAACCAGAGACTGCGTTTTATTGGCAGAACCCTTAAAAGATGCAACAGAACTACTAAAGATACTGCATACACTGCGCTTGTCCGTCCATTTTTGGAGTATTGCAGCCCAGTGTGGGATCCTTATCAGGTGGGTTTGACGGAGGACATCGAAAGAGTCCAAAGAAGGGCAGCTCGTTTCGTATTGTCACGATACAGGGGAGACAGCGTTACGGCAATGATACAGGATCTGGGATGGGAATCATTACAACAACGGCGCTTATCGCTGCGGCGTGGGCTACTTGCGAAACTCCAATCGCCAACATTCTCCTCGGAATGCGAAAATATATTGTTGACTCCCACTTACATAGTTAGAAATGATCATCAGAATAAAATAAGATAAATCAGAGCTCGAACGGGGAGATTCAGGTCTTCTTTCTTCCCGCGCGCTATTCGAGAATGGAATGGGAGATAAATAGTATAATTGTGGTTCGATGAACCCCCTGCCAGTATCCCATGTAGATGTAGATATAGATGTAGCCGTATTTGCTTCCAGAATTCAAGCGGTTTAAGGCCCAGATGCTGGACGATTTGCGGCGAAAGAGTGAGGGAATGGTTGTGCGCAGCCAACCGGTCGGCGACATTCGAGGGGAACCGTTGTCGCTCCATCACTTAAACAGGAAGCGCAAACGGCGCGAGAAGTTGGACGTCACTTTGTGGATCACATACGCAGGCCATAAGACGACGGATATCCAAGAGATCCAGCGGGACATCTCTATATATAAAAGGAAGTGTCCCGATTGATTGACTGACTGACTGACTGCCTGACTCATCATCGCCCAGCCCAAACCACTGAAGATAGAAACTTGAAATTTGTAGAAGGTATTGATCGTACTCTGTAGGCGTCATTTAAGAAGCGATTTTTCGATATTCCGTCCCTAAGGGGGTGAAATAGGAGCTGAAACGTTTTTTGAAAATACGGTGCTATTTAGGCAATTTTGAAGCTAGAACTACAAAGCTTCGGATTTTAATTCAGGGTTCGAATTTAAAAGAAACGTGTTTCGGCATTTTTTGAAATTCGACGAAAAAGGGGGTAAAATAGGTGACGCAAAAAATTGATTTTCAAAAATTTGTTGCTGTTAACTCAAATTTTAAGCTACAACTACGAAACTTCGGATACGGAATCTTGCTCAGGATTAGAAATCCATGATTTTTAGTATTTTTGGAAATTCAACAAGTAAGAGGATTAAATAGAGGATCAAAAATTCTTTTTGAAAACACGTTGCTATTGATACAATTTTGAAGCTACAGCTGCAAAAATTGATATTTGTATAGTTGGTTAGACGTTAAAAAATACGTGTTTCGGTATTTTTGGAAATTCAACCATCAACGGGGTTAAATTGGAGAGGGGGTGTTTTTCGAAATAGGTTACTATTTAGGCAATTTTGAAGTTAGAACTAAAAAATTTTTGGATTTGGATTCGGGGTTCGAATTTAAAACACACGTGTTTTGGCATTTTTTTTTTTTAATTCAACCAATAAGAGATAAAATAGAGGACGGAAAAAATTGATTTTCAAAAATATGTTGCTGTTAACTCAAATTTGAAGCTATAACTACGAAACTTAAGACATGGATTCTTCATCAGGATTAAAAAGAAACAACTGGTGCCGACCAACCAGCCTACGCTGCTTGTTTTCGAATATTTTAACGACCTCTTCCGTGACACGGCTGTCGATCCCGATTCATTAGACATCGAATTCCCCTTGTTTTAACCCAGGCGGACAGGCGACATATTAACGAGATATTCACGTAGCTGATTTAAATTGAATTGAATTTTATTTGATCCTGTAGGATTACATTGTGTACAATACATGTACGTGTAATATAGGATACGTCAATAGCATTATACATTCATTTTCACTTATCTCCTAATGTGCAACAGCAAACATATACATATTTAAATATGTTGTATACAAGTTATGTAATGTGTAAGACATGTATATCACAATCAAATGTCACTTTTCACAAATTCAATACAATGTATTAACATTATGTACAAAATTAATTAAGCAAGTATTCTTCAATGCTGTAAAATTCTTTTTCCATTAGATAGTTTTTCAGTTTCCTTGAGAAATTATTGCCATGTATATTAACACGAAGATTTTTAGGCAGGTTTCTTAAAAACTTGATGCCCGAGTGCCGAGGTCCTTTTTCAAGGATTGTCAGTCGGTGGGGTATATTTCTTGTTTCGTTCTTCCCACGTGTGTTGTGGGTATGCACACTAGCATTTGTACCATACAGTGAAATCTCTTTTGTGATCTACATTATTGTTTTATAGATGTATAAAGACGTAAACGTTAAGATGCCTAGAGTTTTGAAGCAGTTTCTACAGGTCTCTGGGTTCTTTCTTCTCAGTATGATCCTGATTGCGTTATTTTGTAAATTGAACAATTTTTTGCTTCTTGGATGTTTGAGTTTCCCCACACTGTCACTCAACACTGCAGGTATGGTTCAAAGAGTCCATGATATACTGTGCACAATAGCCGTTTGTCTACATATTATGAAAGTTGGTTCATGATGAATATAACAGAGCTTAGTTTTTTACAGACATATTTAATATGTTCTTTCCATTTCAGCTCATTGTCTACAATAACACCTAAAATTTTTGTGGATTCAACTTCTTCCAGATACATATTGTTGACCTTTAAATTCATTTACTCTGACTTCTGTTTGTTTCTGAACACAATAAACATAGTTTTTTTTAGGTTTACAACTAGCTCATTTTCTGTAAGCCACTGAGCTGTCATGTTTGCTGAAATAAATGCACTTCTCTCAAGTTGTTGCATATTTTGCTCATGGTTCAATACTGTCGTTAGCGTACAATTTTTTTTTCTCTTTCTCTTCACCACCTATATGATTTACAAAAAGATTAAACAGCAGGGGCCCAATTACGGAACCCTGTGGCACTCCATATTTGATGGTTTTGGTTTCTGATATAAATGAGTTCCCTGTTGATACATATTGTTTCCTATTGTGCAGGTATGATTCAATCCATTCACCTGATGCAAGACGCCTTTAAAAGGAGCCCAAAGGGAAAGTCGCCCTAACCAGATGGGATTCCCGTTGAATTGTATTTTAAAAATTTTAGCTTGTTGATTTTAATTGTTCTCTGAAATTCAAAATGGTGTTGCAATACCGGTCAGTTTCACAGATTAACAAATCGAAGGCCGCCCTCAATATAGGCATTTTGCGCCCCATTACATTACTGAATGTAGATAATAAGATTGTGGCACGGTGTGTTGCCAGCCGTCTCAAACCGATCATGGCTAAGGCCATCAGTGCTCACCAGACCTGTACTGTTCCTGACCGCAACATCTTTGACGCTGTACTAACTTATCACGATTGTATTGGCTATGTAAAAGGAGACGCCGTGAAGCGGCGTTACTTATGGACGATTTTAAAATCGCCTTCGATCGTCTTAGCCATAATACTTAAAGGAGGTCATGGCTGCCTTGGGCAGAAAATTTGGCAAGATGATACAAAATATTCCCGGCATTGCCACATCTCGAGTTGTCGTTAATGGATCACTCAGCGCGAATATCAACATCAGTCGGTCCGTACACTAAGGATGTCCCGTCTATATGGCTCTGTACGCCATAGCATTGGACCCCCTCATACGTTCCATCTGCACAGAGTGCCGAGGCGTTCATATAGGGAACGAACGACTGACGTGCAAGGCATACGCCGGCGACCTAGGTGTCTTTGTGGGCGGCGCCGACGACATAGACAGGCGTTCGAGAAAGCGTCGGGGGCGTTCGTCAGTGGCCAGAAATCTGCACTGCTCCCTCTCACATGTCAATCGCACCACTGGAAACGCGACTGGTTTTGCGTTAAATGCGACTCTCCGGTGCGCGTGGCGGCACTCAACTGGCGCGACGCTGCATTAGGGTTGGGAAAAACCGACCGGTTAAAATCGATACCGGTATTTTAGTTTTGAATAACCGGTTTTTCGGTATTTCTTTGGTGTCGGTTGTTACCGGTTTTCTTAGTTATTGCCAAGAACCGGAAAAAAACGGTACGACTACTTCCTGTAGTAGTGGTTCAAATGTGTTTTTGTAAATAATTTAAAAAATTAAAACCAGCAGACCCTAATATTTAGGGCTATTCCTAAAATTTCCACTGCTGTGAAATATTAGGTCATTGCAGTAACTAAGAAAAGCGATCAGTGATAATTTATAAGAACAATCCCGGCAGTCAGAAATGCGCAACAAACGCGTGACATAAGAAGTTAAGAACTGGCGCAGCTACTGAGGTATCGTTGCACCTGTTGCAGTGAGGCGTGGCCTATTAGACGACGCGCGTACACCGGCAGTGTACGAGACTTGCCTCCGTCTGGTCATGCGGCAGTTCCTTGCTGTCGTTGCCAGACATCGGTTGTGTCTTAAATGGCATCATCCGAGTGTAGAAGTACTTCACGAAGTACGGTAGCATTGAGGTACAATGCTCCATTTGCTTTAAAAGGCTGAAAACGGGTGGAGGTACTACAAACATGCTTTGTCGTTTAAGGAGAAGGCATTCGAAATGTTTTTTGGAAGAGAGGGTAAATTCGATTCATATACATATTACGTAAGCTTGGAATAATAACTTTTAATGTATCATCGTACTGTTAAGCTAACAAGTTTTATTAATGTGATTCCTTGAAACCTAGGGGCTTTTTTTAATAACAAACATGGGTTTAGGTAACATTGATCATATGGAGCCTCGCGAGGTAGCCGTGCGGTCTGAGGCTCCATGTCACGGACTGCGCGGCTGCTCCAGTCGGACGTTCGAGTCCTACCTCCTCCCTCGGTCATGGGTGTGTATGTTGTCCTTATAGTAAGTTACTTTAAGTTAGATTAAGTGGTTTTTGAGTCTAGGGACCGATGACCTAAGCAGTTAGGTCTCATAAGAACTCACACATATTTGAACATTCTTTGATCATGTGGTACACATGTTTCCTAGTTCAATTTACACTGACAACGCCGGTCGCGGTGGCCGAGGGGACTGAGGCACTTCAGTCATGGTCTGCGCGGCCACTACGGTCGGGGGTTCGAATCCCCCCTCGGGCATGGATGTTTGTGGCGTCCTTAGTTGTAGGTAGTTCATAAGTAGTTTGTAAGTTTAGGGGCTGATGACCCCGTAGTTAAGTCCCTTAAGCTTAACAAACATTTGAACACTGACAACAATCATACTGTGACTTTATTTTTCGAAATACTTCTGAAGCACTTATTGAAGTTCAGATCTTGCAAAATATGGAAAGACAAGTGATTTGTCGTATAACGTAAATTTACCTAAATTTTAACTTAATTTCGTAAGTTTCAGTTTCGGCCGAAACTAGAAGAACCGAAAATTCGATTACGGTTTCTGTTTCGGCCGCAAAATACGTTTCGGTCGAACTCTACTGGAAATAATAGCAATAAAAAAACCGAAAACCGGTTATTTAAAAAAACCGGTTATCTTGAGCAGTTTTTACAGTGCGGTTAAACTGGAGATGAAAAGCACCGGTATAACCGAAAACCGATTGTTTCAGCAATAACCGCCATTCCTCTACTTTGCTTAAGATCCGGGCAGTCTGTAGGATACACTCGATGCGGAACCTCGCGCTGACATCACCGACATCCTGGCCATGGTACTGCCGGTCCCCAAGGGCATCGAGCGCGCCGTTAAACATGCCATCTATTGGATGTTGTGGAGAGGCGAGATTTTTAAGGTGTCACTGCAGACGCACTCTGAGCCCGACAGAGGGGAGCTTCGGGCTGGCGGACGTTTCGCGCCAAGTGCGCGGCGCTTCTCCTGAGGAGGACGCGAGTCGTGGCGCAGAAACTCCCGGACAGACCCACTGCCGCGCTGTTCTCCCGGTACCGCATGCCGTCGCTGGACGCTCCCGTCTCGCTCGCCGACATCCCTCACACCCTCGGCTATGTGCGCCAGTACTTCTTCCACCGCAGCTACGTGACAGGGATGGAGGAAGGAAGCTTAGGGTTTAACGTCCCGTCGACATCGTGGTCATTGGAGATGGAGCTCACGCATTTGCCTGGAGTGATTTAGGGAAATCACGGAAAACCTAAATCTGGAAGACCGGAGGTGGATTTGAACCACCATCCTTCCGAAGCGAGTACAGTGTGTTACCACTGCGCCACCCCGCTCGGTGTGACAGAGAGCACTTTATGGACGAACGACGTTCGACAGATTTCGTCGGAACTCCGTGGCATTCCTCCCAGGAATAAATGTAAATTGCGCCTATCATCAGAAGTGGATTGAAAGTCTGCCTGGCGCAACATCATCTTCCCTGTCGTCGTCGTCGTCGTCGTCGTCGTCGTCGTCCCTCCCCGCCCCCCGTAGTTCGTGCGACGTGAACCATACCATCACGACCAATTCCAAACTGGGTACCATACACCTCTTCCAGACCATCGTGTGTGACCACTGCGGGATTCACGACACGGTGGAACATCGGTTTGCGTGTCGCAGGTTCCACTCCATTTGTGACGCCTCGAGGGAGATACTGCGGCTGATTAACAGAGTCCCGATGACGAGCATCACGGTGGATGACGCTGTCCAACCACAACGCAATCCTTACCCCACCAAGAAACGGATCGCCACAAACTGGATTTTGGGACACACTGTTCACTGTATTTTTACCCTTACTATGACGCATTTGGAACATATATTCCCGGCCTATAGCAAAAACTATGCTAAATTTCTTCAAATAGCAATCAAACGTGCTTACACGAAATGCAACCTGACTTAGGACATTCCACTGATGTGAATTAGTATTCTGACACGATGAAGACGTAAAATTGTAGAGTAATTAATTAATAATGATAGATAAAAAAATGTTAACGTTAATTAAATCGTACACCCTATGCAGAACATCTTCTGCTACGAAGTTTTCTTTTCATTCTCATACTCTTTTGCACTTGCTTGTCGAACTGCTACTACTAGCGGTTTTTTTTTAATGACGACTTCTATAGAGTTTTCTTTCTTTCTAAATCTTGATACAAGTGAGTGTGCCAATGGATATTACTTTTCTCCTCTCACTTGAGAATATTTAGTTTTTTTTTTTTTTTTTTTTTTTTTTTTTTTTTTTTTTTTTTTTTTTTTTTTTTTCAATTGAGTTCCAAGGAAGGCGAATGGGAGTTTTTTTTTTATTTTTTATTTAAATATTTTTGTTACTACATTTGAGGTATATTAAGATTAAGAAGTAAAGACCAAGGGAGAGGAGGTTCTGTGCTCGACATTTTATTCATATTTCTTGAGGAGACCGTTATCTATACACTTACGTGGAAGGACCTCAGATGATAAAAAAAAAAGCTGGCCCGCAGCAGGAGATCCGGTTTCGATTCCTGGCCCGGCTGTAATCGATAAAAATAAAAGTTGGCCCGAATCGGAAGACCCGCGTTCGATTCCTCGGCCCGGCTCACATTTTTATCTGTCGCCATTGTTTCATTTCAATGCCCTAATGCAGCCACTGTCATTCCTTTCTTTCCTAACCCTTCTTCCTTCCCTTCCTTTATCAATAATTTGCAAATAAAAATAATTGTTAGGCTGAAGAAATGAATGCAGAGGAATTCATATGAATTTTATCAATGGACACTGAGGAATGTATTGAAATAAAATGATCCCATTTATATCGAAACTTGGGGAGTTTCATATGCAAATTTCTAAATTTTCTCTCATGATGTACAAATATTACATAACAGTATAGAGAAATGGGGCTAGCTATCTTAGCAAGAGATTAGCTTTCAACTACTTCTGTATTTTCACACAGTAAGTAGTCGTTTCCAATTTTATTTATCATTATTATTATTCCAATGTAATGCTTTTACGTTTGCATTTGCATTAAAAATCAAGTAAATTAGAAGACATATAAACTGTCAATCTATTTTCCTTTCTAGTGTAGAAAATAAATTGGTAAATTCATTTAATTTCTCCTTGGATAGTGCTGCCAATTATATGCATGTGAAGGGTAGCAATGGTACTTTTGATTCGGTCTGTTTCTCTTTAAGCTGTTTTCCTTTCCAACGCTGGCATTTTGCACTGGTAGTGAATACAAACAAACTCTGCACATTCGAGTTAAATCTCCACAGACAGGTAATGTGGAGAATTATGGAACGAATTTTCGCTCTGCTGCAAAGAGGGCGCAGATGTAAACTCCCTGTTGCATTAAAACTATCTTCCAGAGCGGGACTCGAATCTACGAAATAAGTCTGGCACTCGGTATTGATGTAAAAAAATGTTCAAATGTTTGTACAACTTATGGGACTTAACTACGGGGTCATCAGTCCCGAAGCTTACAAACTACTTGCGAACTACCTAAGACTAAAGACGGCACAAATATCCATGCCCGAGGGAGGATTCGAATCCCCGACCGTAGTGGCCGTGCTGACCGTGACTGGAGCGCCTCAGTCACCTCGGCCACCGCGGCCGGCGTTTTGATGTAGCGGGACGTTTCGTACAGTAGATTGTTTCCAATAATTTGCAGTCAGTATTTCTTCAAGATAGCAAAATCAGTGAGGATTGACTTGGTGCGTGCGTTTCCATTAGAAAGAACTTGCGGAGGTGGCTGCTGCCTTACTGTAGAACAGTACCGTCCTGCAGTATTGTTTGATTATGTGTGCTGTGTTCGCACGTCGTCTTTACGTAATAATATGGACCGAGAGGCAATCCCGGGACCGTTATTTTCGATACGTATAGATATAATACCGTAAAACTCTCAGTCATTAATGTATAGAGACCACGTACTTCATAGCGTCATTTAAATGAACAGTATTTGCGTGAAGTGCTTCTTTCGACTTCGTATTAAGCGGGTGATGATGGCAGCACTGCTGCAAGCAGCCGACGCTGCCCTTCCCTCAACCCCGCTCTCCCTGCGGGAGCTGTAAAGCGCTGTCAAGGACGCTCCCAGAGTTCACCCCGCGAATCGTCAAGATATCGTGAACATATAGTACCTATGGAGTGGATTTGACATGCCCATGTTTCTGACATGATCAGCTTTATGTCCCTTGCTCAGGGGTGGCCTCACCAACAAAAATTATTCGTATTAGACCCCAGACAAGTAACAGAATATATTGTTTATAGCAAAGTTGTGAATTAAGTGAATACATGAATGTTACATATCATTTGTATTGCATCTTTCTTCGTTTGGATACTGTACTTAAAATTTTGAATATTATGCATGACAGCCTTATTTTTTATATATCCTCTGATAAATATTACATGTTATTAGGAAAAAAAAAATGGACAGAGAGAGAGAAGGATTAGGAGAAGCCTTGAATAAATAAATAAATAAATAAATATCCACGCAATGCCAGGTTTTCAGCTAGAATATTATAATGGCCGCACTCTGACGTAAATCTACGTCTGCAGCAATAAAGAAGATATTTGCTGCTGATCGTTAACACCTTCAACAACTACTGGTTTGTCTGTATCAAATGAAAGTAAGGACAGTTCGACAACCAGGGACCCGAAACATAGATCAGAAGAACATAAAACGATAACAAAATATTGCATACAACATAAAAAAGCCGCTTAATCTGTATAAAAATTGTGGAATTCAAGTTACGAATTAAGTTTATAAAAGACCTTATTCTTTAAAGGAGACTCAAAACGTCGAATAAATTGTATATGAAACTGATTAGTTGTAATGAAATTAAGATGTTTAAAATTAATAACATCTAACTCGATTTAGGTGAATGCTAAATAGGCTTAGAAAATCTGGAAAAGAAACAACGAGGAATATTGCCAAAAATATTATACCCAACGAATAATGAGGATGGAGTGCGAATTTTAAGGTCAAGTAAGGAAGTCAATGATTTTTCTTCTGAAATTTCTAACGGTATCAACGGGGACGACTTACATTCAATGGTGATGTAGACAGAATGAATAAAAATCTACTCTGGAAGAAGATAATATTATACCAAAGTTGCAAAAATATATTTATTACGTTGACGATGAATTTCATTCCACTGATCTCTGTTTCATCGTTATTGCCCTGCCTAAGGATTTCATTTCACATTCTAATATTATTAATGTTGTAGGCTACATCTTAGAAAGTATATTGCCTTCTGTTGATTAGCGTAAGAAAATTCTCAGTATTATTAATGTGTAGTACAGTAATGAATGGTGGGTCGATCACTTAATTCAATCGGAGAAATACTAACAAATTTTTGTAAATCTATCGGACCGAACTGCGTGGTCATCAGTCCGTAGCTTACAAACTACTTAAACTAAGGTAAACTAACCTAAGGACGAACACACCCATGCCCCAGGGAGGACTCGAATCTCCAACATCGAGCAACCGCGCACTCTGCAGCGAGGTGCCTTACACCGCTCGGCTACTCCACCGCGGCAGAAATACTAACAGAAGACAATAAACTGGGTGAAACTTTCACTATGCAGCGAAGTGTGCGCTGATAAGAAACGTTCTGGCAGGTTAAAATTGTGTGCCGGAACCGGGACTCGAACCTGGAACCTTTACCTTTCGCGGGCAAGAGCTCTACGATTTTTTAAAAATATATATTTTTAATATGTAATAAGAGGAGCGCGGTAATGTTGCAGAGGCATAAACGTCCAAACGTGTATTCTCGTTGATTGGACGTAGGTTCCGTTGTGGATTATGTTCAGTTCAGGTGGGTTGTGTTTAAGATTTATCTTCTCATGGCTTGTACGTTAGGGTGGGCCGAAGAAAGTGAATTTTTGAGTATCGAGTTGTAATAGGGCTCGAAAGTTGTGTATTTATGTTCTGATTAACGAAAAAATAATTTAAAAAATCTAACTTAATATCTTCACTTCGCGCAAAGGGCTTAAAGTTTCTAAAAAAACGATAAATTTATAAAATTTCTGAAAGGTTTTATAAAAATATATCTTGCAGTACCACGTCCTAATAGGACTCAAAAAACTGCGTATCCATGTATAGTTTAACATAAAAATATTTTTGATATTCCTAGCTTATGTAATCAGTTTGCGCTAAAGGCCGAAACTATCGAAATATGACAACATTTCTAAATGTTCAAAATGTTACGGAAATTTACTAATATCTCGTATTTATATGTATATTTTAAATATGTTAGGTTTTATTTATTTTGTTTTGATTATTTAAAGAGATAACATCATAACTTTGCAGCTCTTCGCCCATTTCACCAGCAAATTTGGTTAAAGATCCAGAACTCACCACGAGGAGGTGGCTCCAATTCGAGTTCCACCCACACCCTACCCAACCAACCAACCGCCCAAGGAGATCATACGAATTATATATTCATATTTACAATATATACATTTATTTACATTTGTATACCTTTATTACATACTAGTCAAAGATGTAGTTGGGCCGGCCGCGATGGCCGAGGGGACTGAGGCGCTGTAGTCACGGTCTGCACGGCCACTACGGTCGGGGTTCGAATCCCCCCTCGGGCATGGATATTTGTGCCGTCCTTAGTATAAGGTAGTTGATAAGTACTTTGTAAGTTTAGGGACTGATGACCCCGTAGTTAAGTCCCATAAGCTTAACAAATATTTGAACTATTTTTTTTTTTTTTTTTTTTTTTTTTTTTTTTTTTTTTTTATGTAGTTGGCTTGAATTCTGATTTGTGTCCAAATTTTGTCATTATTGATCTTGACAGCAGAGTCGTCCTAATGAATCCATCTCTGCTATCTTCCCACATACTTTTTCTGCAGCCTCTGTTACTAATTTTACACATCTTTCTACAGCTTCAATCTTAATAGATTGAAGCAAAGATCAACAATACCTCCTGGATATTGTCAAAACTATTCAAAGTGGAAAATGTATTCCAGATCTGGCTAATCGTCATCCTGGACCTCTTAGTCACTCCCGTTGGTTGACATGTGCGAATAGTGTTGCGCTTGTATATTTCTGAAGTAAATCGCACAAATGAACTCACGATTTTAGTTGACTACATTCTTAAGACATATGCGCCAGTCTTGTTCGATATTACGAGATACGCCTAAGTAAAGTATGGTCCAAAGCATGTTTTTAAGGTTATTAAAACTTCCATACATCTTCCAGAGAACATAAAAAAGCAAATTGATCCGGTGATTCAACGAAACTTGTTTTTCTGTCATCCAGAAAACGTGTTATTGGCTATGACAGTATACGAGAAATCACATATTAGAGAGTTGGGGTTTAGAAGAGTCCTAAAGGCAAAAAATATGAAAACTAACCGCAAAGCTGCAGTATGAACGTTTACTACACAAACTCTAGATTTTGAGGCTACTGACTACAGTGAGCTTATAGATTGGTCAAAATGTAAGGTATCGCCTCACCCAGTGATGCAGAAGTTGACGACAGAATCCATTTCTACATATTTGATGAATGAGACTTTGCCAGAATTTGAATTTATGAACTTTCCGTGCCACACTCAGGCTGTAGAAAGATGTGTAAAATTAGTAACAGAGGCTGCAGAAAAAGTATGTGGGCAAGATAGAAGAGATGGATACATTAGGACGACTCTGCTGTCAAGATCAATAATGCCGAAATTTGGACACAAATCAGAATTCAAGCCAACCATATCTTTGGCTAGTATGTAAATACAGGTATAAAATATAAATAAATGTATATATTGTAAATATGAATATATAATTAGTATGGTTCGTTGGTTGGGTAGGGTGTGGGTGGAAATCTAATTGCAGCCACCTCCTCGTGGTGAGTTCTGGATCTTTAACCAAATTTGCTGGTGAAATGGGCGAAGAGCTGCAAAGTTATGATGTTATCTCTTTAAATAATCAAAACAAAATAAATAAAACCTAACATATTTAAAATATACATATAAATACGAGATATTAGTAAATTTCCGTAACATTTTGAACATTTAGAAATGTTGTCATATTTCGATAGTTTCGGCCTTTAGCGCGAACTGATTACATAAGCTAGGAATATCAAAAATATTTTTAAATTAAACTATACATGGAAACGCAGTTTTTGAGTCCTATTAGGACGTGATACTGAAATATATATTTTTATATGACCTTCCAGAAATTCTATAAATTTATCGGTTTTTTAGAAACTTTAAGCCCTTGGCGCGAACTGAAGATATTAAGTTAGATTTTTTAAATTATTTTTTCGTTAATCAGCACATAAATACGTAAGTTTCGAGCCCTATTACAACTCTATACTCAAAAATTCACTTTTTTCGGCCCACCCTATTGTACGTCCCAGCTGTGAGGAGGGTCGCGAAAGGCACTCCGTAAGAAGTTGGAAAAATGTTGCTGATGCTTTGAGTTACGGATTAGGACGCAGTGTCGTTCATAAAGGAAGTTCCAATATCCGAGTACTGACTTCTCCCCAGAATCAATGAGGTATCGGATCGTGTGACCACGAATCCAGGTTAACGAATGCGTTTTGCAGTGGGGTTGAAAGTCTCTCCTGGAAATAAGAGCATGTTGATGTCGATCTTGGCGGGTGTTTGGCGAGTAAGAAACGCCAAATTTCGCCACGCGAGTGTCCAGACATCGTTTTACTGAGCACAGTGGAACGTGTTACCGTCTGCGTCGTCCACTACAGTGACTCCAGTGGGGCGAATGGGCGAGATGGATCCATTGCAGCCGATGTCGATTAACTTGTTTTCCGTTGACAGTGAGATACCAAGCTGACTGGACGTCTGATTCGAGAAAACGTTCGTAAACAGCTTTCTATATCTGCCACCACTCATAATGTGGATGCTAAATTTCGATTGGGTTGGTTCGTCGACACAGTTGTAGCAGATCATACACTGTTTTCGTCTGAGACAAACGAGCAAGTGGTAAAGATATGTACACACACCTAAGGTCAAATGTTCAAATGTTTGTATAGTCCATGGGACTTGACTGCGGGGTCATCAGTCCCTAAACTTACAAACTACTTACGAACTAGGACGGCACAAATATCCAAGCCCGAGGGGGGATCGAACCCCCGACCGTGCAGACCGTGACTGAAGCGCCTACACCTAAGGTCCAGGAAGAAACTTCGGACATGATAAAAGGCAACTGGAATTAATCGTAACTGATGCTATAGCTGCTTGTAGAACTTACGGGTTATAAGGCTGTGTCCATACAACTTTGCAGTTTTTCCTAACGTTTCGTCCAAAGATGCGCCGGACACCTTCGGACGTCTTCCTACTTCCCCTGAGTCTTGACGACTGACCACGGTCCTATAACCCGGAAGTTCTACCAGCAGCTATGACATATGGTCGTGATAGCCTTTATTGCATGTAATTGGTCCTACCAAAGAGTCCGGTGCAAAGACATTGAATATGATTCCGTTGAGACTCTGTGGGCAACGACGCCAGATTTTTAATTGTGAGCTGACGTAGAGGGCCGTGATCCTGGTCGGCACATGTTTTAGTCACATTGCACTTTGAATGTCAAGCCTAATGCATCCAATATACGCCGTGCTAGGAGACTTAGGGTCGGTTGCACGTGAACCACATGGTGTATGCGGGAGGCATGATAGGTGTTTACATATTGTGTACGTTGAAAAATGTCGAGGAATCGTAGCTGATGATCTACCAGACTTCTTCTGATTCTCTGTACCAATCGCCAACCGTTGATCGCTGCTGAGCGGCGATCGACTGAAATATCAACGCCAAGACGTATGACGGTGGTGGCTACACGTAGAGGAGCGATGCTTCTCTCTGGTAGGCCGTCACCAATGGGCAAGACCTTGGATTTTAAGACGTTGAGCGAGCTGTCCGATGCCTCGCCATAGGTTGCCACCCACGGCAAGCCTACCCGTACATCGTTCTCAGTGCATAGGTAAAGGAAGTGATCATCGGCGTAAGCTGTACAACAGAAGCGATTCCTGTGCAAACTCATACCTTCCAAACGTTGGTGTAAATCCCTGGAGCAATGGTTCTTAAGCAAAGGCGTATAAAATTGAAAGTAGCTTTTTACATTTTCTATGTAAGATCGCGGGCAGTACAGATCCGTAAATGCAAGTTAAAACGCTCACTACTGCTCTAAATTACTTTATGAGTGGCCACAGTACTTGCGCAATGCAAATTTATCTTACTGCTCACTCCTTAAGGGAGCAGCCAACGTATTAAGAAACACAAATTTCAACGAATAGATAATTAAACATGGGACACAGAGCATGAAATTGTAAAGCAGAGGTTTGATAGTTTAAATCATTATTTCTTCAATAAAATGAACAAGAAAATAAATGTGGGGCGACCAAATTAACTACAATAAAGCACACACCTTGTACAAAAGTGAATTAAAGTAATCAAGTTACTGCCCTTAATAAAACAGTTTCTGCCCTTTATGAATGTGGAGGTAACGTGGGACGAAATTCGCAAATACATAGTGGATAAAAGAAAGCACATTCATTCACTCACAGACACATGCATAATTCTTGTGACACTTTACTCATGCGGGAATACTTCATAGCAGCGGCAAATCGAAGTGTCGGTGGCGTTTTGACGAGATGGTGAGTGTCTTCAAGCACAATTAAAATCAAACTATGCAACAAACGAACTCATGTGCGGGGAGGCAACGGCATACTATCTTTAAGTACCACATGCTGTGCAACCACGGTGAATTACACAGAATTTACAAAATGGAATTAATTTAGAATAAACATGTAAAACTCAAGCGAGATTTCATATAGAAGAAATATAGTATCAGTAAAAGCATGGCTGAATGCCGAAGTAATGGTCATTACGAAAGCCCATTGTGCAATCGGTCATTCCAAGATAGGAAAGACGGAATCAATCCAGAAAATCTGAGAAAAATTTAGCATACTCGCAGATACAGACACGATGCGAAAGTGGTAGTTAAAAAAATAGCAAGGAAATTCAAACATACTAAGTTTACACAAAGACTGAAGGCCATACACGTGTATTCTAACTTGAGAAAACTGGACACAAAATCATCACTGGAATGAAACTGCAATTACTTAATTTACACTGAATTACTCGAGTTCTGTAAATTATGAAACACTTTGCGTCGCATAGCGAAAGAAAAATATCACTGATAATCAAAGACTGCCTGGTCACAAACAAGGTAAAGTTCAAACACCATGCCCTCCTCTGAGCATGATTCGACGAAATACTCACTTCGGCAGTCACGGCAAGAGTAAAGCCTCAGGCCACGTGCAACGCCTTCCCCTCCACGCACCGGATGTAGGGCGCGATAAAAGCGACACAGAGCTCGTTCAGAGTCTACAGTCTACCAACCCTCGCTACCTGGAGAAAATACCCTCTACTAGTGCTCCAGAAAGGTCTCTTTTGTCACCTCTTTCGTCCATGATTACTTTGGTGCTACCCTAAGAAAAGGCCACCTCGCCATCTTGTCAAGTAAGCTTGTCTTTGGCCACCCAGCAGACGGCAGTGCATAAATGTTAATGATACGCACCCCTTACTGTGGTAAGGGCCATACCCCGAGAAGTATGGAACTAAACAACGTCGTCTTCTGGAAGTCCGTCGCGTAGGAAGATGGTGACGCCGCTGCCGATGTCGAAGGCGTGCGTAACATAGCCAGTTTACCCAGTGGGTGTTTAGGATGTCAGCGAAAAACACCACCGGTAGGAGCGCGATATCAACATCAGTTGAGTAGATGGTGTCTCGAAACATCGCCAGTTTCTGTGTGGCGCGAATGGTGGCCATATTCATCGTGGCGATACGATATTGCTGTGGATGAACACTTGTAAGGTTTACAGAATGCGTAGCAGCGGCTCCTGAAAGTCGCTGACTTGCCGTGTCTCCCACAGTTGCCGCGATTCTTAGTTGTGTACCAAATCGGGTGCTTCCATGGGATGCACCCGCTCGACCAAGTTGGGTGTCTGATCCGCTCCTTCGCAAACACCGGCGCTCCATGATGCGTATGTCGATTACATGTGATGGCGTTGTTATTCTGTAACGGATGAGGCGGATGCTCCAACCGATGCTGTGAGGGAAAGGTCGGTAGTAGGTGCTGACCGCAGTGAGTGCATGTTCTGAATTGAGATATGGTGCGCCACTGTAGGACTGTCCATGGTGGCAGTATCATTCTGCTGTTGATCAGGTAAAGGTAGGTCACTATCAAACAATCGGTTTATATATGATAACGTCGTCCGACGGAGAGCGTAATTGGAGAGTGTTCGACGACGTTTCTTACACCTCTGAGGTGACCGCTATTTCCCGATAAGTTGTTCTGAATCAGAATGTGGTCGCTCTTCTTCAATCGCCGAGCCCGTCAGGGCCAAAGCACTACTCTTAGGTCGATGTCCATGGTGCCGGCAGAGTCATTCGACGCGATCTCTAGTGTTGTTGGTTCTGGCGAGGGCGCTGGAAGCGGTGCCGTGCTTGTATCGTCGGTATTTTCTGCTTCTTTGGGTACATGCAACGAGGGTTCAGGCGTTACCTGGAGTGGTATTACTTGGTTCTGTGAAACTGCGGCGTAGGTTATGGGTAGCAACGTGATCGTCGTTGCTGAGGCCACCTCACCCAGTGGTGTCTGTACCAAAAGTCGGTGCATACATTAGGCCCGAACATGGCCTTCCTGGCCACAACCTGCGCATGTCTGTGGCTGGCCGTCATACATGACGATGGCGCGCACTCCACCAATCATCAGGTATGACGGAACGTGTTTCGTCAGCTCAGTCTATATCTGACGGACACCATTTAACACCTGGTAGGTCGTAAATGTTCGCCACTTTCCTGTGAAGTGACGCACGACGTTACCAAACGGTTGAAAAGATGCAATGACCGCTTCTACTTCAAACAGGTGCGCAAACACCCGTAGGGGCCGTAAACTGGAACCTACACGATCGACTGTTACTGAACCTATGTGTCCATCAGAGTGCTTGAATTTCAGTGCGGTGTTATGTCGTTGGACAACTTTAGTGCATAGCGTTTCCGTAGACTCCTGTGATGCAAAAATGTATTCCGATCACATCTTCTGGGTTCAAACGAAGATTTTCTGGAATGAATTGTTCGACTTCAAAAGCTTTTGGTTGTGGATGTTCAGCCTGAAACGTTACTTTGATCGTCGCTCGGCGATAAGCATGCACCATGAGGTACGTTAATGCGGTGCTCAATACACACAAATACCGCGACACGGAAGTAAACAAACCCCGGAGCGGAGCGTTAAGAGACGCGCGGCGCAGGTCCGCACGCTAGGAAGGAAGGAAGGAAGCTTAGGGCCGGCCGCGGTGGCCGAGGCGACTGAGGCGCTTCAGTCACGGTCTGCACGGCCACTACGGTCGGGGGTTCGAATCCCCTCTCGGGCATGGATATTTGTGCCGTCCTTAGTCTTAGCTAGTTCATAAGAAGTTTGTAAGCTTAGGGACTGATGACCCCGTAGTAAGTCCCATAAGTTCTACAAACATTTGAACAATTTTTGGAAGCTAAGGGTTTAACGTCCCGTCGACAGCTTGGTCATTAGAGACGGAGCTAACGCTCGGAGTTTTGGGTAAGGACGGGAAATGAAATCGGCCGTGCCCTTTTGAAAGGGACCATCCCGGCATTTGCTGGAGTGATTTAGGGAAATCACGGAAAACCTAAATCTGGATGGTCGGAGGTGGATTTGAACCACCGTCCTTCCGAATGCGAGTCCAGTGCATTACCACTGCACAATTTTTATCTGTCAGGGAGATTCATATACAGGGTGTCCTTAATTAAAGTCCAACTCTCATAATGGTATGCAAAATGAAACATGGGGCAGAATGACTGCAGCCGGCCGCGGTGGCCGAGGAGACTGAGGCGCTCCAGGCACGGTCTGCACGGCCACTACGGTCGGGGGTTCGAATCCCCCCTCGGGCATGGATATTTGTGCCGTCTTTAGTATAAGGTAGTTGATAAGTACTTTGTAAGTTTAGGGACTGATAACCCCGTAGTTAAGTCCAATAAGCTTAACAAGCATTTGAATTTGAATTTTTGAATGACTGCAGATTTGCACTGAATGTACTTAACGCTCCACCCCTGAGCTATCCCGACATTACTCACGGTCCGTCCTCACAACTTCAGTTCTGCCAGTACCTCGCCTCCTACTTTCCAAACTTGGCCGCTTGACTGCGAAAGGCAAAAGTCCCAGGTTCGAGTCTTGAGGAAATGCTTCAGTAGCTTTCCAATGTGCGGATGTGTGCGATAGTGCATTAAAACGATACTATCCAGACATCCACATTGTTGAAGGCTTAGAAAGATGTGGTTGCGTCAGACGACTTTTATACTGGTTACGTCACGGTATAATAACAGAGCGCTCTACGGTGCTTTGCTGCTGAGCGCGCGATTGCTCCCCGTTGCAGGTTCCAGTCCTCCCTCGGGCATTGATGTGTGTGTGTGTGTGTATGTTTGTGTGTGTGTGTTGTCCTTAGATTAGATAGTTTAAGAAGTTTGTAAACGTACGGACTGATAACCACAGTAGTTAAGTACCATAGTTGTACTAACATTTGATATGTTCCGAGGGGACTGAGGCGCTCCAGTCACGGTCTGCACGGCCACTACGGTCGGGGGTTCGAATTCCCCGTCGGGAATGAATATTTGTGCCGTCTGTAGTATTAGCTAGTTCATAAGTAGTTTGTAAGGTTAGGGACTGATGACCCCGTACTATTTGGCCACGATAACTTGACGATTTTGTTGGTCCTGCCACAAGCGGAGAAAATCGACACCAGTTGAAAGTTATTCTTTTATTTACATGCGCTGCCAACCTTACAATGGCCCTTGACACGACATTGTTAGGGTAACGGTCCCAACACTGCAGCAAGCAGCCGTTCGTGCAAGACAGCTCCCAGCAGCCACCGCGCGAATCGTCAAGTTATCGTGGCCAAATAGTAGTTAAGTCCCATAAGCTATACAAACATTTGAACATTTTTGAATTTGAGCCGGCCGCGGTGGCCAAGGGAACTGCGGCGCGCTAGTCACGGTCTGCACGGCCACTATGGTCGAGAGTTCGAATTCCCCCTCGGGCATGGATATTTGGGCCGTCCTCAGTATTAGCTAGTTCATAAGTAGTTTGTAAGTTTAGGGACTGATGACTCCGTAGTTACGTCCCATACGCTCTACAAACATTTGAACATTTGCTACGTCGTGGTCTATGCAACCGGTCAGTCCTTATAGCCTATTACGACCGCTGTTGACCGGCCACGCAAAGCTGCGAGGCGAATCGTCTCGCAATGTTAAGTTGCGCACGGCAACCCGCCACCGTCTAACTTGTAAGTGGAGCGTTAGCTTACGTGTTTCTTAGTTATTTTTGCCACGTTTCAGAATCCATAATACTTAAAATAGGAATGAACGTAAGTTTCATCTTTACGACAACTGCATATGTGATTCATATATAAAAACGTTTTACAACAATAAAGTAATTGTTGTCACGTTATTGTTACATTCCTAAATCCACTTCTGATATTCAGCTAGAAAGTGAACAGTAGTTCACTCAAATCCCATATGAGGTACTTGAGTGTCGCGTTCGAAAAATAACGCTTACTTCACCGAATTTTAACTCAAAAAATAGTAGTCATTTCAGGGATACATTCATGACAGTTGTTTTATTTTATATTAACTGGTACATACAGAAACTATTAATTATTTAAAAAAAATAGTAGGTCAATTTCCTCAATGTTTGTTCTATTTGAAATGGTATAGCCCATACCAAGATTTGCCTCATATACAGGGCCATCTATTGATAAAGATAGAAATTATTATTTGTACTTTTGGTTTATACCATTGCGTTTCCCCCTTCGTCAACTATATTCAGCTCAAATGTGCAATTACAGCATTTTGAAAGTAGGATTTGAATTATGGGCAGCCTGCATTATCTAAGACGTGTACTACGGTATAAAGAATATTAAAATGTGCAAATAGATCTATAAACTAGGGCAAAAATCATGAAAGAGAGACAAGAAGGTGATACCCCGACGCTCTGAAATCGGTCGTCAACAGGAATAAAAATATTTGTGCTACCTTCGTATAATACTAGTTAAAAAGAGAAAGGATTGCCCGCGTGTGTTATAAGCCAAATAAAAGAACAATTTCAAAGAAGATTCACACATTGTTTTTGGAATAGGTACAAATCAAAGTACATGGTTGGGTGGAGCTGTGACAAATATTCATATGGATGAGATCATACACAATAGAAAAAAAATTATATCAGCAGTCAAGGAATGCCAAACCTATAAAAGATCTAGAACAATTTGTCAAAGAAGAGAGCTCATTCCCAGATATGAATGATTTCTGGAGGAAAAAATATTAATAATAATTAAAAAACAGCATAGCCCGCAATTGTAACGAATAAAGAAGTAAAAATATGTTTATTTTTTAAGAACTGTACTACATCTGTCTCATGATGTCACTGGTAGATTCGAAGATCTTCAGTACTGCCGTAGCGTACGGTACGCCGTGTTACATATCTCTTGATTACGCAGCCTCAATTTATCGACAATAATTCTCACCGGCGCAACGTACACTCGTACGAAAACTTCTGTAATGGACCGAGCCGCCGTCACAAACAGCGTAGGGGTTTCGCGCTCGAACAAATTGTAATAATTTGCATTTTAATAAAAATCCTTAAGCTACGCCGGCTAGTCCGCAGAAGATGGCATTCATGAGAACCAAAATAAAACGATATAGAGATTGTTTTGTCCTACGCAACGAACTTATTTCCCTCGCCATATTTGCATTTATATTGGTAAGGGACAGAGCTGCGTTCGTTACAGAAATGCGTTACGAGCTTTGCCGGTTTTAACGGCAGACTTCCAGTGCACCGGCATCGCACGCACGCACGCACTCAAAATCTGCACCTCGCTTCCGCGCTCAGTGTTTGCGTGAACCCTGAGCACTGAGCCACGGGTGCTCTTAGTGAAGCCGACAAAGGAGGGAAACTTTATTTTACGGCGTCCTTGCTAATTAATTAGCCTCCTGAAGTGTTCGCCGAAAACCAACAAAGTTAAATTAGAAATTTTCCGTAACATTAAAGTTTGGTGGGCCACGTCCGCTCCAGTAACTCATCAAAGAATTGAAGCAAACAAGTTACGCAAGTAGATAAGAATTATGAAAACTGCGTTAAAATAAACAGGTCGTGTAGCCAGTGATAGTCTTGCATTTACAGAGCACTTTTTGCGAGATCTTCTCTTTAATAGATTAAGAAATCGGCGGTTTATTTTCCGATCCTTCTACATCGATTCCAATGTAGCTATTTGCTTTATTCAAACAGGCCGACAGTTGCGATTTTCAGCTGTTCTCGTGACTCAGTTAAGTTGAAATATGTACATGCGCGCCATCTCTGAGGCAATGAGTAGAACTGCATCTCTCACAGTGCAGCCTGGAGGGATTCAGGCGAAGCATACGAATTCTCTGCACTGTGCTGCGCTCTGGCAGCCGCTTTGCGAGCCAATTGCTCTCACGTTGCAGACTACAGATGGCACTGAATTCCTTTGGCGATTTGCCACAACTGAAATGGCGCGAAATTACGACATTTGATACGCCAAACGTCTTTGCTGTTCTAGAGAAGAGCGTTATTTAGCTATTCGTCAATCGAAGTCGTGAGAAGATAAATAATAATAGCAAGAAACTGTGGAAAATATAACTGCGCATTATGGAACATGGCAATTGGTTCAGAAACAGGAAATTGTGGGGTTAACGACATGGGCACTTACCAGTCATTTCTATATAACCTGCCTGCATTACTCTGGTGGCTGAGAATAGAAGTGTGGCGTGCCTTCACAGTCATGTGTTTTGCACATGATTTTGCATTGTGCACCATGTTGTAATCAGTCACACGATTTTCCATCAGTTAGTATTTGTCGAATAATTGCTATATTACCTCTGTATTTGAAGTTTATGTCAATATGCGAAGTAATAGACTAGCGTAAGTACGGAATCGAAACATATTCCTTTCTCGTTTTCTTGTAATACTTCACAGCAGCCATGTTGTAATTAGTCAAGAAACAGAATATGAGAATATGAACACCTTTGGCTGGCACACTCAGAAATCACACGATTACACGATAAATCACACAAATCAAAAACTGTCAATTGAACCAACTCTCCCCTCCCCCCAATCCTGGACACAGAAAAAGAGTTTATATTCATAGCCTGGAACTGGGTATTAATTTGTACTTTGACGTACCTTACATATATTTGTAATATTATTTTAGTGATGTGCCGTAGTTTAAATAAATAAATAATACATTGTCAAAAAAATAATTCTCCACAACAGCGGCAAACGCCTGCTAGCGTACCAGTGTCGCTTTGCTACCTAATTATGCTTCATACGTATTTCCATAAGTCGGGAGTCTTCGTGAATAAGACATGTTTTCAACTGATGCCAGCCAGAACGTTCGAACAGTTCATTTGCAGTAACTCTGAGAATCTGTGTTCAGTATTAATCGACAAGGCATTTAGCGGTTAATGAGAATGCAGATATTCCTAGGGTTGCCAGATCTCCGGGCGCCGCCCTGAGTGCCCGGGTTTGGAATGAATTCTCCGGGTCTACGGGCCAATGACTCTCGTCTCCGGGCTTGAATGTAACCTTTATCTTAACATTTTTGTTAATTATTTTTTTACGACGCTTTTTAAGTACTATACTCATATAGCGACGATCTACATCGAACTTAACGTAACTTAAACTAAGGACGAACACTACATCCATGCCCTGGGGGGATTCGAACCTCTGGCGGGAGCAGCCTCGCGCACCGTGGCAAGACGTCTCAGTGCGCTCGGCCATTCCCGGCCGGCTCCTCTCTAGTAATTATGAATAACTTTATATAAGTGTCAATTTCTTATTACAACAAAACGCTACTTTTCTATTCTTCCTCTGAAAACTTTTCGCTGTTGCGTCGGTAGTAATCGGCTAGCGCATTATTAAGCAAACACTGTTGCGGCAACGTGTCAAATGGCGACGTCTATTATTTGTGTTCGTTCGTTCATGGTTTGTTATCAGTTTACCGGCAATTTTTGGAATACTCGGATCGTGTGTGAACAGACAAGCTTACATTAACTCAGATTAGTGAGTAATAACAGTGAAATGAAGAGACGGTATCTAAGTTCGTTCCGTGAAGAATGGATGCAGGAAGAAAATTATAAAGAGTGGCTGCTAAAATTTATTAGTTATTTGGCGCTCTTGTTGGTGACCAGTTTGCGGAGTCTCAAGCGGCAAGTCTTCCAAGGCGCAGCTGTCGATGTGACCAGCTTTGATGCTGCCGCCACTTCTGCTGCCACGCCGACTGAAGTGAGCCGATTGTTGATCCACAGCAACTGGCGGCCTGGCCGTTCAGCTGTGGCATGTGAAGGCCACCCCCCTACCAATGTTCCACGGGGGGGAGGGATACTTGCTGGGAGGGAGGAGATGATTAGTTTTTTCTTTTAGAATTTACGTGTAATCCTGGTTGGAGGGGGGAGGGGGACTTGGTCGCAGTTGCAGGGGGGGGGGGGAGTCATTGGCCAAGGGGGACGGGGCACGTCTGGTCTCCGGGCCTGCCTCGAGTTCAATCTGGCAACCCTAGATATTCCTGCTCCATCTGGGTCTCGAACAATTCCTATTTCCTACTTCTTCTCGAAACGTTAATTCCACGTGTCTTTTGTGCCATGGCAGCTGATCGTTTCATCGCGCCTGAGTTGATAATGCAAGAGAAACCCTCCAGCAGATGCGTCACCTTTCGTTCTACCACGAGTCGCGATGTATCTTCTGGATACATGCAATGATTTTTGTGGATGTGTGTTTCTTTACAGCTTCTTTTTTTATTAATTATAGTTACTTTTATTGTTACAGATTTGGCAAATACAGAAGTGAACATCAGGTTGATTACACTTTCAAATTAACAGAAATATTTAACATATTGTACTGGAGAAGTACATGAAATTTTTTTACGACTTGATATAATTATAGATTTAAATAAATTATTGAACTAATCAAAGCATGTTTCTGTGCACTGATTTCTCTACACAGAAAGACATTGTTCAGAAGTTATTTTGTTTGCTTTTGCAAACAAAGATGTTTATAGCTTATTTCACATGCATACTTGCTGAGGCAAGTCTTTTTTGTCTCTTTGTAACATGACTGGCACCTTTTCCTTTTCTTGTTTCCTGATTCCAAGGATAGTTCAGTGTTTTCTTCCTCTTTTCCTTTAGGTTTGTACTTTAAGAGCTCTGCTTTTGAGATAATCCTGCAGTAGAGTCAAAGTTTTGAGGTTCTCGCGCCTGTTGGGTATTTATTCTTGTTGCCCAATGCCTACAATGTTGAACACACACACACACACACACACACACACACACACACACACACACACACAAAAAAAAAAAAAAAAAAAAAAAAAAAAAAAAAAAAAAAAAAAAGAGTACACACAAGTCATCTTCTTGTTCACCTAGCTACATTGTAAGTTGCACAGAGTTTGTCAATTACATCAGGTCCAAATTTGGTGTCATTATAGAGTAAAAAATTTCTGCTTTTTCTTTCTCTCTCTCTCTCTTAACCTTCCGAAGAAAGCTCACTTGATACATGCTTTCTCGAAAGGAGGACTACAGTTCTCCGTTTTTCGGGACATACGACACAAGTGTGTAATTCTTGCTGTTGCCAAATATGCTATCATATTGCTGTCTACTTTTTGGTGCTACGAAATTTGAGGGCACTTCCTTCTCGTTTTTTCCAATTTTGCCTACAAACGACAAACTCCTTTTTTGCAGTTCACTTACTAACTGCACACTAGTGAACCGGTTATTTGCCGTAACGTTTCTACCCGTCCCATATACTGATTCGGCACTTCTCAGAACTACTTTTGGCCATGTTGTTATTCTGAAGGGGGCCTTCTGGCTGTAATGCACAACATATATCCAATTTGTAAGTATCATAAAGCTTGGCATCACATAGGCAGAAAATTTTGATGCCATATTTAGATTGTTTGAATGGTATGAACTGGCGAAATCCACACCGGCTTTGAAATACTGGTAGCTACTCATGAACTGTGACGTTTTGACAGAGGGAGTAGTGTGTCTTGCAGTTATTCAAATACACAATGAACATTATCCTTTACTTCTGCTAATTTGTCTATCTTGCGCCGTCCTCGTCTTGTGGTTACATCACCAAAACGAATACATCTAATTAGGAAGAGTATGTATTAATTTGTTCAGTGTTTTGTTTTGCTGTTGTGAATATGTTTTGTTGTTAATGATCAATACGTTATAGTTTGATTAACCGATAATGCGTTGTAAATGAACAAAAATGTTTAAATGAACTATTCCGGATAAGGATGTATAATTTACTTTCATTCACTTCAGTGAACTGTAATTCATTTGCACTCACTGAGATCTTTCCTCCGTTGGTAGTGCCTCACCGCCCACCAAAGATCTAAGGGTCCATAGTTTGGTACTCCTAATAATAAACTGTAGGAACTGCGTCAGACTCGAAGTCCGAAATAGTTCCGTTAGTTCACTTAGTACAGTTCAAGCACTAGTTCCGATGAGAAGACCGAAACAGTTCTAACAGTTCTGGCAGTTTACTTACAAGGAGGCATCACGCCAATAAAATTATTGTAATCCCTGTATTTAAATGTGGTGAAATAAGAGGTGAAGATCTTTTTGAAACTATGTCGCTATTGCGGCAGGTTCGTAACTAGAACTAGGAAACTTGATATATTCTTTCTCAATATAATAAGAAAGTCGAAAGTATGTGGAAGTTGAACACGAACGGGGATGCAGTATTGGGTGATCTTTTTATTTTATTTTATTTATTTATTTATTTTTGTATACAAATTATTGAAGAATTACTGAGGCATTTTTAAAACTACATTATGAAAACGGGTGTTTCAGTTTTCAGTTAAAAATAAATTATTACGAGTGATTACTTTTGTTCCACATTAGGTTACGGTAGCAGACGCTAATCGTTCATCCGAGACGAAAATTGAATAAACGAATTTGTAGAGGAGAAAATTCTCTACAACCTTGGTCTTTTATGCTTTTTCCAAAAATTCTACCGTTTCAGAGATACATACAAAATTAAAGGCGGTTTGACACTGACCATTGAATTAAAAAACACGAAAAAGATATTAAAATAATGGTTTAATGGTAGAAAGTTTAAGAGTTTCTTTGTCAACGTTACAGTATGAAATGTCAAATAAGTTTGATTTTGTGTTGAAATACAGATAGGTTGAATATTACGAGTTGAGTGCATAGATATTGTCACATTAGTAGATTCGTAATCGTATCGTCCATAAACGTTTTAACATGAGAAATGATTTACAACCTGATTTGTTCAAGAGAAATTTACCATTAAATCGGCGGCTCTGCGCAGAATTTTACGAGTGGGCCTTCAATTTTTTAGCAGACTTAGATCATTCTATTCAATCGAAAAGCGACTTTTACATTGTTGGAGACTAGGTATTACATCTCGTTATAAACGCGTATTCATTGCTACTCTGCCTTACTTGTAATTAACATGTTATTCTCAAGTATCCTATATCCAAATGTATATGTGCAGGAACCTGGCCTGTTAATATGAACAATTTCTTGGCACGTTATACACGGTCACTTCAGTTATTTGCAACTATGCGTTTACTTACTTAAAACTGGGAGGTAACCACAAAAATGTGTTGGTATTCAGTCCTATATGTTTTGTAAAATTAGGTACGAAGTAGTTTCAAATGACAAAGTTGCAATACATTAAAAAAATCGTAAAAAATAAATAATATAAAATCAAATATATAAAATACTAAATAATGTTACATTATTTACATTTTTATTATTTTGTCCAAAATATTTGGAAAAAAAACTAACTAAAAGCTACAGGAAAACTTTGTGGGTTGTAAAACACGCCAGTACGATTTTTTTTCTAGGAAGTGAAGAAATGTGGCTCATCATCGCTGACCAACCCGCTGAAGAGAAACTTAAAATTTGGAGAGATTACTGCTGAGCATCTGCTAAAGGCATCTCTTCAGGTGAACGTTTTGTCATTTTACCCTATTGGTTATGAGATAAAGGATATAAGTCTCTTTGAAATACTTAGCTATTGAGGAGGTGTTGCCGCTAGATCTACAATTATTCGTGCTATACTCCGTCGACCTGTCTCCATACGGTAAACGCGCCTAAACACGCGACGAGGGGTGGACAAAACAGGAGACGTCTCCCCAGTGTTGAAGCTACCGTTTCAGGTTAATGGCAGTCCCGTGTGTGGGTATGTAGCGTTGATATTAGAAGCTGGCTGTAAACTTCACCTTGGGGAACTAGTTGCTGAAGGAGTAATTTTCTCTGTTCCCAACCATTAGAATAGTTTGTCCTCCTGTTTTTTCTTTTCGTTAGTATTTCGTACGAGTGAACTCGTTATGTCATCCTCCACGGATACGCACTGAGCGAGCGCACCCGTTTTGTCCACCCCTGGCCACGCATTCCGGCATGTGTACAGACTGTCGGTGAACGGAGTATAGTCTTCTCGACACCATAAATTACGGTGTACCTGTTTCTGCATTTTTGAAATTTAACCCATAATGGGACGATGCGGTGGGAGGCAATTTCTGGGAAAATAAGTTGTCATTAATGAACTAATAAAGCACTGTTAAAACTGCGCTCACTAAAGTGGGTAGTTTAATTTTGATAGACATTCGCAATTTTTTTGAACAAATAAATGAATAAAATGTGAAATAAAGCAAACTACATAATTTATTTGAAGTAGTTCGTCGAACTAGTTCAGTGAGAAGAACTAGCTAATGAGGAATGTTACCTTAAATGTAAGTTCTTCTTAATAATCAAACGTTTTTCCATTTACATAAAAAAATACGGTAAAAGCCCGTAGTATACCAGAAACGCATGATTATTTGATAATATAGCCACAACGTAGTTCCAGAATCAAAATTATAGGTGTATTGTGAATGTTGTACCCCCTCCCCCCCCCCCTTACAAAACTGGAAACTTCGCGCAGCACTACTGTTCAAATGTGCGCAACCAGACTGATGTGGTCATTAGTTGCAAAATACTTAAATTACCACACACACACACACACACACACACACACACACACACACACACACACACACACCAATGCTCGAGGGAGAACTCGAATCTTTGGTGGGAACGGCCGCCCAGTCCTAAGCACGAGGCCGCGCGGCAATAAACACTAATACTTACAAAAGATGTTTTAGTGTGAAGGGAGGGGGGAGGATAAAAGGGGAAGGCAGCAAACACGTAGTGAAAAGAGAGGGTTGTGAAACGAAAATGCTCACTATCCCGATTAATTTAACCCATAAAACCGGAAAAACTACAGCAACGTTAGGGATAGCGGTACGGTTGTAATGAAACTGTGATAAGTCCTCATAGATCCCGTTTCAAGGTCAATATTGGAGAAAAATTGTTTTTTTGTTGACAGTCAGTTTTGTGATCCAAACAGCTCCGAAAAAGTTGTGGATTATGTAAATCAAAAATGAAAATATCAGTCGCGATCGCAGAATGTTTTTAATGGCGTGATCAATTTTGATTTAATCGGAGATCGTTATCACATCGATTCGAATCAGTCTGTTGATGATTTAAGAGTAGATCGAAAGCAGTCACATCATTATCAAATAAATTATAAAAAAAAAACATTTTGTTACGGTGACTGATATTTTCATTTCTGAACCGTATACCTACTCGCTGACTAATGGGAAACTATTGCCGCTCGGGAGTAGCCGAGTGATCTGGAGCGCCACGTTAAGGTACGCGCGGCCTCCCGCCTTGGAGGTGCGACTCCTCGCTCGGGCATGGATGTGTGTGTTGTCCGTAGGTTTGTTGAACTTCGTTTAAGTAGTTTGCAAGTCTAGGGACTGGTAACCACCGTAGTTTCGTCCCATAGAATTACAAAAATATGAACATTTCTATTTTACTAAACTATGTTTTCCAGTGGCATTGAATTTGGTAACTGTATGCAAGTATTGATTTTTCTTTCCTAATATTTACCGTTTCTAATAAAATTCATTCAGCATCTTATACATATACGCTGGTCCAAGCAATTAGGGGATCAGTTATCTAAGTTATGAAGTACTGTCATCGGCAGAATGAACTATTAAGGTTCGACGTCTTTCTGTCAACGGAGTGGAGACTACATCATTACGGAAAACGAGATAGTGATAATAACAGAAAGTTACTGCAGAGGGGTTTGGTGTTGACTTGCGTTTACAAGGTAGTGCAATGCAGCAACAACGTGACTTACCCGAAACTAAGGATGGAGGGCAGTAGGAAGAATGGAAGCAGGACAGTCACGGAGGGAGGTGGCTGCAGTTATAGGTGTGTCAAAAAGTGTAAATGTTTGTAGAACTTATGGGACTTAACTACGGGGTCAACAGTCCCTAAGCTTACAAACTACTTATGAACTAACTAATGGCACAAATATCCATACCCGAGGGGGGATTCGAACCCCCGACCGTAGTGGCCGTGCAGAATGTGACTGAAGCGCCTTAGTCCCCTCGGCCACCGCGATCAGCCCAAAAGTGTAAGTTACAGGACCTGAACAGGATTTCAGATAACAGGCTCGGTTAAAATAAGGTAAGGCCAGAGGTGCCCTTCACGTTTTGTAAATTGTTTTATAAAGCCCCGCCCCCCCCCCTCAGGCTGGTTGCGCAAGGCCAAGGACGCTCATGGGTTACATCAGCAAGACATTACCATTATTTCCGGTTAACAGCCCATCGAGACAGAAGGCTGAATTCAGCTCAGTTGCAACGTACCCTCCAGGTAGCAACACGACCGCAATATTTACATAAACAGTCCAAAATCACTGTCGGGAATGTGGCCTTACGCACGGAGACATGTTGTCTGTCCCGTTGGAAACACGATGCCATTTAGCTTGCAGAAATTGGGCAGAGGAACGTCAGGATTGCAGTCGTAACGAAAGGCGCCGGTTTGTGGTCACAGATGAGTGAAGATTTTGTGTTCCGCCGGACAATCTTGGTTCCCTGATCTGGAGAGAACGTGGAATTCGGAACAATCATGTGTATGTGCAGCCAACATCACCATATCGTGGTGATGGACGAATAGTGTGAGCAGGAGTCAGTATTGGCAGATCTGCGGACCTCTACGTTGTTCATAATGGCGCTTTGACTACACAGAGGTTATGCCCTCTGTCTTTCCATGACGCGATTTATACATTGAAAATTATATAAGAATAAAAAAGAAACAAATATTCTCTCGACAGTCGAATTTTATACAGATAATGTATCAAACAGTTCGAATTTTGCAGATACAGTATCACATATTGACTCTGTAAAATTTAAGCTACATGTGATAATCATATATATTATTTCTCATCGGTGTTGTTTGTGGGTACACCATATCCCTCGTATTACGTATTCAAAATTAATGATTGAGGTATCATTTTCAATGGTTCTTTAGTTCTCCACTAATGACGAAAAATAGACAGATAGTTTACAGTTATGGTTTTCACAAAAAACTTTTATTTTGAAAAAAAAAAAAAAAAAAATGGAGTGTTCGACAATCTAATTGTGTGAATGTGTTTCTTTTTCTGGTGAAGGCGATGGCCTAAAATTTAATTTCTGTGGAAGTGTTTGTCTATTTTCTGAGCCTGTTAGCAGCTCAGCGAGCCTCTTTACGGTGAGTTGTTATGTATGCTCTACGTGATGGAATTTTTTCACTGTTTTCCCCGAAATCAGCGTTGAAAACACTATAAAAATCACTTATTAAATTTGAAACAATTTTTATGTCGTAGACCTGTGTTATTACAGCATCAACGTCTACGTCATATCATCTAAAATATGCGTCCATTCGTGAACTGCCATAAGGTCAATATAGTCCAGGGCCGGCGCAAGGCAAGTGCGAAACGTGCGGCCGCACGGGGCGGCACTTTCCGAGGGGCGGCACTTTCCGAGGGGCGGCAAATATGCCGGCCACCATTTTTTTATACAAAAAATGACAAACTCAGCATTCATGCCCAAGAGGGGGATTCGATACCAAACCTCGGAGGGAGCGCTTCGGGAACTGTGCCATGGCGCCTGGACTGCCTGCCGGCAACCCCTGTTGTACTAGGGGAGGGCTGAGGACTGATTTCTTCCTCACCACTGTGGCAGCACCGTCGTGATTACGCCAGAGGAACAGAGTGGGGGAAGCAGTCTGGTGTACACGCCGGTCAAATTAGAATGAATGTTTGTCAAGCTTATGGGACTTAACTACGGGGTCATCAGTCCCTAAACTTACAAACTACTTACGAACTAGGACGGCACAAATATCCATGCCCGAGGGGGGATTCGAACCCCCGACCGTAGTGGCCGCGCAGACCGTGACTGAAGCGCCTCAGTCCCCTCGGCCACCGCGGCCGGCCCGGTCAAATTGTCTAGCTACCTTGCACGCCAGTATTCTTATGAGTGGAGCGCTGCCAGCCTGTTACGCGCCGTGCGTTTACGCACCACTAATTTTGCAGAACTCGAAATCTAATTTGGAAATTCAAATGCAATATTCGATACTGCGGTTACGTGTTAAGCCTGAAGCAATTTTGTGAAGCCCTTCAAAGGTAGTTTCCGAGTGTTTTATTCTTCCCATATTATGAAAAAAAAATGGTTGAACATTACTACACTCAAGCATGTCAAACACCTCCAATGGCTAGAAGTATTACGAATGGTAAATACGCTGCTAGTAATTACAAGGGATAAAGATATTGCTAGTAAGCCTGACATAAGTTGCGTTTCGACGTAATTTTGAAAATGTTTGCTATCTGTTTCTGAGTGACAATCTGACGTTTTGGTTTTTGAGCCGTGAAACACCTGTCTCCACCTGCATGAACAACAATCAAACTCTGACCGACACTTTTGTTTGACAATACTACTCGCCCACTATCACTTTGCCAACATTTATTTACTGTATAATGCAATCCATGTTTCATCTAAGTAAACTACTGGTCACTTTGATTCTGATGAACACCTGAGAAAGTATGGTCTTTTAGCAACAATGCGGAATGCCCTCTCGTCCGCACAAAACAAAACGTTAATTTTGACACCTTCTAAAACGAAAAGAACATCGCTTCTAAGGGTTTCCTTGCTAGCTTTGAATCTCATTTCTGTTTGACAAAATTTGTGCAGTTTTCGCAAATTTCGTATTCCTTTCTATTGTTCGTAAAGCCATAGAAATAGCTGCCTGATAATACATTTATCCATATCGTCGGTCACATACTTATTGTGAGCTTGTTGCTTCTTCTTCTTGGGCGCTAGTTTAACTGTAGCCTCGTCTCGTGACCTAGTTCCTGACACTGCCGCGTCACCACTTCGCCTTTCCAGACAATAAGTATTGTTGCGTCCTCTACAACGAAAACTGCAGAATTCGTTCGGTAGTTGGCTGAGGGAGTAAAGATTGGTCAGAAGCACATTCATTGCGTTTCGTAAGAACAGAAGAATTGGTGCGTACGAATATCTTGCAACTTGCAATGTAATAGGTAAGTGCTTTTCATGCAACGTACAATTAGTATTGCGCATGCACGTTACTCATAAGTTACAACTATTTTTCTATGACCTGTTACTTCAAAAATTGGCAAGTCAGCAAATGAGCACTCGTCGTCCCAATAGCTAGAATGAAAATAAAGCGAAGAAAAGTGAAGTGATACGGCGATGACTAATTTGTTACCCATTATTCCATAATCAGACACGACAGAACTGACACATGGAAATTACGACACATGTCGAGTGTCAGTTGTTTGCAATGAACAACGCAGTGCAGTGAGTTAATAAATTTCGACTAGCATTAGTACCCGTCGATTCCCGGGGGTGTATTTATTGCATTATTATGTTCCTCCATCTCCTTATTCTTTCTCTCTCCACTGTCTTCCGCCCAACTCTTTGACCGTTTCACCTGCGTCTGTAGTGAAATTCGATCTGAAATTCAATTTCACGCGGCTCAGTTCTAATGACTTCATCTCCTGAACAGTGTCTCCTACAGTAACATAATTTTCCGTTTACGTGCAGTGGAATATCGGAAAATTTTCTGCGAAGTGGGTTGCAAAAAAAAGTTAGTAGTAAAGATGAAATAAATTAAAATATGTTGCGTGATGGTGAGTTTTTTCATACAACGCATTGTCTATGACGTCATATATCCTGAACTATGTTTTTACTACGATATAATTTTGATGATACATTCGGTGTTATATGTTCATACAGTCTGCAAAATGTGACACGAATAGGTTTTGTAGGGAAGACGTCTTAATTAAAACCTCTTCCATGGTGCGGTGGTTTCCGAAGAACCTAGTTGCCTATGGGTTCATACCTCCTTAACTACCATGATATAATTTTGGAGCTAAATTCAGGGATATATGTGGATAATGTTAGAAAATTATAAACAAGTAATAAATTAAAAAGTCACGCCTGATGCTGTAGTGCCACTGAACGCTAATGTAAGCAGATGGTAATTTTCGACGCCTGTAAGTGACTATCATGACGTATCTCTTGAACTAAGAGCCGTACAATGGTATAATTTCGTATGTTCATTGTGCCCTATATGTAGATACTGCCAGCAAAGTGTGTTTCAACCAGAATTAATAGTTAAAAAGTAATAAATTAAAACGTCGTAGCACTTGCGTAAGTTTAATCGAATTAATAGCTAAAATGTAGTAAGAGAAAAACAGTTTTCCTTTAATCATTTTGTGGGGGATGTCGGCGAGAATAAGTTGTGTAAAGGTTTGAAACTGCATGCGATGTTTTTTGGACATAGCTTTTATCATTTTCTAGTGATGGATGAACAATTTTGAATATCTGAGTGCAAAATGTTCAAATGTTTGTTAAGCTTATGGGAGTTAACTGCGGGGTTATCAGTCCCTAAACTTACAAACTACTTATGAACTAACTTATACTAAAGACAACACAAACATCTATGCCCGAGGGAGGATTCGACCTCCACCGGGGAAGGGCCTCGCGCGTCGGAGCATAACGCCTCAATGCGCTCGGCCACTCCGGCGCGGCTATTTGACTGCCGTCGGCTTCAAGACAAACTCACAGTTTCTATGTAGTCTTGTCTTACCGTTTTCAGCTTTACATAAAATTACACCTCTTAATGAGTAGAAAACGACAGCATTTATTTTCTTCGAAATCGGTCGATAACTATGCGAAGTACTGAAAATCAAACTTTTCTTCGTCTTGGAAGCTGTTAGGTAGCACACACACATCCATTTTACTGTATATACAGATTTACTTTCAATTCAGTTCTTGATTACGTAATTGTGAATTAAAAAAGTTATGAAAAATGAATAGAGCTTCATCCCACTTGCTTGCTGTTATGAGAATCTTCTCGTTATCTGCGTAGAATGTTGACGCTATTATAAATCGCCTCGTCTCTGCTGCGCACTGCTTCTGAAATAGCGCGCTCAGAAGAATGTTATCAAAATTTACGAAATTGAGCCTTAGTGAAGCATGAAGTCAGACCCTCCCAGCGGGCTGCATTTTCCTGAAATGTTTCCTTCGCTGTTATAAGAGAAGTAAGAAAACGAAAATATCTTTAGACGGGTAGAGAAAAACTAAGTTTCACAGGGTGCACAAAAGCCCAACTAGAGAGAAGGATGTAAGTTTATTTTAATGTATTATTAGATAATTTGGTTTGCAGAAATTAAATTTTTTCAGGTACAGCCAATTAAGAATACTGCTTATTATGGTGACAACAAGCTCTCATTCTTCGTAAAGTATTTGATTCAGAAAAACATAATTTTGCTACATAATCTATACATATTACAAAATGTATCTGGTGTGTGTTTGGGGGGCGGCGATATCAGTCAAACTTGGTACACATGTTCCTCACTATCAGAAAACATAGTTCAGGAGTTAAGACGGCATAAGGAATGAAGTTCACTAAAAACCGCCACCCACATCATGCGATAATGTTCCATAACTGCTCGTAAACTAATGAACCGATTTTAACAGAATTTTGTACACATTTGTGCCTTCAGGACACAATTCATATGAGGGTAAAAACCACCTACAATACATATTTATGTTATTTATTTATTTATTTAAAATGCCCCATTACATAGTAATATTACACGTAATACTACAATAAATATGTCAGGAGACGTGAAGTAATAAACAGTAAGCGTCACAAAATATGCCCATCATGCTGCGTGTGATAAGAATTTTTTCATCCACTATTGCAAATAAAAACACTTAGCCAAATTGTATCTCATTGACAATCCCAACAAAATTATGAAAAGGAAAAGGTTTATAGCTTACAATTTTTCGCTGTTCGTGCAGCCACGAAAGTGCAAATCGTAAGACTATAACTTATTAGAACGTTAATATATTTTTTCAGCATTCGTCTGTGCGTGTATTTTTCTGCTACAAAAAACAGGTTGAACCCAAACGGAACTAACTAGTAGTTAGAGTACAATTTTAAATTTAAGTTTTTGTACGGTATTAAAAAGCCTTCTTGCTACTTTCCTTTACTTTTTTCTTTAAGAAATTGGCAAATCAGGGACGATGAAAGCGAAATGAACACTGACATCAACAGTTAGTTTCACGTAATCCTTCTTTACAGGCTGGATCGAAACATGTCCGACGGCAGAAAAAGACTGTCTGACAGTGAATATAGGAAAAGACGGGCGCTGAAGGAAGATGACGATAAGAAGCAGAAGGATGCACTACAACGATATTTCAAGCCAAAGAGAGAACGACCTATCAGCGGCGAGGGTGGAATAATAGATACTGAAAGTACAGAAACTGGTGGAGCTACTGCAGCTACATCTTTATCTTCAGGACATGACAAGAAAGTTGACGAATACGGTACTGCGACCACCGCATACAGTAGCAATGCGACGTTGGGTCATCCACAACATGTTCAACAGACTTCGCCTGCACTCAAGACCTGCTTTGCAACGATAGCTCCGAGATTAAAACATCAGGCAGAACTGAAATTAGGCGACCTGATTCGGAAAATACCAGAGGAACATCAGCCGAGTTACTCACCACCGGAGAAGGGACTGAAGGCGAGCCTAAACTGGAAGAGACAGTTGACTCAGATCCCTGAAGATGGCCGGAAATAATTACCGACTGCATTCGAACGACGTTGGTCATGCGAGGTCCTCCCGAGCGCATTAAGGAAACTGAAGAATGTCCTAGAAACGCGGACAACCGGCGTTTCAGCCCTGTGCACTACAGCTATTCTTTGAAGAATTTAGAAAAGCAGATAGATTGGTTGGTGTACTCAAAGAACAAGGATGCTGTGTTCTGCTTTTGTTCCAAACGCTTTTCGTCATATACAGTAAAAATTGCAAAGAACGGTATAACTGACTGGCGGCACCTTGCTTCGTAACCCGAAAGTCACGGGAAGTCTACCGATAATTTGTATTCACATAACAAGTGGATCGTGTTTTCTGAGGGGATGATAAAGTCACAAACTGTCGACGCCCATCATGAAAGGATTCTGAATACTGAAAGCGAACTTTGGAAAAATGTTCTTGGGCGCTTAATAGCAATAATTCATTTCCTGGGTCGACAATGTCTGCTTTGAGAGGAAGTAGAGATACACTCTTTCAGCCTGACAACGGAAACTTCTTAAAACTCGTTGAATTATTTGGAAAGTTCGACACTGTGATGGTGGAGCACCTGCACGGAACAAAGCAAGGTGAGAACAAGGATCATCATTATCATGGAAAGGAAACACACAATGTAAAAATTCGTCTTATTGGATCATCTATAACCAAAACATTCTATTAATGATGAAACCTGCAAAGTATTACAGTATAATTCTGGACTGCACACCAGATATTTCAAAAGTTGAGCAGATGACAGTTGTGGTACGTTTCGTCCAGGAGGCAAGACTCGACGGGGTAGACGACGTCCGAATTCGGGAGCATTTCCTGGGATTTCTTCCAGTGTCCGATTCTTCAAGCTCCACTTTGATGCAGGTCGTACTCAAGTTCTTGGAAGAAAAACACATCCTATTGTATAATATGAGAGGCCAAAGATACGACAATGGAACAAACATGAAAGGAAAGAAGTCTGGTCTCCAGAAAAGAATTTCAGATATTAACAAGAAAGCATTTTATGTACCATGTAGCAGTCACTCATTGAATCTTGTTGTCGACGATGCCGCTATGTCTTCTAAATACGCTGTTTCCGTGTTTTTGACAGTGAAGAGCTTGTATGATTTCTTCTCGTCCTCCGTTCGACGTTGGGATGTCTTGAAGAAGTACCTGCCGAATCTGAAATCTCATTGTGATTATTTTGATTTTCTCTACGAGATCGGCGAGCTGAAGAATGCACTTCCTGACAGCCTGGACACAAAGTGTAGAAACCTCGCAGCGAATTTGCAAGATCATGGGTCAAGCGACACTGGTAGACTAGAGTTGAGGGAAGAACTAAAAGTGCTTTCAACATTGTTAAAACCTCGAATAGGCCCAAAAGAGACTCTGAAGTTTATTGGAAGACATAATTTTTGCCCTATTGTCAACGTTGTTCTGAGAATTCTCCTAACACTCCCAGTGACAGTTGCGAGTGGAGAGAGGTGTTTCTGAAAACTGAAATTGATAAAGACATACCTCCGATCAACGATGAACCAAACTCGTTTGAATGATCTTGCAAAAATTTCGATTGAGCACGAGCTTGCAGAGGCGTTTAATTACACAGATCGTGCGAAAGAGCTTTCACAAGCAAAAGCCAGGAAGGTTAGATTTGTCTAGTATGTTTTTAAATTTTTATATTATGTTTTTTATTATTTTATTTATTTATTATTTAACATGCCCCATTACATAGCAATATTACATGTTTTGTATTATGTTCAGCGTCTTGGTTATTTACTGTGTTGCTTCTTATTTTTTCAACAATCAGTAGTTATTGTAAATATTATTGTTCAAACCAAATTATCGTTAAATTGTAAATATATTTTGTTTTTCGTTAAATACATTATCTGTTCACAACCATTGAAAAGTGTTTATTCACGTTACCTATAAGTTCATGCCACGCGGGATTAGCCGAGCGGTCTAAGGCACTGTAGCCATGGACTGAGCGGCTGGTCCCGGCGGAGGTTAGAGTCCTCCCTCGGGCATGGGTGTGTGTTTTTGTCCTTATGATAATTTAGGTTGAGTAATGTGTAAGCCTAGGAACTGATGACCTTAGCAGCTAAGTCCCATAAAATTTCACACACATTTGAACATTTTTGTAAATTCTTCAGCCAGGTTTGATTCCATTTTTCAGCTGATACCCAGCGACTGTCTTGTACAAATCTGTAGAGAATGTCACCAGTTACTTGATTTTATTTTCCACCTCTCAGTGCTTTGAGTTATGTTTATATCTACACCGTTATCCTGAACTTAGCTGTCAATATGATGGTTTAGATGTAAGCACATATTAAAAGCTTTGAGACTGGCCTAGGAAGATCTGAAAAGAAAAAAAAAATGCGATTGATTGCTGAGATATCCTACAGATTTGTTTAAATAAAATACCACAAACGTATAACGGGGGGCGGCAATTTAGCAACTCGCACGGGGCGGCACTTGGGCTTGCGCCGGCTCTGATATAGTCAATCGACTAAGATTGCTCATGTCTACTTTGCTGGTACGCTACGAATTCCAAAGGTCGGATCGGCTACAACAGTTACTGCGCTTACATTCAAACTGATAAGACCAAAGATAATTTCAGTGTATAAGAATTGGGCACCGAGTAGACAGACGTAGGTACAAACTCATTTGTGTAGATTAAACAAATACTTTTCTAAATAGTGTATTGCGTTGGTACCACTTCTAACATCCGCGTCCCCTGGTAATACGTCCCTAGTGCCTAAGCTCTCCTTGAGGGTCGCGCCACACAGTTTGGAAACCAATGGTCTATGCGATATCTTTACTCTGCATGTGCATCCGCTACGGAGATAACAAATCAAATAACTAGGTACATTTTTCAGCGGGTGGTTGCCAGCTAGGTGTTCGCCAGTAACGGCTAGATAGAGCCTCACAATTTCCGCGCTGTTATCTGCTGTGCTGCCTGGCGCCAGCGAGATGGCAGCACCTCCCAGCCTGAAGAGACTCCATTAGAGCCGCGCCGCGACGGGCCAGCCGTAAAACTCGGGGCGCAGGTGACGTCATCTCTGTGCGGTGGCGCCTCTGGCGGGCGTCCGCCCAACTACTAGCAGCAATCACGGCACCGTTCACAGCCTTCTCACTAACTGCTGCGGTTGCCTTTCACATTTTTCACTCGACAATGGCAAAGGTACCTACTCGCCGATAAGAAGTTTAACTGTATCTGGTTGCAAGCCGGACGCACGAAACAAATTCATCACGTATAAAACTGAACCTGTGAGAAATATTTCGATTAACATATTTGTAGATAAATACTAATTTACGCATTACATGAAGATACCGCCTACAGGAAAATAAAAGAGATGTTTGGAGACAAGAAAAACAGCTGTATGAATATCAAGAACTCATAATATATAGAGGACCTATACAAACGAAGTAAACTTGAATGCAGTATTCTAGAAATGGAAGACGAAGTGGAGGAAGATGAGATAGGAGATACGACACTGCGAGAAGAATTTGATAGAGCGTTGAAGGACTTGAGTCGAAACAAGACCCCTGGAGTCGATCATATTCCGTCTTAACTGATGATGTCGTTAGGAGAGCCAGTCGTGAAAAAATTTTATCACCTGGTATGCAAGTTGTATGAGACAGGGGAAATACCCTCCGACTTCAAGAAGAATATTGTAATTCCAATTTCAAAGAAAGAAAGTGCAGACAACTGTGCAAATTACAGCACTGTCAGTTTAATAAGTCATGGGTGCAAAATACTAACAAGAATTATTTACAGACGAATGGAAAAACTTGTGGAATATGACCTCGGGGAAGATCAGTTTGGATTTAGGAGAAATGTAGGAACACGGGAGGCAATACTCACATTACGACTTATCTTAGAAAGTAGGCTAAGGAAAGGAAAACCCACGCTTTTAGCGTTTATCGATTTGGAGAAAGCTTTTGACAATGTCGACTGGAATACACTCTTCCGAATTCTGAAGGCATCAGGGGTGAAATATAGAGGGCGAAGAGTTATATTCAACCTATACAAAAACCAGACAGCGGTTATTAGAGTCGAAGAGCAAGAAAGGGACGCAGGGGTTGGGAAGGGAGTAAGACAGGGTTGTAGCCTTTCCCCAATGTTGTTCAATCTGTACATTGAGAAGGCAGTCTTGAAAGACAGGCAGTCTTGAAAGGAAGATATATGGTGAACATTAACAAGAGTAAAACGAAGGTAATGGAATGCAATGTCAGAAAATCAGGAGATGCTGAAGGAATTAGATTAGGTAATGAGACATTAAAAGTAGTAGATGAATTTTGTTATTTGGATAGCAAGATAACTTCTGATGGTTGAAGTAAAGAAGATATAAAATGCAGAATGGCTTTGGGAAGAAAAGCGTTTCTAAAGAAGCGAAACTTGTTAACATCCAATATTAATTTAAATCGTTCGAGTGTAGCATTGTATGGCAATGACACGTGGACTATAAGGAAATCAGACAAAAAGATGATAGAAGCATTTGAAATGTGACGCTACAGACGAATGATGAAAATTAGATGGGTAGATCACGTAACTAATGAGAAGGTGCTTAACCGAATAGAGGAGAACAGGAGTTTCTGGTATATCCTGACTAAGAGAAGGGATAAATTGGTTGGACGTATTCTGAGACATCAAGGAATTGTCAACTTAGCATTAGAAGGAAGTGTATGATGTAAAAATCGTAGAGGGTGACCGAGGGACGAATAAAGTAAGCTGATTCAAAAGGATGTAGGTTGCCGAACGTATTCTCAGATGAAGGGACTTGCACAGGAGAGGGTAGTGTGGAGAGCTGCATCAAACCAGTCTGCGGACTAAAGACCACAGCAACAACATTTAGGTACACAACTTATTTACTAGAATTACTGTTTCTTGTTTCCAAAGTCACGAAGTCAGACTTTTAAAATAAAATTGAGCAAATAATTTTGTGTTTTATTTCTTACCCAATGTATGATAGAGCACTTTGCTGAGGAGATTAAATTTGTTTCATCCGCTTTCGGCAATTGCTAGGATTGCCTTCATCAGACTCTTTTTTTAAATTATAAAAAGTCACGTCTGTCCGCCTGCACGGGACAAACAGCAGCTCCACTTTTACTACTACTCTATATGACACCAGCTGTCCGTCGTAGATGGAGACTTGCTGTGGATGGAACCAGCAACGGCGCCTCATGTGGTCATTCTACAGAACTTGCAGTCCACGGCTTTTGGAGAATAGAGCTTACCCATTCACACGTCTTCTGCTTTGGCCTTAGCAATGACATCACCGAGATAGTTAGAGGCTGCTCCTCCGCCTACCCCAGATTTTCTTCTCATGGCCGAAGCCAACAGCCCCTTAGGAGCGGATCAATTTCGATTTTGGCCCACTTTCGGTTATGATAACTAAAAGTGGGCCTTTGCGTCTTTTGACAGCTAGAGATTTAAACGAAAATAACGTGTTAACTATTCATCTGACACGAAAATTAAATAATCGAATTTGTAGAGGAGAAAATTCTCTATACCTTTGCTTTCTTATGTTTTTTTTTTCTTTTTTCATATCTCGTATCGTTTCAGAGATATTTGCAAAAATAACGGCGATTTTGGGATGTCTGTCTGTCTGTCTGTCTGTCCGTAACGTGTTCCCTGTTTTTAAGACGAACCGTACAACCGATTAGCACAAAATTTTACAGATATAATCGTAGGCCGCCAGAGACCAGAACTTGCCTTTTTAAAATTTTTCGGAACAAAACTACGGTAGTAATACCAAAGAAAGTCGTTTGTAATATAATTAAAATTGCAAACGAACCATTCATCTGGCACGAAAATTGAATAACCTAATTGGTAGAAAGGAAAAAACTCTACAACTTCGCTTTATTATATTTTTTTCATACCTTTCATCGTTGCAGAGATATTTGCGAAAATAAAGGCGATTTGACGATGTCTGTCTCGCTGTAACGTGTTCTCACTTTTTAGGTAGAACCGCTCAACCGATCGGCACCAAATTTCACCGACATAATTTTTGGCTATCAGAGACCAGAACCTCGCTTTTTGAAATATTTCGGACGAGAAAATACGTTAGTAATACTAAAGAAAAGCCGTTTGTAATATAATTGTAATTGCAAACGAACCGTTCATCTGACGCGAAAATTGAATAAACGAATTTTTAGAGGAGAAAATTCTCTACGACTTTGTTCTATTATGTCTTTCTCATATCTGGTATCGTTTGAGAGATATTTGAGAGATATTTACAAAAATAACGGAGTTTTGACACCCTCCATTGAATTAACGAATGTCACGTGACATTCCTCGCCCAGAACTCTCTGACATATGCCATTTTGCGTTGCGTATTTGATGATTTTATTATTGTAACTTACACGTTGTCATTTCAAAGCAATGGCACACTAAATAATTAAGAAAAACACGTCGTTCTTCGTACGATTAATGATAATCTAGTGGCTATAAATGCCATATTAGCATCAGTTAACAACGGCTATTAATATTATGAGATTAAAGAACGCCTCTTCTAGTTGTTAGCCATAGCGAAGTGGCCAATGCGTTAGACTGCGATTTTGAAGGTCAGTGGTTCCGAACCCACGGGCGCCGTGGCTCAACGCGCCCGGTCAGAGGGCTTAACGCTCTCTGTAATAAAAAAGCTGAGCCGAAGAACACGTACAACCAAAACGAACAAACACGATCAGCGTCCGAAAGGACAAGAACTAGCCATAGAGCATAAAAAAACCACCACAACCTATTTTTTTTCCTAAAAGGGTTTCAGAAACACTTATTAATTAATTTTTTTTTATTATTTAGATCACTATTTTGGTCCAAAATGTTTGCAAACATTTATAAAACTACAGGTCTAAAGTGGGCCGTAAAACACGTCAGTACGAGTTTTTCTAGACCACTGGCTCCTGTTCACTGATGTCTTTTCCAACTTTCCTTTTTTGGGTCCGTTCTGCAAATACAACATCTCACGTCTCCTTGTCCGAGCTCAACAAGGTTTCTTCACTATAGTTACCGACAACGGACCGCAGTTCACGAGGCAAGAGTTCAAGGAATTATATTCAGCCAATGGAATACAACATGTCCTGACACCCACCTTTTCATATGACTCAAACGGAGAGACTGAGCAGCTCGTCCGTACGTTCAAATCCCTAAAGACAAAATATTAACCCTGTTCCTTAGTTCTTTTCCCCCTACACCGATACACTCACACAGGCCAGCCGAACTCATCCATGAGCGTTACAACGTACCCTCCTGCATCTCCTCTGGCCCGGGCCTAGGAAAAAAAATGTTCAAATGTTTGTATAGTCTATGGGACTTAACTACGGGGTCATCAGTCCCTAAACTTACAAACTACTTATCAACTACTTACAAACTAGGACGGCACAAATATCCATGCCCAAGGGGGGATTCGAACCCCCGACCGCAATGGCCGTGAACACCGTGACTGGAGCGCCTTAGTCCCCTCGGCCACCGCGGCCGGCCCGGGCCTAGACCGCAGGTCCCGGCTGGGACCACTCGTTTCCTTCAAGGTTCCCTAGTTTAGGGCCGCGGTTTTGGCCCTAAGGCGGGATGGCCCCGGGAAGTAATATTAGAGCGCAAAGGCCGCCGAAATTTCCAAGTTCGTATAGACGACAGGATCGACGATTGATAGGTCAACTACGCCGGGTACCACGTCTCTGCGGCCCCTCCCAACCTGGTACTGGCTCCACCTCCTCTCCTCTGACACACCCGCCCTTCTACCATCGAATCGCTGGATGGGTGATGTTGCAGCACCAATCGCCGACGCACCCGACACCGCTTCCGCAGCCAGCAGTGCACCTGAAGCAGCTGCCGGCGCCACGGCAACCGCAGTCCGCAGCCAGCACCTTTGCCAGTGTTTGGAATAATGTGGATGACCTAACATTCAGCACCATGGAAATCAGTGCAGAAGTATCAACTAATACGTAGAAGAGGGAGTTTGATGTTTTACACAGAGGCAAACGTGAAATATCAGTCGCTGATAACTCTCGAACGGTTGTTCATTTGTCTGGGAGAGAAATTAACGAAAGAAGAAATTTCATTTCTCTCGAAAGTAGTAAATTTGCAGTGACACCATTAAGGTACCCAAGGAGGACACTATAGGAAATTTTGAGGCAGGAATCCGTCTGTTACCTTCGCAATCTGCGAATGACAATAGGACAGAAACGGCGAGAATATTACGCAAAGCAAAACCACCTAAAAGCAATTTGTATCGAGTGGAAAGGAGGGCCATAAGGGAGATCAATGCTGATAACAGTATCATTGTACTTTTCGCTGCCAAAGGAAATGCTATAGTTTTGCTAAATAGCGAAGATTATCACAAGAAGATCACTGATCTCTTGGATCCCAGAACTTATAAAATACTTGAGAAGGGTCCTACGATGAAAATTTTGAGAACGACGAATCAGCTGATAAAACAGTCTTCTCTCTCTTCTGGCGATAAAAAACAACTGTGCAAAACAGAAGCTTATCCTCGCAGACTATATGGCCTACCAAATGTACATAAGCCTATGGATCCGTTAAGCCCGATTGTGTACTCTATCAGATCTCCCACCCATCAGGTGGCCAGATATCTCGCCTCTCTGCTGCAGCCTTACATTGCAAAAACGGACAACTACATTAAAAACTCTCTGCATTATATTGAGAAACTAAAGGAGATTAATGTTAGGCCGAGTGACATTCTGGTGAGATTTTTTGTAGTGTCTTTGTTTACCGTGGTTACTGTAAACGAAGCTGCTTCATACATAGCAGGATGTTTCCGCCTGACATTGTGGCCTTGTTCAGATACTGCCTTACCACAACTTATTTCCAGTACAACAAGGAGTTTTATGAACAAATTGACGGAGTGGCTATGGGAAGCCCTCTCACAAGGAAAGTACTTTGTCTCGAACAAACACATATACATCAAAATCGTACGACAGATACTGTAAAGATCCATTATTGTACTAGTGACACTCCCGCATCTGCAAAACTCTGCAGTCGTCCGTTAGAGATCTCTGCGTGTGCCTTGCCATATTGCACTTTGACCTTTCGGTTCGCCAGTAGGGACGGTGCAGTGTGCCTCCGAAGTTGCGTTTTGTGACACTTGTGTGGTGAAGCGTCAGATGGAGCGACGATTGAAAATCAATCCTGCTAAAGTATTGCGATTGGTTGAGATGAAGTTATGAAGAACCATTCTTCGTGACGAAGGTATTAGTGTAGAAGACGAATCATTCGCATGCTATCTCGTATCTGTTATGGTACAGAAATATGAGCATAAGTTAGATACTGTTGTAACACTAACACATAATCATAATAATAGGGATGATAATAACGAAGAGCTCATTGCTAGCGGTAGTGCTACGGTAAGTACGGGAAGAGGCAATGGAAGCAGTGGTAGTGAATACCAACAACAGTCTTCCGAGAAGAAGGTTAAAGTTGCAACTATCATCACGGCTTTTGATGACAATACGCTAGAGAACATGTACGACGATTATTACATAAGTTATAGTTCAGATATCTGCATTACGTATGGCGTCTACAATTACATCCACAGTGCTATCTAGAGCATGATTGCAAAGTTTTGCATAAAAACGACACCCACCAGCACATTGAGGGGTACGTAGAGTTCCTGTAACCAACGTTTATACAGATATGTTTGTTTGAGCCCAAGTACTTTCCTTGTCAGTCCAGCTAATGTCAATTTATTTATGGAGTTTTTCGAACTTCAGGCTTTACAGACGGCCAGAAAGAAACCAACTAAGTGGTACCGATATGTTGACGACACCTTTGTAGTGTGGGACCATGGTGAAGAGGAGCTGGATGTCTTCTTACTGCATCTCGATAGCATTAATCAAAAGATACAGTCCACGATGGAGAAAGAGAGAAATAGTCAACTTAACTTCCTGGATGTATCGGTAATTAAACGGGAGGACGGGACTCTGGGCCATAAGGTATACAGAAAGGACACACACACTGGTCGATACCTCCACAAGGAGTCAAATCATCATCCGAGGCAGAAAAGAGGTATCATTAAAACCTAACAAAATCTGTGAGTCAGTCTGCTTACAGGATGAACTAAATCACCTACGGTCGGCCTTCGAGAAAAATGGATATGGTGGAAAAGAAATTGATCGAGCACTCCATCGAAGAAGTGAACAATCCAGAAGTTCCGAGCAACAATGGAAACCATCTGTAAAAGTTTTCCTTCCGTACATTATCAGAATTACCGATCGAATCGGGAAAGTATTGGCCAAACATGGCGTCGAGACGATCTACAGAGCCACCAAGAAGATAAAAAACTTGAGATCAACAAAAGACGCACGTCACCCCCTAGCAACACCTGGGGTATACAAAATTCCTTGCAGCTGTGGTCAAGTATATATTGGAACAACTAAAAGAAGCTTCAACACCTGCTTAACTGAACATAAAAGGAACTATCGCCTGGGCCACACGGAAAAATCGGCAGTAGCAGAACGTGTTTTTCAACATGGCACCATCAAATAAAATTTAATGAAACGAGCGTTTTAGCTAGAACATCACATTACCATGCACGCAGAAGCAGTAGAGATTCACAAACACCGGAATAATTTTAATAGTAAAGAAGAAGGTTTTACGTTAGATAAAATATGGATGTCGACATTGCACCAACGAGATGACAATCGATTGCTTTTAATCGAGAATGACGACGTCATCCAAAGATAGCCACACAGTCAGCCTCACGTGACGTATGGTGGTGCCCTCTATGCCCTCTATAAATTCGACAGCCCGTCAGACCTCAGTAGAATTTGCCGTAAGACCCTGGAAGATGTCTCCCACAATTGGAGACGAAACGTCGGGAGGAAGTTTTATACCTGGACCAAGGCCTATCAGCCCGCAAGTTTTACCTGAAGGTGTAATTAATTAGTTTTTCAAGAAGAAGTTTGTTTTCTAAATAATATTTATGGTATGTGAAGTTCTGACGTCAAATAGTAATCAGCCAAAGCCACTTGATGCATCGTCTCCAGAAAACTGATTGGAAGTTTTTCATACATATTTAAATAACTGTTATGGTACCAATTATTCGAGTTTCTGGCGATGCTCATATGAGAATGAAACTTCCTGGCAGATTAATACTGTGTGCCGGAACCAGGACTCCAACCTGGGACCTTTGCCTTTTGCGGGCAAGTTCTCTGCCACTGAGCTATCCCGACACGACTCACGGAGCCGCCTCACAACTTTACTTCCGCCAGTACCTCGCCTACTACTTTCCAAACTTCACAGAAGTTCTCCTGCATAACTTGCAAGACGCTCACTCCTGGAAGAAAGGATATGTTGGAGACATGGCTTAGCCACAGCAATTTCCAGAAAGTTTCATATCAGCTCACACTCCGATGCATTTGTCACATTTGTGACGGTACCGCAGCTTATGTAATATCATTTATAGTGCCGCGGTACCATCACAAATATCTGTTCCTTTGGAATAGATGTTTCACACTTTTAGTGATTGAACTATCCGAAGCGCACGGTTGCTCGCCGTCGGAGGTTCGAGTCCTCCCTGGGGCATGGGTGTTTGTGTTATCCTTAGGTTAGTTTACCTAGGTTTAAGTAGTTTGTAAGCTACGGACTGATGGCCACGCAGTTTGGTCCGATAGATTTACAAACATTTGAACATTGGAACTATCCGAACACAATGAAGAAGTAAAATTCGGATGTAATTCTAACCACCAAACCAGTGTTATCTTGATCGACGACAATTACAATATTTTGAACTATAATAAATATTTAAATGTTCTTTTATAACATCAAAGTGGATTTTTGAGTTCCATGGAATGGCTCTGGCTCTGAACTTCACAAACTTTAAATGTATAACGGTACAGAAAAATCCTACACCTACGTGGCCTTTCTATTAGGCACCATTTGGTACCCACCTTGGCAAGCCGTGAAGGGCAGACATTCCTTAGAGCCGAGGCTGATCACTTGCATGATTAATTTTAAATTTGGCTTTACAAGCAGAAATCTTACATAAATTTTAAGTGAGCGGGTCACAAGCCACGCATCGCGTTAACTAAGCGGAAATCATTACCATTATTTCGACAACTGCTGAGTCTTCATCATAACATTAATCGCGAGAGATATCTCATACATGATTTCTCGATTTAGCAATTATATTAAGGTCCCCCGCCACGCACCATACCCTGGCTTACGAAAGGTAGAGTTCGCGGGAGTGGAAGCAATCGGATGTACGGTATGTTGTGGTTGTTGTGGTCTTCTTTCCGCAGACTGGTTTTGATGCAGCTCTCCACGCTACCCTGTCCTGTACCAGCCTCTTCATCTGAGAATGCATATGAAAACCTACATCTTTTTGAATCTGCTTACTGTATTCTTCCCTCGGTCTTCCTCTACGACTTTTACACCACACACTTCTTTCTAATGGTAAGTTGACAATTCCTTGATGTCTCAGAATGTGTCCCTTCTCTTAGTCAGGATATGTCAGAGGCTTCTTTTCTCCCCAATTCGGTTAAGCACCTCCTCATTAGTTACGTGATCTACCCATCTAATTGTCATCGCTGGTCTGTAACGCCACATTTTGAAAGCTTCTATCATCTTTTTGTCTGAATTCCTTATAGTCCACGTTTCACTGCCATACAATGCTACACTCCAGGCAAATGCTTACAGAAAGGACTTCCTAACATTTAAATTAATATTGGATATTAACAAGTTTAGCTTCTTTAGAAATGATTTTCTTCCCATAGCCATTCTGAATTTTATATCATCTTTACTTCGGCCATCTGACATTTTCTTGCTACCCAAATAACAAGATTCATCCACTACTTTTATTGTCCCATTACCTACTCTAATTCCGCCTGATTTTCTGACATTACATTCCATTACCCTCGTTTTACTCTTGTTAATGTTTATCTCATATCTAATCTTATCAGACCTACTCCTGCATTACCACCAACTGATTTTATATTGCCGGCCGCGGTGGCCGAGGGGACTGAGGTGCTCCAGTCACGGTCTGCACGGTCACTACGGTCGGGGGTTCGAATCCCCCCTCGGGCATGGATATTTATGTCGTCCTTAGTGTTAGCTAGTTCATAGGTAGTTTGTAAGTTTAGGGACTGATGCCCCCGTAGTTAAGTCCCATAAGCTTAACAAACATTTTTTTTTTTTTTTTTTTTTTTTTTTTTTTTTTTTTTTTTTTTTTTTTAATAACCCTGTACTCACCTGACTGGAAATCCCGTTCATCCTGCCACTGAACTTCACTAATCCCTACATCTAACATTAACCTATCCATTTATCTTTTCAAATTTTCTAACTTACCTACACGATTAAGGGTTAGAACACTGGGAATGACCATGCATAAAATATGATAAAAGGACAAGCATTTTTAAGTGTTAGATTGGTCGGGATACGTCATATTCTAACCAGTTATTTTATGTTTCCAGTGCAGGCGGTTTAAATTGTATGCACCTGCTTCTAGTTGTGTGGTCCAGTGTCACCGGCAATAGCGCATAATTGTACGTATTAAATTAATCTCTATTCCGAAACGCGTCTGTTGCTGAAGGCTTGATGTCTTGGCAATATCTTTGAGTTGGCCTGTGTAGCTGCTTGTTGTGGCGCCATGTTTGTCATAGCGGAAGTCTGTTCATTAGGGTTGTTAACCTGTAATTGTTCAGATTATCCGCGCCGTTACTCCTCGTTCCCTGTGTGCGGGACACGTTGAGATCGGGTACCTGTAGCGCCTGCGTTTTGGTCCGCTGGCGCAATGAACTACCGCTCCGTGTTCGTGGCCCCAGGTGCACGTGAGGCGTCTTATGTGATTTGGCTTCAGGATATTCATGGCAGCAATGATAAAGTGTTATTTCAAATGTTCAAATGATCGTAAATCTATCGGACCAAACTGCGTGGTCATCAGTCCGTAGCTTACAAACTACTTAAACCTAGGTAAACTAACCTAAGGACAAACACACACACCCATGCCCCAGGGAGGACTCGAACTTCTACGGCGAGCAACCGCGCGCTCCGCAGCGAGACGCTTTAGACCGCTCGGCTACTCCACCGCGACAAGTTTTATTTATTGGGGTGCTGAACTGTTGGTGTTTGATTGCTCAAGCCTCTCCGGACGCAGTTGCGGGCTATCATTTTAACTGGTGGTTTTTGGGGTAAATTGCAGCTTTAAGTGAATGTTGCTTTCCATCTATGTATTCCTAGATTTGTTATGCTTCATGTAAGAATCATGTAGGGCCTTATATTAGCTTTTAGCCTGTCCTTGTTGTTACCGTGTAGTAAAGCTTTGTTTCTTTGAGAACAAAAACTTTTTCACAAAGTTTATGATAGGCAATATTGAAGGTTAGCGGTTTTAAGGTAATAACGCTAGGCATTACTCTGGTAAATTGTAATTACTATTTAAGTTTATGTCTCATCGTCCACTCGGCTTGAGGGCCGTTAAAGACGTTTATACAGCTTAATGCCTGTTGGTTTGAAACTTATGAGTTTTTTGTTTATAGAGTTACTATCCAAATACCACCTCAAGATTATGTGCATTTCTTAGTAGGCCTAATGTAATTGCCTGTAGTAATTTAACGAACTATACTGAAGTTAACTTCAGAAGTATATTTAATTAATATATGGTCAACATTCGGTTCATTGGACTGATTTATTGTTGGAGGATTGTTTAATATATTTCAGTTGCAGGCTGTTCAGATATTGTTCTGTTGTACGGATCCACCGTACTGCATGAGATTTTGCAAGGCCTTAGCAGTGTTACTGGTTATGTAGTAATTCGTATCATTTGCATTCTCCGGCACCGCTATATATAAACTTGTTCTTCAGCTTGGTATTTTATGGAGCTCTAATATGTATGGTATAACTTATTTATAGGCTGTTATTTATTCTCATATTTTGTTTCACAGGAATAATTTTATGTAAAATAAAGGCCATTTAATACTCTGTAGCAAACTAATTGTTTATATTTCGAGGTTACGGTCTTGTATCGTCAGTCACTATTTGGAAGTTTCATTATAACATAATCACTTGTTTACCGAATACATGTATAATAAAATTCGCTTATATAAGGGACGTCCACAAAGTAACTTCCGTTTCTATTCGTATCCAGGGCACCGTTACGATGGCAGTTCCGAGCATGCGCAGCAGTTACTCTGACTCAAGGAGAAGACATGTACGCCATTTTCAGATCGCTGGCACCGACATGTGTTTTGAAGTACTTCATTATAATGTCTGCCGTAATTCAAAATGCCATCACATGTGAAATTCGATCTGTGATTCGATTTCTAAACGCAAAGAAAGTTAAACTAAAGGAAATTCATCAGCAAATCTGCGAGGTTAATGGACAAATTGCTGTGAGTGATTCAATGGTTAGAATATTTATCAGACTGTTCAATGAAGGACGTGATCAAGTGCACGATGAAGAATGACGTGGACGCCCGTCTGTGGTTACTGATGAACTGATTCACACAACTGAAGAGAAGATTAAGCACAACCTTAAGTTTACACTTAGTGCCCTTGCTATGATCAACGATGATGATGAGCTGAAAGAACATGTTACCACGTGGTTGAATACACACGCGAAAACGTTCAATGGAGAAAACATACAAAAATTTCAGAAGATATGTAGAAGAGTAGTTTAACAATGGAGATTTTTGTACAATAAATATTTTTTCTGTATCGGCAGATGTTTGTTATATATAACCAAACGGAAATTAGTTTGTGGACATACCTTGTAAATTTGTGACTGCAACGAACAATTCTTCCCCCTTGGCTCTGACCTTCCTTGGCCTTAGTTCAATTCGTGGTTGTTCTTTCTAGTTAGCCTCAGTTGAAACAGATCTCATTTTTGACATACACTCCACCTTTCCAAACTTGTCCCCTAGATTTTGTAGAAAAACCAGAAGTTTTGTTGACATAAAAAAATTCCTATCACTTCTAGTGCAGAGCAAGTATCGAGGGGTATAAGCGCCTCCTTGATTACGGGGCCTATTTTCCACCTGTGGTGTCGCCAGGGGTGTTATTTTGCTGCATTATACTGTGTTATCATTTTAACTGAAATTTTTGGAGTAAACTGCAGCTTTAAGTGAAATTTAATTTTCATCTATGCATTCTTAGATTTGTTATGTTTCATGTAAGTGTAAGGGGTGTTATTTTGCTGCATTATACTGTGTTATCATTTTAACTGAAATTTTTGGAGTAAACTGCAGCTTTAAGTGAAATTTAATTTTCATCTATGCATTCTTAGATTTGTTATGTTTCATGTAAGTATCATGTGAGACTTTATATTAACTTAGAGGAACCGTATCTGTAATGCCAGAAGTTTGAAGTCTCTTTTTAGTCGCCTATTACGACAAAGAGGAATACTCCCGGGTCTATTCTAGCGCGCAGAGGGACACCGAATTTGGCAAAGGAATAACACCAAATTTGCAATAAATAAATAAAAATTAAAGAAAATCACCGTAACGACAAGAAACAGCACCGCTATTGACTAAGAACCACTGAATTCAGTCTACATCGACATAAATACTACGCTAATTAAAGTGCATGGCAGCAGGTTAATCGAACCACTGTAATAATTATTTCTCTAGCGTTATGTTTCTAATAGTACGAGAGAAAAAGTAACACATGAATCTTCCCGTTTTCTACCTGATTTCTCTCATTACGATGATCACCTATGTAGATAGTGATTACAAAATATTTTCGCATTCAGAAGAGTAAGTTGATGACAGGAATTTAGTAAATAAATCTCTCCGAAACGAATAAAGTCCTTGTTTTAATGATCTCCCCCCGAACTTGTGCATCTTACCCCTATATCGCAATAACACAAACGAAAAGCCCTTCTTTAAACTTTGTCTATATCATCCGTCAGTCCTACTTGTTGGGGATCCAACAATGGGCAGCAGTACTGTAAAAAGTTGTAAGATAATAGGCAGGATAGATTCATTCTTAATATGGGAGTGGATAGGCTGGTAAGAGATACCTAACTTCTTTGCCATTTCGAAATTTACAGAATTCCATTTTATTTCTAAAAGGGCAGTTCCATCAAATAAAAATTTCCTTGAATTACAATGACCTCATTAACAAGCTGTTAAACTGGAGTAGCCATGACCTAGCTTTAGCCCTAAAATGTTTGATTTGGTCGAAATGAAAAGCAGCAGGCATAGCTGACATCTGCAATGACCAAATCAAATAATTTGGACCTAAAGATAGGTCATGGCTACTCCCGTTAATGAATAAATGTGCCAAAGTCGTCACCATGCCAAAATTATGAAGAAAAGCAAAAATAATTTATTAAAGCACGGTAAAGACTCAGTCCTGCCAGCTAGCTACCGACCAATTTCCCTTCTGTGCCATACGTACAAGCTATATGAAAGGCGCATCCGATTAAGGATTCAGGCACACGTGGATAACCTGTTAATTCCAAAATAAGGGAACTTTCGCCCAGGTAGATTATGTGCATACCAAGTTCTAGCACTAACAGAACATAACGAGAGGGACTTGGAAGAAAAAATTAATAACTGGAGTGGCTTTTGTCGATTTGTTTGCCGCCTATGATATTGTTAATCACAGAAAACTTTTCTCCAAAATATTTGTGTCTACCAAGGACTACCAGCTGACAAAGGTCACACACTACAATATCGCCGCTTCTGTATGGAAAGAAAAGCAGATGAAGGAGACAGAAAAACGGTCTTCCACAGGTACTCGCACCTATGAGGTTTAACATATACACAAATGATCAGCCGACGTCAGGGCCTCTATGCTGATAATCTTGCAATAGCTGTTTAAGGAAACAGCTTTGAATCTGCGGAACAAAAAGTGGAACAACATCTTCAATTTACGTCAAAATACTATAAAGAAAATTTTCTTAAGCCGAATACACTAAAAACTCAAGTATGTGCTTTCCGTTTAAGCATTAAGAAAGCAAGAAGACAGCTGCATGTTGTGTGCGAGGGTACAGTTCTACAGCATGAAATCCATCCAAGTATATGGGTGTTATCTTGGGCCGAATTTATAAATATCACTGTCACAAGGCCAGTGAAGTTACGTGGGGGAAAATGGAAAGGAAGCCCAAAAACGTTAAGAAGTACACCACAGGCCCTCAGTTTCTCCATCGGAGAATTTGAAGCCCCATCCCAAACAAGACACTGCTCTAAACGGACCCTGCAGAATTATTACAGGCTTGCAAGAAACATCCCCTCCCCCTCCCCAATATATATATAAAGCAGCAGGTTTTGAAACACCCGCAACAGGCGATGTGGACTTCAATATATCGATAAGTTCAAGCAAAGTTTCGATGAGAGACATCTACTTATTTGGATCAGCATCTCCAGCCAGTCGACTAAAATCCAGTAGAAGCTGTCTGAACACAGAATTGAGTCAGCAGAAAATTTTCCTCTCCAACAGGAATGCACCTGGAGTGGAAAATCTGGAGGTAGCTGAACAGTATTAGAACTAGTGTGGCTCACTTCAAGTCAAAACTAGCTAAATGTTGATTCAGTAACAATCTAGACATAATCTGTGAATGTGGTGAGACACAAACGTTGGAGTACATAACGAACTACTGTAAATGTTCGTCTACATGCAATTCCGAAGACTTGTGGCTCACAAGAGAAAATAATTTCAACGTGGCCCAGTAAAAAGCGGAGATATTTTAGTTCTGACTTTGACACCCGGACAAGTAATGCAATTAGTTCATTAACAGGATCAATTGTTTAAATACATTAGATTACAATAACGTTGTTAAGAAATTTTACATTCAAATTGAATATGTTATAATGAAAGGTCTCAGGCCAGGGACAACATGTCGCAATAAAAACGCAATGAACCTATGGAGAATCTAAGTATTATTTAAATACATGTACATTGAATAACGACCCCAACTTAATATTTTAAACCTTGAGATAGATTTAACAGAAAAATATATCTTGCTTAGAGATTAACCATAACATAATGTACATCGACTAAACACGCTTTCCAACAAGCAGTTGGCAGGCTACCATATTACAAACAGCCTCTCCTGTACAAAAGTTCTTAACAACACATAAATTTAACAGGAAAGTATATTTTACCTGGAGATGAATCATAGTCTTGCAAAGTTTGCAGGAGAGCTTCTGTGAAGTTTGGAAAGTAGAAGGCGAGGTACAGGCAGAATTGAAGTTGTGAGTGCGGACCGTGAGTCGTGTCGGGATAGCTTAGTAAAGCGCTTGCCCGCGAAAGGCAAAGGTCCCAGGTTCGAGTCTCGGTTCCGGCACACAATTTTAATCTGCCAGGAAGTTTCATACCAACGCACACTCCGCTGCAGGGTGAAAGTTTCATTCTGCATACAAAAACAGTATATAGGAATCACATACTCTTTCCAATAAGCATTCAGCAAGCTATAATACTACATTTAGCGTCTTCTGTGCACAAGATGTCTGATAACATAAACACCTCTTGCTACCTAGCCTTTATGCGGGTATTCCTCTTACTGCAAGGAAGAAATTAAATAGAAAGATCAACGTGACAGACCACTAGCGCCGGGAGGTACAATAAAAAAAATCACAGAAGGAGGCTACAAAAATTTTCAGTTACACCGTCAACGGAATAGCCGAGCGCGCTAAGGAGCCTTTCTGCGGTGCGCGTGTCCGTACCCCGTGGGAGGTTCAAGTCCTCCATCTGGCGAGAGTGTGTGTGTGTGTGTGTGTGTGTGTGTGTGTGTGTGTGTGTTGTCTTAACATAAGATGGTTCAAGTAGTTTGTAAGTTTAGGGACCAATGACCACTGCTGTTATTTAACATACCTTTACAAACGTTTGAATTTGAAAGTACAAACATTTCAAGACGACACCTTAACGCTTTGTCAAGCCTTAAGGCTTTGGGCATAAGCAGGAGGTGCACAGCAGTCACTAGGAATAGTAATTTCCTAATCCTGAGGCACCTAACACCTATGACAACGTCCCTAACAGTGGGCCCTTTTCAAACAACACCAGTGGTTTCAAATGATCAATAACATTACAGTAAAACAAATCAGTTGAATAGAAACAAAGGTGATTATCGAAGGGAGAAGGGGTATCTCTGTAGAAAGCTTCCTACCCCTAACGTAGCATGTATACTTACGTGCAGCTCCAGCGGTTCGTGACGTCATACCGCTAAAAGCAACAGGCGAGCACATGGGATAACACTGGAGTTATTAGACACACAATTAAAGGAGGATCCAAACATAACAGAATTAAGATAAAACAATACTGTCCCTCGCTGGTCTCCCGACACTAAGCGCAAGTAAGAGAGAAAGAAAAAAGAGGAGACAAGAAAACAATGCTTCCATTTTAATAAGTCCACGAACTGGGGTAGCGTCGACGGCAACAAGGCATAAGAAACCGCTGGATTAATTAAACGCCCAAAGGGCCAAAACCAATCTGCAGACAGAAAAACGGCATACTTAGGTGCCAAATAGGTGATAGTAAATCACTGCCTAACGCATTAACAGAAGCACTTGCAACTCCGGAGGATAACGATGCCACAAGGAAAGCAAAACCGCCTGAAAACTCTGCACAAGACCACTAGGTGTAATACATAACTCCTGTATTTGTGCCACCGCGGTGGAGTGCCCGAGCGTTATAAAGCGTCTTGATGCGGAACGCACGGTTGACGCCGTCGGGGGTTCGAGTGCTCCCTCGGCCACGGGTGTTTATGTTGTCCTTAGCTAAAGTTACTTTAAGTTGGTTTACGTAGTTTAAGCCTTACATTTACAAACTTTTGAACATTAATATTTGTGGCGATGAAGACAGCGCAAGTACTCCCAGTCCAACGCAATGAGACGCACGCTTAGCTATGTCCGGTATTACACGATCATATTTCTTTGTCTGTTGATATGTCAAATATATACGTCAAAGAAACGTGATAGTGTAATAGGAAACTCTGATATATCTCGTCTTTCATCAAATAAATATTGTCAAATTATGGCCTCGCCGTGGATTTGATCATAAAAGTCGTTCGTCTTCTGTTCATTGTAATGCGACGTATCATCTCTTTGAGCGCTAGCATCACTGCACAGTGATTTCAGTGCCGTGTGTTTATAAATACGACTGCAAAGTTTGGTTGGTGTGTTCAGTCAACCAAGAAATTAATAGAAATAAATGATGCAATGTGAGTCATTCTCATAATAAAAATAGGTTCAGAAGATTGGAGAAATGTAAGAAAATGGCGGAGGTTAATAGGCGTGAAATTCGGTACGGTTGAGAAGAAATGGAGAAGGAAATTACTTTTTCGTTGCCTTGCGTTAAACATCGCCTCATCCACCTCGTGCATTTGTGTAAATGTTGTAGTTAGTTGATGGAACACAAATCGTATTTTATTTGTTTCTAAAGCTCATGCCTACACTGGAGCATAAACATTACACAATTATTTAAAATAGTTCTTAATGCCCACATAGTGCACTAAACGTTTATTCAGTTTCACTTCATTATAAATCGACTCATAAGTTTCAAGAGTTATTTTGGGTAATGCCCAGAGCGGAATTCAAGTGCTGTACTGGAGGCTAGAGTAGATCTTTCCAGTGGGAAGAAACCACAGTGTAGCTCTGACCCCGTCTTCTGCAGATATAGCATTTCTGATGCCCGTATTCCGCTTTGTGATGTGACGAGTCAATTTATTTAGTAAATACTGATTCTTTGTGGCATCCATTCTTACGGCATTTATATGACTTGACGTTATCCACTTATAGCCCCGCTACAACTCATATGAATGTTTTTGTCCTCACCACCTATACACACATCTTCACCCAAGGAAATTTTGCCTATTCCCTCAACTTGTCTTCGTTCAAATGCATACAAAATACAATTGTGACGGTAGCAATTGCAACGCATAACAGGCTTTTGTTGTCCTCGATCTTGAAATATGACGTAAAATATGATGACAGTGTAATACGCATTGTTAGGGTCACAGCCCAGGTCACGCCAATATTTAAGAAACGCAATAGGAGTGATCGCTAAAGTTACAGACCATCTCATTGACGTAGATTTGCAGTAAGATTTTGGAACATATACTTTGTTCGGAAATTATGAACTACCTCGAAGAGAACGACCTATCAACCAAGAGTCAACAGGGATTCAGAAAGTATCGCTCTTGTGAAACACAGCTTGCCCTTTATTCACATGAAGTGATAAGTGCCATCGACAAGGGATCTCAAATCAATTCCATACTTCTGGATTTCCGGAAGGCTTTTGTCACTGTACCTCACAAGCGGCTTCTAATGAAATTGCGTGCTTATGGAATATTGCCCAAATTGTGCGATTGAATTCGCGATTTCCTATCAGAAAGGACACAGTTCGTAGTAATTGTCGGTAAGTCATCGAGAGTAAAACAGAAGCTATATCTGGTGTTCCCCAGTGAAGCGTTATATGCCCCCTACTCTTCCTTGTGTTTATAAACGATAGAGGAGACAATCTGATTAGATCTCTTAGATGTTCGCGGATGGTGCTGTCGTTTATCGGTTAGTGATATCAACAGAGGATGAAAAGCAACTGCAAAGCGATTTAGACAAAATTTCTACAAGGTGCGAAAATTGGTAATTAACACTAAATAATGAAAAGTGTGAAGTAATAGACATGAGCACTAAAACAAATCCGCTGAACTTCAATTACGCGATAAATCAGTCAAACCTTAAGGTCGTAAATTCTACCAAATACATAGGAGTTACATTTACGAACAACATAGACTGGAAAGAACACATAGAAAATATTGTGGGGAAGGCGAACCAAAAGTTACGTTTCATTGGCAGAAGGTTTCGAAGATGCAAGAGCTCCACCAAAGAGACTGCCTACATCACATTTGGGCGTACTGTCGCCCAGTGTAGGAACCTCACCCGGTGGGACTGACGGAAAATGTTCAAATGTTCAAATGTTTGTTAAGCTTAAGGGACCTAACTACGGGATCATCAGTACCTAATTTTACAAACTACTTATGAACTAGCTTATACTAAAGACAGGACAAACATCCATGCCCGAGGGGGAGATTCGAACCCCTCCGGGGAACGGCCTCGCGCATCGTAGCATAGTGCCTCAATGCGCTCGACCGCTCCGCCTCGACGACTGACGGAAGACACTGAGTAGGTTCAGAGAAGGGCAGCTCGTTTTGTTCTATCACGTTACAGGGGGGGAAAGCGTCACGGAAAGGTTGCACGATATGAGATGGAAATCATTAAAAGAAAGACGTTATTCATTGCGACGTGACCTGTTTGCGAAGTTTCAATCACCGACTTTTACTTCTGCCTACATCACATTTGGGCGTACTGTCGCCCAGTGTAGGAACCTCACCCGGTGGGACTGACGGAAAATGTTCAAATGTTCAAATGTTTGTTAAGATTAAGGGACCTAACTACGGGATCATCAGTACCTAATTTTACAAACTACTTATGAACTAGCTTATACTAAAGACAGGACAAACATCCATGCCCGAGGGGGAGATTCGAACCCCTCCGGGGAACGGCCTCGCGCATCGTAGCATAGTGCCTCAATGCGCTCGACCGCTCCGCCTCGACGACTGACGGAAGACACTGAGTAGGTTCAGAGAAGGGCAGCTCGTTTTGTTCTATCACGTTACAGGGGGGGAAAGCGTCACGGAAAGGTTGCACGATATGAGATAGAAATCATTAAAAGAAAGACGTTATTCATTGCGACGTGACCTGTTTGCGAAGTTTCAATCACCGACTTTTACTTCTGAATGTGAAAATATTTTGCTAGCACCCACCTACATAGGGAGACATGACCATCCTAATAAAACAATAGAAATGAGATCGAAAACGGAACGATTTAGGTGTTCTTTCTTCCCGCGCTCTATTAGACAATGGAACGGTAGAGAAAGTTTATGAAAGTGGTTAATTAACCGTCTGCCAGGCACTTAACTGTGATTTGTAGAGTATCTATGTAGATGTAGATCAAAGATTAATGTCAAAGAAATGTGAAAGGATTCATCAAAAATATGATCGTGTAATACCGGCCAACAAACATCGACATCGCGGTGCCCTTTAGAGCCTCAGCTACTCGCACTTCACGCAGGCCTCCACCAGAAGTTCAAACCTGCGGAGTAAACCAATTTGTGCGTAACATCGGCCAACGGCCTATGGTCACACTACAATTCCTTCCGGGCTCCAGGCCGCCACAGCCCGTACTGCACATTTAGTTAATTCGTTTGATGTCTATGGGTGCATAGGACTTCCAGGAGAGGTCGCCATCCATCTTTCAGTTCCGCCCCGGTCTTGCCAACTCTCTTAGCTTCCCCTCCCACTGTCTTCTTCCATGTGCGCCTAGGTCTTCCTTTCTCCCTGGGGATTCCATTCCAGTGCTTTTTTTTCCATAGCTCCATCTGGTTTCCTCAATGTGTGTCCCAACCACTCCCAATTTCTCTCCCGTATCTGGTCTTCTATAGGTATCTGGTTTGTTACTCGCCAGAGCTCCTCATCACTTATTTTTTCTGGCCACCAGATATTCATAATGCGTCAGAGATATCTATTCATGAAGGTTTGTAACTGGGATGTTATCTTTTTGTCCAGTCTCCAGATTTCATTGGGCCGCGGTGGAGTAGCCGAGTGGTCAATTCGAGTCGCAGCCGTGGTGGAGGAAGGGTGTGTGGCGGCCTCGCTGGCGGTCCTGTTGTAAACAACGGCTGTGTCGCGGCTTACAATGTTAGTCTCAGCTGCATCCTTGCGATTGTGGCCTTAGTTACACCGATTGATAAGACAGAATGAATACGATAAAAGAGATGAGGAAAGATACGATCAAATTTTCTTTTGACAGAAACTTTGAAAGACCGAAAGCTTACGAGATTAAACAGTGGTTTACCGAAAAAGTCAAGATTTCTGGGAATGTTATAATAGGCGTACACTTATCTTTTGTTTCAAATGCTGCTTTTGTTAAATTGACGAGTCCTGAACTATGTTACGCAATAGTTGACAAGTGTGGCGGTGTTATGAAGTTTCACCATTCAAACGGAACTGTGAGTGATGTAATCGTCACTCACGCAAGTTTAGGCATCCGGATAGTGAGGGTTTTTGAGTTGCCTTTTGAGATGCCAGCGGAAGAAATAAATTCTGTTCTCAGCCCCTATGGTACCATTCTCTCCAATGTCGCCGAAAAATGGTCGGAGGCTCATATGTTCCCTGTATTGAACGGCGTTCGGCAGCTTAAGATTGACCTCCAGAGACACATTCCGTCTTACATAAATGTGCTCGGCTATCGAGCTATAGTTATATATGACAGGCAGCCAAGAACATGTGCTCTGTGTAAGTCAACAGAGCACATTCGCAGTGAGTGCGGTAGGAAACGCGTCGCGCAGCTGCCGGCTATAGAGCCTGTTGTCCCGGGCCAGGCGGTCAGCCTCAGGCTGACTTACGCCGCCGCCACGAACCCGCGCCGCTCAGCGGGGCCGTCAACAGCAGGCCAGGAGGAAGTCGCGACGGAACAATCGCTACCAGCAAACAGCGCGGGGCCGATGACGTACGTAGTGATGACGCGGGCCCGGCAAAGCAGGAAACAAACAACATACACGGGGCGACCGAGCGTCTCGCTAATCCAGCGCAGGCAAACCTGAACACGATACCAGCAGATTTTGCGTCGAGTCCTCCGGCCTTTCAGCGCGAGGAGCCAGGGACTTTAGAACCGGTACCAATGGCTATTGATGACAACCCCAACCAGAATGCAACGACACAAGAAGGTCGCTCGGAACATTCGTCGCAGAGAGTAGTAATTCACAAACTTGACGAAGTCAAACGTAGTACACAGAAGGAAAAAAATGACAATGAACCTCAATTAAACAACGGAAAGGGACAAAAGCTCACTGTCGACGATCACTATGTCTCTCAAAGTTGTAACTTCGATCAGACGAAGGATCAGATATTACGAGAAAGATCTTCTACGGAATCGACGGACAAGTCACCTGATTTGTCCCCGGCGGCTTCGCCGAAGAGGAAACGCAACAAGAAACGTAGACTGGCTCATGAGGCTGCGGAGAAAGTTGCTCCCATTTTAAAGGAGAAATTGAGAAGCATGCGGGACAAAGACAAGAACAAAGCGGACCCAACACCCGCTCGCTGCAATGAGTCTTGTATAGGAAGTAGAACAAAAGAAGAAGTCGAATGTACAATGCAGACATCACATACCGAGGCCGACCATCCAATTCGTGACAAAGACGAAGCATCCCTCCTTGGACGAAGTGCTGCAGTGGCAAGATCTGAATGGAGCGAAGATATCAACGATGGTGCCGATGAGGACATGGAAGAGGAAAATTTACCAGAAGAAGATTTATTTTATTAATATAGTGTTCGACAGTGTAACAACAGCACACAAGGTGTACAAAATGAAAGGAGGTACACGGAATGAAAGAAAACTTTTGTCCTTAACGAAGTCTTGTACATTCCTAAATCTCACTTATTCATGGAACAGACATATAATGTGACCACCTTAAACGTAAACAAAATTCAAAGTGAAGTTAAAGTTGCAGCGCTTAGAGATTTTTTATATCAATCAGACACCGATATAGCTTTGCTGCAAGAGGTAAAAGTCAAAAACCTTTATGTGGCTGGTTACCAAGAAATTGTAAACATTGCCCATGAGAGCAGTTGCGGGACTGCAATCCTAGTAAGAGACGGGATCGAAATAACAGACACCGCTCTTTTAGAATCTGGGAGAGGCATAAAATGCAAAATTCTTAATAAAACTTTCATTAATATCTATGCCCCTTCTGGAAACAACGCTAAACTGGAAAGAGCCGCATTTTACAAAACTGGCATTTTACCATTACTTTATAATAACCCTGTTGACTTTTTAATTGGAGGTGACTGGAATTGTGTACTACACGAAAAGGATCAAAGACCGAATTTTAATAAATCCAGAGAACTAGAAGGCCTAGTTAAAAATATGAAATGGAAGGATGCTTGGGAGATAAAGTATCCCACCATTGTGAAGTTTACTTATATCACTAACTCATCTCAAAGTCGGTTAGATAGAATTTACGTATCCTCGACTTTAGAAAATAATGTTCAGGCCATTGAAGTGATACCCGCCATCTTTTCTGACCATCAAGCAGTCAGGTGCAGTATAAGGCTAATGAGACAAAGGACGTACTGGGGGAGGTCGGTATGGAAACTGAATATTAACATGTTGCTAGAAAATTCTCTCGCTGACCACATTGCAGAGACTTGGCGGGCGTCTTTAGGAACACGCTACAAATACAGATCCACTGTGGAATGGTGGAGCGCTGTTGCTAAGAAACGGTTAAGAGGCACGTTGATGGAATACGGGAAAGAGAGGGCGAGGTGGATGCGGTGCACTATAGAGTTTCACTACACATGCTTACGTGAACTCTATGAGCAACCGATGTCACAAGACATCTTACTGCAAATAAAGAGGACCAAAGCCGAACTGATAAAGCTCAAGTGATCACAGATTGACGGCCTGAAAATAAAATCCCACACTCAGACTGTAGTTGAGGAGGAAAATACGTCGATATATCATCTCATCAAACATGCGCAAAAAAGGAGAAGAACTTTTCTGGCGTCTCTTCGGGCAGAGGATAACAGCGTCCTGGCAACTCAAAAAGACATTATCAATGAAGCCTACCGATTTTATACTGCACTCTATACCAAAAATAGTAACGAGGAACAGGTCATCAATGACTTTTTATCTGGATCTGAACTTCAGGACACCATCACCGACGAGGATAATGAACATATTAACGCAGAAATAAGCGAAGAAGAAGTTTGGGATATAATAAAGACTTCCCCTTCAAAAAAGTCACCAGGACCCGATGGTCTGCCTCTCGAGTTTTATAAAGAGTTTTGGCATGTTATAGGCAGCACTTTCACAGACATTATTAACGAAACCTTAAAGGGAGAGGCGGTCCCAGCAGATTTCAAACAGTGTTTCACCGTGTTACTTCCCAAAGGCAAGAACACGGAAACAAAAGATATTAAGAAAATGAGTCCTATTACTCTAATGAATTCAGACTATAAAATAATAGCTAGAGTTCTGAAAGAGCGACTGCGGCCAGTCCTAGATAAAATAATCGGATCCCACCAGACGTGTCTCCCTGGGCGAATTATTTTGAAGACAGTTAGCGAGTACAGGGACATAGTCGGCATTTTTTCAAACTCTTCGGCATATGGCGGTCTTGCATTTGTAGATTTTGCAAAGGCTTTCGATAAAGTTAATCACGACTACCTTTTTAAAACCCTGACGTATTTGGGTGTTAGTGAGAATAATGTGAGGATTTTCTACAACATTTTAAAAGGTATAAAGACGAAAGTAGCTATTAATGGTCACTACACTAAGGACAGTCCCATTGACAATGGAGTACCCCAGGGGAGCCCCTTATCAATGATGCTGTTTGTTGTGGCAATCGAACCACTTTTAAGGAGACTGCATAAGGAATTAGAGGGTATCTTAATATCAGGAATGAAAACAGTTATTAATGCCTACGCCGATGATGTAGGTGTCATAATAAGAAGCAATGATGATATTAAGAAACTTACGGCTAACTTAAAACTATACTGTAGTGCGACAGGCGCTGAAATTAATGAAACAAAGAGTGCTTTTTTTAAATCTGAGTGGCCTCACAAATATACAGGTCTCTTGGGCACAACGTGTGGAGAATCATACAGCTTTGGGTGTAACCCTATATAGCTGCCCCCTTCAAATGATTGCTGCTAACTGGAAAACAGTATTAGCTAAGATTCGAGGCACCCTTCAATTACACGACATGAGAGATCTAAATCTGAAGCAGAAAGTCAAGATCATAAACTGCGTGGTCCTCTCAAAAGCGACATACATAGGGCAGGTTTTGCCTCTTCCAAAACAAATAGCAAAGGCAATCATGACAACGGTATGTCGATATATCTGGCAAGGACAGATTTTTAGAGTATCTTTGGATACAATAACTCTGAAAACAGAAAAGGGTGGACTCGCGCTTACTGACATTCAGCGGAAAACAACAGCATTGTTCATAAAAAGGTCCCTGCAACTTATTGACGATCACCCAGTCAGCATAACAGCGCAATTATTCAAATTATTTGAACCTGAAAGCTTGCAGCCGCCAGTCGACATCACCAAAATAAATTATAAACTGAAGTACATTAGACTTTATTATCTCGAATTAAGCTACATGAGGAGTATTGTCTTGGACAGAAAGAAGAGGAACTACCACTATATTATCGAGAGATTAAAATCTAAGGAAAACAAAAACAGAATGGAGATTAAGTTTCCAAACAGAAACTGGAAAGTCATTTGGAAAAACATCAGTAATAATTTGCTTCCATTAGAAGTACAGGTAGCGTGGTATAGAGTTATCAACAATATCGTTAGTACCAATGAGAGATTATATGCACTCGGACTTTGCGATACAAACAGATGCCCTAAATGCGACGCTATTGATACCTTGGACCATAGATTCATTTGTTCAGAATACAGTGCAGTATGGCAGGAACTTAGGAAACAAATATCGTTCCTTAAGAGAAGCGACGGGAGAGAAATATCTTTAAATATTATCTTCTTCCCAGACGAGATGTATTTTCCTGCCCAAAAAAATAATGCCATTTTGTGGCTACTGGGGCATTTTATTCATTACGTTATTAACAACAAAGGGACTGGCACTGTCCAGGAATTTAAAGAATTTGAACTACACGGATATTACAAAATATTCCGGAAAAGAAATTTGAAAAAGAATTATGGACATATGTTGAAGATTCTCTTTGAGAAAGAGGGTGTAGGATGATTACTACAGACAATTAACAACGCAAATAGAGGCATGCAAAAGTAGGGGATCGCTGCTGAGGGTGAAGTACGGTGGGGACTTCGTGGGCCCCGTGGCCGCTACGGTAGCCGTGAAGGCCTCAGCAGAACCCTGAAACAGCATGCTGCGACGGATGTCGGACCACACTCCTTTTATACCAGAAAAAAAAACCTGTTCATAAGCGATCAAGAGAAAACGAAGAAAGAAGAATGATCACAGAATATTTTAATTATTTTTATTATTATAATTTATTTAGTCAAGAGAAATCTTTCTGTTCATCATATTGCATTAAAAAAATTTTCCTTTCGTTCATCCAATGTCAAAGAAGAAGAAAGGAAATGCCACAGAAGAGGCTAAAGTGCAAAACTGCCAGTCAACGTTATTTTATATGTTTATTTTCAGAAATCCCTTATTTCCAAGACGGAAATATGACGACTTCTGCAAAAAAAAAAAAAAAAAAAAAAAAAAAAAAAAAAGTGGTCTAAAGCGCGTCGCTGCGGAGCGCGTGGTTGCTCGCCGTCGGAGGTTCGAGTCCTCCCTGGGGCGTGGGTGTGGGTGTTGTCCTTAGGTTATTTTACCTAGGTTTAAGTAGTTTGTAAGCTACGGACTGATGACCACGCAGTTTGGTCCGATAGATTTACAAACATTTGAACATTTTGATTTCACTGGCGTAAAGAAAAACAGCTTTCTCATTTGTATTAAAGATCCGTATTTTTGTTTTATACATGATATTTCTATTTTCCATATTGAATACAATTGTATGATGGCAGCATTTACCTCTTTACCGCGGTTCTTCACATCAATCCCAGCTCCACCATCTTCCGTCGCTACACTACCCAGAATGAGTTGACAGTCTACACCTGATGCTTCCCTATTAACAGTGCCGCCTCCGTGTTCACCTAGTTCACTCTCATTTCCTTTGTTTTTCTTATATTTATCTTGAAGCCAGGAGTGTCTGCTTCTTCTTTCAACAGGTATAGCTTTGCCTGCATACCCGTCAGACTTTGAGCTAATAAAACTATATCATCTGCAAAATCCAAATTCTCCAGACGTTCATGGATCCCCCAACGGATTCCTCGTCTCCTGCTTGCGGTAACTCTTCTCGTAACTGAGTCTAGGACAAGCATAAATTACTAACGAAGGAAGATACCAGGGATTCAGCATGGCTCAAAATAACATCAAAAGTATCACTGTTGTTATAAATAAAGTAATAACAACACCAACCTAGAAAACTGTAATATGAAAATGAAACCGTAACTCTACCCGGCGTAATGAATTTTCAAACAACTTACGGGTGACGTCGACCACACCCTGACATTATCAAGGCACAGCTGCACTCAAGGAAGTTATGTGCAAGTGAATTTATTACCTTGGTTTGCAGTGCGTAAACAAGGAAGGTAACACTTACGGTGCAAGTAACCGCAGAGTCAACACAACCAACATTGACCATATCGACAGTGACTATGAATCAACAGGTAACGTAGCATTAAAGCCACGGCGGAGCGGCCGAGCGCATTGAGGCGCTATGCTACGATGCGCCAGGCCGTTACCCGTCGGGTGATCGAATCCTCCCTCAGTCATGGATGTTTGTGCCGTCTTTGGTATAAGGTAGTTAATAAGGGACTGATGACCCCGTAGTTAAGTCCCTTAAGCTACAAAAACATTTTGCCGGATCACAAGCACAATTTAAACAAAAACCACCATCTCCATTTATTAAGGTCGCTTGCTAGTTTAATTTCAGCAGCTTCCTTAATAACACTATCCCAATTGGTGGAAATGCATGCCAGTATCTCCGTGTTGTTGTATTTCGTAGGATGACCGGTGCCAAGACAGTGCCCTGCAACAGTGCATTAGCCCGGCTGTAATGAGCGTGTAGGCTCGTTTTCAATACACCGGTCTTCCACAGTCCTGATTGTCTGAGCAATATATGACATGCGACAACTGTGAGGAATACGATAGACACCAGCCTTAGGGAAACCAATATCATCCTTTACGGAACCCAACAGGGCCTTTAGAAGGTGGTCGAGAAACGCATTTGACGTCATAATTCCGCAAAATATGACCAATCCTGTTGGACAAGCTTCCTGCGTAAGGCAAAAAGGACGTACATTTATTGGCGGTGGTCGACGACGTCGTCACCCGGCAGCATACCCGTAAGTAGTTTCAAAATAACACCGAAGTACAAAAAAAAAAAAAAAAAAAAAAAAAAAAAAAAAAAAAAAAAAAAAAAAAAGTCGATATCGTCAAATGTAGTGCAGAAGTTTGCAAATAGTAACTCTGAAGTTGACAGAGAAAAAGCTAGTTTTGGAAAAAAAAATATTTTTTTTCGTGTCTACGTATGGGCTATTGCTCAGTTGCGACTTTTCGCCCAGATACGCCCAGAGAGCGACATCTCGGCTACGTTGCCCCTCGGTCTATTGGCACAGTGGATGCGCCGCCGCCGCCGCCGCCTCCGCCTCCGCCGCCGCTGACTGGTGCTGCCGCCACGCGGCCGACTGCGGCGCCAGCTGCGTCGGCAGTAGCGCGAGCGCGCCTGCGGACATAACGTTTTACTGCGCAAACAAACGCCGCGCCGCCGCCCGCAAACAGACGCCAGCGCCCATCCATCCCTCCCCACCGCGACCTTCCCAGCCTCACGCGTCTACTGCAACACACACACATACACGGAGCACAATGGAAAGCGACCCTTATTCCGAAAGGCCGCTCCCCCCAGGATATTATTTCCGGCACGAGCAATATCGTTCCCAGGAGTCGCGAGCGGCCGTGTCATTCGATGAAAGTGTTGCCGTTCGTGGGAAATGAATACAAGCGAAGTCTCATTCGCTGTATAACAGCGGCCGGGCGCCCTCTCGAGGTTAATATGTGTGGGGGTCATAGGCGAGGTCCAGTAGTAAAGGTGGATAGTGCTTTGCCGTTCCTGTTTCAGGAGTGATCGTCTTTATACTCTTCAAGGACGTTGTTTATGGATGATACTACAAGGTAAGATAAATTTTCTTAACAGCACATTGAAGTCAATAAGCGTCTGAGTATTTTCAGTTTGAAGATACTGAATGGAAGGAAAAGCAGGGAATCGAAATTTGAGCCGCGGGACACGTCTAAGAGGGATAGCTTCCCGTCCTTCTCTACTTCCACTGTAAATCTTATGTTGGGGTGTATTCCATTCAAATGATCCACGAAGTACTGCAGTGCCTCCTTCCCGTTTCGCCAGATTAAAAATGTATCGTCAACATACCTATAGAAGCAAGATGGACGAAAGGGAGCACTGTTCAGTGTTCGTTTTTCAAAATCCTCCATGAAGAAGTTTGCAATGGCTGGTGACAGTGGCGAACCCATGGCTGTTCCGTCAGTAATTTCATAATAATTTCCACCATACAGTGGAAGTAGAGAAGGACGTGTTGGTTGAACGAAAATCAGATGGACGACTTGGACACTCTGTGTACAGAAAGCCGACGAATACGGACATGTATCTGAGTGCCCGTAGATTTCATCATCCCACTCAGAAGAAAGCTATGCTGAACACCTTGGTACACAGAGCAAGGATTATTTCAGACGAAAACCACCTCGACTCTGAGATCAACCACCTGAAGAAGGTCTTCAGAAAGAATGGATATTCCTCCCGTGATATTAGGTCCACACTGTCGGGGAAACCTAGACAGGATGCTATTTCAACAAATCAAGAGGACCAACACATCGCGCGGCTTCCATTCTGCGGTGCAACAAGCAGTGAAATCGGAATAGTCCTAAATAGGTATGGGATCCGACCTGTCTTTCGTCCTCCCAATAAGATTAATGAAATGATGCCACCTGTCAAAGACAACCTCGGTGTGAGACTGCCGGGAATATATAGCATTCTGTGCGAGTGTGGCAAAAATTACGTGGGGCAGTCAATAAGAACTGTTTCTGAACGCTGCGTTGAACATCAGCGTCACCTAAAATACAGGCATTTAGAAAAATCTGCAGTGTTTTTTTTATTGTGTTTTATGCCAGTACACAGGCAGGCTGGCAGCAGCACTATAGGCTGCTCTTCAGCCGAGAGTATTAAAGACATAGATGAGTTGAGAATTAAAATACAAAATAGGAGATGAAACAATGGAGATACAGTGACATAGACAAGGCGACAGTTTGGGGTACAGTACAATAGACAGATGATTAAAACCACATTTAGTTAGTTAAAAATGATGAGCCACGTTGACCTAAAAAACCAATGTAGGACGACAATAACACATGACGGCGAGTACACGGAGACACTAATTAAAACACACGGTACGACACTTGTCTGATTGTGGTGGAAGCAATTAAAAACATACACTTCATTGGAGCACAGCACACAACACTTGACGTAGCACTGTTAAAACTGCCGGTCCAGGTCCCCGTGAAGGGGGGGAGGAGGGAAGTGCGGGGGAGAGGAAAAACGGCTGGGAAGGAGGTGGTAGGGAGGAGCCGTAGGGACTCCAGGGCAGGGAGGGGGTAGCCAAGCGGGAGAGTGGAAGGGGAGGGGGAGAGGGGCCCTTTATCTACGGGGGGGGGATCAGAGCTGGTAGGATGGATATATGTCAGAGCGGAGGACATCATCAGGGAGGAGGAGGCGGCGGGAATTACCCTGGGAGAGGATATGGACGGTGTGGAGATGAAGGGAAGGGGGTATAACGTGGTAGAGGCGTGGCAGAGGCCAAGGGTTGGTAAGGATGGGGTGGACCAGGGGGTTGCGGGAGTCTATTTTACGGGTGGTATAGAGGATACGGATATGCTGGAGGTATTCAAGGATGTGGGGAAACGGGATCAGGTAATACAGGATCCGCGTGAGGGACGGGAGCCGAATGCGGTAGGCGAGGCGGAGGGCGTGGCGCTCAAGGACATGAAGGGTTTTATAGTAGGATGTGGGAGCTGCAGGATGGAAGCTGCAAAGGACAGGACGCATGAGGGAGCGGTAGGTGTAGAGGATGGTGGAGGGGCTGAGACCCCACGTCCGGCCAGTGAGGAGTTTGAGGAGGTTAAGGCGGGAGAGGGCCTTCTGTCAGTGCGGAGGTGGGGGGTCCAGGAAAGATTAAGGTCGAGGGTTAGGCCAAGGTACTTCAGGGTGGGGGTGTGGCGGATAGGGCGGTTGTGGAGGGTAAAGTAGAAATCATGGAGATGGAAGGAGGGGATGGTACGACCTATGATAATTGCCTGGGATTTGTCAGGATTGACGGAGTGGAGCCACTGGTTACACCATGAGGCGAACTCGGTGAGGTGGGACTGGAGCAATAACTGGGTCGAGGGCTAGGAAGGCGGTGTCGTCATCATATTGTAGGAGATAGACAGGAGGCTTGGGTTGGGGCACGTCGGCGAAGTAGATGAGATAAAGGAGAGGAGAGAGGATGGAGCCTTGGGGCAGACAGTGGGTCTGCAGACAGTTGCAGGGGTTGCAGACAGTGACATAGGAGGGGCGGTGGCTGAGAAAGGAAGCAATGAGGCGGACGTAATTAATAGGAAGGGCGTAGAACTGGAGCTTGAAGAGGAGACCAGAATGCCATACACGGTCGTAGGCTTTTTGGACATCGAGGGAGAAAAAAATTGCGGAGCGACGGGAGTTGGACAGATAGAATATGAGTTAGGCGAAGGAGCTGGTCATCAGCAGAGAAGGAGGGTCGGAAGCCACATTGGGAAAGGGGGAGGAACTGGTGGTGATGGAGGTGCTGATGGATATGACAGGAGAGGATGGTTTCCAGAACCTTGCTGAACGTGGAGGTAAGACTGATGGGACGGTAGGATGAGGTCTGGGGTGGGGGCTTGTCAGGTCTTAGGAACATGAGAATACGGGAGGTCTTCCACAGGTCAGGGTAAAAGCCAGTGAAAAGGATGACATTATATAAGGTGGCAAGAGCTTCGTGGAAGGAGGGGGCGCACGCTCGGAGGTGGCGGAAGTCCGCCGTTCGTGACCAGGGGCAGTGTTGCATTTAGTCTGAAGAGTGTCGATTTTGTCACGGACGGTAAGGGTGTGTTCAGTTCTGAGGGGGGGATGTGGTCCAAGTACTGGAAGCCAGGTGCGAGCGGAGGAGTGGAGGTATCGGTTCGCTCATGGACGTCCGGGAATAGTCAAAGAGAGGATCATCAGGAAAGGAAAAGACTTCGGAGATGTATGAGGTAAAGTGTTATGTCTTACTGGCGTTGTCAGGAAAAGGACGGTCATCATGGAGAAGCGGGTAGTTGGGAGAGGAGTGACTGCCAGTAAGGCGGCGGAAGGCATGCCAGTACTTGGAGGAGTTGAGAGGGAGTGTTGAATTGAGGCGGGTGCATGTCTGGCACCAGTCCCGGCGTTTTTCCGCGGACAAGAGGTTTCGGATGTGGCGTTGGATTTGCCGGTGGCGTTGAAGTGTGTCCCGGTCATGGGTCCGGAGGAAGGAGCGGTACCGACGACGGTATTCACGAAGGAGAAGGACGGCCTGTGGAGGAAGTGTAGGACGGTGAGGATAAATCGCCCGGGTAGGGATGTGGGCATGGACCGCGTCAGGAATGGTCTGCTGGAGGAAGGAGGAGGCATGATCAATATCGGCGGGAGTGCAGAGGGGAAGTGGGTGGCTTGCAACCGAGGTGTCAATTGAGCGACGGTAGGCATCCCAGTCAGCACAGGAATAATCATGAACGAGTTTGGGAGGGGGCAGGGTGGAGGCAGTGGTCAAGTGTAAGTAGGACAGGGGCGTGGTCACTGCCTATAAGGTCGAGGACAACCACCATGATGTGCCCAATGAGGTCGGGAGACGCCAGGACGAAGTCGGGCGTGGTGTTGCTTTCGGGGCGACTTGGGCAGGGAAGAGGAAGGACGTCGCCCTGGTTAAGGTCGGCGGCAATCACATAGATCGTGAAGGAGAGGTCTATGTGGGAGAGGAAGGCATATGGGAGGGGAGCAGTGCTGCGGATATAGATGGTAGCGAGGGTGACAGTAAGGGATGGGAGGAAGAGGCTGAGGAGCAGGTGTTCAGTGGGGTCATTAAGGAGAAGTTGGAGCTGGAGAGGGTGGTGGCCGATCGCCACTCCGCCTTGGGCGAGGGGTGGGGGGCCATCAGTATGGTGGAGGATGTAGGGAGCGGTGCTGATAGGACGACGGGTTGGAGGAAGGTCTCGTTCAGGTGGAAGGCATCCACGCGGTAGTGGGAAAGGGTGTGCATAAGGAGGTTTTTATTGGCAGGAAGAGAGCGGACATTATGATAGAGGAAGGTATAGGGAAGGGGGTCGAATAGGCGAGAGGGGGGAGAGGAAGCGACGGGAAAAGAGGGTAGGGTGTGTCTAGACTAGGGTGACTTGCCAGGAGTAGGTGAAGTGGGAATGTGCACAGGAGAGGGTGGCGAAGGTTTCGAGGTGATAGACGGAACGGGCGGCAACTTTTGGAGGGTATGGGGACGATGGAAGGGATGGATGTTCTGGATGACGGTCGTGACAAATCGGATGACGTCCTCTACGGTTGGAGAGAGGGATCGACAGGACGAACAGGGACGATAAGTTCGGGAGTGGTGGGGGCGGGGACGGATTTACATTTATAGAAGTTGGTGGGATGGGGGCCATCACAGGTGTTGCAGACAGGAGGGGAGGCGAGGTTGGGACAGTGTTTGTGGAGGTTATTGGACTTGCGGAGGGGACAGGTGGGTGGGTTCCGGCAGTGCTGTGTCAGGTGATTGTTATAAACGAGAGGTGTCTCGTTTATAACAATCACCTGGCACAGTGGTAGGATTGGGGTGGGGAGCAGGAGGGTTCTACCTTGTGGCGTCAGTCATAGATGAGTGCCTCCTCGATGAGTAGGCGATCGATGGAGGATGCGGATTCAGTGAAAATCCGCATCAGGTAGGTGGGTCCGGTGGCATTATGGATCCGTTTGGCAGAGCGAACGGAGATGTCTGGGTGGGCGTTGAGTCGGCTCAACACCTCCTCCTCCGTGATAACCGGACCAAGTTTGGTTATCACGGCGGTGAGGGTGGGCAGACGGTGGGGGAGGGAGAGGTTGACGGGGGGAGGAGGAGGTATAGTACGGGGTGAGGGTTGCGTGGGGCCGAGGTGGGTGGCAGGGAGGCGATGAAGCAGGTCGGTATGGAAAGTAGGCTGGGAGATTTGATAAGGACAGAGTCCCTACGGGGTATGAGTTGGGCGATATGGGCGGCAGGGAAATACTTCCAGAGTTCCAGGGAGAGGGTACGATTGTCGAGAAAGTGGGGATCATGATGGGAGAGGAGGTACGTATACAGATCCTGTTGGGGGGGGGGATGGGCGCAGTGTCCATTATGTGGGCAGGCTGTGGAGGCGGTGTAGAAGGGGGAGGAGGAGACAGAAGGGGAGGGATTTGTACTTCCACGTTTGGTGGTCTTCTTTCGGGCGCCGGTGGAGGAGGAGAAGGACGGGACAGGGTAGATGGTGATGTGGCGGGGGGCGGGGCCCTGGTGCAGTGTGACAGAAAGAGGCGGCGACTGCGGGGTGTCAGGCACTGTGGCCCGGCGATTGCTGACTCGTGAGGGGAGGTGAGTTACACGGTAGCTGGGGGAGGAGCAGAGACGTGGGAGGCGGATGTGGTGGAGAGGAGCACAGAGAGGGGGGATGTCGTGGGAAGGGCGGGCGTGCGTCGAGCTCTAAGTCGTAATGGCGGGGGCGGTGTTGGGGCTGGTATATAAAACGGTGGTGGTGACTGGGATGTTGGACATCGTGACGGACGAAAGAGGGAAAGAAGTCGAAGAGGAAGAAAAGTGGACTGTTCAAGCGAAAGGTGGCGACCAATGCAGGTGGCCGGCTGGGGCTGGCAGTAGCTTCGGGCTGCGGTGAAGCGGCGGGAGACCAGCGGCAGCTGGCTGGAGGGCGGCGGCGGAGACGACGCCGGCGGCGGCAGCGGCGGCAGCGACCAGGCAGCGACGACCGACCCGAGGGGATCGGGGCGGCTCCGTAGCGGCGGCGACAGGGCGGCGAACCGGTCCGGCGGTCAGCGGAACCCCCGGGGCAGAACCTCCGGGCGGCGGCGGCGGCGGCGGCGAGACGATCCCCGGGATGGACTGGAGCAGCGGGGCGGCGAGCAGGTCCGGCAGGGCCTCCTGGCGGCGGCGCCTCCAGGCAGGGCTGGGCGGCGACAGCAGCGGCAGCGGCGAGCAGCAGGGCCTCCTGGCACTGAAACGGCGACGGCGACGGCGACGGGCAGCAGGGACGGCGGCAGATCTGGAAGCACAACAGAGTTACGTTTATAATCGTGACGGTGATGCCTGCTACCAGGCGGGAAAGATATCTGCGGTGGTTGAGCACAGCCTGTTAAATAAACATCGGATTTTGTTTGAAGAAACGAGAGTACTGGATCACGCTTTCAACTACTGGGATTCTGTCATCAGGGAGGCGATTGAAATCATTTTATGCGCACTCAGCGATGCATGGAAGCGAGCACTGGAGAAGGAACAGAAGTTGGCTCCCAGAACCTTTAGTACTTCCCGCAGATTACCGCCTGCTGCAAGAGATGGCGCTGCTAACAACCTGGTATAGAGTGCGCTAGAAAACTCTAGGTGGTTAGATGGCACCACCCGAGTACGCGCCATTACCGCGCCAATGAGAAGCCAATGAGAAGCCATCTCCTGGTTATATAAGCGGAAGCCTCCAGTTCAAGGCACACCACCTCCACCTCCACCGCCTTCTCCCAGACACCCAATGTGGCTTTCGTCCTTCCTTCTCCACTGACGACCAACTCCTTCGACTTACGCAACTCCTTTCCCTCCAGCTAAATTCCCGTCTTGGCGCCATTTTTGTGTCCTTAGACCTCGAACGGGCCTACGATCGGGTCTGGCACTCTGGCCTGCTCTTCAAACTCCAAACCTATGCTCTTCCCATCAACCTCGTCCGGGTCATTGCCTCCTTCCTCTCCGACCGCCCCACCTATGTTACCGTCCACAACACCGACTCCCGTCTTTTTTATCCCTCTGCTGGTGTGCCCCAAGGCTCTGTCCTTTCTCCCCTCCTGTACCTCCTGTATACCTCGGATATGCCTAAGCCTGCCCCTCCGGTACACCTTTTCCAATATGCTGACGACACCGCGTTCCTTGCCTTAGCTCCCACCCTTGCCCGTTCCAACCGCCTGCTCCAAGAACACCTTGACCTCTTTGCCGCTATGTGCAACCAGTGGCTCCTGTCTATAAATCCTACCAAAACCCAGGCGATCATCGTAGGTCGTACAACCCGTTCCTTCCGTCCCCGAGATTTTTATCTGACCCTCCATAACCGTCCCATTCGTCTCACCCCTACCCTAAAGTACCTGGGCCTCACTATTGATCGCACCCTCTCCTGGACTCCCCATCTACGCGCTATCCAAGAAAAAGCCCGCTTCCGCCTCCGCCTCCTCAAACTCCTTGTTGGCCGAACATGGGGCCACAACCCTTCTACCATACTCTATACCTACAAATCCCTCATCCGCCCAGTCCTCTGTGTCGCCCATCCCGCCTGGATTTCCGCTCCCCCATCCTTCTACAAATCTCTGGAGATACTGGAACGCCATGCCCTCCGCCTCGCCTTCCGTATCCCACTTTATCTCCCTTCCCCCACGCGGATCCTCTATGATCTCATTACTTTCCCCAGACTCGTTCTCTTTATTGAAAATCTCCGCCTCCGTTACATATCCCGCAAATCAGATCCGCCTAATCCTCTAGTCCATCCCCTCCTCTCTTCACCTGGTACATTGCCGCGCCTCCACCACTGTATCCCCCTGCTCTCCACTTGTCCACCCTCCGGATCCTTTCCCGTGGCAACTTCCGTACCCTCCCCCTCCCGGATGATGCCCTCCGACCCTTCATACCAGCTTTGATCCTTCTCCTTGCTCCCTCTCCCCTTTCTCTCCCTGAGGGCCCCGACTATCCCTCCCTTCCTGTCCCTTCTCCCCTCCTCCGTCCCTCCGGTTCCTCCTCTTACCGCCCTCCCCTATCCTCCTTCCCCGTGGCTTCCTGGGACATCATCCCACCCGTCCCTTCCCTACCGGCTCTGTGGCTCCTCCCCACCCTCTCCATCTCCTTTCACCCCTTTTCCCCCCACACCACATCTTCAAATGCTGTCAGTGCCCCACCATCTACGGAACCTCCTTTGTGCTTCGAAAAGTGTGGTGTGTTTTAGTTAAATTGTTTTATTTTACAACAGTGGACGGCCAACCCGCAGCCGACACCATCAGCTTTTATTTGTGTATCTCTCGAAGTGTGTGTTGTGTTTTTTATTTTAACTCCAAATAGCGGACGGTCTCACCGTGGCCGCTGCCCTATGCTCATTTTAATTGTGTGTGTGTGCCACTGACATTCGAGCAACTTTTTTTATTCACCACTTTCGCCGTTCCAAGTGTTTTATTTCACCACTGTTTCCTCCATTTTATGTACTTTGTTTTATCTCCATTTTAAATCTCCGTTTTATGTCTGTATCATCTCCAAAATTTTATCTCCGTTGTGTTTTTATGTTCTCCGCTGACAAATTTTATTTCTGTAGGCCGAAGAGCGCCAGTGAGTGCTGCCGGCCCGCCCTTCTTTTAGGGGAATTGAAACGACAATAAAGAAAAAAAAATTCAAGGCAGTCAGTTTTACCCCTGACGACGACTATGGAGGATATAGTCGAAAGCTTGGGCTCCTACCCATATTTGACGCGGCAAGAACACCGATAGTATTTTACGCAAGAACTACGTCGCGAAAGACTTCGTACTCCTTGATACGTAATGTTTATCAGTAACAGTTTAAGAAGCAAATGGGCAGCATTGCATCACGCTACCTATCTTAAACTTTATTTTACTCTCTTGTTCTGCTTTTCGTTGAGGTAGTAAAATTCTTGTGTCGGAACATAGATTCCACCACAGAAACACAATACATGAACCCAGCAAAGTTCATTACATTTATAGATGTATTTTATTATATTTACAATTATTATTAGTAACGTTCGTTTAATGTTGTAGACTGCCACTTAAATATATCATGGGCGACAGACAGACAATTTATATATAAACAATTATGTGTACTTGTGGACAAGAACTGAATATATTTGTATAAAAAGCCACGTTAAATACAATATAATTGTAGTACATTTGAACAGTGAGACGCCACACTTAATAGCTACCTGAGCAAATAGCTTCAGTCTCAATCGTTTTTAGTATTGTTAAATATATATTTGTTTGTTAAATGTAAACAACGTTTATAGGGAGGTGGTCAAAGCATTTAATTCTGTGATATTCAATTGTATAATATTTTGGAAGAGAAATTGTATTTTAAAGTTGAGGCGTTAGGATGCGCGGAAGAATACAATTTAGGGAGCAGGGAGAGCATGCTCTCGAACGCTTGGGAGGGGACTTGTAACTTGGACGCGGTGGTGAAAATTGTTACGCTGGGCGATCTGAAGCGTTAAGAAATTGTAATTTGAAGTTACGGAATTGTGACTGCAGAACTTAGCCTCTGGTGAAAAGTGCTATACTATGCACGGTAGTAGGGCTGTGAAACTGAGATAAATCAGCAATGGTGTACTTGTGTGATGACAAAATTTGTTTTATAAGAAATCTTGTAATTAATCACGGATTAATTTGGAACTGCAATGTTCGATGGACTTCACTAATTTACGAGTGATAATTTGGAACTTTTGACATCTCGTTGATTCCGGTGTACTGCCGGTGATCCGCGTCTTTCATAGACAATATTTGGATATATGGAACTTTTACTCTCGAGTGCTTGTGATACTTGTTGTGCGTCTCATGAACAGTAATTGGAGGAAATATTCAGTTATTTACAGATGTATAAAATAGGACCACCTCCGCATTTTCATGACCAAAAAGAGTAACAAACTCCATTATTAAGAATTACTTCGGGAGTGAATCACTTCTTGAACTTAGAATCCATTTTGTTGGTTTTTCAGAGGTTTAATTTATGTTTGTTTAAATATATTTTCACGTCATCATATGCAGACTGATAGACTGGCTAAATTACAGATTAATTACTGATCTTGTTTAAAGAGATTGGGTACCTGTTTAGGTCATAGAAACTGACATACGTAGCTCAACCCTATGAACAGAGACAACGAGCCATAAACTTTTACTACCCAGAGTTATGTATTGCCCAGTTCTTATTGGTGAATACCGATAGGAAGGTCGCACATCGATTGTGCCGAATTCAGTTCGTCGTTTTATCACATGACACCTTGCGAGCTATGGATGAACAGCAACAGATAGACTGCATATTTCGAAACGCGTTTGACATGTACCTCATTGCGACGGTACGAGCTTATGGAATAGGTTAGATAAGCCGCTGGAAAACAAGTAATAGAACTCAGTACGTTACCTGGGTGGCTAGTGTTCATTAGGGACTAGACTACTGTCAGTCTGATAGGACCGCTATTATTTTCTATCTATATAAATGATCTGACGGACAGAGTGAGTTACAATCTGTTGCTGTTTCGTGATGACGCTGTGGTTTACAGGAAGATGTCGTCATTGAATGATTGTAGTAGGATGCAGGACGATTTGGACAAAATTTCTATATGGTGTGAGGAATATCAACTAACGCGAAATGTAGAAAAATGTAAGGTAATGCAGATGAACAGGGGTTGTTGGAGCTTAGAGGGCAACTAATAAGCGTCATTATCGGGGAATTTGAAATTATCACAGAGGGTTAAGAGAAATTTTGTCTTTCCCGGCTGTCCGCACTTAAACTAATTCCTCACTGGCCTGAATAGCATAAAATTTTCTTTTGGGCTTAGAAAAAATGTGTGTTAGGACATTTAAAAAATCTAATCTTATCCTGTGAAGTAAAAGTTTTCCGAATTCATACAAGCAAACTTATTCTCAACTAGAATGCTTGGAGACCATAAGGGAAAAATTGGTCTCAGTCACTGTCTCGCAATGTCTGAAAAGGACGTATTCCCATGGGGTAATTCGCTATTTTAATATTTACGTCAGTTTCGAAGATGTATATCTGCCATCTTGAAAGCGACACATCCGATATGCACCCAAGTAATTTCCTGAGAATGCACTACAGTACTGTAGTACGTTTTGGCTTTTGGCTTCACGTTGTGGCGTAAACAACACGAGTATGTGTAAACAAGTGAGTTGTTCAAGATTCAAGTGATCGTAAGTCTATGGGACTTAACTACTGCGGTTATCCTAGGCTTAAACTAACCTAACGACAGTACACACACACACACACACACACACACACACACACACACACATGCCCGATTCAGGACTTGTACCTCCGACGGGGAGCAACCGCGCACTCCACAACAAGGCGCCTAGAGCGCTCGACCGTTCCACTGCGGGTAGTGAGTTGTCCTGCCACAAGCTTGCCGGCTGTTTTTTAGTGACTTGTTAATTAACTACTGCTGTAAGTTTCCCTATTATTATTTCAGTTTACTAGGACTTTTTTCTAGATGGAAGTAGAAAACAAAACTTCAGTTGGTTTCCTCACTCGTTTTTGGAGTATTGTTGTATTACGATGCGTGTTTTTAAGTTAGTAGTGTTTTGAAATTAAAAAAAAAAAAAAAAAAAAAAAAAAAAAAAACTCGTGCTAAGATATCTCAATAATTTTATTTTTACATGAAAGCCTGTACCTTAATCTAATTTTCTACATAATTTTCGTCAATATTGAGATAAATGTCTTAACGTTCTACCAGTTTTTGAATACTCTCCTCACATAAGTCTGCCGCCTGAGTTGTTAACCACTGCATCACAACTGTTTTGACTTCGTCATCGTCTTGAAGACGCTCGTATTGAGACAATCAATGCAGCAGCTTACTGTGAGACATTGCACAATATGCACCGTTCAGTTCAGAACAAAAGACGTGGCAGGTTGAACAAGAGCATTGTTTTGCTGCTAGACAATGCCCGTACGCATGCGGCTAATCAGACCACAGATCTTATCACATCTTTTCGATGGGAAACTCTAGATCATCCTCCGTACAGCCCTGATCTGGCGCCCAGTGACTACCATCTCTTCCTGCACTTGCAGAAACACCTGGGCGGTCTTCAAGACGACGTCGACGTCAAAACAGTTGTGATGCAGTGGTTAACAAGTCAGGTGGCAGACTTCTATGAGGAGGGTATTTAAAAACTGGTACCACGTTATGTTAAGTGCGTCAATATTGACGGAAATTATGTAGAAAAGTAGACTAAGTTCAAATGTTTGTAGAGCTTATGGGACTAATCTTACAAACATAAATTAGCTAATACTAATGATGGTACAAATATCCATGCCCGAGGGGGTAATCGAAACCCCGACCGTAGTGGCCGTGCATACTGTGACTGCGGCGCCACAGAACGCTCGGCTCCCGGGCTGGCTGTCTATATAAACCAAAAACTTTTTCATAGTTCACCCTAGTCAGCAACATTGCTTTCGCAACTCCTAGAAGACAATGTATGTTATTACTTCATTTATTAATCATGTGGAAAATTACCTCTTTCATTGTAAGCATACTGGTAGATAAAATGAAAATCTCATTCTAGATAAACTGCTGTCTCGAATTACTTTTCAAAAAAATCGACACAGATCTAGAAAAATCGTACAGTGGCAACAAAAGAGAGACGACAGACGGATGCATCACCGGTAGCACACAGGATACCTGAGCGATATCCCAGCTCCATGTGCTGGCTAGTGTGTCGTCATTAACGAGGACTGTTGCCGTTCTGAAAACAATTGTAATGCAGACCTGACTGTCAGATTTCAACTGTACCAATTGTGATGATCAACATCAATAAATAAAATAAGCCGCGGTGGAGTAGCCGAGCGGTCTAAAGCGCTTCGCAGCGGAGCGCACGGTTGCTCGCCGTCGGAGGTTCGAGTGCTCCCTGGGGCATAGGCGTGTCCTTTGGTTAGTTTAACTTTGGTTAAGTAGTTTGTAAGCTACGGACTGATGATCACGCTGTTTCGTCCGATAGATTTACAAACAAACAAATAAAATAAATAAATTTACTAACGCATCACTCTTTGCGACAATATCACGGGTTGGTGGAATGATCTGTGAAACGTACTGTATCTACACTGCTCAAAACAGTAGGGGATCAGGTGAGATATCATACGCAATATACATATCGTAATTTATTTTATTCAGATTATGTTTGAAATTGTAATTTATGTTCAATACACTACAACATTTGCCTGTCTCAAGTCTTTATCTGACATTTATATGGCGTTTACTTAGTGCGAGGCTACCATTACAGTTAACAAAGTCTATCATGTCGCCCTCTAATATGGCGTGTGATCAACTCGGACGACACGTACAGTGTTGGACTTGTGCATGGCATGGCATCCGCTCTTGACGGACATTTGACAATTCTTCAACGAGTGCAATATCCAGCTTTGCAACCGTTGCAAGAAGTGCTGGTCGGACTACAATGCGTCTGCCAAGTGCATACCAGACATGCTCAATCGGGTTTAAGTCCGGTGAACAAGCTGATCATTCCATTCGCTCACTTCCCGCGGCTTCAAAGCATGTTGTCCACCAGTTCACCACAAGTAACCCATCTCCTGTGGCAAGAGCGTTTGACACAACAAAAGGTAGAAGGATCGCGCCTCTGTACCTCTCAGCAGTCAAAGAGCTATTCTCAGCGAATTTGAAGCTCCGTACATCCGGCCCACACCAACCGTCGACAACCATGAAATGGTGATGTTTCCTACACGTAAGCATGATTGTTCAGAGTTCTTCGTGCTTTCCAGATGAGGGAATGACGATTGTTCGGCTGAACACAAAATCTTGATTATTGTGTGAACAGAACCCGGTTTCATTCGTTACGACTCCAATCCTGTTGTTCCTCCACACAGTTTCTGCGGACTAAACGGCGTCGCGATTTTAAAGGGACACACACGATAGGCCTTCGTGCGTAAAGGCCACATTCCCGAAGTCGATGTTGGACTGTCTGTGTTGACATTGCTCATCGTATGGCTTTCCGGTGGTGTACTGCAGCTTAGTCACATTCAGTCTCTTGACGTGCTGTTAACCGGAGATAACCGTCATCTCTTGCTGATGTTATCCGTGTATGCTCTCGGTCTTAGCTTGTTCTAACGGTTCCTGTGGTCTGAAGTCACGTTGAGGTTCTTGAAATTACACTTTGGTGCACTCCAATAGGTGCAGCCATCTCACTTCGTGTCTGACCCGCTTCAACCTTCTTACGGATCTAAATGCCATAGCTTCGAGTAAGTCAAGTTGTTGTTGCATTCAACAGTCTGTTCACCACATTATATGAACCCAAGTGTTTGTGTAATTCGTTTGTTAAACACAACACAACCCCCTATGCAGCAAGGATCTGTTATTGCCACTCCGTAGAACCGACATAATGGCGTCGAACTGTTTTAGTTCATTATGCCGATAACAATACTTCACAATGTAAATATCGCGAGTAATCCCCTAATATTTTGATCAGTGTGTATAGGAGAGGGTCTAAGCATCCTTTGAACAGAATGTTTAATGCAATAAAATGCAGAAGCTCCCGACGGGCCTATTGTCTCCAATTGTACCATCGAGTCATTAATAATTGAATTGAAACTGTAAAAACACTTGTATGATTTGTCTGATTCTACATTTATAGCAACACTTCCTTGTTCACAAGTATTTTCATAGTTATTAAAAATTCACTATCATATTTTGTGGACTATCAATTTGGTTCTAGGAGACGTTATTTAATATATTTTACGCAATTTTAAAATCCTGTTGTATTAAAAGCACTTGTTTAAAGAGTTTCTTTCGCTTCGTCATCTGCTGTGTGTTATATTTTTCAAATATTTTGATGAGATGGCAAGTCAGCTGAAAAATCAGATTTCCACGTACGTATCAAGCTGAGAAACACACACCCTCCGTAATTTGGAATTGATTACTACCGTTCACGATCCCTGATATAATGAGGTCTCTCTGAGGCTCCACAAGAGCGTGTGTTAACAAGGCGAAGTCCGAAGCCAGGTGAGATCTGTGTTTAGCGGCAAGCGGCCATATCCTAGCAGAAACCTAGAAAGTCTGTCCTGTCGGCGTCGAAATGGAGAGCATCGAAGGCGAACTGAAGTGTACGGTTTACAAATACTGGAAGGTAGAGCGTTATCTGCAAGAAATAATTATTTGTTAGTCTCGATAGGTGTCATACTAGTTAGATGTATTTTCTTTGGTCGTAGTCAGCGCTGTTGGTTTGTGCCACTGATGTCTATACTATCTCGATGTTGAACTTCAGTTGTCTTAGTGTGCCAGCCATAGATATTCATATTTAGTTTCTTGTCAAATTCAAACAAGGCTGCTAAGAAGCATTTAAAGGAAACGAGAAGAAAATATGTTTCGATTCCGCTCCCATATCAGCCTACAACATCGAATATTGAATTAAATTCCAAGTCAATAGGTAAGCAAATAATTGTTTGTCATGTAATAACGGATGGAAACTCGTTTGCTAAATTTAAAGACGGTGGACAATGCGAAATCGTGTGCAAAACATATGAATGCGTAGGCACGCTGCAATTATATGCTCAGACACCAGAGTTATACATCCAGTTTGTATAGAGATCACTGGTTTGTGCCGGCGAAGCACGAGCTGTACATCTTACATTTCGGAAACCGCGTCGGCCTCGGTGTCGTTGTGGTAGCGGCTACGGCAGGCGCTTGCCTTCCGCTGGAGTTGTTCAGCCACGGCCGCAACACAGAAATAGCAAAGCATTCCGCTCACATGGCAGCTAAGCACAAATTACTCTCAATTATTAAACATTCCAGTCTGAAGCAGTAAACAGGGACGGCGACTCCAGAGCCGCACGGGGACACCGGGGCACATCGTAATCAAATGCCCTATATATGAGGTCGTAGCTGCCGAATTACAACTCTAAATACGACAGGCGTTGCAGCAGTTATACTACATCAACCAAACTTCAACGTACTGCACCTAATCAATGACATAAAACCTGGTTTGAGACTTATTTTTCAGCGGGTCGAGGCTGGAATCCGCTAGCTCTCCGGACCAGGAGGGGTGTGCGCAGCCAACCCGAAATTGACGCTAGATTAAGTTACGTTAATTAGGTTATGGTAGATACATCTGACATAAAACCTGGTTTGAGACTTACTTTTCAGCGGGTCGAGGCTGGAATCCGCTAGCTCTCCGGACCAGGAGGAGTGTGCGCAGCCAACCCGAAATTGACGCTAGATTAAGTTACGTTAATTAGGTTATGGTAGATACATCTGACATAAAACCTGGTTTGAGACTTATTTTTCAGCGGGTCGAGGCTGGAATCCGCTAGCTCTCCGGACCAGGAGGAGTGTGCGCAGCCAACCCGAAATTGACGCTAGATTAAGTTACGTTAATTAGGTTATGGTAGATACAGGACAATACAGAAGGTGCCTCAGTGTGCAAGATATGGCTTACCGTGTGCCAGGGTCAGGCCCAATGTGTTTAGTTCGGTAGCCAGAAGACAACAATGATTATGTTAAACTGCTGGCACATCAGTAACATGCTTTGAGGGGGTGGGGGAATACCACGTCCAGTAACCATAGATTTACAATAGAATAACATGATTTCCAAATTACATTGTGCTTTGATCAAATAAATGTAAAGAAGATAACTCTAAAAATACACTACCAAAAGAATAGAAATCAAAACTAGACAGATAATAGATACTGCATGAAGCGACGCTGATATTGTAATGCAGATCATTTAGACCCTTCTAATAAGTAAGGAAACGGTTTTATTATAGTAAAATAATTAATAGTAACGGACTGAAAAGAAATAAATAAAAATAAAGAAGGGAAATAGCAGCGGTGCAAGACAAATGAAAGATTCGGGTGGCATTTTTTGGCCGGGATTATTCAGCCACCTAGTGCAAGTTTCTTACCGGATGCCACTTCAGGCGAGCGGTCTAAGGCGCCTCTCTGAGGAGCGCGCGGTTGCTCGCCGTCGGAGGTTCGAGTTCTCCCTAGGGCATGGGTGTGTATGTCATACTTAGGTTAATTTACCTTAGTTTAAGTAATTTGTAAGCTACGGACTGATGACCACGCAGTTTCGTCCGATGGATTTACGAACATTTTATTTTTTTGACGCCACTTCGGCGACTTGCATATCGATGATGATGAAAATGATGGCAAGGGCAACACAACACCCATTTCCCTACCGAAAATCGAACCAGGGCCCCCAGCGTGGCAGTCAGCGACAGTGCCGCCTGTGGTACGGAGGGCGGACAGGGCACCACATTTTCGCTACTACACACTAGAAAAGAAAGAGAGCAACTATTGTGCACCATACAAGCTGTGGTATTTTAACTGATATATATATTTAGAACAAGTGCCGTGTTGCACGTATTACTTTATCTCCATTTTTTTAATAAGATGACCCACTTGTTAAATTCCATATGACCAGATGATGGTCGCATAGCCCACTTAATTTGGTCTTCATTCAATAAATAAGTATGTTGTGATCATAGCGTTTAACTTTTAAAGATAAGTTACTGTTGCATTTTTAAAGCTTTTAGATTATCGGAATATTCAGTAAAAATCTATTGAAAAAATTTGTATCGATCAGAGAGTGAAAAACAAACTACCTTCTGCCACATTCCAGACAAAAAAGGAAGTTACTCTTCATTTTCACCCATTTCTGAAGACCATAAATCCTGTTATCTGGGCTCTCACAGTTTAAATACACAGTAGCTCTCCTTTCGCTGCCACTATCTTCATGTGTGTCTCTCCAATTTCCTTCTATTTACCCCATTATCCCTTCTCTTGCTTTTATCTTCCACTGCGGCTCTGTGCATACCTTTCTTATATCACTGTCATTTCCAAGTTCATCTTCTCTTTGTCTATGCCACAAGCTTCTTCTCTTACATTCTCACTGTAGGCCTATCTTTCTTTCTCACGGCTTTCTCACACCTGTCTGTCCTTTCAGTCAGCATTTTCTCTTCTCTACACATGGCTTGGGTCGGACTTGTAAGCACTGGACTGAGAAACGTAAATACGTAGACAAAGGAGAAGAAATTTTTTCTCGTTAATATTCTCAGATCTGGTCGATCCAGACCTGCAAAGCTTATGCATCCAATCATATATGTGCCTCACAGCACTCGTTTGTTCTCACTACTGCGATATCAGTCCATTCATCATTTTTAACTCCGCTGTCTGTTGAACCACCATGACTCTGGGCTCTGTTTTCTCTCCCGCTGACACTCTTTCGTCTCTCTTCCGCTTTCTCTTGTTCTCTTTCAGCACAAATGCGGTCAATATTTTCAGGTGCAAAACGTTTTGTTAAACTGACTTTATCTATTGATACTGGGGTTTAGAACACCTACGACTGTGAGATAAATAAATATAAACAATATTTCTGCTACCTGTCACGAGTTTTCATTTTGTTTAGCACGAGGCGTTTCGGGAAATGATTGCCATTTTCAACTGCATCTTTGCGCTATCCATTTTAGTTGCGATGTTTCTGATGTGTGGGATTCTGCGTTATTTTGTAATGCAGTTATAATTCATGAGGAACGTTGAGGATGTAATTCATTGATTTGCGTGTTACTGGCGATCAAATCTCCGCGAAATATGGACCATAAATAACCTTAGGAATCTAACCATACATGTTAAAATAAGTCCACTGTTTGATAATACGATGCTTAAACGGTTTCGACAGTCAGACAAACAAACTTCACAATACATTTTAGCGCGTTTATTGTTCCATAATACGATGTTTACGCGATCGAGACAATCTTCGTTTAATACGAGGCGCGTCCAGAAAGTAAGTTCCGTTTGGTAATAAAATGAAATTGTACACAGATACAGAAGAAATTTTTATTGCACAAAATTCTACAACTCCTAAACTACTTTTCCACATAACTGCCGAAATTTTGCAGGCATTTTTCATAGCGTGGCATCAGGTTTTGTATACCTTCTTCATAGACATCTGCCGCTTGTGTCTTCAACCAGTTGAAAACAGTTTCTTTGAGCTCGTCATTGGTGAAGTGATGACCGCCAAGGAAAGACTTGAGATGTAAAAACAGATCTTGTCATCAATCGCGTGAACCAGTTATTCTGTAACCAAAGGTGGACGCCCACTTCGTTCTTCATCGTGCACATCACTACGCCCGCCATTGAACTGTCGGACCCATCTTCTCACCATCGAATCACTTATCGCATTTGGTCCGTAAACATTGCAAATTTGCCGATTAATTTCAATTGTTCTCACTTCCCTCGCATTCAGAAACCGAATCACCGACCTGATTTCACAGGCGGCGGCGATTTTCAATCAACACTGACATTTCAAACACGCACAACAAAGCGTACGTCACTGACAGCGATCTCCAAATAGCGCACGTTCTTCTCCTTCATACACATCGTTTACAGCGCATGTGCGGACTGCAATCGCAGCGCTGCAGCGGAGATAAATTGAAACGGAACTTACTTTCTGGACGCGACTCGTATTAACATCAAACACACCTGATTTTCGTCTCTTTGCACATATCCTCAGTCACACATTGCCGATGATCGAAGAGGCACAATCATATGAAAACCATATAGACTCAGAGATGACAGAAATGTTGTGTTGTTGCTTCCTGAAATTTACATTGTTTGGTTAGACTCAAGAATTATATTCTGTGACTTACGAATTCCATAACACCAGTGAAAATGCGTTTGTGTTTTGTTATCGGCCTATCTTTCGGAAAAGGATCTGCTCAGGACGTGTGGGATGCGTGGACAGCTAAAGCAGCGATACAGATTAGTAATACAAGTTTTACTTACTAAGGTACACAAAATTACTGAACTTTGTCTGTCTGTCTGTTCTCGCGGTGGCGTCTTCTTGCACGATGCTAGCTGGGTTGAATCATAGCAACTGCCTAGTTCGGAGTCGTGTTCGGAGTGTCCTTCCGGACGCATGTCTGCCTAGATAAAGCTGCTTGTAGAGGGCGCGCTTCTCGGTTGCTCCCTCCAGGAGGCGCGGTGCTGGCGTGTGATTGGCTGCCGGACGTCCGCTGACTTCTTCACGATCGTTTACGTGCTTTGGGCGTGTGGCGCTGACTTTACGCCACAACAGTTTGATAATACAATTCTTGTACAATCAAGTGTAATTTTGAATAAAATGTATCAGTTAAATACAAACGTAGGCTTCAAAAAAAAAAAAAAAAAAAAAAAAAAATGTTCAAATGTTTGTTAAGCTTATGGGACTTAACTACGGGGTCATCAGTCCCTAAACTTACAAACTACTTATGAACTACTTACGAACTAGGACGGCACAAATATCCATGCCCGAGGGGGGATTCGAACCCCCGACCGTAGTGGCCGTGCTGACCGTGACTGGAGCGCCTCAGTCACCTCGGCCACCGCGGCCGGCAACGTAGGCTTCCACGGCAGTTGTCACTATCAATAAAATTCTTCTTGGGATGACACCGCGTCGTCATTTTATACTCTGTACCGATGTTTCGGCCACTGTTGCAGGCGGCCTTCATCTGGGTCTGTGTCTGACTCAGACAGTCTCAGTCAGACTGAAACAGTCAGACCCTGAAGAAGGCCGCCTGCAACAGTGGCCGAAACGTCGGCACAGAGTATAAAATGACGACGCGGCGTCATACCCAGAAGAATTTTATTGATAAAATGTATCAGATTTTAACCTCTCATCCCATTGTCCTCAATCATTTACTCACGATTAACAGACACATGTGTAAATAATTGTTTCGTATATCGACTGACAAAAGTTAAGATCTTACTCAGTTTGATAATTGATTCTTATAGGAGTTATACTTTAAAAGCACCTACCTGTAAGGCAGCAAAGCTAATTTAATGGGATGTAGGGGCGCCATATGGATTCTTAGCCCGGGTGATATTGTCCCCTTCCGCCGGCCCTGGCTGGTGCAGTGCCTCGCCGCTGACCAGCAGAAGGGAGCGGCCAGAGCAGAGCAGAGGCGAGGCGCTTGGCGGCAGTTGTGGCGGCAGACACTTTCAATTTGGCGCCGCCTAACGCTGATATAGCGGCGCCGCTGCTGCCCGAGTAAGTGCCGGCGGCCCCGCGAGGGGCGCTGCCGTCGCCCGCTATTTGTCGCCGTCCCCGGACGCGGCGCCACCGGCTAAGGAGGAGCTACGGCGAGGCGGCGCGGCGCTCAGACGGCGGCGGGCAGCCGGCGAGGGCGGTCGTGTGCTGTGTGCTCCACACCGCGCCTCGCTGCGGTAGATCGAGTAAGTATACGCCGCTGTGCGGTACATGTGTTCTGGGACTAAAGGTAACAACCCTGGTATTATGCACATATATATATATATATATATATATATAAAACCTTATACATTACGGGACGCACATTAATTTTACGGTTCACTTGGATGCAAAATTTTAAAGTCTTTAATGCAAAAAATATTTCTGGGTTAATGTTGTAAACATTGTGATGCTACTGTGACAACAGATTTACATCGGATGAAAAGAGTTGCAAAATTCAGGCGTAACACGTAAATAATTTTCTTCGTAAACGGCATAAGTTACCTAAAATAACAGAGGTGACTATGTATTGCCTCAGTGTGCTACGCAATCATTAGAATTCAGTGACGTAATTTCTAAATCTGAAGTATATTTTACTATTTAAAAAAGTGATAGTGCAATCGTCTATCATTAAAAATTTCAAGACCGTTTGGCCATTCAACCGCGGCTTTAAAAATAACAAGACAGAGAATTAGAAAATGGAAAATACATAAAGGAAATCACGGCCTTGCAAACCTGAGAGGGATTTTGTATGTGAAGATGAAAAGAGTAGGAAAATAATAAAAAAATAAAAAAATGGGAACAACAATACTCTCAGCCATCGACAGTTTCAGATTTAGTATTCTCTTACATAGAGTATACTTTAGGAAAGAATGGAAATGATGAACATAGAAACAACGATAAAGAAACAAACTAACACAACTTATACTTACTTCACATTAACACAAAATTATCGGATCTATAAGATAGATGTCTGTATGTTCCATATAGACGGCTGGAGCAATTATGATGAAATCTGCAAATTGGCCCAGCGCCTCATACTGTGAAGTCTGATAGCGATTGATCGAAGTATTTATGACGTATAAATAAAAGTATAGCATTTGTAACAGTGGCACAACCACGGGGTGGAAAAGGGGGGTAATTGGGCTGCAGCCCCACATTCCTTCTCGGGAACCTCCAAAATAATTTTTAAAATTTATTATTTGTTTTCTATTTCCTTAAAGAGACCAGCCCCGGAAATTTGAAATAGTACACATGTAATAAATCACAACGTAACTATGCCAGGCACAAGGTAACGTGAAAGTGAGTCGCCAGCTTCATACAGTTCAAATGTTCAAATGTTTGTACAGCTTATGGGACTTAACTACGGGGTCATCAGCCCCTAAACTTACAAACTACTTATGAACTATATATACATGTGGCGTCTGTTCGGAAAGAACAGACGTGACATTCTGATCCTGCAGCTGTTATTATTTAATATTCATAGAATATATGACTTCAACTGCTATTGGGCAAAGCTGAAAATGTGTACCCAGCCGGGATTCGAACCCGGCTCTCCTGCTTTCTAGGCAGTTGCGCTGACCCCTACACCACTGGGGACACAGTGATCACCGCACCTGCAAGGACTACCCATGCACGCCTCCCGTCAGATACAAATTCCCAGCTTCGCCCTGCCCATAGTACTCAAACTCGTAGTTTAACTAATTCCCGTAAGAGTAAGGGCTTCAAACTTGCCCACCCCTCCCCACTAACGATAGCAGTTGAAGTCATATATTCTATGAATATTAAATAATAACAGCTGCAGGATCAGAATGTGACGTCTGTTCTTTCCGAACAGACGCCACATGTATATATATAATATGCCGGTGACGGGCAATGATCCTATCGTTAGTGGGGAGGGGTGGGCAAGTTTGAAGCCCTTACTCTTACGGGAATTAGTTAAACTACGAGTTTGAGTACTATGGGCAGGGCGAAGCTGGGAATTTGTATCTGACGGGAGGCGTGCATGGGTAGTCCTTGCAGGTGCGATGATCACTGTGTCCCCAGTGGTGTAGGGGTCAGCGCAACTGCCTAGAAAGCAGGAGACCCGGGTTCGAATCCCGGCTGGGTACACATTTTCAGCTTTGCCCAATAGCAGTTGAAGTCATATATTCTATGAATATTACTTATGAACTACTTACGAACTAGGACGGCACAAATATCCATGCCCGAGGGGGGATTCGAACCCCCGACCGTAGTGGCCGTGCAGACCGTGACTGGAGCGCCTCATTCTCCTCGGCCACCGCGGCCGGCCTTCATACAGTCACTGTGAACGTGTGCTGCTGTTAATGTGGGCGGTTTTAATGCTTACGCGACCACTTTTTATGCTGTCGCCATGGTTACTGCTATGCTCAAGTTACGAGTCGATTGTTCATATGCGGCGACCCTCTGCTTAGGAGGTCAGCGACGCTACTAATAAGTGGAATCTTATGAAGGCCGAAAAAAACTACCAACAACAATAGTGTTCTTTTAGTTGAAATTTTACACATAGTCTCATTTTAAACAGTTGTAGCATAGGCGTGCTTCTTATATTTCTGATAGCATATGATAAGAACCTTTTACCACCAATAAATTCACTAGTCTTTATTTAAAAAAAATGAAGGCCCCCAGAACAAAAAGCCTGGCTGCGCCACTGATTTGGAACGTCAGTAGCCCCCATAGCGGAAAATGGACCAACCGCCATTCTTCAGTACCTATAGCGTTGTCGCTTGAAGCGCTAGCCTAGCTTTCAAGGCTTTTCGCAAGGAGGTTAGAATAGGAGATGCCCTTAACGCCACTGGAGTGAAGCCATATTACGGAGCCAATAACATTTGTGGGGATGAGTGTGTATTCAACTGCATTCTGAGTTGAAAGTGGCAATTACCAAAAAGAAAATAACCGTTACCTGCATTACCTAACGATGTGCAAGCCGTACAAAATAGTCATCAGATATTTTATAAAGAAAAATTCTTTTGTTAAATTAATGCTTATTATTTGTTCCAGTGTTTTCCTATAGTAACTTCTAATTTTCGTTCTTACGACATACAGCTTCCCATGAAATTTCAAACAGCTGGTAGAAAATTTTATCATAAATATTTAACGACATGGAACTTGTAGAAAAAAAATTTCAAATATATTCAACTTAAAAATAGTCTCTTCAGTACTGAACTTACGAAAATGATACAGCTTGGTAATGTCATTATTGGAAAAATCTTGTTTTTGCATTTCCTGTGAACTACTACAGCAGGCAATTTCAGCTCTTGTAAAGCATTTGGGTACCCTCGATATGTAAATCATACTTACCGAATGAAACTTTGTGTTAATAAATCACAGTTCAGCTATCTGGAAGGCCTGTGTTTGTTCACAACAGTATACTGTCTAAAATATGTGCTCAGTAATGACAGTCATTTGAATGAATGAAAGTTAACAGGGTAAGAACTATACTGGACTGTAATCTAAGACATCTTTCATTCGCAAGATAGCGGACTGGTTTCAATCGTCAGATAATCTTAGCATAGTAGCGCCGTCTCATCTTATTTTAACCTCCTTGGCTGTTCGTAATAAATAACTGCGGTGAACAGGTAAGTTTAATTACGACTGCACCAAGTAACGATCCGAAATCTCATTTGTCGCCTCAGCTGGAGTAGTAGTAACTGTGCAGTTCGTAATATATTTTTTACTACAGAACACATCGTATGATAACAAATCTGCGCACATTGATGACTGAAGCACAACTACGCTTTTATGGATGTATTACTAACAAGTAAGCAACATCCGGACTTGATGGTAGCTAAGCAATTACCCTGTAGACTCTGATATAAACGTTTTCGGCTCTAAATCGACTAACTTGTTGCTTTTCTTGTCCCTTAACAAGAGTTGTGCGTACTGCATCGGTCATAATAGCAATTAGGACACTACCATACCATAACACAACATTGAATTACACAAGCATCCTGTCAATTTTCAAAGCATAATAGAACTATTTCACATTTTGGTTCCGAATATGCTTACTGAAAGATGAAATTTACCGTAAAAATTGCAAAGAGGGTCTAAAGAATAATGTACGTCCATGTGGACGTGCGTTCGTGGTCCTTTTCTTAATATTTTCATCAAACAGTTTCACACTCTTCCATTCACTACCTGTTCCGATATTGTGCGAATTAAAATAAGCAAATTTCTTTACATGACTCTACCTTCTACGTCGTAGTAACTTTAGCTGCATTTCTCCATTCTATTGTGTCCTTACATCGCCCCCAAACTATTTCTCGAAGTAAAATTTTTTTCGAGCTGGGGGAAGTTCCAGTATAGCTCTTTTCCCTGTTTACGTATCTCTGCAACACTAATGCTTCCTATAACAAATATTGTATATCGATTAATATACTGCCGATTTTAGCGATGTTGCCAAACATATTCCTTGCTGAATCAGATCAACGTTGAAGCAGGTTCGACGGATCTACGTTTAGTGTTATACAACAGAGTGGAGCCAATAACATAGTTTAATTTCTGTACAAACGTTAGATGTGACCCCCCCCCCTCCTCCGTCAGCGATGTTTATACAATCGGTCCATAAATATTTAAATATAATGTTATAATGTTTGTAAACGTATTGAACCAAACTGCTATGGTCATCAGTCCCGAGACTTACAAACTACTTCAACTAACTTACACTAAGAAAAACATACGCACACCCGCGCACGAGGGTGGATCAGAACCTCCGGCGGGAATGGCAGACCAGTATGTAGCAAGCTGCCTTAGGCCACGCGGCTACTACCGCGCGTCTTGGAATATAAGTTATACTGTGATATTAGTGTGCAAATATAGATTACGCACGCTGAGGATTTCATAAGCACGCGACCTTCTCATCGGTACTCACCAATAAGAATTGGGCAATACATAACTCAGGATAGTAAAAAGTTTATGGCTCGTTGTCTCTGTTCATAGGGGTAAGTTATGTATGTCAGCTTCTATGTCCAAAACAGCTACACAATCTGTTTAAAAAAGATCAATAATTAGTTTGGCCAGTCTGTCAATCTGCATATGATGACGTGAAAATATATCTAAACAAACATAAATTAAACCTCTGAAGAACCAACAAAATGAGTTCTAAGATAAAGGAGTGATTCACTCACGAAGTAATTATTTCGAAATAGAGTTTATTTCTCTTTCTGGACATGAAAATGCGGAGGTGATCCTACTTTATACATAGGGAAACAACTGAATATTTCCCCAATTATTGTTCATGAGAGGCACTATTAGTATCACACGCACTCGAGAGTAAAAGTTCCAAAGTATCACTCACAAATTAGAGAAGTCCATCGAACGTTGCAGTTCCAAATTAATCCACGATTAATTACAGCATTTATTATAAAACACAGTTTGTCATCACACGAGTACACGATTGCTGAACTATCACAGTTCCGCACTCCTACTACCGTGCATAGTTTACCACTTTTCACCAGAGACTAAGTTCTTCAGTCACAGTCCCTTAAATATTCTAAGTGCGCACATGCCTAACTCTTCAAATCACAAGTTCATAACGCGGGTTCAGACCGCCCAGCGTCACAACCTTCCACCACCATGTCCAAGTTACGAGTCCCTTTCCATGCTCTACCTGCTCCCAAAATTTTATCCTTCCGTGGATTCTAACACCTCATTTTTGAAATACAGTTTCCCTTCCTAAATATTATACATTTGAATACCACAGAATTAAACTCTTTGACCACCTCCCTACAAATGTTGTTTACATTTAACAAACAAATATATATTTAACAATACTAAAAGCGGTTGAGACTGAAGCTTAAGACGATCGTCTGTTGTCTTCCATATATTTTTTATAAAATTGTAATTTATTTGATGTCGCTAGTTTAGCATTTTGTTAAAACTGGAATCCCACTCTTTTCAGGGCATGAGGAATAGCATTTTTATTTCATGTTGTAACGTACCCGTCGCCGTTTTTAATTTTATTTTATATATCCTCGTGTCTCGACTGTGTATTTTACCATTCTGTCGGACACTGTGCCCGATAACTTGTACACTAAAGGTGCCCACTGCAAGCTATTGCGATGCAATGTGGCTCCCACACGTTTGTATGTGAAATGACTTGTCTACGCCGGCTTTATCCAGTTTGAGTACATATACGGGTTCCCTCCACGTGCGAAATAAGCACGCCTAACATCTTTAATGAAATTGAAGAGTCATAAGATTGACCCGCGCAACGGATAACATTACAAACGCATCTGACATAATTAATGGGAACCAGTATACGTACTCAACTGGAACGGATACTTTACTTTGTTATTTATGCTTCAGTGCACCATTGCAGGCCACAGGAAAGACGTTAAGAATGGAATTATTACTGCTGAATAGGGTCATACGAACATTTAGAAATTGCTTCGACACGCATGTGGGACAAAATCGTTATTTATTTAACCACTAATTCTTTAAGATAAACACTATGTGACATTAATTTAAATGCTAATTTTTAGTATGTAAGAGAATTTAAGTGCAAACTTATGTTGCTATCATCTGAATGGGCCTCCTAGCAAGTTTCCAAAAAAGACAGGTTAATTTCGTCACTCGCAAGGATATGGAAGCAAGGAGTTTCCTCTGATTCCCCGCTATGATTTACCACATTCACACAAGGCATGCAAAGAAGAATTACTGCCGGCCGCGGTGGCCGAGGGGACTGAGGCGCTCCAGTCACGGTCTGCACGGCCACTGCGGTCGGGGGTTCGAATCCCCCCTCGGGCATGGATATTTGTGCCGTCCTTAGTGTTAGGTAGTTCATAAGTAGTTTGTAAGCTTAGGGACTGATGACCTCGTAGTTAAGTCCCATAAGTTCTACAAACATTTGAACATTTGAAGAATTACTGCGTGAGCCATCAGATTTGATTCCGCCCGGCCGTTGCGCGCCAGGGGCAGCAGAGTGGCGTGAACGGACACAAAATATTACCCGTGAATGGGATTTGCATTACTGACCTTCTGATAATTGCTAGAATGTGACAGGGGATCACAAAACATTACAATGCCCGTCTAAGTGGTGAACATTCGAGATCAGTGTGGCCCGCACACAAAAACCAAGTTACTGAAATTTAATTTAAAATAATTAACACTACGCTGAATAACTACTATAACCCAATTCCATGAGCGTGGTAAGCAACAGACCCTCTGTTACCAGACTTACTATGTACTGACCACCACGTAGCACAACGTACACCCTGATCACATTGCACAAAGGAAACCGTCATTATTCAGAGATTAATACTACACATTTATGCATTAAACCAATCTAAAACACACGAGAAACAAATTATAACTAATAAAAGACTACCAACTGAACTCGCAAACTAAAATTTATCCATTTCGCGCACAAAGTCCTAGTTAGAAGGAAAATCACTGTAAATTTGAATATTGACCCTCAAAATGAATATGTACCGGAAACAAATACAAAAAACACGTTCAACGTACTGATACTACCCATGATAATGTAACCAATAACCGACTTAGCAGCAACTTTAACCCACGACAAAGCACACACCATCTCGGTCTGATTCTATCACTTGAAGTCACCAAAAAATGTTAAAATTGACACCTATTGATTGCGTCCCCTAACAACCGGTGGTGATAGCGTCACCAGGAGCAACATTGCTGAATATTCTCACCAAATTGTTACCAAAACTTCCGCGACAGCAGCGAGCAGCTCTCCTCACGTCCGCACTCCGCCAGGCCTGGAACCGATCGCTTCCTCTCCCTAGGCGTCACCCGGGCCAACCGTCCCCTCTTCAAATTCACGATGGCGGAGCGCCCTGATTGGCTGGACACCGAGGATCCGTTACTCCACCGCCTTCGCAACCCCTGGCTTGACCAGATCGACCCTCTACTTCAACCCTCAAACAAAACCTTTGGTGCAAGGCAGTCCTGGCCACAACTACATAGCCACAACCAAAGATTACAATATTGCCCATGTTACCAACACCGAAAGAAATATTAATACATTCCACTCGCACTCCATAGTACACAAGGATGGGGAAAAGAGGAGAGTGACATAACAGGAAAGATATAAAATGTACACCTTCGCCATCTCTGTTTCTACAGGTGTTTCCAACACCTGCCACAAAGTGTTGCAAGCCATTCCCAAGTGAATCGATTCCAATTTCATTCATTAAGTTAACATAATGAGACATCAGAGCAATGAAATGAAATGACAGTCTAGTTTCAATGTTTTAAGATATTAGTTTCTGAAATGTTAGTTAGTATTGCTAGGATTTTGTTATTTTAATAATTTATTATGAATGTGGCAATAAGTACAGCTTCTCCGCTACGCAATTTTCCATTTAAGAATGGGTACTTGTTTTACTTTTAAGTGGATGTGCGAGGATCTAATGGCTGTCTGAATGTGGGAGGTAATAGCTCGCTTTGCATGGTTGTCTCTGGCTCAGAATCGCTACCAACCTCCGCTGCTGATGTAGTCGTTACCAACCCCTGCTGCTCTTGCGACCAATGATGTTTCTTCACCATTTGGTTACAAGGCAGTCGATGAGCCCTCTCCAGGGCGCGTCTCGCGATCATCTCTCCCCACCACCGCTAGGTTTTGCCAGTTTTCCGTAGCTTTTTCGCTTCTCCAAGCCGCTAGGTGCTTACTTTGTTCTCGGACCGCGATGAGGTAATGTTGGTTCTGCTCTTGAGTCTGCGGAGATGGTAGCGATTCGTTATCTAGCATGTTTCACTTAGACTCATGAACTTATATTCATTTTTCTGATTTTTTTTTTCATTGATCGTGTACGGAAATGTGTCCTAGTTTTTCAATCCAGCGATTTCCAATAGATAAATGCAGTGTATGTGTTACCAGTTGCAGTTTGTTAACGGCCTGGTATATTCAAACCTTTTGTGATTATGTGGCGGTGTACGAACTCTGTGTAAATTCTTTCTAGCTTGGTGGGGCCCGATTTCTAACAGACGATGTGTTCATTTTTGTACAGTGTATGTAAAATCTTTCTTAACGTTTCCTCCCGTGAGTGATATGTAAGTGGTTGGTTCTTAGAACAAAGCCTTCAGCTTCCACTATTGTTTGTTCCATGCCCAGCAAGCAAGTAACTATGCATGTATCCTTCTGATTTCCACTAACATTACGCGATGTTCTCTTCCCGCCTATTTCAATTTTGCTGT